>CM035276.1:39308974-39406587 GCA_020226075.1 Hydropotes inermis
TTGAAGTAAGCCAGAAAGATAAAGACCAATACAGTATACTAACACATATATATGGAATTTAAAAAGATGGTAATGACAACCCTATATGCAAAACAGAAAAAGAGACACAGATGTACAAAACAGACCTTTGGACTCTGTGGAAGAAGGCGAGGGTGGATGTTCTGAGAGAATAGCATTGAAACAAGTATACTATCAAGGGTAAAACAGATCAGCAGCCGAGGTTGGATGCAGGAGACAAGTGCTCAGGGCTGGTGCACTGGGAAGACCCAGAGGGATGGGATGGGGAGGAAGGTGGGAGAGGGGATCGGGATGGGGAACACATGTAAATCCATGGCTGATTCAGATCAATGTATGGCAAAAACCACTGCAATATTGTAAAGTAGTTAGCCTCCAACTAATAAAAATAAATGAAAAAAAAAATAAAAGAATCCCATAACATATTAAAAGGATCAATCATGCACAATGATCAAGTAGAATTTATCCTAGGGATGCAAGGATTCTTCAGTATATGCAAATTAATAGATGTGATATACCATATTAAGAAATTAAAGATAAAAATGACAATCTCAATAGATAAAGAAAAACCTGTTGAGAAAATTCAATACCCATATTATGATAAAAACCCTCCAGAAAATTGGCATAGAAGGAAACTACCTCAAGACAATAAAGGCAATATGTGATAAACCCATGGCAAACATTATTCTCAGTGGTGAAAATGAAAGCATTTCCTCTAAGATCAGGAACAAGACAAGGGAGCCCAGTCTCACCACTATTATTCAACATTGTTTTGGCAATCCTAACCACACCCATCAGAGAAGAAAAATAGATAAAAGGAATCCAGATTTGAAAAGAAAATGTTTGCTATCAGTTTGCAGGTTATATGATACTACACATAGAAAACCCTAAATATATCAACAGAAAATTAATAGAGTTGATTGAGGAATTTAGTAAAGTCACAGGATAGAAAATTAACATACAGAAATCCCTTGCACTCCTATACAGTAACAATGAAAAATCAGAGAAATTAAGGAAACAATCCCATTCACTATTGCAACAAAAAGAATAAAACATCTTGGAATAAATCTGCATAAGGAGACAAAAGACCAGTATGCAGAAAACTATAAGACCACGATGAAAGAAATCAAAGACAACACAAACAGATGGAGAAATATGCCATGTTCTTTGATTGGAAGAGATATTGTAAAAATGACTGTATTACCCAAAGGAATCTATAGATTCAATGAAATACCTATCAAAGTTTCAATGGCATTTTTCACAGAACTAAAACAAAAATTTTATAATTTGAACAGAAACATAAAATATCGCAAATAGCCTAAAGCAATCTTGAGAAAGAAAAATGGAGCCAGAGAAGTAACCATCCTAACTTCAGACTATACTACAAAGCTATAGTAATCAAGACAGTATGGTACCAGCATAAAAACAGAAATACAGATCAATGGAACAAGACTGAAAGACAAGAGATAAATGCATGCACTTGTGGATACCTTATCTTTGACAAAGGAAACAAGAAAATACAGTGGAGAAAAGACAGGCTCTTCAATAAGTCATGCTGGGAAAATTGTACAGCTACATGTTAAAGAATGAAATTAGAATACTTCATAACACCATACACAAAAATTAAATATCTAAATATAAGGCCAGAAACTATAAAAATCTTAGAGGAAAACATAGGCAGAATTCTAATATCTTTTAATATTTAAATTGATACACCAATTAATTTTCACTTCTAATAATCTTTGAGAAAAAATAGAAGCATATGGTCAAATTATGCATACATATATGTTATGGTTAGGGCTTCACAAGTGGCTCAGTGGTAAAGAATCTGCCTCCAGTGTAGGAGACACAGGCTTGATTCCTTGGTTGGGAAGATCTCCTGGAGTAGGAAATGGCAACCCACTCCAACATTCTTGTCTGGGAAATCTCATGGACATAGTCTGACATGCTATATAGTCCATGAGGTAGCAAAGAGTCAAACATGGCTGAGTGAGTGAATATGCATGCATGTTATGATTATATATATGCAGCTGTAAATATATATTTATATTCTTGAATACTTGTCAAGGAACCAAATGTACATTACTATGGAAATAGTTAAATGAATAATGAAGCATAGTAATGGTAGGAATAGTTTACATATATATATATATATATATTGAAAACCAGCACACTCTATTCTGTTAAATGTAAAAGCAAGTCACAAAATAGGTTTATAGTATGAGTCCTTCCTTGTTAAATCCTTCTTACCTAATGATGCAGATAAAAAATATGAGAAGATTCTTTCACTGCTATTATATATACATATAAGAATATACTGATATATATTGTATCCATATATATATGGAATTGAGATTGTGTTAGAAATACTTACATATATATATGTGTATATATATATATATATATATATATATATATATACACACACACACACAAAAACACACACACACCTAAGCAGAAGGAAGTTTTCAACTACTATTCTTTACACTTACATATTATTTAAAGTTTACATAGTGAGTTTTCACTATTTTGGTACTCTTTAAATTAAAAATGAGAGGCTTTTCAATACTTTAAAATTAAAGAAGTATTTGTTACATATCCCTAACATTGTTGACATTAGCATGTTTTTAGATACCTTTAGTCTTATAGGATAATATAGACATTTTTAAACCAAATTCTCAATTTCAGCACTAGCTTCATTTACATGGAAATCATATTTGGTTTATTTTCTAATATATGTGTTTTTGTTTTTCAGTCAGATGGAAGGATTATTGTGAAGAGAAAGGAATAATAGAGAGCTTCCAGATTAAAAAAAAAAATCATTATTGTCCCAATTACATTTTTTTCCTAGAGAGAAATGATGTCTTTATTTATTTTTGGCAGATAGTCAACATTATCCACCAATTTTGGTGACTGTCAGTGCAGCAGGTGGGCAGATGGATTGGATGCTGGGGATCATTTAATAGACACAAGTTCAGGAAGAATAGGCAGCTGCTCTGAGACATACCCACACCAGGTGAGGACTTCAGTGGAGAGAACAGTGACTTCATGTGTCTTCCTTTCTTGGCAAAAACTGTTATTTGGCATGGAAGGGGCAATTTCAATATGCTGATTGATGACTGTACCATGGAAACACATACATATTACAGAGGAAAGATTTATCAATGAATTTCCGAAGCATTGATACAAATTTCTCAATGGACACATTTGTTCAAAAAAATTTGATCAGTGAGATATCATAATCAGTTTATTTTAAGAATGTAAAATGTGGTTCAATAAGAGGAGAAAATGGTATGACCATCTTAACCTATGCTGAAAATGCATGGGACAAAATTCATGATCCATTTTTCACAAAAAACATTCAAAAATGGAAAATAAACAAAATAGAAAGTACAGAAATAGATCCAAGTATGCAATGCCAATAGTATATTCTAAAGGTGGCATCTCAAATCAGAAGAATAATAAATGGTGAGTCCACTCGGGTAGTGGTAGATGATTACAACTATTTATTAAGTTCTACATATATGTTTTATGCACAAGTCTCTGTGTATGATATATTCACAATAAAATAATATACAAATGGTTAAAAAACTGATCTCTTAGATTTGCACTGGAAACTCTAAGGTATCATCATTGGGATCAGCGTGACAATATGAGGGTGCAAATGATTTTTTTAAAAAAATTCATAACTCTTTAGTCACTCCTATTTATGGTGCAGAGTTTGAATATATGAAAGTGCAGATAAAATTTATCACTTCTTTTGTGTGATCAATTGTTAATTATTACTGTTTTTATTAGATTATTTTTATTATACACTGTAATCAGCTTTAGGAAAAGCACATTAAAATTTAAAAAATGTGTGTGTGTGTGTGTGTGTTTGTGCTCAGTCTTGTCCAACTCTTTGTGACCCCATGGACTGTCACCTATGTGGCCCCTTTGTCTATGGACTTTTTCAGCCAAGAATACTGGAGTGGGCTGCCATTTCTTTCTCCAGGGGATCTTCCCAGTCCAGGGATTGAACCTGGATGTCTCTTGCATCTCCTGTGTTGGCAGAAAGATTCTTTACTGCTTGTACCAAATGTCCCTATTTTGTGGAGCATTTAGAAATGATAGAGGTATATGAAAACAAATGTATTAAAAGCTTTTGTCATAGTTAGGGCTTTCCATAGTCAGTCTTTTAGGTCACAGTTTCAAAACGTAAAAATAAAACTATTACAACAATAAAAGTAAGGAATTTGTGAATAAACATTATGAAGACATTGAATTTTTAAAAACAATTAAAATTTAACAATGCACTGTATATTAAACTCATGTGAAAAATCAAATTATTCTAACTTAAAATATTATATTTATATAAATATTATACTTTATATGAAAATCTTTCATCTCTACCACTCCAGTAAGATCATTCTTAGGATCACCAAACCTCAGCTTTATAATTGACTAGTCTACTATCTATCCTTTATTTAACTTCTTACCCAAATAATTTAGCAGAACTCATTCTTCCTTCTGAAAAGGTAACAAAAGCAGGTAGTGTGTGAAGATGTCAAATTTTGAAGAAATGTGATTCAAGGAAACCAGCTGCTTCTTCTTTTTTTTTTTCCCTCCCTCTCTCATGGCTTTGGCCTGCGGAAGTCATGGGGCTACATGGCAGAACAATGATGTGAACAGACAAAATTTTAAAATGATTTGAACTTTCTGGCTAGAATTACAAGTACCTGTGGGGCTTGCATAGCAGAGAACACAGGAAAAATCTTAGAGAAGAGACAGGATGAAGGAAGTTTTCTGGTTTCATGTATGTTCCCAAACAAGCCTCAGACTGGACTCTGTCTGAGCTGTGCATGTAAGAAATAAAGAGACACAGAGCAAAAGCCTTTAAAACTTAATTAACACTTAACTCCTATCTAAGTCTTCCATACATTATTTTTTGTAATTTGTATTTTATATTGGAGCATAATTGATTGACAATATTATGCTATATTTTAGGTGTACAGCAATGTGATTCAGTTATACATATACATGCATGTATTCTTTTTCAAGTTATTTCCTATTTAGGTTATTATAGAATATGGAGCAGCATTTTCTACACTGTTCAGTAGGTTCTAGCTGGTTATCTTTCTTTCTTCTTTTTTTCTTTTTTTAGTATATTTGGTTGACAGTGTTGTATTACTTTCTGCTGCCAAGTGAATCAGTTATATGTATACGTATATCTTGTCTTTTTTTAGATTTCTTTCCCAAGTAGGTCGCCACAGAGCACTGACTAGATTTCCTTTTTGTTGTTTTTCCATTTATTTTTATTAGTTGGAGGCTAATTACTTTACGATATTGTAGTGGTTTTTACCTTACATTATACAGAGTGAAGTAAACCAGAAAGATAAAGACCAATACAGTACACTAACACATATATATGGAATTTAAAAAGATGGTAATGATAACACTATATGCCAAACAGAAAAAGAGACACAGATGTACAGAACAGACTTTTGGACTCTGTGGGAGAAGGCAAGGGTGGGATGTTCTGAGAGAATAGCATTGAAACAAGTATACTATCAAGGGTGAAACAGATCACCAGCCCAGGTTGGATGCATGAGACAAGTGCTCAGGGCTGGTGCACTGACTAGATTTCTTTATGCCATATAGTAGGCTTTATTCAGTTCAGTTCAGGTCAGTTCAGTCTCAGTCGTATCCGACTCTTTGCGACCCCATGAACTGCAGTTGGCCAGACCTCCCTGTCCATCACCAGCTCCGGGAGTCCACCAAAACCCATGTCCATTGTGTCAGTTATGGCATCCAACCATCTCATCCTCTGTTGTTGCCTTCTCCTCCTGCCCTCAATCTTTCCCAACATCAGGGTCTTTTCAATAATCAAACTCTTCAAGTGTGTGCTAAGCCACTTCAGTCGTGTCCCACTTTCTGCAGCCCTATGGACTGTAGACTGCCAGATTCCTCTGTCCATGGGATTTCCCAGGCAAGAATTCGGGAGTGGGCTGCTGCACCCTACTCCAGGAGGTCATCCAAACCCAGGGATCAGACCTGCTTCTTAGAGTCTCCTGCGCTGGCAGGTGGGGTCTTTACCACTAGCGCTATCTGGGAAGTCCATACTAGTGTATATACATCAATTCTAATCCCCCAACTCATACCAACTCCATTTCCCCCCTGGGTAACCATAAGTTTATTCTCTACATGTGACTCTATGTCTGTTTTCTAAATAAGTTTGTCTGTACCATTTTTCTAGATTCAACATATAAGCAATATTATTTGTTTTTCTTTTCTGGCTTCACTCGGTATGACAATTTCTAGGTCCATCCACATGTCTGTAAATGTTATTATTTCATTCTCTTTAATGGCTCAGTAATATCCCACTACATATGTACCATATCTTCTTTATCTATTTTTCTATCAATGGATGTTTAGGTTGCTTCCACGTCTTGGCTATTGTAAGCAGTGTTGCAATGAACATCAGAGGAATGTATCCTTTTAAACCATTTTCTCTGAATATACACTCAGTAATGGGATTATATGGTGACTCTATTTTTAGTTTCTTACAGAATCTCCATACTGTTATACATAGTGGCTCTATCAGTCTACATTCCTACCAATGGTGTGGGAGGGTTCCCTTTTCTCCATACCTTCTCCAGAATTTATTGTTTGTCAATTTTTTGATGATGGCTATTCTGACTAGTGTGAGTTAATGTCTCATTGTAGTTTTGATTTACATTTCTCTAATAGAGGCATTGAGCATCTTTTCATGTGCATTTTGGCCATCTGCACGTTTTCTTTGGAGAAATGTCTATTTAGGTTTTCTGACTGTATTTTGGTTGGACTTTTTTTTCTGTTATTGAGTTATATGAGCTGTTTGTAAATTTTGGAGACTAATCCCTTGTCAGTCACGTCATATGCAGATATTTTTTCCTGTTCTATGGATTATCTTTTGTGTTTTTTTTTTTTTTTTTTTTTTGTGATTTCCTTTGATGGAGAGAAGCTTCCAAAGCCTTTGTGAGCTAAAGTTAAGTAAATTGATTGCTAAAACAGGTGAAGAATCAAAATGAAATAAAAATCAACATTTTTATAAAATTATGAAAAGATCTAGGTCCTCCACAACCTAATATTTTAAATCTAAGGATATAATTAAAAATTTCTTGATATGTGTATAAATAGGAAATTGTGACAGGTTCTAAAAGAAAAATATAATCAACAAGTGCAAATCCTCAAGTGATCCAGAATTTGAAATTATCACAAAATATTTAAAGCAAATATTATACCTATGCTGCATAAATTAAAGGTAGATACAAACTAAATGCCTAAATATATATTCTCACTAAAGATATAGAATCTATGAGAAAAATAGTATGGAAGCTCCTCAAAAAACTAAAAGCAGGACTCTCATATGGTCTAGCAATCCCACTTCTGAGTATATACCCAAAATAAATAAAATCGGGATTCCAAGATATCTTCATTCCATGTTCATTGCAGTGTTATTCACAATAGTCAAGATACAGCAACAACTCAAATGGCCATCAACAGATAAATGGATAAGGAAAATATAGTATACACAAACAAAGGAATATTATTTAGCTTTTAAAAAAGGAATTGTGTCATAGATGGATGGACCTGGAGAAAATTATACTAAGTGAAATAAGCCAATCACAGAAGAACAAATATGACACAATTTCATTTACTTGAGGCATCTAAAATGGTAAAACTGATAGAAACAGCAAAATGATAGTTGCCAGGCTATGGGGGAAGAGAAAGTCAGGAGTGGCTACTCAGGTATACAAGATGAATGAATTTTAGAGATCTACTGTGCAACGTAGCACCCATAGTAGTTAATAATAGTGCATTGTGCTATTATTTGTTAAGAAGTAGATTTCATATTAAGTGCTCTTAGTAATTTTTTAAAAAAGAACTAATTGGGAGAATTATGAAAATTGAAATAATTAAAATGGAATCTCACTAGATTATGAATGAAGATCACACACACACACAAATGGTGACCTTTCAGATAGAGCAAAAAATATATGTATCCAGTTGAATAAAGAAAACAAAAAGAATTTTAAAACCATGAATAGAGCCTCAGGTACATATGAGACAATATTTTCATTGTTTAAAGTTTGTCATTGGAATTCTAGGAAGAGAAGAGAAAGAGACACGGATGAAAGATGTATGTATAGAAATAATGATGAAAATGTCAAAATGTGGTAAAATACATCAGTTTAAGATTTCAATTCAAGAAATAAAGTTCAATAAGATAAATTCAAAGAAAATCATGCTGAGACACATCACAATAAAATTTCTGAAAACCGAAATGAATAAAAATATTTGAAAGCAGCTAGAAAAAAATAGACTGCATATCAGTGACTTGGAAATAAATGAACGAGATAATTAAATTGCTGAATCTTCTGTACCCATATATATCTATTATCTATTTTGATATCAATTTTATCTTCATTTACACATATATCTATATCATCTATATTTATACCCATATCTGCTTTCATCTTTCTATTTACAAATGTCTTGTCATCTATGTCTGCATCACTCCTTTAAGAATTAAAGGAATAAATTCATTGTCAATAAAATTAAATAATTTGTTGTTGGAAGATCTGCTCTAAAAGAATACTGAGGGTATTCTTCAAGTTGGAGCGAAGTGATAGCAGAAAGTACCTAGGTTCTTCAGGAACAAAAGAGGAGCGACAAAATTGTTAAACAGATGGGTTTATATAAAAGAGCAGTTTTCCTCTTAAGTTATACAAAATAAATAAGTAGTCTATTTAAAAAAGATTGGTAGGTTTCAAAAAATCTACCAAAAATCTGCTCAAGTGAATAAGCGAGTTTAATTAGATTGCAGAATTCATGGTCAAGTGCAAACTCTTGGGATTTGAGACAAATGATATTTTCTAGAGACATCTTTTCTCTCTCTCTCTTTTTAAAATAGATCCCAATGTACTACTGAGCCCTAGGAGAGATTTACTATTTAATCATGGAATACTACATTACCATGCAAATTGAGTTGCTCATAATGAACCGAGTGTTATCTCAACCTTCAATACATGGCACAGAAAGTGCACAGAAATTACCATCATGTGGAAGTGAAATACAAGTTCAGTGCTGAAAACAGGTCTAAACTGTAGGAGCAGATGATTTAAACTCCCATCCATGTTTTATAGTTTCCCTACATTGCCCACTCTCTCAACCCTCAGCTACAGTCTCAAAGAGATGACCCTGCAACCAGTTGATAAAAGACAGAGGGATGGGGAGAAAGAAACTAAAGAAAAATGAAACCTGTACATAAATAGTTTTGCACAATACATTGGTACTTCCTGAAAGTGGCCCTACAATACCATGACATCTCCCAGGAGAGAATCTGAAGAACAGGAACTTCAAAGAAATGAGATTTAAAATCAATGATAACAAGATCTGAGGAAAAATTATGAAGCTACAGCTCTCAGAATTAGAACAAGGTGTCAAAATACTTGTTTTCAATGAGAATGCTCATCAAATGAAAACCAGTATAAGGAAAGTTGGACTTTCCAGATGGCCCAGTGGGCCTACAATGCAGGATATCCAGGAGATGCAGGTTCAGCCCCTGGGTTGGGAAGATCCCCTGGAGGAGGGCATGGCAAGCCACTCCACTATTCCTTCCTGGAGAATCCCATGGACAGGGGATTTTGGCAGGCTATAGTCCATGGGTCACAAAGAGCACACAAGACTGAAGCAACTGAGAACTGCACAGAACATAGAGAAAGTTGTCAATAATTTGTTGGACAGAATGACCTATTGGATCATCCAATGACCTATTTGGATGCCAGATAGATTATTTGACCAGATACTACAGAGGGATGAACTACCTAGCTTGGGGTTTACTCATTAATGCTGAACTACTACCAAATTGCTGAGTGTAGAAATTACACTCTCTCCTTGAGGATAAGGCAGCCACAAGAGAAGATGTATACAATGGACTGACTTTTTCATGGCAGGAGCAATGATTTCTCTCTCCCAGGAGACATTTATTTGGATATAAATTTCTCTTTAAAGCTTCAGTGCTCGTTTCAGTAAGTCCACCATCAGTAGACTTATAGAGTGATGTCTTTAACAACAGAGAGCACACGCAACATATCCTCTATTCAGGAAATTCACTAAAAGTGAGTGAAGTTTAACAATGTGCTTGTGTCCATCAAATTTATTCTTGTTGTTATGAAATTTGTTATCCTACAGCTGACCCAATAGAAAACTAAATGGCTATTAGAAACAATTATGGTTCAGGCTTTCCAACAACATCTGTTGAGTGTTCAAGTTGGGATATGTTCTGAATTAGTGACCAGTGTGTGGTATTGTTTCTCCCATAACCAGAATACCTAAGTCAAGGTATGGAAATGGGAGTGATCTTTGTCATTATTATCTACATAATTCCATGTAAAAAGCTTGATTCCCATCACTGCAAATTTATGCTTTTCTGATTCCTAAAGAAGGAATCTTCCTTGTCTTGTAGATAAGTTCATTTGTACCCAGTTTTAGGCACACATAAAATAGATAACTAATAACAACCTACTGTACAGGGAACTCTCAGTACTCTGTAATGGCCTATATGGGAAAAGAATCTAAAATTGAGTGGAGTTCCCTGTGCTATACAGTGGGTCTTTATTAGTTATCTATTTTATGTGTGTATAAAACAGGGTACAAATGAACTTATCTACAAAACAGGAAATATTCCTTCTTTAGGAATCAGAAAAGCATAAATTTGCAGTGAAGGGAATCAAATTTTTACATGGAATTATGTAGATAATAATGACTAAGGTTACTCCCATTTCCATACCTTAACTCCTAGACTTAGGTATTGAGGTTATGGGAGAAACAATACCACATACTGGTCGTTAATTCAGAACATATTGCAATTTGAACACTCAACAGATGTTGTTGGAAAGCCTGAGCCATAACTGAGTTTCTAATAGCGATTTTAGTTTTCTATTAGATTAGCTGTAGGATGAAAGATTTTATAACAAGATGGCTCAGATGGTAAAGAAACTGCTTGTAATGTGGGAGACGTGGGTTTGATCCCTTGCAAGAGGGCATGGCAAACCAATCTAGTATTCTTTCCTGGAGAATCCCCATGGGCAAAGGATCCTCGTGGTATATATTCCATGGGGTTGCAAAGAGTCATACATGGCTGAGTGACTAAGCACAGCACAAATAAAATCTAAATTATTATTACTAGTTCACTTATTAGTTTAGATCACTGTTATTGCTGTTCAGTCTCTAAGTCATGTCTGACTCTTTGCGACCCCATGAACTGCAGCATGCCAGGCTCCCCTGTCCTTCACTGTCTCCCTGGATTTACTCAATTCATGTCCTTTGAGATGGTGATGCTATCTAACCATCTCATCCTCTGCCACCCCCTTCTCCTTTTGCCTTTAATCTTTCACAGCATTAGGGTCTTTTCCAATGTGTTGACTCTTCACATCAGCTGGCCAAAGTATTGGAGCTTCCACTTCAGCATCAGTCCTTCCAATTAATATTCAGGGTTGATCTCCCTTAAGAGTGACTGGTTTGATTTCCTTGTTGTCCAAGACTCTTCAGAGTCTTCTCCAGCACCAGAGTTTGAAAGCATCGATTCCTTAGTATTCAGCCTTCTTTATGATCCAACTCTCACATATGTACAAACAATTGATTTTCTTTTCTTCCAGTCCCGAATAGTTTAGCGTAAGGTATGTTAATAATAGGTAAGTCTATATTTCAATATTTAAATTAGAAGATATCAAAAGAAGGTTGTCACTGAGCTATGACATATTTAAACAATTACAAGGGGAGAGACACGTGACCTAAGGGCCTTTGTGTCTCCTCATTTGGATTACCTTGCCATCACCTCTGTCTCCTTCTAAGCCTGACTTCGGAGATTGCTGACAAGTTGGTGACTACATTTCCCAGAATGCATTTTCCTCCACAATTCTAAGGCAGACTTTGAGGTACTTGATTAGAATAGTGAAAGTCAAAGGGAAGAAGTCATTTTCTTTTAGTGAGTTGTAGAAAGATTCTTGGGTAGATGTCAGATTCATTATGGCTTCCCAGTAAGTTCCTGAGAACCAACCATCTCATGACTTAGAATGAAATAAATCATGAGAATGAAACAGATGATTGGAAATTCTGAGATTTCACCTCTTTCCTGCAAGTCTGTGAGGAGAATCCATCAAAAGCTGTGCAGGCCCAGTCCAGCCGTGGATACTTCCTTGACCTTCCATGGCAGTTTCCCTGTGTCTTGGCAAAGAGTTAATGGCTTCCATGCCTTTTGCAATCCCAACCCTTCCTGTTAGCCTTTAATTTCTATACTAAAAAGTTTATTCCTAAATTACATAAGGCAGTTTATAGGTAGTCATACAAGGTAGTTTATAGTTTTTATTTTTGTTTGTTTTGTTTCTTTCTTTTTCTATTATTTTCCCTGACCAATATTGATTCAAAATTCTGTTCTAAAAGATGCCTGAGCATGCCAGTTACCATAGAGCTGACTGATTCTAAGATGATGAGCACATGCAGATCCTACCAGCTCAGTCGATAGGTTTGAATGTATGCTTAGGTGACTGCTGAAAGTAATTATTTTTTTTTAAAGTTAAAAAACAAACAGATCTTTCTGATTCTGGTAATTATAGTATCCTATCTATTTTCTAGAGACTTTTCTTTCTAAAATGCTGTTTCAAAACATATGAATGTTTGTGGTTGAGTCAAAGCAACATTCTGTTTAGATAAGGTGGAGTGAGATGTTTATTTTTGTAAGTGTCTTGTTTGAATGGGGAACTCATGATTTATGTTGATAAATCAAAGCACCTATCCACTAGGAACTTTTCCTCAATTTTGTTAAGAGTAATTTTGGAGTTAAAAAGAAAAATAAATGGGTGACTAAGGCAAACCATAAAACTCTTTGCCTCTCACTTTATATGTTTGTAAAATCAGGGTAAAAATAGCACCTGTTGTGTGAATTGAGTAACAAAAATATTTAAAGACAGAATACACAATGCTTGTAAACATGTAATGCATTTTAGCTTACTGGGAGAAGCATGATCACAGGGACTTTGTGTCTTTTGCCTGTTAGTGTTTTATGGGCAAGCTAACATTTGGACACTTTAATGATGTTACTAAGCTATCTAGGGGAAGAAAAAAACAATCTTGAGTTTGTATTTACTTTACTTATTTCAGAGAGTTAAGAATGTCTCCAAATTCAGTTCTTTAGTATTGAATAATGGAAATAAACACTCATTATGGGTCTCCTAACGCTATCCTTAGCTCATTCTACCCCAGCCAGGGCCAAAGTTCCTGGAATGCTACAGTTGTCAATGATCCTCTCCTAACATAATTGGCTTCTATCTCAATTTGAATTAAACATTTGTGTTGCTGACAGAACTTCAAAGAACCAAATCATTTCTTCTCTGAGAAAGAGCAGAAGACGTGAAATAATCCTCAAAATAATCAACATGAAGCTTTCTTGATAATGTACAGCTACTTGCTTGTAGAATAATGATAGTTATGAAAAATATTTTAAAGATCCACTTATTTCTTAGGGTTTTCTAAGACAGAACAACATATACTTTATTTAGCAATAAAAATTCACACTGCATTAACTAAAATTACATTTCAGCAAAAACTAATACCAACACTGCTGCTGCAGCTGCTAAGTCACTTCAGTGGTGTCTGACTCTGTGCGATCCCATAGACGGCAGCCCACCAGGCTCCCCTGTCCCTGGAATTCTCCAGGCAAGAACACTGGAGTGGGTTTGCATTTCCTTCTCCAGTGCATGAAAGTGAAAAGTGAAAGTCAAGTTGCTTAGTCCTGTCCGACTCTTCGCGACCCCATAGACTACAGTCCACCAGGCTCCTCCATCCCTGGGATTTTCCAGGCAAGAGTACTGGATTGGTTTGCCATTGCCTTCTCCGATACCAATACTAACTCCATATAAATTTTGGAAATCAAAAATACATTTTGATAACCATAATACAGACTACAATTAGGATTGCATTAACTGCTGAGCTCTATGTTATGTATATTTGCTCATATCAAAAGCTCACCCAGCCTTGTACAGTTTTAAAAATACATGGCAAATATTTTTTTCACTAACTTTTTAGGACTACAGTGATGTTAAATAAGGCTATACATGTAAAGAAGGAAATATGTTAGAACTCAGACAATATTGATATTAAAATACATCAATAATTTTTGACTTTCAAGATATATTAAATATGCCAAAGTAATACTTTTCAAATATCAGTCATCATTAACTTTCCCTTATCCTCTGTTCCTTATATCCAATCAGTTGTCTATTCTGTTAATTATTCTGTCATACATTGTTGTTGTTGTTGTTGTTATTCCCACATTAATTCAGATTTTCTTAAAAAGTCGGTAGTTATTTTATAGTTAATTTTCTTCACTCTAATCTATCACTCCATTTTAATCTGTTTGATTGGTTCTTATCAGATTTGTTTTCTAAAGTGTTAAATTCATTATCAGAATTCTCTGATAAAGGCCTTTAAGTAGTTGCACTGTTTTAGTTCTTTATTTCTCTTAATGTGTTTAGGCTTTATGACCTGTATTTCCTTTGTGGATCAATCAGACATGCCTTTAGTGGACCTTGGAGCCGGACAGACCTAAATTGACAGCTTGAGTTTGTCCTATAACTGTGAGATGTGTTTGAGTTCTTCCGGCTTTCTAAATATTATATGCCTGTCTATGAATTAGGCTTCCCTGATAGTTCAGTTGGTAAAGAATCCACCTGCAATGCAGGAGACCCTGGTTACATTTCTGGGTCATGAAGATCCACCTAAGAAGGGATAGGCTACCTCACTCCAGTATTCTTGGGCTACCCTTGTGGCACAGCTAGTCAAGAATCCTCTTGCGATGTGGGAGACCTGGGTTTGATCACTGGGTTGGGGACATTCCCTGAATAAGAGGAAGGCTACCCACTCCAGTATTCTGGCCTGGAGAATTCCATGGACTCCATGGGGTCACAATGAGTCTGACACAATTGAGCAACCTTCACTTTCACTTTGGGCTTCCCTGGTGGCTCAGATGGTAAAGAATCCACCTGCAATGCAGAAGACCCTGGTTCGATCCCTGGGTCAGGAAGATCCCCTGGAGAAGAGAATGGCAATCCACTTCAGTGTTCTTGCCTGGAGAATTCCATGGACAGAGAAGCCTGGTGGGCTATAATCCATGGAGTCGCAAAGAGTTGTTCACACTGAGCGACTAACACTCTCACTTTCAGTAATTACCATGGAGAGAAAAATGTGTACCTGCCTCAAAAAACTGTTATGAGAATTGAAAGGAAGTAATACAAGGTCTCAGAGCTCCTTGTGCATGGGTTTTCCCTCGGTTTGATTTTTGGCTTTCCCCATAGCACATCTCCCAAACACCAGTCTTCATTTCCACATTAAGTAAAGAAACCAAATAAACTGAGACTGACTCCTTCCTCTCGATCAGAGTACATGTCTGCTTCTCCAAACTTGCTGAAGGAAGAAAAGAACAACAAGAAGCAATTGAACATATTGATGAAGCAAATGACAGATTGAATGAACAAGCCAGGGAAGAGAGTCTGAAAGAACAGAAATATAGCAAACTCCACCAACCAGGTTTTTTCAGATACAGTCAGAATTTCTCACCAAAACCCTGCATTTTGGGGTGACACTATTTGCCAACCATCTACAAGTGTCTGCACTGCTTGTGGAGGAGGAAGAAGAGTGCTGCACTTCCTGATAGAAATTGGATTGACAGAATTTGATGATGTTAAATCAGGCTACAGAATAGATTTTTATTTTAATGAAAACTCTTACTTCAAAAGTAAAATTCTTGCCTGAAGAATTTCATCTGAATGAGAGTGGTGATTCTTCTTCAAGGCCGCTGAAATCAAATGGAAATCGGAAAGGATTTGACTAAACACACAAGAAGAAACACAGAAGAAAACCAGCAGGAAGAGACAGTATGAGGAAGCAGAGAGCTTCTTCACCTGGTTTATTGATCATTCTGATGTAGGTACAGATGAATTAGGAGTGGCCATCAAAGACGATATTTGGCCAAATCCATTACAATACTACTTAATTCCTGACATAGATGATGAAGAAGGGGAGGGAGAATAAAAAGATGAGGAGGAAGAAGGATTGGAAGATATTCATGAATGATGGAATGAAGATGAAGGGAAAGAGGAAAGAGATAAAGATGAAGGAGAGGATGACTAATGGAACACTAATGAATTCTGGCTTTCTTCTTTCCCTTCTTGTGCAAAGTCATCCTGTTTTTGAGGTCCTTTTTCTTCTTTATACCATGTTTCTCAACTTATTACTTTGAGCATAATTCAAGGGGTGGGAAAAGAATCTCCACCCCTTTCTGTTCCAAATCAATTTTTATCCTTCCTGTCTCTACAAAAACTCTATGGAATCAATACTACCATCCTCTATGGGAAAAAGCAAAATCTTCTGCTCCCTTAGCTCTTCTCAAAGCTGGAGGGTACTAAGCTCCTGCGTAATAGGGCACACATTTTTTAGCTTTTGTTTTTTCTTTCTCTATATATTGGGCTCAGACATTATACTGTGCCTCTGTGTGAATAGACAGCATTTACCAACTTGTATCTGTCAACTTTCTCTTGTTTAGAAAAAAAAAATGGGGTTACAGAAGGTCAGCAAAGGGTGGGTTTGAGATGTTTGATTGGGCTAACTGGGCATTTTGACAACATATCTTTTCCTTTGACATGTTTAGTTGTAATGTTTATGGACATACTTGCAGTTTAAGGTGATACTTTTAGCATAAAATTCTCTCCTGATTGTGACTTGAGCCCTGCCACTCAATGGGAAAATCAGTAGAACCTGTAGGATGTTATTTGCAATTGACATTCTTGATTGTAACTTTCTGTTTATTGTTAAATTTTTCTTTTTGTTTCACTGGAAAGGAAAGGTGATGCTCAAGAGTGTGCAAGTTGCTTTGCTACAGTAAAATTAAATGTTTGCACAAAAAGGCTTTGTTGCTTTTCTCTCAGAACAAACATACTTAATGTAACTTGCCAAGTTTGTCTTGCTTAACATTATTGTCAAACTTTGTTACCCTAACTTCACACTTCTGATACACTTTGAAGGATGGTCTTATGGCTATGTTGAGTAATGGCATTTGAAAAAAAAAAAAAAAAATGGCTCCATAGCAAGGAATGACTTCCCTGGTGGCTCAGTAGTAAAGAGTCTCCCTGCAATGCGGGAGACCTGGATTCAATCCCTGGGTCAGGGAGATCCATTAGAGATGGAAATGGCAACCCACTCCAGTACTCTTGCCTGGGAAATCCCAAGAGAAGAGGAGCCTGGCAGTGCTACAGTCCATGGGATTACAAAAGTGTTTGACATGACTGAGTGATTAAACAACAGTAGCTAGGAACTCATCCTGGGTATAATTTTCCATAAATTTTTGTAATTGTTTGCATCATTCAGGATACCAGATTGCTGAAAACTCAGTTCTTAATACATTGTACCCTTGACTTGAATCTCAAATTGGCATTTCAAAATATGGGCTTTTATTTACCTGGATATGATAATAGTGCCTGCCATCATCATCAGATAGACCTGGTGCTCTACTGCAGGGTTAATACAAACAGGGCCATTGTTGGCATGCCTTCACTGGCACTGTATTATGTGGCCAAGAAGACAAGTTTTCAGAATAAGAAGTGCATATTGGTGGTTAAGAAACTCAGGTTATTAGTACTTGTCTCAAAATACCAGTTCTTTAGCATATGGCACTCAAATGAGACATCTCTGTGTGAATCTGGATGTGAAGATGGACTCTGTTCTATGCGCTAAATGCCACTGAGCATAAATAACATTTTGAGAAACTACCTAATGTATAAGATTTTTAATGCTGTTAAAATATAGTAGCTAAAATAAAATGTCATTTAATGACATGAGATGAATGAGTGGACAGCCTGGTCAAACTCAAAGCTTTTTATATTCTATCAATAGGCAAAGTATAATAGAAACCTGTCTAGAGGGATAGTATGCAATTTCTGCACAGTTCTCTATAGTAAATACATCACTGCATACAGGTCAGGAATCTTGCTCCAATACATAATTTAAAAAAAAAATCTAAAAATGTAATAGAGCATGTGCTAGTTTCGGTGCCTAAGTAAATATTAACCATTCAAAGTGTACTTTTGCCTAAAATTAAAAAAAAATTTAACTCAATAATGTTTAAGAAGACAGCCCATGTCAGTGACTGTTCAAATATACCTGATCTGAGGCTTTTGTACATTCTGCCTCTGCATTTTTCGGTCAAATCACTTGTCTCTCACCCTTTCCTCCCAGAGATCACTGCTGATCTTACTGGAAAAATCTAAAGCTTATGGATACTCTCCCATGTAGGAGGTAGAACATTCAGACCTTGAGAGCTACAGGGGGACTTTGCACTCTTTGGCTTCATAGCATCTTCATATACTGGCCTAATCTAACTGCATCTTGTTTTCATTTCTTCTCAATGTCCAGGGCTCCACTAAATAGATCTTTTTATTCTAACCACTCTCACCACTTTCTCATCTGTTATGTACTGAATATTTGCATCCTCCCAAAATTCAGAATTCATATCTTGAAATCCCACTTTTTCATTTTATAAAATGAATGTAATGAAGTACATTTCTGTAAAGAACACTTTGTTAAATTATTATTTTCCTTGTTATTACTCATAAATGGAGAATTACTAGACTTTTGTGTATGAAGTTTGTTGTATATTACTAAATTTGTTTTTAGAAAAATGTTTACAATTTACACTTAAACTCTAAGATTAACATTTTAAAATTCATTGGGAGTTTACAATTTGAAAGGCTTTTTTCTATAGTTTCTCATTTTAATTTTTTGTAATTATAAATAATAAATTCTAATAAACTTTTGGGGGCATATTTTTCTGTACAGATTTTAGACAGGTCTTTACAAATCTTCTCAAAGAAAACTTTTATTAAAAGATTAATTGCAATTACATTGAACTTAAAAATGAGTTTAAAATAATTGACATATTTATTGTAACACCCATTTATTTAAGTTCTCAATAATCAAAGATTATGCTCTTATCCCTGGAAGTGTCTACATAGATGTGACTAGTGTGTATCTTGCATATTTTTATCCATAAACACAATCCTGTTCTACTTCTGGAAGTTACTAGAGATATCTTACATAAATACTTTCAACAAGAATGAAATAAATTATGTTAAAATTAGGAACTGTAAGAGCTATTTTTTCGTTCTGAAGAATCATTTGTATGATGCTTCACATGTCTTTATGAACATTGTTAAACAAGGCATGATAAGTAGAATCAAGATTTAGGTCCTATGTTATTTGGGCAAATTTTAAACCCACCCCTACTACTCAATGTTCATAATTTGTAGCAAAATATTTAAATTCCGAAATACTTTTTTTTTTTTTCCAGTGACTCATCAGTAAAGAATCCACCTATAATTCAGGAGACACCAGAGACTGAGGGTTCAATCCCTGAATTTGGAAGATCCCCTGGAGGAGGACATGGCAACCCACTCCAGCATTCCTGCCTAGAATATCCCACGGACAGAGAATTCTAGTGAACTGAAGTCAGTCCATGGGGTCACAAAGAGTCGGACAGGACTGAAGCGACTAAGTATGCAGCACACCAGAATTTTTCTGATTTGTTACATGAGAATAATAAAAATCATAAGACTGTAATTAAGACATCTTAAGTCTTGCAAAGGAAATTAAATAAAATAAATAATGAAAAACGTTAAGATAATGATCAATAGAGTTTATCTATTAATATTATTATTGGTTTATTTCTCTAAATATTTCCCTTTGACTCTGCATTTTCTACAGGAAGATGAACCCCTTATCTTTTCCTTTCAGATACTATCATTTAATCCTACTTGGCAATTACAAAGCTGTTTACCCTTTGAAGTGAAGTTAAGCTAATTTAAGATGTGTTTTTACTTCCTGACTCAGTCACAGGGCTATGCTTTGGATAAAACAAATACGGTAAAGACATTTGCTGGAGAGGGATTACAATTTATACTTTTTTTCTGAAAATGCATAGAGGAAGCTATAAGGAACTCTATTTAAAATATCCAGAAAGTTGAAATATATTAGTTTTCAGAGAAGACCTAAGTATTGCTGTGGCTGAGGCCAGACTTCTGTTGTTGTTGTTGTTGTTGTTTTGATTGCTGCAACACAGCAACAGATTTCTTAAAATTGCTTCTTAGATATGATGACAATGGAAAAATCAATATAAGTAATTCTAAAAGAACCATGCAACACCTAGTTCAAGTACTTAGTTCCTGGCTGATATAACTTAATTCAGAGTACTTTTGTCCTCTTTTCCATGTAGTTTCCAACATTTTTTGGTTGAAATTATTTCTAGATGTTTTATATGTATTTTTTAAGTGCCAGTGAGACTAGAATGCATAAAGGGATGCTCTTGCCCTTGAGAAACTCACAATCTAGTAGAGAAGTTGAAACTGTGACGAGGTCATCCCAACACAATGCCTTAAAAGCTGTCAAAGTTAATAACTCTGTATGTGGCTCACAAAGTAGGGAGCAGCTTCTGCCCTGTGGTGCGAATGATACGCTTTCACAGAGGAGGTGACACCTGAGCTCATTCTTCAAAGATGAGTAAGAGCCTTTTAGGGAGAGAAAAAAGTAGTCCTTTTGGAATATTTCAATCTTCTTGAAAAATACCTGTCATATTTTCCTTGGAACATATAAGAATTACATGAAGTCAGTGATATGACACAGATAATAATTAGAAATTTGGCATGTATTGAAAATAAATGAGCTTAAGGTGTTGTATAGTTTAATTACATGTACTCAAAACAAACCTATGAAAAGATTTCAAGTGGATGTAATCTTTAGGTCCTCAATATTAGCTAATATTTTTTAAACTTTTTATTAAAAGAAAACATTCATATAGAATTATGCATATATAATTCTACAATGGGATAAATTTTCAGTAACAGTACATCTGTGTAACCAGCACTCAGATCAAGAAAGAGAAAATTGTCAACATTTCTGAAACACATCAGGAATGCTTCTCATTATATCTTGAAGTCACTATGCAATTCCCCAAAGGTATTGTTATCCAGGATCCTAACAGGTTTGTTCATATTTATTTTTTCACTTGATATAAAGGAAATCAGACAAGAATATATATTCTTTGTGGTTTCTTTAGCTCACCACTGGATTTGAAATTAATACAAATTATTAAGTATAGCAAATGAATGATTTATTCTCATTGTATAGTATTTCAGTCTATAATTTATTCATAATTTCTGTTTTCAATGGGGATTTATGTAGCTTTAAGCTTGGGGCTGTTATGAATATTGCTCCTATAAACATTTGGTACTTCCTTTTTTAGTTGACATATGACTATGTTTCTGTTGAAAATATATTTATATACCCCACATCATGGGGTATGCATATGGTTACAATAATTTGACCTCATGCTTCAGGTGTAAGCTTGATTTGTCAAAATTATATAGTTGGAGCTTGGGCAAAAGGTGGCCAAGAGATCTTTACTGGTGGATACTTAACTCTGCAGCTCTCATATTCTAGCTAAAGAAGTAACTCCCAAGGGACCTCTTAACCTACACAAAACTAATCTTCTGACTGGTCTATTTTGCAAAATGCAACCTATAATATCAGATGGACTCCAAATAGAATAAACTAAATCTCTTCCTGCCCAGTCTACCACTACACCAAAAACATGCTACTTACAGACATAATAAATATAAAACCAGATATTGAATTATAAGAGACAGTTCAAAAAATGAATTGGACACAAAACAGCAAGTAATGTGTCTTAAAAAAAAAAAAAAAAAGAACAAGGTGAAAACAGGTGCAGAAAGATAGGAGGTGATGAAGAGTACCCAGAATGGGAGGACCCACTAACCAGTTTCTTAATACATTTACATAAACTTTGCCAGGAAGTGTGTAAGATGCTGATGGAAACCATGTCATGGAAGCTGAGAGTGACAGTGTAAAGGAAAGAATTTCATCATAGTCTATGGGAGAAGAAATCTTGGGTTTAGAGTAAGAAGAATGTTGTAGCCTTTAAAAATATTTCCAAGAGTAAATTTGAAATTCAGTTTCAAAATGTAATCCTCTTTCTTGGTGGGTAGATTACATCAAAAACATGAAGCTAAAGGTGGAGACACTAAGGTAAGTGTTATGCTGAACATAAGCAAACAATATCAGTTCAGTTCAGTCACTCGGTTATGTCTGACTCTTTGCAACCCCACAGACTGCAGCATGCCAGCCTTTGCTGTCCATCACCAACTGCTGGAACTTGCTCACACTCATATGCATTGAGTCAGTAATGCCATCCAACTATCTCATCCTCTATTTTCTCCTTCTCCTCCTGCCTTTAATCTTTCCCAACATCAGGGTCTTTTCTAATAAGTCAGTTCTTTACATAAGGTGGCCAAAGTATTGGAGGTTCAGGTTCAGCATTAGTCCTTCCAATGAATATTCAGGACTGATTTCGTTTCGGATGGACTGATTGATCTCCTTGCAGAGCAAGGGATTCTCAAGAGTCTTCCCCAACACCACAGTTCAAAAGCATCAGTTCTTCAGTGTTCAGCTTTCCTTATGGTCCAAATTTAACACCCATACATGGCTATTGGAAAACCATAGCTTTGACTAGACAGACCTTTGTCAGCAAAGTAATGTCTCTGCTTTTTAATATGCTGTCTAGGTTGGGCATAGCTTTTCTTCCAAGGAGCAAGCATCTTTAAATTCCATGGCTGCAGTGATTTTGGAGTCCCCCCAAAATAAAGTCTCTCACTGTTTTCATTGTTTGCCATATATTTGCCATGAAGTGATGGGAACGAATGCCATGATCTTATTTTTTTGACTGTTGAGTTTTAAGCCAGCTTTATCCCTCTTCTATTTCACTTTCATCAAGAGGCTCTTCAGTTCCTCTTCACTTCCTGCCATAAGGGTGGTGTCATCTGCATATCTGAGGTTATTGATATTTCTCCCAGCAATCTTGATTCCAGCTTATGCTTCATCCAGCCCAGCAATTTGTGTGAATTCTGCCATGTATTCTTGCCACCTCTTCTTAATATCTTTTGCTTCTGTTAGGTCCATATAATTTCTGTCCTTTATTGTGCCCATTTTTGTATGACTTGTTCCCTTGGTATCTCTAATTTTCTTGAAGAGATCTCTAGTCTTTACCATTCTATTGTTTTCCTCAATTTCTTTGTGTTGATCACTTAGGGAGGCTTTCTTTTCTCTCCTTGCTATTATTTGGAACTGTGCATTAAGTTGGGTAGATCTTCCCTTTTCTCCTTTTCCTTTTGCTCCTCTTCTTTTCTCAGATATTTGTAAGGTCTCCTTAGACAACCATTTTGCCATTATTGCATTTCTTTTTCTTGGGGATGGTCTTGATCATTGCCTCCTATATACTGCCATGAAGCTCTGCCCATAGTTCTTCAGGCCACTTATATATATAAGACAATAATATTAAATGGAATAAATTAATGGATTCTCTGTGGTCTTCTTTTAAGTATATGAAGTCAGCATTTTTAGGCCACCTATTTTCATGGTAAATTGATTAGAGGTTGAACAGAAATGTGAAGATGATACAGAAGCTGTAAAAATTACATGCCACAGTAATAAGGTAAGAAAATGAATTTTTATAAACACCAATTATTATATTAATAAGGAAATTAGTCAAATATGGGAAACATAATTGGAAAACTGATCAGTGAGTATGATTGACTCTATTATATGGGGAATAAGGCACAGAATAGAAGATTTTTATATATTTAGTACTAGAATCTTATCTTGAATGACTGCTATCAAGAAGATAAAATAGAAAAATGAATGTTACCAAGCACCAAATGTTGATTTTTTGGGTAATTTCAAGGTTTTTAGCTGGTGGTCTAGCATGTCCTGACACACATCACAACTACACCAGAACATAAGAAGCAACAAAGGTGAATCATTGTCTAGAGAGTCTTCCCTAATATTTGATATATACTTGATCATGTTGCAATAAATATAAGTCCAATGAGGCTAACTAATCAATAAGTAAATAATGGTTATAAGGCCATGAGTGCATCACAAAGAATCTAAGGAGAAGGAAAAAAATACTTAGTAATTCTTTGTGTTTAATAATATACTAGAACCAGTGTTTGGAAAAGTTGCAGTGTTATCTCTGAATCTGTCAACATGGTCTATATTTACAACTAATTATTTTCTCACTCTTTGCAGAACAGCTTTCTTTTTCTATCTAGTCCTTGTGGTGAAACATATCACTGTGGAATGCTCTTATTATCCACATTATAGGATCATTCAGCCCAGGAGAGATGAAGTACATTTTTTTCAGTACTGACTTGAATTCCCAGGAAGGGGATCTGTATGAATAAATGTGATGCAGCTGCCCAGCTCTGGACCAACCTATTGTAGCCAGGGGTGAAGCAACAGATGGGCCCAGCATGGTGCCAGCCCAAAGGACAAACATTTTCAGAAGGATGACTGTTCTGAAATACCTACAGTGACCTACATTTCTCATTGTGGATATGATGAATATATAAAAAGAAGGTCATATTTGGCTTTGAGTTTTTTTTTTTTTTTTTTTTTTTAGTGACTCATGTATTTCTCCTGGTTAGACATTTTTAGTACCTGAGCTATTGATATTTTTTTAAACATTTTATGAGCTATATTTATTTGGGCTCAGATGAGACCACTATTAATGTTCTTTTATTCTCAAACTACACTATGAGTTAGAGGAATATAGTATAAACCCTACCTCTTCCACTTACCGGTTTTTACCTTGAGCTATGCCTTTTCCCTCATAAGGCACACTTTCTCATCTATAAAATGGAAATAATAGTTAATAAATATCTATTATTTCTGGTTATTAAACTTTTATTTTGTATTGAAGTATATACAGCCAGTTAATAACACTGTGATAGTTTCTAGTGGACAGCAAAGGAACTCAGCCACACATAAATATGTATTCATTCTCCCCTAAACTCCCTTTCCATCCAGGCTGCCACATAACATTGAGCAGAGCTCCATGCACTATAGAGAAAGTCCTTGTTGGTTATCCATTTTAAATATTGCAGTGTGTGGCGGTCCCTCCCAAACTCCCCAACTATCTTAATCCCCATCAAACATATGTTAATTCTGTAAGTTGTTGTGGTTCACTCACTCATTTGTGTCTGATTCTTTGTCAACTCATGGACTGCAGCACTCCAGGCTTCCCTGTCATTCGCCATTTCCTGGTGTTTACTCAAGCTCATGTCCATTAAGTCAGTGATACCATCCAAGCATCTCATCCTCTGTAATCCCCTTCTGCTCCTGCCTTTAATCTTTCCCAGCATCAGGGTCTTATTCAATGAGTCTACTTTCACATCAGGTAGCCAAAATATTGGAAATTTAGCTTTAGCATCAGTCCTTCCAATGAATATTCAGGATTGATTTCCTTTAGAATTGACTAGTTGGATCTCCTTGCAGTGCAAGGGATTCTCAACTCTTCTCCAACACCACAGTTCAAAAGTATGAATTCTTCAATGCTCAGATATCTTTTGAGTCCAACTGTCACCCTGGTGGCTCAGATGGTAAAGCGTCTGCCTGCAGTGCAGGAGACCTGGGTTCGATCTCTGGCTTGGGAAGATCCCCTTGAGAAGGAAATGGCAACCCACTCCAGTATTCCTGCCCAGAAAATTCCATGGACTGAGGAGCCTGGTGGGCTATAGTCCATAGGATTGCAAAGAGTCGGACACAACTGAGCTACTTCACTTTCACTTTCACTCACATCCATACGTGACTTCTGAAAATCATAGCTATGACTAGATGGATCTTTGTCAGCAATATAATGTTTCTACTTTTTAATATACAGTCTAAGTTGCTCATGGATTTCTTACAAGGGTCAGGCGTCTTTAAATTTCATGGCTGGTGTCATCATCTGCAGTAATTTTGGAGCCCAAGAATATAAAGTCAGTCACTGTTTCCATTTGT
Organism: Hydropotes inermis; assembly: GCA_020226075.1. Lineage (NCBI taxonomy): Eukaryota > Metazoa > Chordata > Mammalia > Artiodactyla > Cervidae > Hydropotes > Hydropotes inermis. The sequence continues at coordinate 39,334,970 of CM035276.1, forward strand.
GAGTCTATTTCTGTTTTGTAAATAAGTTTATATCTTTCATGTCTTTCTAGGCTCCACAGGTAAGGAATGCTATACATTTTTTCTTCTTCTTTGATTTACTTCACTCAGTATGACAATCTCTAGAACCACTCATGTTACTGCACAAATATAAAAGTATATGTTCCTGTAAAGACATATCAGTTCAACTCAGTTCAATTCAGTCGTGACCCCATGGACTTCAGCACATCAGGCCTCCCTGTCCATCACCAACTCCTGGAGTTTACTCAAACTCATGTCCATCGAGTCAATGATGCCATCCAGCCATCTCATCCTCTGTCATCCCCTTCTCCTCCTGCCTTCAATCTTTCCCAGTATCAGGGTCTTTTCAAATGAGTCAGTTCTTCACATCAGGTGGCCAAAGTATTGGAGCTTCAGCTTCTGCATCAGCCCTTCCAATGAATATTCAGGACTTATTTTCTTTAGGATGAACTGGTTGGATCTCCTTGCAGTCCAAGAAACTCTCAAGAGTCTTCTCCAGCACCACAATTCAAAACCATCAATTCTTCAGCCCTCAGCTTTCTTTATAGTTCAACTCTCACATCCATACATGACTACTGGAAAAACCATATCCTTGACTAGATGGATCTTTGTTGGCAAAGTAATGTCTCTGCTTTTAATATGCTCCCTAGGTTGGTCACAACTTTTCTTTCAAGGAATAAGCACCTTTTAATTTCATGGCTGCAGTCACCATCTGTAGTGATTTTGGAGGCCCCAAAATAAAATCTCTTGCTGTTTCCACTGTTTCCCCATCTATTTGCCATGAAGTGATGAGACCAGATGCCATGATCTTAGTTTTCTGAATGTTGAGTGTTAAGCCAGGTTTGTCCCTCTCCTCTTTCACTTTCATCAAGAGGCTCTTTAGTTCTTCTTCACTTTCTGCCATAAGGTTGGTGTCATCTGTATATCTGAGCTAACTGATATTTCTCCCTGCAATCTTGATTCCAGCTTTCATCCAGTTGGGCTGTCATCCAGCCCAACTTTCTCAAGATGTTCACTGCATGTAAGTTAAATAAGCAGGGTGACAATATACAGCCTTGACATACTCCTTTCCCTATTTGGAACGTCTTTTGTTCCATGTCCAGTTCTAACTGTTGCTTCCTGACCTGCATACAGATTTTTCAAAAGCCAGGTCAGGTGGTCTGGTGTTTACATCTCTTTAAGAATTTTCCACAGTTTGTGGTGATCCACACAGTCAAAGGCTTTGGAATAGTCAATAAAGCAGAAGTAGATGTGTTTCTGGAACTCACTTGCTTTCTCGATAATCCAGTGTATGTTGTCAATTTGATCTCTGGTTCTCCTGCCTTTTTAAGTCTAGCCTGAACATCTGGAAGTTCACACTTAACTGACTGTTGAAGCCTGGCTTGGAGAATTTTGGGTATTACTTTGCTAGTGCGTGAGATGAATGCAATTGTGCATTAGTTTGAGCCTTCTTTGGCATTGCCTTTCTTTGGGATTGGAATGAAAACTGACTTTTCCAGTCCTGTGGCCACTGCTGAGTTTTCCAAATTTGTTGGCATATTGAGTGCAGCATTTTCACAGCATCATCTTTTAGGATTTGAAATAGCTTAACTAGAATTCCGTCTCCTCCACTAGTTTTGTTCATAGTGATGCTCCCTAAGTCCCACTTGACTTCACATTCCAGGATGTCTGGTTCTAGGTGAGTGATCACACCATCCTGATTATCTGGGTCTTGAAGATCTTTTTGGTACAGTTCTTCTGTGTATTCTTGCCACCTCTTCTTAATATCTTCTGTTTCTGTTAGGTCCATTCCATTTCTGTCCTTTACTGAGCCCATCTTTGCATGAAATCTTCCCTTGGTATCTCTAATTTTCTTGAAGAGATCTCTAGTCTTTCCCATTCTCTTTTTCCCTCTATTTCTTTGCACTGATCACTAAGGGATCACTAAGGAAGGTTTTCTTATCTTTTCTTGCTATTCTTTGGAACTCTGCCTTCAAATGGGTATATCTTTCCTTTTCTTCTTTGCTTTTCACAGCTATTTGTAAGGCCTCCTCAAACAGCCGTTTTGCTTCTTTGCATTTCTTTTTCTTGGGGATGCTCTTGATCCTTGTCTCCTGTAGAATGTTATGAGCCTCCATCCATAGTTCACCAGGCACTCTGTCTATCAGATCTAGTCTCTTAAATCTATTTCTCACTTCCACTGTAGAATCATAAGGAATTTGATTTAGGTCATTCTTGATTGGTCTAGTGGTTTTCCCTACTTACTTCAATTTAAGTATGAATTTGCCAATAAGGAGTTCATGATCTGAGCTACAGTCAGCTCCCAGTCTTGCTTTTGCTGACTGTATAAATCTTCTCCATCTTTGGCCATAAATAATTTAATCAATCTGATTTTGGTATTAACCATCTAGTGATGTCCATGTGTAGAGTCTTCTCTTGTGTTTTTGGAAGAGGGTGTTTGCTATTCCCAGTGACTGGCCACAAAGTCATATATAAATACTCAAAGTAACTCTATCTGTAATAGCCCAAGACTGGAAAAGAAAACAAAGGTCCATCAACAAATGACAGTATATACTACAGATTGTAGTATGCCTGCACTATGGAATACTGTCTAGAAGTAAGTGCACATTACAATATGTATGAATCTAAGTACATTCATGCTGCATGAAAAGGCAAATAGTACAGAATGCATGTCATATTTTTTGATCTGTGCACAGTTCTAGGAAAGTTAAACTAGCACATAGTGACAAAAAAACTCATCAGAATTTGCCTGGGGAAGGAGAAAGGAGATGGCAGGGAGTTAAATTATAAAGGTGTACTTGAAAATTTTTGCTGGTGACAAATATGTTCATTGATCTTGATTGTCATGTTGCTTTCATGGATAAGCATATGTGCCAAAATAAACTGTACTTTAATTATGTTCAAGTTACTGTATAGCAATTATACTCTAGTAAATCTGTTTAAAAAATAGTAAGTGTCTCATAACATTGTAGTGTAGATGAAACAGATATTTCAAAGAGAGCTCTTAATATAGTGCCTACCATATAGCAAGCATGCTCTTAGTACTGTATTATTACTTTAATTCTGTTAGACAACTATATTAGTCTATTATTGGTTCTGTAGCAGTTACCACCAGAGAAGGCAATGACAATCCACTCCAGTACTCCTGCCTGGAAACTCGCATGGATGGAGCAGCCTGGTAGGCTGCAGTCCAAGGGGTCACTAAGAGTCGGACACGAATGAGCGACTTCCCTTTCACTTTTCATTTTCATGTGCTGGAGAAGGAAATGACAACCCACTCCAGTGTTCTTGCCTGGAGAATCCCAGGGACGGGGGAGCCTGGTGGGCTGCTGTCTATGGGGTTGCACAGAGTCAGACACGACTGAAGCGACTTAGTAGCAGCAGCAGCAGCAGCAATTACCACAAACTTAGTGGTTTAAAAACAACACAAATCCTTTATCCTTCATGAGGTTAGAAGTCTGAGATAGATTTCACTGAGTTCAAATCAAACTGTCAGCAGGACTTCATTCCCTCTGTGGGCATTAGGGAAGAAACTGTTTCCCAGAATCTGGAATCGTTCAGCTTCTAGAGGTCAGCCACCTGCATCTCTTGACTCATGACCCTTTCCCCCAACATCAAAACCAGCAGTGCAGTCCTCAAATTTCTTTCTCAGACTCTGACACTTCCGCCCTCCCTTTACAAGGACCCTTATGTTTTAATCAGGTCCACCCGGGAAAAGCCAGAATGCTCTGCCTTCTAAGTTTCTTAACCTAATAACTTTTACTAAGTCAATTAGCGTATTTGCATGTTCAAGGATTAAGAAGAGGACACCTTTGGGGAGCCATTATTCTGCTTGTTACAACAATATTGACCTTCTTGACAGTAAGTCCCTTTCTATAAAACATTTTCTATAAAGATGCCATTTAGTTCTAAATCTATTCTTGGTCTACAAGTTTATCGCCTAATTGAAGATAAGACAGTAACTGAAGAAAAATACAAAGAAAGCCAGTTTTATGAAAAAAAGTAATAGAATTATTGATGCTGGCATTTGACTATTATGAAAATATTTCATATATATATTCATAAGTATATTTTGATATTACATTGATACATACAAAACAAGTTACAAGGTTTTGCAAAAAATATTATTTTACCAGTGTTTCTCAGTTACCAGTTGTTCTTTATCATCTCCTGCTGTGTGGAATTAAATTACCAATGCCCTATATTGCTTAAAGCAGATCAAATTAGTTGACCAGATGTAAACAGTAAAAAACTATTCTAGGCATATTGCAGACACATACATTTTTTTTTTTTTTTACTTTACTTAATTCTATTAAAATACATTTAGTTTGAAAGAAAGTATTTAGAAACTCCAGTTTATTAGTTCCAGAATTGTTTGGACCATACAAAAAATTTCCCAATTCCCAGTAATGTTTTTCCTTTCCATCCATTTCCATCACATATAAAACAATTTTACTCTTGAGTGAAGAAAACAGATATTCTGGCTGACCCTTTACAATTAAGGCGGTTGTAACTATTGTGAGATGTGAAGAAACATTTAAAAGCATTTTTTAACTTAAATTGATTGATATAAATGCATACTTTGAAGATAAATTATTAGTTTTGCACAACTTTTTTTCCTTGTTTATGTTTTATGAGTTGATTCTAAATTTTCATTTGGATTTTGGGTCAATCAATTATTACCCAAAGGATGGCTCCTGTTGCAACACACCTATCTGTAATGTAATTGGCCTTGTCAGGTGCACCACATTCTGACTGGCTTTAAAGTTTAAGCTTAAAGCTAGTTTGATTTGATTTAATCTTGGATTATTTGAAAGATCATTGATTTTTTTTTTTGGCTGTGTGACTTTTGTTTTGTTTCCAACTTTGACAGTGCTTTGTGATGGCTTTTCCACAAAAGGCACTCCATAAAATGAAGTTGTGGGAGAAAGCCTGCTTTAAGGTTACCTGGCAATATCCCCGCATGACATTTATTTTAAAAGAATTCTATCAGAAATAAACAGCATTGCCAAAAGGCAAATCACTCTTGAAAAGGGGGAAAAAAAAAAAAAACCTCAACTATTATTGAAGTTAAGCAAAAAGGATAATGAATGTTATAATCTCTGAAAATGGCTGTTCCATTGACAAAGTTTATATGTCAGATGAAGGAATAGTAACTTAAAAGAAGCTACTTGTTTATATGCACAAAGATGCCAAATTTAGTCTCCACTTTCTTGTGCTAAACTTGATTAAGCTGTTCTGGAAACACTCTTTTCTAATGGTTAGCAAGGCAAATAAATAGTGGGTGAAAGGGCTGTTTTTGATGACCTGGATGGTTGCAATGAATGAATGTACAATGATATATCACTTATTAAATCAACTCATAAAACATAAGAGACCTTTTTGATTAAGAAGCCGAAGAATAGTATTTCACTAAGAATTTAATTTCTGAATAGACATTTAATCACATACTTGATAAATGATTCTAAGTCAATCTTTATTAGTAATTTGATTCCATTCACAATTTTTTGGCAGGCATGGTGTTAGGCCCTGGGAGTAAATTTGGAAAGGAGATTGAACTGATTCTGTTCCACGCAAACTGAAGTCCATTGAAACAATTTCACATAGAATAGTTGTTAATGAAAGCAATAGAAAAGAATGCTCTGACAAAACAATCTAATCAATTATTTTTACTGCATCCCCACTTAAATTCTTCAGTGTGATCTCCTATCATTCCTGAAGGCAATAGGATGGTAAGTACTTCCTTTTAATATTCATTTCTGTCTTCATTTTTTCATTTTTTCTCCATCTTTCTTAAAAATTGATTCTTATCTCCTCTCTCCTTACATAAATATCTAAGTAAAGTGTGTGCTCATCTTTCTCTGCTAGAAATGGGTATATAGCAGTGAATACAGAGACACAATCTTGCCCACAATAAACCATGCTATACAAATATTGAATAAAATATATTTGAGATATTAATTAGTTAATTGCTACTAATAAATTATTTGAATGAGAACTGAAAATTGCTATGAGAAGACCTAATTAGTCTGATGGCAGTATCTGAGAGATTGTTTTCAGATGACACTTATATTGAGACTTTTAAAGAATAGAAATGAAAAAAAAAAAAAAAAACAAAAGTTCTCCAGACAGATGGAATGGCAGTATTTGTGAAGGCCTGCACACAGGATAGAGTTGGAAGAACTGACAAAATCATTGTATATGGAGCTAATAATAGTTTGGATCAAAAAGAGAAAGGAGAGAAGCTTCAGAGATACACAACCTTTTTATAGAAAAGAACAGTAAGTATTAAAAAAATTTAATAACCATGTAGTAATAAATGATACAACTAGAGATGGAGCATGAATTTGATCACAGATAATGTGGAGGATGGAGTATTAACATAACACCTCTCTTCCATGCTGGGGTAATCAGGTATTTGGGATCATGGCTCTTATCTAAACAGAATTTTTTTCTCAAATACAAACTTCATTCTCCTTGCCAGTGAATGATTCAGGATCCCTGTTCAAAACCAGTCAGTTTGTGGTTTTCTCCAGGTAATGAATAATGCACATAGAACCTGACTGGACCCAGTGACATGAAGGGAAGATTTCAAAACTTTCTCTTCCTCTGGACTTTCCATGTGCAGCTATGGAGCCTAGAACTGATGAAATCATCACACAGAGGATGCCAAATCAAGGAACCTGAAAAGAAGTGGAATTGTAGAACTGTAGTTATATTAATCAGTTGTGAGTCCCTAATACCTTCCAGGTATGTGGGCAAATTTATTTTTCCATTGCTAATGTAGAAACTGGAGATGGCATGAATAAAATGATGCTTTGGTGGTGGTGGTTTAGTCCCTAAGTCATGCCAGACTCATAGGAATTTTTCTCTTTCTTCAGCTTCTCTAACATCTCACAACTTCATTGTCAATCTGTGCTCCTTGAATCAAGTTAATATCTTTAGTTTTTTATTCATTTCTGTGTTTTCTCTTCCTAGGAAACTTGGTTTAAATTGTATCAATATTAAATTTAGTTATTAAAATTTAACATTTTCCCTGGTATCCTGAATGTATTGTGATCACTAGCTATCTAGTTTCATAGGTACCTCAGTTTTTACAAACCCAAAACAGTTCTCGATACTTGAACCGAAACATCACCCAGACTCCCCTATTTCAGTTATATTCCTGACTTTAATAACAGTAGTAACTGGAGATACAGGCACATGCATGTATTCAGATATTCTCCTTTCTGCATGGTTCCAAAATGTGTGAATTTCAGCTACTTGGTATAATCTGAGTAATCGTGTGAAGTACTATTACTGCTACTTCTTTAGTCCACAAACTGTTAAATAAATAACATCATGACCAGTGACAAATCATGCATTTCCTATCAAAGTCTGTTAGTGAATCATCACTGCACATTTGTTATTCCGTTCACACATATGCAGCAAGGTCTTGTGTACCTGCTTTGTCTGGTATTGATAAATCCATGAGACGTTATTTTAAAAATCAGATAAAAAAAACTGAAAGTGATATTTGTATATAATGTACTGAAATTATGGAAGGGTTAGCTGACTATAGAAATGTTAGCATTACTACTGTTTGAGAGACTCCAGATGTGCAGGAAGTTAGTGAAGATGAAATTATTGACATGATAAGGAAATAAATTGTGATAAAAGGATGAAAATGTCTCAGAAGAACTTAGTTGCCATTAAAAAACTTCACATTACAGGCATTCTTGAAGATAATTTATGACAATGTAAATAAAAAAAGTAAAATGGTAGATGTTCATCCAAACTTAAAGCATGATAATTTAACCAGGCATGAAGAAGATGCTTTCTAAGTGTCTTAAGTTATACAACAAGATGAAAGCAAGTCTTAATCAAACTATTATTCTGTTTCTTATAACAATGTTTTATAGCAAATAGCATTTGATATTTCATAGATTTGTTTCATTTCTCTCTGCTCTCAATTTTATTTTTTAACTTTTATAGTTTTAATTGTATTTTATGCAATTTCCATTTACAGTTATTACAAAATATTGTCTGTATTTCTTGCATTGTACAATATATCATTTGAGCCTATATTACACACAAAAATATATGTCCTCTATTCTTTGACCCCGATATTGCTCCTTACCACCTCCACTGGCAATCACTAGCTTACTGTCTATATATGTGAGTCTGCTGCTTTTTCTTATATTCACTAGTTTGTTGAAAATTTTAGATTCTACATGTAAGTGATATCATACATTATTTTTAATTCTCTGCCTTTCTTATTTCACTTGACATATTGCCTTCCCAGCCTATTCATGTTGCTGCAAATGACAAAATTTTCATTTTTAATGGCTGAATAGTATTCCATTGTATGTGTGTGTCTGTGTGTGTGTGTGTCACATCTTATTTATCCATCTATCTGTTCATTTACATTTAGGTTGCTCTGTATCTTGGCAATTATAAATAATGCTGCTATGAACACTGAGGTACATGTATTTTTTGATTTTTTTCATATACATTTGTTCATATAATTTTTTTTCATATATGTTAGTGTTGTTCAGTCACTAAGTTGTGTCCTACCCCATGAACTGCAACACATCAGGCTTCCATGTCTTTCATTATCTCCCCGAGTTTGCTCAAACTCATGTCCATTGAGTCAGTGATGCCAACCAAGCATCTTATCCTCTGTCACCCAATTCTTCTCTGGCCCTCAGTCTTGCCCAGCATCAGGAGCTTTCCCAATAAATCAGCTCTTCCCATCAGGTGGCCAAAGTGTTAGAGTTTCAACTTCAGCATCAGCCATTCCAATGAATATTCAGGATTGATTTCCTTTAGGATTGACTGGTTTGATCTCCTTACTGTCCAAGGGAGTCTCAAGAGTCTTCTTCAGCATCACAGTTCAAAAGCATCAATTATTCTTTGCTCAGCTCTCACATCCTTACACGGCTACTTGGAAAACCACAGCTTTGACTATACAGAGACTTTTGTCAGCAAAGTGACGTCTCTGCTTTTTAATATATTGTCTATGTTTTGTCATAGCTTTTCTTTCAAGGAACAAGCATCTTTTAATTCTGCAGCTGACATCACCATCCTCAGTGATTTTAGAGCCCAAGGAAATAAAGTCTCTTACTGGTTCCATTGTTTCCCCATCTGCTTGCCATGAAGTGATGGGACTGGATGCCATGATCTTTATTTTTTGAATGTTGTGTTCAAGCCAACTTTTTCACTCTCCTCTTTCAGTTTCATCAAGATGCTCTTTAGTTCCTCTTTGCTTTCTCCCATTAAGGTGGTATCATCTGCATAACTATACTGAGAGTAGAACTGCTGGGTCATATGATAGTTGGAGGGGGAAACCTCCACTGTTTTCCACAGTGGTTGCTTCAATTTAAACTCCCATCAAGAGTGTACTAAGGTTCCCTTTCTCCACATCCTTGCCAACATTTGTTACTTGATGACAGCCATTCTGACAGGTCTAAGGTGATATCTCATTGTGAATGTGGTTTACATTTTCCTGATTAGCAATGCTGAGCATCTTTTCACATGCCCTATCTGCACAACTCTTTCTTTCTCAGTTCCACGGCATAGGCAGATAGAGCTTTGGTAAAAGAACATCAGTTGGTAGTGCATTCAGAACACTAAGACTAAAACCAGGCCCCCCATCTCCATAATCCCTTTACAATGTCAGTAGGATACCCCAGAAAATTGGTATAGCACTGTGCTTCTTCCCACATTACTCATCTCCACCAACAGGACCAAAGGTGCATGCACATTAGGTTAGGGCTACCCCTCTATCATTCTTGAAATCCCTCCTTTATGCTCTCTGAAGAAAAATCTCTAATTCTCAGTATTTTCTATAAAGCCTTCCTGCTGTTCCAGGAGACACTAGTTTACCTGCAACTTTCTCAATTGCTCTTTTTTTTTTCTCCTCACAGACTTACTCCACTAGATTGGTGTTCTCTTTATTACTCAGTTCCATTTCCAGACCATTCTCCCTCTTTTCTCCCTACAGATCGGCTTTGGATCCATGTCACCCATCTCTCGGTGACTACTCTCATTCTGTCTAGTACCAATTCTTCAACAGACACATTTACCTTTTAAACGTTTTAACTTTGACTCATGAGCTCATTAACACGACTCTGGTGACTGTTCTCAATGATCTCACCAAGTTTCTTTTTCCGACACCTGAAAATTCAGTGTCTTGCTTTTTTTTTCCTCTCTGTAACACATTCTTCTCTTCAGTCACTCCCAGAAGGATATTCTGGAATATGTCATTACATGTAACATCAGGCCCTTCATAATTTTAATTTACTGTGTCCTACTTTCTAATCACTACATTCTTTCTAGTTCATTCCATCAAATATTTCAGTAATTTCAATCCTGTTGAAACTTTTAAAAAATTTTTTCCAATTCCCTTCATATTCTTTATTTCCTACTTACCAAGATCATGCTCCACAGTCAATCATTAGAATCAATAACTTTCATATATATTCCACTTTTTACTTCTCTCTTGTTTTTTGTACTCTCCTGGCAAAATCACAAACCAATTAAATCCATCTTTCCACTTATTTCATGTTTGTCCAAAGGAAGCTAAATGTGTGTGGAGAAAAACATACAGCTATTCTGACTGATCTTATTTTATAGTTGTAATTATACATGTGAAGCTGACTCTGAAGACTGCTCCTCACAGTCACACCTTAATTCTTATGCCTTCACTCTCCTAATTTCCTAAGTGTTAATTTCACATCTTCTTTCTCATTAAGCCTTGAATGATTTTTCCATAAATTCATTTTCATTAATGATCTAAGTAGCTGGGAAAAATTTCTCCAACTCCCACTATCAGATCTACTCAGCTACAAGAACCTGTACCCATATCATCTGCTCTAAACCCAGCCAGGTTCACAACATTGTCACTGAATCCCATCTCTGAGACACTGTTCAAAAAATGTGTCACTTTTCCCCAATATCACATTTTCCTCATATCTTTTTTTTATTAGCATATGAGCTTGTTATTATTTTCTCCATCTTTACAGAAGAAAACAAAATAATTTTTTATTGATTCATCTTTGCCCATCAGCTGCACTTCCATTTATTTATTTATTTTGCATCTCTTTGATGCAAACTCTACACTCCTCTCCTCTCATTATTTAGAACACAACCCAACAGACATTCACTTTAACTGCTTCATCAGGCTGGTTCTTGTCATGATCACCAAGATCTTCCATGCTACTAGATTTGATGGTCTATTCCAAACCTTCAATTTATTTGATCTATAAATATGCTTTTTACATTATAGTTGATACATTTTCTTCACATTTCTTTTTCTTTTTTAATTCAACAGGGCCTTGCGGGATCTTAGCTCTCTAACCAGAGATCAAACCTGAGCCCTGGCACTAAAAGCACCAATTTCTAACCACTGGACTGCCAGTGAATTCCCCACTTTTGTTCTCTAATCTTACTTACTTTTGGTTTTCTTCTCTTCTCATTGGTCATCCCTTTCAATTTCACTTGCTGCTCTCTTCTTCATTCTAGCACATCCATGATCTTCTTTTATTTTATATCTAAAGATATATCTTTTAGAGAGACATCTTAGAGTAGAAAATGGCAACCCACTCCAGTAATCTTGCTTATAAAAATCCCATGGACAGAGGAGGCTGGCAGGCTACAGTCCATGGGGTCACAACGAGTTGAACATGACAGAACACACATGCAAAAATATATCTCATTTGTTGTAAAACTTTCAATACCATCAACTCAGATTTATATACCTACTCACAAGCAAGCACTTGAATTTATATATCTATCTGTTCATTTAACATTTGCCTGATGTTAGTAGATATCTCATAATTAACATTTCCCTGGGTTATCTCAAAATGAACAAGCCCAGTCATAAATTCCTGATCTCACACATACTGCCAAACCTTCTTTAGGCACAATCTAATGTACCTACATTAATGAAAACATCATTATTCCCAATTTCAGCATAAAAATCTAGACTTCTTCTTTCATACTGTACATCTAATTTATACAAAATACTGTTGAGTCAGTCTTCAAACCCCATTAAAAATTGGACCGCTCCTAACCTCTTTCATTGAAATCAAATTCTTGAATAGATTGCTGCTATAGTTTCCTAATTCGTCTGCCTGCTCCACCTGCTCTCTTTACCAGCAGTCAGTCTGACCTTTAAAAAATGTAAATCAAATTGTTTTACTTCTCTCTTTTAACCTAGCTAATAGATCTCCATGTCAATCAAAGTTAAAGCCTAAGCCTTTCTAATTGCTTACAAAGCTCTACACGATCTGCTCTTCCTCTTCCTTCCTTCTCTCATTACCTTCTGAGCTCCTATATCGTTACTACCCCTTCCTAATCTGTTTCAGAATTAGGGTCTTTTGCTTATTCCAGAACACAGCCTATATTCTCCCATTTGAAAGCTTTCGCACTGGCTTTTCCTACTGTCTGGAATCCTCTCTCCAACCCAAGTCAATCAACTGATTTTCTCCGACTTCAAGTCTTTATTCAAATCTCATCATCCCAATGAAGCTTAGTCTGATTGCTATTTAAAAATGTTACCCTTTCCCATTACCAGCAATTTTAACTGTTTACATCATTTAAGCAAAATATCTGACCCATGGCTTCCCTGGTAGCTCAGTGATAAAGAATCTGCTGTCACAGTTTTGATCCCTGTGTCAAAAAGAGCCACTGGATAAAGAAACGACAACCTGCTCCAGTATTCTTGCTTGGGAAATCCCATCAGAGAAGCCTGGTGAGTTATAGCCCATGGGGTCTCAAAAGAGTTGGGCATGACTTAACGACTCTTAACAACAGCCAGATCCATAGTAAAGGTTAATAAATATATTTAATGAAAGAATTAAAACCACTAAAAAATTTTCCAAAATAAGACCACAAAATCAAATGATTTGTCATGTTCCCAAAGCATTTGCCTCGATTACCAAACTCAACCCGCACTCTATCTCTTAATTGCTTTGTTTTGGTCACTCTATTTTTCAGGTCCTTGCACACACCAAATTTTCACCTCAGGACTTTGGCACCTGCTATTCCTTTATCTAGCTCAATATTTTGATGATATATTTCATTGTGCAATCCACATTTTTCTGCTTTCAGCTTTGATGTCACACTTTGAGTTGTTTTCCCTGGTTATCCTTTTTTACAATTAAACACCTATGTTATTCTATGCTTCCCAGTTGGCGCTAGTGGTAAAGAACCTACCTGCCAATTCAGGAGACATAAGAAACATGAGTTCAATCCCTGACTCAGGAAGATCCCATGGAGGAAGGTATGGCAACCCACTCTGGTATTCTTGCCTGGAGAATCTCATGGGCAGAGGAGCTTAGTGGGCTAGAGTCCATAGGGTCACAAAGAGTTGGACATGACTGAGCAACTTAGCATACACATGTTATTATACATCATAATATTATATTCTCCATTTTTTAAAATTCACTCTTTAAAAGTAGTCATTGTCTCTCCTCTCTAAAAGAATGTAAATTCAATTCTATCAAGACATAGCTTGCTTGTTAAAAGATGTAGACTCTGAGCACAGTTCCTAACAAATCACAAACACTCAATAAAAAAGAAACACAAACAGAACATTGAGGTGATCAGCCATGGTATGACCCAGTGCCCTTCCTCAGTCTTGCCCAATCAGAGCCTCAGGTCTGAAACAGTTCTTTAGAGTTAAAAAGCCCTCACCACCTAAGAAGTGCTCATGTCCATGTGTTGGAATGACTTTTCTTGTCTCAGACTCAATGCATATGCTTTTGCTCTTCCTATGTGTGTGCATCACATAGCACCTGGTCCACTTCAGTACTGTATCTGGACCCTGGGGGGATTGATGTTCTTCTACTAGAGCATAAGAGGGGTATGTGTAGATTGGTTGCCTTGTATCAGATGTTGGGAGGGACTCACTCTCCATGGGGGACTGTTGTCCACTACTGAAGCTGGTCTTACTCTGTCTTTTATCTATATATGTAAAGCATTGTTTCCTCCAGGGGTTAACTTCATTGTATGTATTTTATTGTAGATAGAGTCCTCCCTTTGCAGTGATGACCCTTATAAGTTATATCCACTGGACAGAACAGAACACCATGTATGATTTATGGATTAACAGCATCAGTTTGGAGGAAGTGTAGAATAGAGTGTAGCTATTTTGTCAGAATGACTGGGTTTCAATTTCAGTTCTGTTATGTGATTATTGTAAAGTGACCACACATCTGGGTTTTTAGGACAGTCTCTGATTTTGCTCATCAGGCTTGTTTTTTCTTTTATGAGCCCACTTTAATGCTCAAAGTGTTTCAAGTTGGAAAGAAGCTTATTGACCCTCCACTTCAAAGTAAGAAACTTTTCTTTAGGTCAAGCCTTTCTCATCTTAGTTTCTTCACTTATAAGTTAAAAATACAAATGGTACCTAAATCCTATAAATGTTGAGAGGATTAAATAACCATACATAGCATATATGGAGAGTATACAAATTATGTGTGAATTCATATATATATATATATGAATGTGTGAATATATATATATATATATATATATATATATATATATATAATACACACATACTATATGAAGGTCAAAGAGTTTAAATCAACAGTTGCCATATATTATTGACAAATTAGACTTATTTTTAAAAATTCTCTTCATCAGTCCATTAAACACAAAGTTTATAGAAATACATAACTATACATGTTAAACAACAAAACTTCAACTAATAAGACAGATGAATTAAGTACTAATCATTTCCTTTATAAAATAATGACGTAAACCATTTATACTGCAGTTTTCATAATATACTCTCAGTGACTACCTACTTGTTTAGAGGCAGAAACACCAGTATATGAACTGTTAAAACATTCTCAATAATATTGTTAGTCAGAATAGGCAAAGGTTTTTCTCTGGATGTATGTATACTCAGTCATTCAGTTGTTTTTGACTCTATGTGGACCCTTGGATGGTAGCCCGCCAGGCTCTTCTGTTCATGGGATTCTCCAGGCAAGAACACTGGAGTGGGTTGCCATTTCCCACTCCATCTGGGTATATATTATATTATACACACACACACACACACACACACACACACACACACACATGGTATATATCAGTAGAAACAGTTGTTCAGATATACAAAAACTTATTTAAATGACCATTGTAAAAATACATTTGTTGTATAACCTTAGTTTATGTTATTGTCATTTTGTTACTAAAAATGTGTTCCTTTTTGGAACTTGTGTGATTTTTTTTTATTCTTATTATTTAACTTTTAATAGAATTTACAAGATCTCTTTACTTAGTATATTTATTTAAATCACATAACAGGAGTTATTATTATACTACAACAAAATGATAGAAAGAAAAAATATTACTGTTCATCTGACAGTGAAGGTTAGGAACTAAAAATTCTTAACAACCAAAAGAGAACACAATTAATTTTAATAAGCTAAAGTGCAACAGTAAGGCAAAAAGACAAGATATGTGATAAGCAGCTGTGGGACCTAAAGGTCATCACTAAACACGATTCTCATTTACCCTTTTACTTTTAGTGTCAGGATCTTGTTCTGGCAACATAAGCCCTTGAGATTTCTCAAGCTATCCCTCTGTATTGAGCTACCTTGCTAATTTAAAAGCCTTAGTGATTATGCTCTGTTACGATATTAATGGAAAGGTCAATGAATTCATGAAAATGCTGGTTATTTTTTTCCTGCATTTTATGACATTCAGAACCTTTTCTCCATCTACAATTTTCAACAAGGAGCTGATCATCTGGTCATTTTACATAATAAATGAACATAAGCAGTCACTGTTTGTGATAATATCACTTTCCCTGTCTTATGTTGAAAGGACAGAATGGACATCTCTGGATTGTTTAGTACATTTTTCTTACTTTTAGTATAAACAAAAAAATAAATGGAGAAAGAAGAAAGTGTTTTTAATAAGACAAGCTATAACTTAAAAGATGAAAAGGTTAAATGTTATCTTCAAAATCTTAAATTGTGCTGACAGTGACTGCTAAAATTTTTCTAGAATTTTTTTTAAAGAGAGTTTTACATTGAATTTGTCGTGGTGTAGAGTATCTGAAGAAAAATAACAGAAACAAAGACTAGAGAATCTTGAGGTAATATAGTAAAGAAATGGCAATATTGCCGAAGATAAAGAGAAGAAACAATAACACCCAATGCCTTTTCTGGCATAGATCCAATTCTGTAAACCATAATAATGCCCATATTTTCTCATTTACCACAGTCAGATATTAAAAGAAGGATTTCAATGCTTTTTTTTCATTATGTGAAAGATAAATGTCATTCACATGGAGCAAGGGCAAAATTTCTTAAGGTTTGATCATATAAAGCAGTGGAACCCCTCCTCCATATGTGCCTTTATAATAATAAAATGTCATAAGTAGAAGCTACCAGTGCATATATCTTGTGATTTTTTTTGTGGATATTAATTATTCCTCAAAAATAGTTTGTGAACCAAAGAATTTTGAGGACTTAGTCTGCACTTTAATAATGGACAGTTTTTTTTTTTTTCATTTCACTTTGTGTAGATCCAAAAGCAAATTAAATTGTATTAAAGAAAGTTTCAGTAAATCTAAGGACAAGTACTGGATAAAACCTTTGATAGCTAATCTTAATTAAGTCCAAGACTCTTGAGACACACTTTGTCATTTAATCGGCAGATGATTATATGATGTAGTAGAATGCTTATCTTAATGTGTTAGCTTCACAGCTCTGGACACAGGTAATCAAATCAGTTTCTAGCCTGCATTCAGATATTTGAGTGCTCTGAAATCACTCAAGCAGGCTCATGGTTCCCCCAAGAGCAAATCCAGATCAATTGAAAATCGACACTGGAACTCAGCTCCATCTAGCAGTGAGCTAGCACCAGCCCCAGGAGACCTACCTGGGCCTTGGCCATGCTTACCAGCAGGCCAACATGAGCTTTAGGACCTTCAGTTAGTCACTCGGGGATCCAGCCCCACCCACCAGCATGCTGACTTCCCTCACCAGTGGCCAGAAGACTCCACATAAGCCAGGGCTTGGCAATGAGGGCTTAGGCATATGGACACAAGCCCTCAGACCCATGGATAGGTCCACCAACTGGCCAACACCAGTTACAGCACCCAAGCCTCCACAGCCAGAGACACTGGATCCTGGTTTCACCCACCAGAAAGCCAGCACTATCCATTGGACCTAGCCTCACCCACCACTGGTTGACATCAACACCTGTACACGTTGGGCCAAAGCACCACCCAACAGCAAACAAAAACCAGCCATAGGACATCAAATCCAAGTTAATTAAATTTGGGTAATCCAAAATTTTCCACTTAACCAGGTAATTTGGGATTCAACATTACCAACCAGCAGGTAATTATCAACTCTAAGACTTCATAATCATCACAGCCAGCTAAATCAGGAACCAATCACATCCATCAGTAAGTTGATAATACTCCAGGTTCCCAGTCCTCCAGCCAGCCATTTCAAGACCCAGCCCCACCAACCAATGGGCCCACACTGAACCCAAGACCTTTCATACCTCATGACCCAGCCCCACCAATCAGCTGACTTGCATCAGGACAAGGATTCCTCTGGATATATAGTTAGCCATGGCAGGAACAAACCCTGTCCACCAGAGGCTGGCAGCCTCCACACAAGGCTTGTTTTAGCAGTTAACCAAACTAGAGACAGCCACTCCTATCAGTACATCCACAGTAGCCAGCCTGCCACAGCAGAAGGACCCATACAACCCATACAGAAGACATTGCTAGAGATTACAGCTCTGGTGATCAGAGAAAAGTGTGTGCTGCCTTGTCCCATATGTTATTTCCTACATGAAACCACTTCCCCAAATGTACAAAGTATTAAAAATCATCTATATCAACAAGCAGTCTAGGAGAACACAAAAGAAAAAGTTGTCAATATGACATCAAATCATTAAACATTTGTAGAGAAAATTAAAACGTGATGTTTGTTAAAATGCATCTGAACTTAAATTATCAACAACTTCATCAAGTATACATTTAGATTGCTATATATGTCTAGTGATAACCACAAATTAAAAATCTCTAGATGTACACACACACATGAAAGACAAAGAATCCAAATATAACATGAAAGAGAGTCAGCCGATCACAGGGAACAAATTAAAAGAGGGAAAGAAGAGTAAAAAACAACCCTAAAACAAAGAATGGTAACAAATGCCTATCTATGATAACTATTTTAAATGCAAATCCACTAAAACCTCCAATAAAAAAGACCAATCATCAATATCCACAAACAATAAATGCTGAAGAGAGTGTGGAGATAAGGAAACCTCCTACACTGTTGGTGGGAACATAAATTGGTACAGCTACTATGGAAATTGCTTAAAAACTGATAATAGGGCTATAGTATTACCCTGCAATCCCACTTCTGGGCATATATCCAGAGAAAAACATTATGTGAAAAGATACATGCACCCCAATGTTCATTGCAGCACTGTTTGCAATAGCCAAGACATGGAAACAATTAAATGCCCATTGACAGAAGAGTGGATAAAGATGATGTGTTACATATATACAATAGAATTTTACTCAATCATTAAAAAGGATGAAATAATGCCATTTTCGGCAACATGGATAGACCTAGAGATCATCATACTAAGTGTAATAAGTTAGAGAATGAGAAATATCATATGATAACTCTTATATTTGGAGTATAAAAAGAAATGACACAAATGAACCTCCTTATAAAACAGAAAGAGACTCACAAACCTGGAGAATGGTTTGCCAAGGGGAAGGATGGGGGAAGGGATAGTTGGGGAGTTTGGGACGTGTATGTACACATTACTATGTTTAAAATGAATAGCCAGCAAGGACCTACTGTAGAGCACATGGAACTCTGTTCGATGTTGTGTGGCAGCCCAGATAAGCCCAGATAAGAAGTTAATCTATGGGAGAATGGATACGTGTGTGTGCATGGCTGGACCCCTTCACTGTTCATCTGAAACTATCATAACATTGTTAATCAGTTATACTCCAATACAAAATAAAAAGTTCAAAATACCTGTAGTAAGACCTGTATATATGCTGTCTACAAGAGAGTCAATTCAACTCTAAAGACACTCACAGACTGAAAGTGATGAAACAAAAATTTTCATTGCATGTACATGAAAATGAGAAGAAAACCAGTGTAGCAATATTTTCAGTAAATTTGCAAGAGACAAAATTAATAGACAGAAATCTGTTACATTTCTATACACTTAGAATGAACTGTCACAAAGAGAAATGGAAAAAGCAATCTTATTTACAATCATATAAAAAAGAATAAAGTCTTACTAATTCCAACTAAGGAAGTAAAAGACCTGTATTCAGAAAACTCTAAGACACTAAGACGCTGATGAAAGAAATTGAATATGACACAAACAGATAGAAATATATATATATATATTTATATATTTATATAAATTTATATATATATATAAATTCACAGAATGGAAGAATTAATATTATTTAAATGACCATAGTATCCACAGATTCAATGCAATCTCTATCAAAAACCAATGGAATTTTCACAGAACCAGAACAAATAATTCCAAAATTTCTATGGAAACACAAAAGATCCCAATAGGCAAAACAATCTTCAGAAAGGAGCACAAAACTGGATATATCATCCTTTCTAATTTCAAACTGTACTACAAAGCTACAGTATACAGAGTATGGTACTGGCACAAAAAAAAAGACACATAGATCAACAAAACAGGATATAAAACTCAAAAACTGAGTGCATACATATGTGGGCAATTAATCTATGATAAAGGAGGCAAGAACACACAACAGGGAAAAGATAACCTCCCAATAAATAGTGCTGGGAAAACTGAACAACTATATGCAAAAGACTCAAACCAGACTCCTTTATCATGCATTATTTAAAAACAAAGAAGCAAACAAACAAAAAAGGATAGAAAACTTAAACATAAGACCTGAAACCATAAAAATTCTAGAACACAAAGTCAATAAGCTCTTTGATGTTAGTCTTAGTAATTTTGGTGGGGGGGAGGGCTGTCATGTCAGGCAAGAAAAACAAGAGTTAAAATAAATATGACTATATAGTTTTCAATTAGCAATAATTGTGCCTCGGATAAACCTCATTAGCTACAATACTGCCACTGTGCAAAGCTAATAAGACTATATAAAACTAAAAAGATTTTGTACATATAAAGAAACTATCCACAAAAGGAATACATTGCTTATTGAAATGGAGATTTTTACAAATGATATATCTGATTTTGTTGCTTTTAGTCACTAAGTTGTGTCCAACTCTTCTGTGGCCCCATGGAGCTTAGCCCAACAGGCTCCTCTGTCCATGAAATTTCCCAAGAAAGAACACTGGAGTGGGCTGCCATTTTCTTCTCCAGGGTATCATCCCAACCAAGGATAGAATCCTCTTCTCTTGCACTGGCAAGTAGATTCTTTACCACTACGCCACCAGGGAATGTGATATATTTGATAAGGGCTTAATATCCAACATATATAGGGAACTCATACAACACAGCATCAAAAAACAAACTACCCAATTGAAAATAGGCAAAGGATCTGAATAGGCATTTTTCCGAAGAAACTGTACAGATACTCAACAGGAACGTGAAAAGATGCTCAACATCCTTAATTATCAGGAAAATGCAAAATCAAAGCAATCACCACACACCTATCTGGTACTTTTATCAAAACTATTACAAATGTTGATGAGGATGTGGAGAGAAGCGAACCATCTGCACAGATGGTGAGAATGTGTTCAGTCACTGTTCAAATCATTGTGGCGGTTTCTCAGAAAATTGATACCGCAACTACTCTATGATCCAGCAATTCCACTTCTGGATGTTTATCAGAATAAACAAAAACACTAATTAGAAAAGTTACCTTGTCCCCTATGTTCATTGCAATATCACTTACAATAGCCAACACATAGAAATAATATAGGTGTATATCTAAAGAGGAATGGATAAAGAAGATGTGATATATATCTATCTATATCTATATATCTATATCTATATTGCCATAAAGAAGGCTGAGCATTGAGGAATTGATGTTTCAAATTGTAGTACTGGAGAAGACTTTTAAGAGTCCATTTGACAGCAAGGAGATGAAACCAGTCAATCCTACAGGAAAGCAACCCTGTATGTTCATTGGAAGGACTGATACTGAAGCTCCAATACTTGGCCACCTGATGAGAAGATCTAACTTATTGGAAAAGAGCCTGATGCTGGGAAAGATTGAGGGCAGGAGGAAAAGGGGATGACGGAGGATGAGATGGTTGGATTGCATCACTGACTCAATGGACATGAATTAGAACAAACTCCAGGAGATAGTGAAGGACAGGAAAGCCTGAAGTGCTGCAGTCCATGGAATTGTAAAGAGTCAGACGTGACTGGGAGACTGAACCACAAATGTTACTCAGACATAAAAAATAATGAAATTTTACCTTTTGCTAAATGAAGTAAATCAGAGAGAGAAAGACAAATATTGTATAATACTACTTATGTGTAGGATATAAAAAAACAGAACAAGTAACAAACAAATGTTTGCCAGTGTAGAAAGAGGAAGAAATATGAAAGAAATAGGTGAGGGAGATAAAGAGCACAAATTTCCAGTTACAGAATAAATGTGTTATAAAGCATGAAATCTCTAGTGTGAAGAGTGTAATTAATAACTATATAGTATCTTTGTATGGTGACATAGACTTATGATGTATGTTGAAATGTATAAAAGTCACTATGTTGTGTAACAGGGGCTAACATAGTGTTGTAGGTCAATTATACTTTAAAAACAAACTCGTAAGAAAAGAAATCAGATTTGTGATTACCAGAGGTTGGTGGGGAGGTGAGGAAAAATTAGATGAAGCCAATAAAAAAGTACAAGTTTCAAGTTATATGATAAATAAGTACTTAATTAAATGAAGTTAAGTAATTATTAAATAATCATCACTACCTACATTTTAAAGTACACTGAATGTTTTGTTCAATTTTTACAGAACTTAGAATTGTGTTTTTGATATAAAAATGGTAATCTTTAACAATGAGTTGAATATTATCTCCTTCCTTTGTGGGTATTAAAATACAAGTATTAGAAGTTTCTCAGAATTAGGCTCATATACCCATTCAAAATATGTAAAAGAACTCAGAATAATCTTCCCATTATCTACATTTTCAATTATTTTATTTCTAAAAATGACAAGATTTGAACTACCTCTGACCAATATAAC
Source organism: Hydropotes inermis (assembly GCA_020226075.1). Classification (NCBI taxonomy): domain Eukaryota; kingdom Metazoa; phylum Chordata; class Mammalia; order Artiodactyla; family Cervidae; genus Hydropotes; species Hydropotes inermis. Next base: position 39,357,211 of record CM035276.1, read on the forward strand.
ACAAAAAATGATTTTCCAGAGTGGTGTTGCTGCTGTTTTTGTTGTTTTCCAGTCCTTCGGTCCTCTCTTTACAACCCCATGGACTGCAACATGCAAGGCTTCTCTGTTTTTCATCTCCCGGGGTTTGTTCAAACTCATATCCATTGCGTCAGTGATACCACCCAACCGTTTCATCTCTGTCCCCCCTTCTCCTGCTGTCCTCAATCTTTTCCAGCATCGGGTTCTTTTTCAATAAGTCAGATCCTTGCATTAGATAGCCAGAGTATTGGAACTTCAGCTTTAGCATCAGTTCTTCTAATGAATGTTTAGGGTGGATTTCCTTTAGGATTGACTGGTTTCATCTCCTTGCTGCCCAAGGGACTCTCAAGAATCTTCTCCAGCACCACAGTTTGAAAGTATCTATTTATTCTTCATTGCCCAACCTTCATTTTGGTCCATCTCTCTCATTTGTACGTGACTAATGGAAAGTGTCAATTATCACATATTTTTTTAAATCATATGAAACTACAAACCTCCTAACCAAAAATATACAGAAATAGAGCAACTATAATGGGAAGTACAGTATACAGAAAATGTTTGATTTTTATCAGATCAATTGTATTACAAAGAAATACCATCTTTAACTTCCAATTACATCATAGTTATATTGTGAAAGAAATAGAATGAACTGTAATATAATTGTGTTACAAGTTAATAAAACACTCAAAGTCTCCAACATGATATTCAACATGATCTTCCAGAATTTATGATAAATACTAAATTTTATATTTGATACCCTTCCTATTCATTTTGTTTCATCTGCCAAGTCTTTAAACACAGAAATCAACATGAATTACAATCTACTATTTATGCAAAAATTATAACAAATAAATAGAGAATATTAGTACTGGCAGTTTGCCTAATGAGATGCTGCTTCAAATGTGCAAGCTTGGCAAATGACTTGTAAAATGTCACTGGAAATTAAAAGTAACAACATTTCATGAAAAGTTGCAGCAACCAGAGACTGAAATGTCTTTACTCAATTCAGATTCCTAAACCTTTGCCTATTTGACATGATGATATAAGTATAGTCAAAAATAGGCACAAATTATGCTATAACATCTGATACTTTTCAAGAGAAAAATTTTGGAGACTGATAAAGTGGATTATTGCTTATAATGTGATTCTGAGGCTGCTACATAAGTTGCTATGATTTATTTTTACAAAATCCTTCAATTCATTATTTATTTTATACCTTTCTAAGTTGTCTGGGTAGTGAAATAAAAGTGATAAACTTAGTTTTATTCCACAGCAGAAGTATATAGAACTATTGTAAAAAAAAAAAATATGAAGTAGATTTGCTTGCATTACTCCCTTCAGTTTGAGTTGCAAATCGTTATAATTATTTCATTTATATTAGCCAGTTTATTCTGTGACTGAAAGAGAGACATTTTGCTTAAAGTTATCTTCACAACCGCCTTTTGAAATGGTTTAGGGACTCTCTAAAATTATTATTTAGGGACTCTCTAAAATTATTATTTAGGTACTCTCCTAAAAATTATACACTTATAATTATGAAAAAAGTATGACTGTCAATAACCTAAATATGTACAAGGCTGAGAGTAACTCCTTTTGGAACTTAAATCAATATCTGTATTATTTAATATATTAATGTAAATTGTTTAATAAAAATTGTTACACTCCCCATCCTCACTTCTATTTTGATAAGGGCATATTTGCTTGACTTTTACCCCAAAGAAGGTTTGTAATAAGCTCTCATAATGATGTTAACTTACTAGGCAATGTTATGCTCAGAGATCGTGTGGATATTCAACTCAGACTACAATAATGGAAATCATTTCTATTCACTTAATGTATTAACTAAATTGTAAGAGGTGTCTTAAAATGAATATCAGGGAGTATGTGAGAACATATACCTGAGCTTAGAAAACAGGCACCAATAAGATAAAAGTTTAATTAAGTATACATAGCTAGATAGTAAATTTTAGAAATCATAAGCCACATGACATTTAACCAACTACACAAATAAATTTGTGGTTCAAAATTTGAAGGGTAGGACATAGTGTTTATTTACATTATATGTGTATACAACACCTATCTCAGTTCATATTTCATTTGATACAAAGAGCAAAAGTGTCTTTGTCTTTAACATGTCATACATACTATAGGGACTTTTTTTTGGAAATTTAGTTAATTTAAAACATTGTGATAGTTTCAACTGCACAGTAAAGTGATTCAGTTATGCATGTATATCAATATAGAGAACATATATATTCTTTTTACACTATCATCCATTACAGGTTATTACAAGGTATTCAGGATAGTTCCCTGTGCTATACAGTAGGTCCTTGGTGTTTGTCTGTTTTATATATGTGTGTATATTTTAAATCTCAAACCCCTAATTTATTCCTCCCTACTCCTTTAGTAATCATGTTTGTTTTCTGTGTCTATGACACTATAAATAAGCTCATTTGTATCATTTTTATAAATTCCACATATAAAGTTCAGTGCAGATGTTTCATTCATTTTAAAGCACTAAATCATACAACCAAATTACAATATAGACATTCTAGCCAAATTAAAGTGATTAAAATTAGCAAAGAATGATTTCTCTTTTCTTTCTAGGTACCCATGATTAAATCTTAAATCACTGTTGTTATCAAAAATTTAGCTACAAGTTGAATGATGTCTTAATTCTCAGAGGTAAGAGAAATCAAATCATTCTACATTATTAGGCCCCAATAGCTTCTGCAAAATTAATCTCTAATATTCTTTCATTTTTAGAAATAATGCCAATATTTATTTGATAGCTTCATTGACCAGAAACAAATTCTTGATCTCACATTTTAGAAAGTTGAAAGTGATGTGTAGTTTTGGTGGTGAATGGAATAATTTCCTCATAACTACAAATTGAAATGAAAGCTGATAGAATATTAAAGCACTGGACTTTAAGTTTAGTTGAGAAATTAGAGTTAATAGATTTTAAATTCAAATAATTTTAGCCACATATATGTTCAGTCACACAGAGTGATTATCAGTGTAAGGAAGGATTATGGCACCAGTCTCTATTTCAGGTAATAAGGCAGCTTTATAATATTGAAGGGGCACGGTTTAAGTATTAAGATTTTGTACTCATATTTGAGAACATGTTGAGAGAACCTATCTCCCTTCACCCCACATAATGTTTTCAAAAGATTCAGATAATTGACTGTAGAAATAATTATCAGTTGAGTTGTCTGTTTATTCTACTAAGAAATGTAACAATACAATCAATTTAAAAAATCAGTTTGTATGGCAATCTACAAACCCAGATTCCAATTTTAGTAGAAAAGTTGATATGCAGATGACACCACCCTTATGGCAGAAAGTGAAGAAGAACTAAAGAGCCTCTTGATGAAAGTGAAAGAAGAGAGTGAAAAAGTTGGCTTAAAGCTCAACATTCAGAAAACTAAGATCATGGCATCTGGTCTCACCACTTCATGACAAATAGATGGGGAAAGAGTGGATGACTTTATTTTTCTGGGATCCAAAATCACTGCAGATGATGATTGAAGCCATGAAATTAAAAGGTGCTTACTCCTTGGAGAGAAAGTTATGACCAACCTACACAGCATATTAAAAAGGAGAGACATTACTTTGAAAACAAAGGTCCGTCTAGTCAAGGCTATGGTTTTTCCATTGGTCTTGTATGGATGTGAGAGTTGGACTATAAAGAAAGCTGAGTGCAGAAGAATTGATGGTTTTGAACTATGGTGGGGGAGAAGACTCTTGAGAGTCCCTTGGACTAAAGGAGATCCAACCACTCCATCCTAAAGGAGATCAGTCTTGGGTGTTCATTGGAAGGACTGATGTTGAAGCTGAAACTCCAATACTTTGGCCACCTCATGCAAAGAGCTGACTCATTTGAAAAGACCCTCATACTGGGAAAGATTGAGGGCAGGAGGAGAAGGGGACTACAGAGGATGAGATGGTTGAATGGCATCACCAACTCAATGGACATGAGTTTGGGTGAACTCTGGGAGCTGGTGATGGACAGGGAGGCCTAACGTGCTGTGGTTCATGGGGTCGTAAAGAATCAGACACGACTAAGTCACTGAACTGAACTGATCCTCACTAATTTTGGTAAAGGATTTTTGAAGCAGTCCTGGGGTATCACCTGAAAGATTATGACTAGGGAGAAATTGAGTAGCTATAGTTAAAGAAGACAAAATAAGTGAAGTTGCATTTAACATTATTTGTTATTTCAAATTCTGTTCATTTTCCCCTCAACTATTGTCCAACTACTTTAGACAGTCTCAGTAAGTCAGTTTGCCCAAGTTCTTTTCTTAGTAAACAACCATCTTTCATTTTTTTTACCATAAAAAATTTGAAATTTCGTCCAACTACTTGTCATTGTACATAACTTTGAATATGTAATTTTTAAATATTAGGTGAAGCTCAGTTCAGTTCAGTCTCTCAATTGTGTCAAACTCTTTGCGACCCCATGAATCGCAGCATGCCAGACCTCCCTGTCCAAAATATTCATTCAGTAGAAAAATGTTTAGTATCAAATAAAGGAAAAATCCAAAGGAGTTAATAATCTTTTATTAATTGTAGAAGAGAATTTTTAAAAAATGACCTCCAGAATATTTCTCTCTATTTGAATTTTTAAATACTTAATATAAACTTTAGCCAGCTGAGAATTTTTAATTTATTCTGATACAAGGTAGATTTGACCTAAAATGTATCATTGCATGATGAGATGATAAGACAAAGTGCGAGAAATACATAAGGATTTAAGGCACCTTTGCATCAGACTCTACTGATACCTTATTGAATGAAAATGGAACAGTCATTATTAATCTCTGTTGCCCTGCTTTTTTCTCTTGTAACATTGATGTATTTGGACACAATATTTCAAGTCCTTTCTTTCAATATTTTGTGAGAAAACAGTACTATTCTTTTTTCCAGAGCATTCATTTATTGTATGTATTTAAATTCTAAATTATGCAACTGTAAATTTTCAATATTAAAATGCAAATTGATTTTGCATAACTACCAATGAAAGGAGCAGGAGTTCTACCTTCCCTGTTGTAGCAGTACCAGCAGGTAAAATTTAATAAACAGCCATTTGGTGCTTAACTGCAAGTTGGATTTAACTTTCTTGACATAACTGAATTGCCAGTAACCTGGGACTAGGGTGACTTGCTGGGTTCCAGAGCTCAAAATGCTTCCATAGGCAGCCCATCTGTTGCTTAATTTTAATGATGCCTGTGTACTTAAGTAGAAATAATAAACTCTTCTACTGAAAGTGAAAGAAGATCTTGTGTTTTTTTTATTTTACCGAAGTACCTTAAAGTTAGTAGAATATGGACTATTTAAGCACCATACCGATGCCTACTTGTCCAAGTCATTCATTGTCATCAGAATTTAAAATAAATGCATACTCCTATTTTATGAAAGTAAATCAATAGGTTAAAAATAGATGTATACACATATTTTATATTAGTGAAACGCAGCAACTAAGTATGTACGAATCACTGAAACAGTTTAAAAGAAAATGTAAATTTCCCTCAATGTTTAAAAGAAACAAATAATTGTGCTTTAATTTTTCTCATAAGAAGCTTTAATCCTGACAAGCTCATTAATTTGCATCACAGATAGATTTGTTGAGCTTCAACTGTGAGCAAGGCGAGTGAGTCGGCAGGTGCTTGAGATGTCCAAACTAAGAAGAAATTAGAATAAGTATGTTCGTTAGCTCAGCTCTCTATACAGAATGCTTCACATAAACTGTGAAATTGAAACTGTAACTTACTCCTACATAGTGTACAACCATATTTAGTGAGAGGAGGGGGTAGGAAAGTATCCTTCACCCAGCGCAGTGGTCACCAACATTAAGGAAATTATTGTTATTTGAAGAATGTAGACTATAAAGAAGCAGAAAATTATTAGCAATTGTGCTCATGTCTGTTCACAGATTAAGGTCAGCAAAATTCATCCTAATGATTTTATATATATAAAAAAATAGGGAACATATAACACCTTTTAGGTATGTAAGACTACAAGATAGTTCTTAAATTATAAGTGGGGAATTGACTCAATTTGCCATAGTAATCTTCAGGAACCAATACTCCACCTTGTCTTTTAGCTAATTTATGCCAATTCATTTGTGTTTATTTCATTTTCTAGAGTATAGAGACTGGAATTTATGTAACAAAAATAAAATTTGAATACTTATACTCACTATATTGCTTGAAAGTCATAACTGTGTAAGCATATGCACATGTATATGATTTCAAACTTATTTGAATCAATTGAGTTTAGCTTTAATAAATGACTTCCTGAAGAAAGATTAGATATTTGCTTAAGTTATTGGTAAGATTACATTTCTAGGCAGTGAGATATGAAGCAGAAAAAATTAGAAATTTTAACAGAAATAGTAATTTGGAAATAAGGGCAGATTTCTCAGCATATCTTGATTAGAATAAAAGGAAACTAGGTACTAACCTCTAGAGAGCACTGCTTTGGAAATAGATATGGAATTTTGAGAGAAATATAGAAAATAAAAGCACTGAACAGAAAATGTATATGAAAATATGAAGCCTACAGCTGGACATAATGCTAAATGAAAATGTTAAAAGGAACAACCTCAAGAAACTGCTGAATTAAATGGAGGCAGAGTAAATGCTGAACAAACTGGATTCCTGGATCCCTAGTTTCAGTCCCAACATGTCAAGAACCAGGAATGTGTCACTCACATACTTACAACAAGAAAAGCGAAGACAAACTGAAAAAACAAAGACTTATTTAGACCCACCAGAGATCTGAGATCATAGGACAAGGAGAGACAGGTGGCTGTATCCAGATGGATGAGCCAAGATCTATTTACATGAAACAGAAGCCACAAGGGGCATCAACTGGGTTAAATACATTAAAGGTAATTTTGATGAGGCTAGAGGCTAAGTTTAGACTGGTGTAAGACTGAGAAATCCCTTGGGGAATGCAGTCTTAGTAGATACTCCAAACTTTCATGGATTCTTCCTAGTATCCCAACAGGTTTTAGTGGAGAAAAACTGATATAAGTTTTCCCACATCACTCTGACAGGAGAAGGGGGAGAGTAATCATGATAAAACACACCCAGAACCTTATCTATAAAGAGTTGTACTCTTCATCGGAAAATATTTTGTGAGACCCTTATTCTAGTTGGGTGTAGGGAAGTGTGTTTCATCTTTTATTCAGCTCCTGCTATCCTGGCTGTCCCATGTAAGGACAAAACAAACAAACAAATAAACAAAACCCCAAACAACAACAGAAACAGAAAACAAACTCAGCTGAGAATATGCCTTTAAGGAAATAGATTTAGAAGGCCACAGAAAAGGAAAGAGGTGAAAGCTCAGAGCAGGTTGTGGGGGACATGTCACTGAAGAAGCAGTTGTAAAGATTGCAGCTAAGAAAAAGTTCAGTGAGCTGAACAATAGAAACTTCCCAATCTGAAATGCAGAGGGAAAATTATTTAAAACTTAAAAAAAAGAAAAAGAAAGTAATAAGACATATAAGAACTATAAGACAAATTCAAAAATTGTAACATGAATATTTGGAATGCCAGAAGTAGAAGAAATAGAAAAAAGCAGAAAAAATGACTTAAGTAACAATATCAGAGAACTTTCCAAAATTAATAATAGACATAGAACCACAGATACTGGAACCTCAGGAGACATTAGGTAGGGTAACTATACATACAAATACTCAAGAAAACAACAGCAATAACAAGTAAAACTAGCTATTATTAAATTATATTAAAACTGCATAAAAGCAAACATACACAGAAATTCTTGAGAAAGTCAGCAGTAAAAATATCTATAAAAGAAAATGGGTAAGATTTACAGTTAATATTCAATAGAAACCATAGAGTAAGAACAATAAAGTAGAACACCTGATCATCTACATGGGAAAAAAAATAATAACCTGGACCCAAACCTTATACCCTTCATAAAAATAACTCAAAATGAATCATGACCTAAATTTGAAATAAGCAGTTTTAAAACTTCTAGGCAACACAGGGAAATAACCAGGTTACCTTGTGTATTGCAATCACTTTTTTGTTAAATACCAAGGACATAGTCTAAGAAAGAAGCAATGGATAAGCTGGACTTCATTAAAATTAAAAGTTTCTGCTCTGTGAAGAACAATATTAAAAAAAAAAAAAGGTACAAAGTACATACCACAGGCTAGGGGGAGAATGTTTTCAGAGGACATGTTTGATTAAAGAATGTCATCCAAAATATGCCAAGAAATCTTATAATTCAGCAATGAGAAAACCAAACATTGGATTGGAGAATGGATCAGAAAGATATACAGATGACAAATACATGCATGAAAAGATGCTTCACGTCATATGTCATCAGGGAAATGCAAGTTAAAATAACATTGAGATACCATTCCACATCTGTTAGAATGGTGATAATAATTTTAGAAATTAATAAACTTTCATTCTATGAGAATACAGGTTAATGATTCTGAAACTATTATACAAGTACAGTTGACTCTTGAACAAATAGGATTTGAACTGTACAAATGCACTTTTATATGGATTTTTTTTCAATAAATATGTAATGATGAAGCAGTAAAAATCTTCATGACAATGCAGGAGATGCAAGAGATGTGGGTTCAGTCCCTGGGTCAAGATGATCCCCTGGAGTAGGAAGGGACAACCCACTACAATTTTCTTGCCTGAAAAATTCAGTGGACAGTGGAGCCTGGCAGGCTATAGTCTATGGGGTTACAAAGAGTTGGATGTGACTGAGCATGCATGTATGCACTACAATACTATACAATCTGTGTGTATGAAGAACCATGGGTGTGGAGGGTCAAATACATAATTATACTCAACATTTCAACCACATGGAGGGTTATTGTCCCTAACTCTCATGTTGTTCAAGTGTCAACTCTACAGAGAGTTGAAAACAATAAGCAAATGGAAAGTGGTGGGAGTGGATTTATCACTGCTGGAGTTGAGATCAACAAAGGAAGCAGGTCAGAATGATACACTGGGTAATGGGTCAGAATTGGACACGTGAGTATGAACCCATGTTTAGCTTAACATAGATACAATTTTTTATTCCATGTAGAAATATTTATAAATGTATTTATAAACACAGCATACATACACACATTCTCTTGCTCTGTCAGTTGAGAGGGTCTAGAGGTAGTAGCAAGCACACCTGGAATCTAGATCTGTATTTTTAAATAGCATTCTCCAATAATAGGAGCGAGGGCTTCACAAAGAAATCTGTAGTTCTAGGTCTGGGGCAGGAAATAGACAATGAGAATGTGGAGCATTTTATTGCACCAGTCAGCTCAGTTCCATTCAGTTCAGTTCAGTTCAGTCACTCAGTCGTGTCCGACTCTTTGCGACCCCATAAATCGCAGCACACCAGACCTCCCTGTCCAGCACCAACTCCGGAGTTTACTCAAACTCATGTCCATTGAGTCAGTGATGCCATCCAGCCATCTCATCCTCTGTTGTCCCCTTCTCACCTGCCCCCGGTCCCTCCTAGCATCAGGGTCTTTTCCATTGAGTCAACTCTTCGCATGAGGTGGCCAAAGTATTGAGTTTCAAGCTCAGCATCAGTCCTTACAGTGAACACCCAGAACTGATCACCTTTAGGATGGACTGGTTGGATCTCCTTGCAGTTCAAGGGACTCTCAAGAGTCTTCTCCAACACCAGAGTTCAAAAGCATCAATTCTTTGGCACTCAGCTTTCTTCAAAGTCCAACTCTCACATCCATACATGACTACTGGAAAAACAATGCCTTGACCAGATGGACCTTTGTTGGCAAAGTAATGTCTCTGCTTTTTAATATGCTTTCTAGGTTGGTCATAACTTTCCTTCCAAGGAGTAAGCGTCTTTTAATTTCATAGCTGCACCCACCATCTGCAGTGATTTTGGAGCCCAGAAAAATAAAGTCAGCCACTGTTTCCACTGTTTCCCCATCTATTTGCCATGAAGTGATGGGACCAGATACCATGATCTTAGTTTCCTAAATATTGAGCTTTAAGCCAACTTTTTCACTCTCCTCTTTCATTTTCATCAAGAGGCTCTTTAGTTCTTCACTTTCTGCCATAAGGGTGGTGTCATCTGCACATGTGAGGTTATTGATATTTCTCCTGGCAATCTTGATTCCAGCTTGTGCTTCTTCCATCCCAGCATTTCTCACCATGTACTCTGCATATAAGTTAAATAAGCAGGGCAACAATAGACAGCCTTGGCATACTCCTTTTTCTATTTGGAACCAGTCTATTGTTCCATGTCCAGGTCTAACTGCTGCTTCCTGACCTGTATATAGGTTTCTCAAAAGGCAGGTCAAGTGGTCTGATATGCCCACCACTTTCAGAATTTTCCACAGTTTATTGTGATCCACACAGTCGAAGGCTTTGGCATAGTCAATAAAGCAGAAATAGATGTTTTCCTGGAACTCTCTTGCTTTTTCAATGATCCAGCTGATGTTGGCAATTTGATCTCTGGTTCCTCTGCCTTTTGTAAAACCAGCTTGAACATCTGGAACTCCGCCGTTCACGTATTGCTGAAGCCTGGCTTGGAGAATTTTGAGCATTACTTTACTAGCATGCGAGAAGAGTGCAATTGTGCGGTAGCTTGAGCATTTTTTGGGATTGCCTTTATTTGGGTTTGAGATGAAAACTGATCTTTTCCAGTCTTGTGGCCACTGCTGAGTTTTCCAAATTTGCTGACATACTGAGTGCAGCACTTTCATAGCATCATCTTTCAGGATTTGAAATAGCTCAACTGGAATTCTATCACCTCCACTAGCTTTGTTTGTAGTGATGCTTTCTAAGGCCCACTTGACTTTACATTCCAGGATGTCTGGCTCTAGGTGAGTGATCACACCATCGTGATTATCTGGGTCATGAAGATCTTTCTTGTACAGTTCTTCTGTGTATTCTTGCCACCTCTTCTTAATATCTTCTGGTTCTGTTAGGTCCATACCATTTCTGTCCTTTATTGAACCCATCTTTGCATGAAATGTTCCCTTGGTATCTCTGATTTTCTTGAAGAGATCTCTAGTCTTTCCCATTCTGTTGTTTTCCTCTATTTCTTTGCATTGATCCATGAGGAAGGCTTCCTTATCTTTCCTTGCTATTCTTTGGAGCTCTGCATTCAAATGGGAATATCTTTCCTTTTCTCCTTTGCACCATGAGTAGGGAAGTCCTAAACACACACACACACATGCACATAAATACACAAACACTATAATGCAGGTTTGTCAAAGGAACACTGGAATCAACTAAAAGAACTCTCATTGGAAAACTGGAAGAATTTAAGCAAAAAATAAAGGAATATTATTGAATTATAAGCCAAACTATGAAGTAAATATCCAGGAGACTGTACTAATGACCAATAAATGATTGAGTAATAGAGGGGACAGAGAAATCTCCCATAGAGCAGAAGGTCACATAATTTATGTAGATACTTCACCTTAAGGAGGAAGAACCCCCACTACTGAATTGTGGTCTGTACATAGTGACTTCCTTTCAAAAATTACAATATAGAAAGGATGGGAAAAAAATGCTACAAGTGGAGAAATCTCACAAATCTATCAAAGCTAAATGATTAAGGTCAACATGATAGTATGCACACGATGTACTGTGATAAAAACAGCATTTTACAAAAACACATAACCCTCATCTTAACACAAATAACACATAGACAAAACTAAGTTTAGAGATATTCTACAAAGAGCCTGGGCAGTATTCTGCCAAACTGTCAAAGTCATCAAAAACTAAGAAGGCCTGCAAAATTGTCACAGCCAAGAGCAAGATAAGGAAACATGATGACAAGATCTTTCCTTGATCTAACTCTAGTCAGACTACTCTAAGTCCTGTAAGCCTCAACCTTAGCATCCATCCTTCCTAAGGCCTGTATCTCTCAGTTATAACAAGAATCTTGTTGAGTCAACTAAAAGAAACTTCCACCCTCAACAGCTGATTAAATTTCTCATCTTCCACCACCCCCGAAGGTAATATCTGGTCACTTCTATTAGGAAAACTTTGTAAGGTCTCATTAACCAAAATTCACCCTATCTCTGATGTATCCTCTTAGAAAAATTCCATCTACTAACTTTTACTTGGCTCTTTGGCTATAAATCCCCTATTTGTCATGTTGCATTTAGAACTTGGTCTAATTTTATACTGAGGTCTCTTTTATCATGTATATGTATAAAATCTGCTTTTACCATTTTAATTACTGTCCAGTGCTGACTTTGAGCCAAATCCTAGAATAGAAAGTGGGTATTAGGTTAAAACTCAGGAAATCTTAATAAGCTATGGACTTTAGTTAATAATAATGTATCAATATTGGTTCATTAATTGTCACAAATATAGTACTGCTTTGTCTGTCTGTACTAATAGCATTGTCTGTTAGTACAGCTAACATAAAATAGTATGTATCCTAATGTGTAGGGAAATGTATTATGTTTAAAATTTTTCTGCAAATCTAAAATTGTTATAAAATAAGAAGCTTGTTAGGAAAACCCAACCAACCAAACACCAAGCAAAAAAAAAATAAAACAAAATACTAAATGAACTTCGATTCGTATAGACCTGGGTTTACCTCTTAAGCTAAGACTTAGTTTCGTCAGCTGGAAATGGGAATCATAATGTGTACATTTGTTTTAAGTATTTACTATTATAACTGTTTTAAGTTTCTGCATATACAGTGACAATGAACATTAATTTCCTTTGTTTTTTTAATTTTGTTGATGAAAAGTGATTACAACTAATGAAATCTTTAAAGTCCTCATAAAATTAATGTACAAACTTCTTAATATACTTTTCTTTTATCTTCCTACAAATTAAAATGAGTGACTTGGTAGTATGTTTATTTTGCTAAGTTTACCCTTAAAAGCAGATGGATTCCCATAAATTATTCATGAAAGAAATGGCATATCTATAACCACACTAGTATGCTTTAATCTTCTAAATACTCTTGAGGATTTAGAACCACAAGCTATTATCCTAATGAAGTAAAACCCTATGGAAAACAACTAGAAGTCAATATTCCGGAATGAGGAATAGAAAGAATTATTAAGTTGATGAGAAGCCAACAAAAGGAACAATCATCAATTTCCCATGTTTAAATATAGTACTGTATGGAAGTTGTTAGTCTTGGAATAGAGCAATGCAATATCAACTATACTATTGTAGTCAATATTTGTTAAACAGGAGTTTATTGATCCCAAATTTTCAGACATGTGCTAGAAAATTTGGGTGCATGCTACTCTAATTTGAGTTGAAATTAAGAGTTTACTGCAATAACCTATATGAGAAAAAACTGAAAAAGAATGAATATATGTGTATGTATAACTGAATCACTTTGCCGTACACTTGAAGTTAATGCAACATTGTAAATCAACTGTACTTCAATATATTTTCTTATAAAGCTGACATAATGAAAAACTTGGTTTACAACCATATTCAATATTTGATTTAATAACATTCTGGTCTCCCTTGACCTCACCCGGATGTTCCTCCTGCTGCATTCCCTAACTTACTGAAAGACTCCACTATCCACTAAAGTGCCCTAGCTAGAACACACTTCCCCATTCTATTTCCCTTTCTGCCATATCCAATTCTACACCAATAGTACTCAGTTTTATATGATAGCCAATAGTTCCTTGTGGCTACTGGCTTCTGGAACATGGCTCTGCTCAGCTCTCTTTGCTTAATCATTCAATCATGTCTGATTCTTTGCACCCCATGGACTGTAGCCCTCCACGCTCCTCTATCCATGAAATCCTCCTGGCAAGAATACTGGAGTGGGTTGTCATTTCCTTCTCAAGAAACATGGCTAGTGCAAACCAAAGAACTGAATTTTAAGTTTTATGTAATTCTCCTTAGTTTAAATGGATAAGTAAAAGTCTATGTCACTTAATCCTCAACCTGTGTCAGGGAGGTTTTCTCCATACCACCAGCAATTTTCCTTACACCAATTCAGTTCAGCTCAGTCTCTCAGTCGCGTCTGACACTTTGTGACTCCAAGGACTGCAGCGCGCAGGGCTTCCCTGTCCGCCACCAACTCCCAGAGGCCACTCAAATTCATATCAATTGCATAGGTGATGCCATCCAACCTTCTCATCCTCTGTCATCCCCTTCTCCTGCCATTAATCTTTCCCAGCATCAGGCGCTTTTCCAATGAGTCAGTTCCTCACATCAGATGGCCAAATTATTGGAGCTTCAGCTTCAGCAACAGTTCTTCCAATGAATTTTAGGACTGATTTCCTTTAGGATGGACTGGTTGGATCTCCTTGCAGTCCAAGGGACTCTCAAGAATCTTCTGCACCACCACAGTTTAAAAGTATAAATTCTTCAGCGCTCAGTTTTCTTTATAGTCCAACACACACATCCATATATGGCTACTGGAAAAACCATAACTTTCACTAGATGGAACTTTGTTGGCCAAATAATGTCTCTGCTTTTTAATAAGTTATCTAGGTTGGTCATAGCTTTTCTTCCAGGGAGTGAGCATCTTTCCATTTCATGGCTGCAATCACCATCTGCAGTGATTCTGGAGCCAAAAAAAATAAAGTCTCTCACTGTTTTCACTGTTTGTCCAATTATTTGCCACGAAGTGATGGGACCGGATGTCATAATCTTAGTTTGCTGAATGTTGAGATTTAAGCCAACTTTCTCAGTATCTTCTTTCACTTTCATCAAGAGGTTCTTTAGCTTCTCTTCACTTTCTGCCATAAGGGTGGTATCACATGCGTATCTGAGGTTACAGATATTTCTCCTGTCAGTCTTGATTCTAGCTTGTTCTTCATCCAGCCCAGAATTTCCCATGATGTACTCTGGATATAAGTTAAATAAGCAAGATGACAATATTTAGCCTTGATGTATTCCTTTCCCAATTTGGAGCCAGTCTGTTGTTCTATGTCCAGTTCTAACTCTTGCTTCCTGACCTGCATACAGATTTCTCAGGAGGCAGGTCAGGTGATCTGGTATTCACATCTCTTTAAGATTTTTCCATGGTTTGTGGTGATCCACACAATCAAAGGCTTTTGCATAGTCAATTAAGGAGAAGTAGGTGTTTTTCTGGAACTCCCTTGCTTTTTCGATGATCCAACAGATGTTGACAATTTCATCTCCTGTTTCTATGCCTTTTCTAAGTCCAGCTTGAACACCGGAATGTTCTCAGTTTGTGTACTCTTGTAGCCTGGCTTGGAGAATTTTGAGCATTACTTGGCCATCATGTGAGATGAGTGCAATTGTGTGGTAATTTGAACATTCTTTGGCACTGTCTTTCTTTGTGATAGGAATGAAAACTGACCTTTTCCAATCCTGTGGCTACTGCTGAGTTTTCTAAATTTCTGGCATATTGAGTGCAGCACTTTCACAGCATCATCTTTTAGGATCTGAAGTAGCTCAACTGGAATTCCATTACCTCCACTAGTTTTGTTAATAGTGATGCTTTCTAAGGCCTACTTGACTTCACATTCCAGGACGTCTGACTCTAGGTGATTGATCACACCACTGTGCTTATCTGGGTCATGAAGATCTTTTTTGCATAGTTCTTCTGTGTATTCTTGCCACCTCTTCTTAATATCTTCTGCTTCTGTTAGTTCCATACCATTTCTGTTCTTTATTGTGCTCATTTTTGCATGAAATATTCTCTTATTATCACTAATCTTCTTGAAGAAATCTCTAGTCTTTCCAATTCTATTGTTTTTCCTTTTTTCTTCACTGAGGAAGGCTTTCTTACCTCTCCTTGCTATTCTTTGAAACTCTGCATTCAAATGTTCAAATGGGTGTTACTTTCCTTTTCCCTTTGCCTTTAGCTTCTCTTCTCAGGCATTTGTAAGGACTCATTAGACAACCATTTTCCCTTTTTGCATCTCTTTTTCTTGTTTTTTTTTTTTTTTTTAACAAAACAACAAAGGCCAAAAATGGAGCTGCTTACACAAACCCCCACATCACCAAACCAAAACTTAACTTAGTATCAGCTCTCCCAGAAATGGAATCATAATCCAGTCAATCAGGAATTTCCTGGTCCGCACTAGTTCAGTATCTTGCCTCAGAGATCTTTTCTATTTTCTAAAGGAAAGACCTTGCAATAACCAACCTGCTTTCTTGTTTTTCATGTACTCCCTTGTTCTCACTTCCTTCTGCCTATAAAATCTTTCTCATTGTACAGTTCCTTGGAATAACTTTCTATCTACTACTTTGGATGATTTCTGATTCATGAGTCATTGAATAATGCCAATAAAATCTTTAAAATTTACTCAGTAAATTTTGATTTTTAACCCTGACCAACAATTCAACTCAATTCTGTCACCATCTATCTGGAGATTGCATCAGATTCCACGGGTTAATGGCTCATTCATATTAGGCTTAACTTCACAGCTCCCCCAAGTTCCCCCACTCCATTTTAGATGCCAGCGCCAAATCCAGATTGTTACCTGTGTTTCTGACCTATTGGCTAGAGAATGAAGGGTTCCAGGATCTCCTCCTGTGATTCAAGTAATTTGCTAGAATAGCTCAGAGAAGTCGGGGGGATGGGGGAGTCTACTTTCTAAATTACAAGTTTGTCGTGAAAGGATGTAACTTATTTACAACCAGATGAAGAGGTTATAGTATACACACAGCAGGGTATCTGGAAAGGATGTGGAACATACACGGTCTCTGAACTGTTACTCTTTTCACTCCTTGTGTTCACCAATACTAAACCTCTCAGAGCTCCATTATTTTGGGGTTTTGTGGAAACTTCATTACATAAGCCTGATTCATTAAATCACTGGCCACTGGCTTTCAGTTCAATGGACAGTCCCTCTTCACTCCATGGAGATCAAGGAGGGAAGACTTAAAGTTCCAAGCATCTAATCACGTGGTTGGTACTCCTGGATACAAACTGCCTACAGTAGTTGTGATCCAAAAGTTACCTTATTAACACAACAAGAAGCATCTTTATCATGCTCTAATTTTCAGTTAAGAAATGTCAAGCATTATGGAAGCCCTAAGCCAGAAACAGTAACAAAAACTGAATATATATTTCTTAGTATAAGTCATAATATGAATTTCATTTACTGATAAATTTTAAATACACTTTGAAGAGCCAGGATATGTAAATATGCTTTTCAACTAAAAATTTTAAGATATTTAATAAACCAGATAGGAATTTAGTTTCTGAATTGAGGTATGAGTTTTGAATACTTAGTAATAAGAAGGTATGGAAAATATTCCTGAGAATTGTTTTATATTGATTACTTGTGCAATGATTATATTTTAGGTTAATATAGTGTTATTAATATTAAAAGTAATTTTACTTGTTTTCTCCCTTTTACAATGAATGTAAAATTACATAAACTTTGCAACACATTTCTATTGAATTTTACTCTTCTGAACTATTTGCTTGGACTTCCCAGTTGATGTTAGTAATAAAGACCTCACCTGACAATGAAGAAAATATAAGAGACATGGGTTAGATCCCTGGATTGGGAAGGTCCCCTGCAGGAGGACATGGCAGCACACTCCAGTATTCTTGTTGGAGAATCACATGTTCAGAGGAGCCTGGCATGCTGCAGTCTGTAGGTTCACACAGAATCAGACACGAATGAAGTGATTTAGAATGCATGAACTATTTGCTTATCTCTACTACCTCTCTTAATTCCCTGACCCAGGAAGCCATCACTGTTTCTCTGATATTTCCACTCTAGTCTCTTAATTTTCCTCTGCCTTCAATGTGATCCCCCGAGTCAATGCATGTCTCTACTTCAAAATACTTTCTGCTTCATAGAGCTGAGATAATCAAACTCAATGTGTGCTCAATGGCTCAGTCATATCTCACTCTTTGTGGCTCCGTGGACTGTAGCCCACCAGCCTCCTCTGTCCATGAAATTTTCCATGCAGGAATACTAGAGCAGGTTGCCATTTCCTTCTCCAGGAGATCTTCCTGACCCAGGGATTGAACCCACATCTCTTATGTCTCCTGCATTGGCAGGTGGATTCTTTACCCTAGCGCCACCTTTATCTTACACTACAGGCAAGTTTTCAACTTTGTTTTATTTTATAAAGTAATCTTCCTAACATGAAAATCATATTACACTGCTGATTGAAACATTTTTATATCTAAGTCTATTTACTGCTATGTTTCTCATAATCGAACCCTGCTTATCCCAGTAGTCCCATTTTTAACACCTATCTCCAAGCTATATTTCATGTTCCAATCAAACTGATTTTATCCAAGTTCTATATTATCTTTTGCACTTGATCTTTTCATTCTCTGCTATTCCATCTATATTTTTTCATAACTTTACCCACAATGCCAGCGCAATGACAAGGATAAAGCACACACTAAAAAGAAGTTGGGTAAATAATTAATGACTATATACTAGAAATAAGCTATTCTAGAAATTTAGGTACTGCATAAATACATTTCTTGGAGTAAAGGATAGGTAATCTTGAAACCACTATTGTTTTCAAAGATTAATAATTATATTCACCCTCTTTGAAACAGCTAATTGTGATATTAAACAGTTTCACTGAAGTCAAAGTGCTGATCTTTTCCCTCCTAAAATGTTTTATTTTTTAACTTTCAATTGTTACTTTGTAAAATATTCAAAGCATAACCTGGAAAATCTTCAAAATATCTTAACAGTTTGCTTTAGAAGCTAGGGATGAAGAAAAAATTAGCTTCAAAGCAAATTAGCAGTTTTTCTCATCTACTCTCATCAAAGAAAGCGGGGGAGGATTTTAGGTCCTCTGAGAGTATATATTACAGTTCATTATGCATAGAATAAAGGTAAAAATGAATCTAGGAACAATTAATATATGAAGTTAGTACTCTAAAATACCGTAATGACACTATATTTTTAAAGTGGAAGCATTTCAAAATTAACAATGTGTTCAAAGTATACGAGTTACTCAATCATGTCTGATTCTGCAACCTCATGAGCTACAGCCCACCTTGCTTCTCTATCCAGTGGAATTCTTCAGGCAATAGTACTGGAGTGGGGTGCCATTCTCCTCTCCAGGGGATCTTCCCAACCCAGAAACTGAATCTAGGTCTCTTGCATTGTGGGAAAATATTTACCATCTGGGCACTAAAATGTTCTACACATGTATTAGTCCTAGAATTTTTCTTACTACACCATTAGCATGATTCAAGCTTTTTTTATTTTCCCCCAAGAACATGAGTATCCCTTTCCACTCTCCTAGGTTCCTCAGGGTCTTAAAGGAAATAGAAGATAAATTATAGAATTAGAATAAAGGGGTTAACTATGTTACAGATGAAAATACCCAGATTATAAAGTAATACATTATAGAAATTGCTAAGATCCAAACAGCTTCAAGTGTTTCTTTCCTCAGTGTCTTAGTACTCCAATTCCTTAACAATTTAGAATAAATTGAAACACAAATAGCTCCCATCATAAATAGCTATGCTCTGGATAACAATTGAAGTAGTACTGGGAAGATTTAAATGAGATGATGATCTACTCCACTTAAGCACAGTGCTTGGCAACTTCTCAGTTCAGTTCAGTTTGGTCACTCAGTTGTGTCCGACTCTTTGTTTACTCATGAAATGAGGCACGCTAGGCTTCACTGTCCATCACCAACTCCTGGCGATTACTCAAACTCATTTCCATTGAGTTGGTGATGCCATCCAACCATCTCGTCCTATGTCATCCCCTACTCCTCCCGCCTTTAATGTTTCCCAGCATCAGGGTCTTTTCACACGAGCCATTTCTTCACATCAGGTGGCCAAAGTACTGGAGTTTCAGCTTCAACATTAGTCTTTCCAATGAATATTAAGGAATGATTTTCTTTAGGAAGGACAGGTTAGATCTCCTCACTGTCCAACGGACTCTCAAGAGTCTTCTCCAGCATCACAGTTCAAAAACATCAATTCTTTGGTGCTCAGCTTCTTTATAGTCCAACACTCACATCCATACGTGACTACTGGAAAAACCATAGCTTTGACTAGATGGATCTTTGTTGGCAAATAATGTCTCCGTTTTTTAATAAGTTGTCTAGGTTGGTCATAACTTCTCTTCCAAGGAGCAAGCGTCTTTTAATTTCATGGCTGCAGTCACCATCTGCAGTGATTTTGGAGCCCCCCAAAATAAAGTATCTCACTGTTTCCCAATCTATTTGCCATGAAGTGATGGGACTGGATGCCATGATTTTAGTTTTCTGAATGTTGAGTGTTAAGCCAACTTTTTCACTCTCCTCTTTCACCTTCACCAAGAGGTTCTTTAGTTTCTCTTCACTCTCTGCCATAAGGGTGGTGTCATTTGCATATCTGAGGTTATTGATATTTCTCCTGGCAATCTTGATTCCAGCTTGTGTTTCATCTAGTCCAGCATTTCTTATGATGTGCTCTGCATAGAAGTTAAATAAGCAGGGTGACAATATACAGCCTTGATGTACTCCTTTTTCTATTTGGAACCAGTCTGTGTTTCCATGTTCAGTTCTAACTGTTGCTTCCTGACCAGCATACAGATTTCTTAGGAGGCAGGTGAGGTGGTCTGGTATTCCCACATCTTGAAGAATTTTCCACAGTTTGGTGTGATCCGCACAATCAAAGGCTTTGGCATAGTCAATTAAGCAGAAGTATATGTTTTTGATGATCCAGAGGATGCTGGCAGTTTGGTCTCTGGTTCCTCTGCCTTTTTTAAAGCAAGCTTGAATATCTGGAAGTTCACATTCATGTATTTCTGAAGCCTGGCTTGGAGAATTTTGAGCATTGCTTTGCTAGTGTGTGAGATGAGAGCAATTGTGTGGTAGTTTGAGCATTCTTTAGCACTGCCTTTCTTTGGGATTGGGTTGAAAACTAACCTTTTCCAGTCCTGGTGCCACTTCTGAGTTTTCCAAATTTGCAGACATATTGAATACAGCATTTTCACAGCATCATCTTTCACGATTTGAAGTAGCTAAACTAGAATTCAATCACTTCCACTAGTTTTGTTCATGGTGATCTTCCTAAGGCCCACTTGACTTCACATTCCAGGATGTCTGGCTCTAGGTGAGTGATCACACCATCGTTATTATCTGGGTCATAATGATCTTTTTTGTATAGTTCTTCTGTGTATTCTGCTCACCTCTTTACCATTTCTGTCCTTTATTGTGCCCATCTTTGCATGAAATGTTCCCTTGGTATCTGTAATTTTCTTGAAGCTATCTCTAGTCTTTCCCATTCTATTTTTTTTCCCTGTGTTTCTTGGCATTGGTCACTGAGGAAGGCTTTCTTATCTCTCTTGCTATTCTTTGGAACTCTGCATTCAAGTGAGTATATCTTTACAAGCCTCATCAGTCAACCATTTTGCCTTTTTGCATTTCTTTCTCTTGATGATGATGTTGATCACTGCCTCCTGTACAATGTCACAGACCTTCATCCATAGTACTTTAGGCACTATGTCTATCACATCTAATCCCTTGAGTTTATTTATCATTTCCTTTGTATAGTCATAAGGGATTTGATTTAGGTCATACCTGAATAGTCTAGTGGTTTTCCCTACTTTCTTCAATTTCAGTCTGAACTTGACAGTAAGGATTTCATGATCTGAGCCACAGTCAGCTCCCAGTTTTGTTTTTGCTGACTGTATAGAGCTTCTCCATCTTTGGCTGCAGAGAATGTAATCAATCTAATTTCAGTATTGATCATCTGCTGATGTCTATGTGTAGAGTCCTCTCTTGTGTTTTTGGAAGAGGGTGTTTGCTATGACCAGTAGGTTCTCTTGGCAAAACTCTGTTAGCCTTTGCCCTGCTTCACTCTGTACTCTAAGGGCAAATTTGCCTGTTACTCCGGGTATTTCTTGATTTCCTACTTTTGCATTCCAGTCCCCTATAATGAAATGAGCTCCATAAATGACTATATTATTGGACACTCCTGTTAGCTTAGTCATTAAAGAATCTACGTCCAGTGCAGCAGACCCAGGTTTGATTCCTGGGTTGGGAAGATCCCCTGGAGAAGGAAATGGCAACCCACTCCAGTTTTCTTGCCTGGAGAATCCCATGGATAGGGGTACCTGGCAGGCTACAGTCCATGGCATTGCATGAGTCAGACATGACTAGTGACTTAATGAGACCAATTATAAAATAATATAAATAAAAGTAATTTTTTTCTTTTACTTAGCACAATCTCCAACTTAAAACAATAGCCTCTCTACAATGACAAAAAATAAATTTGTCTGCTTTTGAATTTTCTCACTGATGTAACAGTTCCTCCATAATGAGTGGAAAATCTGTTTAGGACCCACTCTAATGTCCAGAAATTAGACATGGCCCTAATTCTGTCATTTGAAAATAAATGTGAGATGTATAATCTCTCTTCCACATGACAAATTATTTTGTTTGAGAATGTTTATACTACTCCTTTCACAAAATATATTTCTAACCTTAGATTTCCTACTTCCTTCAATGGTTTTCCAAAATAAATAGCTTTCACAAACTTCACAACGTTCAGTCATTTGGTGCATGCACTTTAATATCATCATTATTAAATTTAGCATCCAAGGGCTTACCTATTTTGAATTTTAGCAGGAATTTATGTTCTTTATTTAGGTTATATAAACCTGCTGTAAATCTTTAGTATAATATTTGCCTTAAATTAAGTATGACTAATATTTAAGGAATACTTGTTCTGTATTAATTATTGTGTTATATTTCAAGGAGATTGGAAATATATATATATACCAAGATGCCTTGAAGGTTTAGCAACTCTTCATATAGTATTAAAATATGCTATTACAGTTTGGCATCAAAACTGTAATAAAATGTACAGTTCTAAACCACAACTTATATTACATATCAAAGCTAAATATTATACTCCCACTTACATCATTGTACAGATTATACACATAGAAAATCCATAAGAGAAGACAGGCTTTCAACAGCAGTTTAGATAGGATGAGCCTAATAGATATATGGGCTTCTCCAGTGTCTCAGATGGTAAAGAATCTGCATGCAGTGCAGGACACTCGGGTTTGATCCCTGTGTGGGGAAGGTCCCCTGGAGAAGGGAATGGCTATCCACTCTAGTATTCTTGCCTAGAGAATTCCATGGACAGAGGAGCCTGGTGGGCTATAGTCCAAGGGATCACAAAGAGTCGCACATGACTGAGTGAAAAACACTTTTACTTTTAATAGCTATATACAGCATAGTTTAACCAAATGGAGCAGAATACACTTTATTTTCAAGTGTACATGGAATATTCTCCAGAATAGATAAACAAGCTGGGCCACAAAGCAAGTTTCAGTGAATTTAACAATATTGGAAGTATATGAAGAATCATTATGAATTACGATAGTATGAGACTAGAAATCAGCTACAAGAAAATAACTGCAAAAATATACATGAAAGCTAAAAACATGCTACTAAAAACACATGGTCACTAAAAAATAAAATATACCGTAATCAAAAAACTATGGAATGGCGCTAAAGTAATTCTAAGAGGGAAGATCTCTTAGGTAGGCAACACAAGCCTACCTCAGGCATCAATAAAAATCTCAAATAAACAGCCAACTTTACACCTAAAGAATTTAGAAAAAAGAGGAGCAAACAAAATCCAATCTTAGCAGAAGGAAGTAAATAGCAAAGATCATAGCAGAAATAAATGATACAGAAACCAAAAAATAATAGAAAAATCAATGAGACTAAGAGCTGTTTTTTTCTTTAGAGATAATAAAAATTGATCAATCTTTAGAAATACTAATCACAAGAGAGAGAAAAAAATGTTCCAAATAAATAAAATAAGATGTGAAAAAATTTACAATTGACACCATAGAAATATAAAGGAAAATAAAAGCTTGCCTAAAATAATTATAAACCACTAAAACAGACAAATCTAGCAGAACTGGACAAATGCTTAGAAATATATAATATCAGACTGAAACAGAAAGAATAGTAAATATGAACAGATCAATTACCAGTAACAAAACTTAATCAGTAATTAAAAATAAAAATTGTGACAAACAAGAATGAAGAACCAGGTGACTTAACAGGTGAACTCTATCAAACATTTAAAGAAGAATTAACATCCACATTTTTCAAACCATTCCAAATAACTATAAAGTATGTAATGCTTCTAAACTTATTTTACACAATCATCATGACCCTCTTCCTAAAACTAGAAAAATATGCCACACAAAAAAGAAAATTACAGGCCAATATCACTGTTGAGCAAAGATGCAAAAAGGCTCAACAAAATATAAGCAAATTGAATTCAAAACATTAAAAAGATCACATACCATGATCAAGTGGGATTTATTAAAAAATACAAGTAATGTCCACAAATGTTGACAAACATGGATACATTTGTCCACGAATGTATCACAGTGTGATACACCATATTAACAGACTGGGATTGAAAGGAGGGGGGGTTTGATATAAGTCGTCAAATATTACAAACTTCCAGTTATAAGTATTACTAGAAACCTAATATAAGACATGCTGAATATAACTAACACTGCTCTATATTACATATGAAAATTAAAAGGGTAAATCCCAAGAGTTCTCATCACATTCATTTCTATTTCTTTAATTCCACGTCAATATGATAGAATGAATGTTTACTAAACTAATTGTGGTAACAATTTTATTTTGTATAAAAGTCAAATCATGATGTACACCTTAAAATTATGCAGTGCTGTATGTCAATTATATTTCAGTAAAACTGGAAGGAAAGATTATGTCATTTGTTTTAAGCTAATATAAATTCAAAACTTGAATCTGTCTTATTATATTGGCAAGTATTGCTCTCAGTCTACACCATCAGCATGCTGATTAAGGGTATATTGTATATTATTTTAGTTATGATTTTATTTTAAGCTATGAATGCCATTGATTTTTTAATACATAGAGTGAAAAACGGACAAATATAAAACTCAGTGTGTATGTGTTAAGACTCCATGCTGTTGTTGAATCAGTGTTCTTTAGGTATAGAATCCATCCATCAACTTGATGGACTGTTATGTATTGGCTTTTTTTCTTGGCATGACTCAAGTTTCTATGATTGTTTTCCAGTGAAGAGATAAGATTCCTTCTCACTTTCCTAGGTTATTTAAAGTACAGGGGTTAACTATAATGAATAAGTGTGTGAGTGTGTGTGAGTGTGTGTGAGTGTGTGTGTGTGTGTGTGTGTGTGTGTAGCAGGGACTCCCCAGGCTATAACTACAGAGAAAAAGTGGTTTATTGGAACTGTTATTCTAAATTCAAAATATCATCATTCTTAATAATATTTTTGATTATACATGTTGATAATCCATCCACTTAAAGTGCAGTTCAGAATTTGCCAGCCTTTCAACAAATGCCATATTTTCTACACTTCTCAAATATAATTGAAATCTAATAAATTTATCTAAAGTTTTTTGAAATTTAATAATTATTCTCTGCCATGTAAGACATTATAACAAGATATATATATTTAGTATATTTCATTATATACTGAATTTGTGTATATTTAGTTATAATGTCATGTAAGACATTGTAACCAGGCATACATTTTTAGTATAAATTTTTAGTGTGCAATTTATTTCAGCTTGGAAGCTTAAAGTCATTTAATAAACCTGAGATCTTGGGTCACATCTGTTTATGTGTCATAAATTTCAAATTGAACTTAGGATAGTTATGTTTCACATTTTCTGATGATTCTTTTTATTCCCAATCCCAGTTAACTTTAAGCTTTTTGAAGAAGGGAACTGGCATATATTAGACACACATATGCTCCATTATTGACTCTGAAATATTTCTACCTTCTTCATGTATGTCAATGTGTATTTTTATCCTCTTGGTTCTCATTATTTCCCTTCAGTGCTATTTTATCTTTTATTCTTTGTTGTGTATGAATCAATAATCAGAATATGGAAAGCCAACAATAAAAGCTTATATTAAAACTAAACCATGTTTTTATTTCTATTCTAAATTTTAAGTATGCTTATTTTATATGGTTTGTTCATTGGTATACAGTTGTGAACATAGAATTGCTTTTCAGTTTTTCCTGCCACTTTTACATGTCTTCTAACATTTTCTGCCTTACCATAATTGGCATATGCTATTCTTTGCTCATTCAACTCATTCAATAAAAAAGATTAGAAAGCCTTCCTTAGTGACCAATGGAAAGAAATAAGGGAAACAATAGACCAGAAAAGATTAGAGATCTCTTAAAAAAATTAGAGATACAAAAGATATATTTCAAGCAAAGATGGGCAAGGACATAAATGGTATGGGCCTAACAGAAACAGAAGATATTAAGAAGAGGTGACAAGAATGCACAGAATTATACAATAAAGATCTTCATGACCCAGATAATCACAATGGTGTGATCACTCACCTAGAGCCAGACATCCTGGAATGTGAAGCCATGTGGGCCTTAGGAAGCATCACTATGAACAAAGCTAGTGGAGGTGATGGAATTCTAGTTGAGCTATTCAAATCCCAAAAGATGATGTTGTGAAAGTACTGCATTCAGTAAGCCAGTAAATTTGGAAAACTCAGCAGTGGTCACAGGACTGGAAAAGTCAGTTTTCATTCCAATTTCAAACAAAGGCAATGCCAAGGAATGCTCAGACTACCACACAATTGCATTCACTCACACACTGGCAAGTTAATGCTCAAAATTCTCGAAGCCAGGTTTCAACAATATATGAATTGTGAACTTTCAGAGGTTCAAGCTGGATTTAGAAAAGGCAGAGAAGCAGAGATCACATTGCCGACATCTGTTGGATCATACAAAAAGCAAGAGAGTTCCAGAAAAACATCTACTTCTGCTTAATTTACTATGCTAAAGCCTTTGATTGTGTGGATCACAAAAAACCTGTGAAAAATTCTTGAAGAGATGGGAATACCAGACAACCTTGTTTGCCTCCTGAGAAATCTGTATGCAGGATAAGAAGCCACAGTTAGAACCAGACATGAAACAATGGACTGGTTCCAAACTAGGGAGGAACATCTCAAGATTGTATATTGTTACCCTGCTTATTTAACTTCAAGGCAGAGTGCATCATGCAAAATGCCAAGCTGAATGAAACACAAGCTGGAATCAAGATTGCTAGGAGAAATAGCAATAACCTCAGATATGCAGATGCCACCACCCTTATGACAGAAACTGAAGAGGAACTAAAGAGCCTCTTGATGAAAATGAAAGAGGGGAGTAAAAAAGCTGATTTAAAACTCAACATTCAAAAACCTAAGATCATGGCATCCATCCCCATTCTCTTCATGGCAAGTAGATAGGGAAACATGGAAACAGTGACAAGGTTTGTTTTCTTGGTTTCCCAAATCACTGAAGATGGTGACTGCAGCCATAAAATTAAAAGGCACTTGCTCCTTGGAAGAAAAACCATAACTAACCTAGATAGTATATTTAAAAGCAGAGACATTACTTTGGCAACAATGGTCTGTATAGACAAAGCTATGGTTTTTCCAGTAGGCATGTATCTATGTGAGAATTGGACCATAAAGAAGGCTGCTGCTGTTAAGTCACTTCAGTCCTGTTGGACTCTGTGTGATCCCATAGACGGCAGCCCAACAGGCTCCCCCATCCCTGGGATTCTCCAGGCAAGAACACTGGAGTGGGTTGCCGTTTCCCTCTCCAATGTGTGAAAGTGAAAAGTGAAAGTGAAGTTGTTCAGTCGTGTCTGACTCTTAGTGCCATCGACTGCAGCCTACCAGGCTTCTCCATACATAGGATCCTCCAGACAAGAGTACTGGAGCGGGGTGTCATTGCCTTCTTGGAAAGAAGGCTGAGCATCAAGGAATTGGTATTTTGAAATGTGGTGTTGCAGAAGACTCTTGAAAGTCCCTTGGAGTGCAAGATCAAACCAACGAATCCTCAAGAAATCAGTCCTGAATATTCATTGGAAGGACTGATGCTGAAGCTGAAGCTCCAATACTTTGGTCACCTGATGAGAAAAGCTGACTCATTGGAAACATCCCTGGTGCTGGGAAAGATGGAGGCAGGAGGAGAAGGGGATGATAGAGGATGTGATATTTGGAAGGCTTCACTGACTCAACGGACAGTTTGAGCCAGATTTAAGGAGCTGGTGATAGACTGGGAAACCTGGCATTCTTCAGTCCATGGGGTCAGAAAGAGACACAACTGAGTGACTGAACTCACTGATAGGCTTCCCTGGTTGCTCAGTTGATAAATAACCCTCCTGCCAAGGCAGGAAATAAAAGACATGTGGTTTTGATCCCTGGTTGGGAAGATCCTCTAAAGAAGGAAATGACCATGCACTCCAGTATTCTTGCTTGGAAAATTTAATGGACAGAGGAGCCTGACAGGCTCATGAGGTGGAAAAGAATCAGACACAACTGAGTATGTGCACACACACATACACACATATAAATCTAGTAAATGATTCTAATGCTTATATATTTATTTCAATTTTAGGGCATGTTTTATTAATGTGAAAACTTTTCTGAATGTCATTTTTGTCTTTTACTTTCCCAAGTGGATTACTTTTTTATTAAATTTCATATGAGGTCATATGTTACTCAGTCTGACAAAATAACATGTACTAAATATAATATATAATAAATGATGTATAATAAATATTGTCTATATATATTATATAATAGTGTATAATAAATATTATCTAACTTTTGCTTTTTGTTTAAATTCTCTTATATCCCTTCTAACATATAGGTCTAATGTTAGATCACAGAATTAAGAAATAATTACAAAACTTCCTACAGATTCAGGGCTTTTAAGGTCTATAAATTCACTGCTATTAAGACAGATTAAAGCTGTTGAATTATGCACCTATATCTATTTTTTAAGGATATGTAAGCAGCTTTTATTGGGTTGCCAAATAAATTTCAAATCTATTTTAAAAATTGTCCCTGATGGAAACTTTCTATTTTATGCTATTTATTTTTATGACTTGGTAAGATGTATGCTGTCTTGATATACAGTTTCTATCATGAAAAATAAACTTCTATTGAAGTTACTGATGACTTAGTCCCTTCTTAAGAAAACCTGATTATTAAAATGCATACTGAGAATCCATGGGAGCCCTAAATTATAGTGTGAATAAGGGAATTTTTCAGTCTTTCGCAATAATGTCCCTAAACCCACCATTAAAAAACAAAAATTAGAGACACAGACATAGAGAATAAACATATAGACAGCAAGGGGTAAAGGGAAGTGGGATGAATTGGGAGGTTGACACTGACATATGCACACTAAGGAAGCAATGTATATATTATCCTGAATCAAGAAATCTTAGAAAATGCTGATTATTCAAAGCAAATTTTGTCCCTTTATGATCTTTTGTGTTGTTCAATCTCATTTTCACAGAAAATCATTTTTAATCTAAAGTAACAAGGACTTTCCTGGTGGCCCAGTGGCTAAAACTTCATGCTCCCAATGCAGAGGGCCCAGGTTCTATCCCTGGTTATAGCACTCGATCCCACATGCCTCACGAACAGTTTGCATGTCACAACTAAAAGAGTCTTCTTGCCACAACTAAAATCCAGCACAACCTAATAAACAAATAAACAAAAATAAATGTTAAAGACAAAAGGAAAAGGTGGTGGCCAAAGATGAGATGGTCAGCTAGCATTCAATGGACATAAATTTAACCACTCCAGCAGATAGTGAGGGACAGAGGATTCTGGCATGCTGCAGTCCATACATGACTTAGCAACTGAAAAACAATAACAACAAAGTATTAAAGTAGCAAATATATGTACAAAATCTCAGTAACAAACTCAGAAACAAACTCCTATAATCCATTATTACTATTATTCAATTAAAATTATATACAGTAACATCTTGTATCTGCAAGGAAAAAAGGAAATCCTATTAATCATAAGACAAGAGAAAAATAGAAAGTAAAAATAGTATTGAGATAATTAATATACTTTAGAAAAACATTTTACTCCTTAGTCAAAATATTAACAAAATTTAAATGAAGAGAATCCATGGAGACACCAAAGTAAAGCATGAATAAAGAAATTTTTTAATCTGTCCCCAAAATATCCCTAAACCCATAGCAAAAATATAGAGACACAGACATAGAGAACAAACATATGGATACCAAGGAGCAAAAGGAAGGTGGGATGAATTGAGAGATTGAAATTGACATATATACATAATTTATACTATGTATAAAATAGATAGTTAATCAGATCCTACTGTGTACCACAAGAAACTCAACTCAGTGCTCTCTGGTGATCTAAATTCAAAGAAAATCCGAGAAAGAAGGGATATATGTTTATGTATAGCTGATTCACTTTACTGTAGAGTAGAAACTAACACAATATTGTAAAGCAAATATACTCCAGTAAAGTTTTTTAGAAATAGATAGAAGTTAAAGCATATATTTCTTGTGCATAAGCAGTCTTGCTCCAATCTTTATTACTGTCCTATCAGTAAGAAAGATGCCTTCAGTCCTCTCTATATATTAAGTATGGAGCCTCCACTGAATGGAGTAAGATCCCAAAGGTGGCAATACTGTCCTTTCTAAAGACTACCAACTTAATATTCTGAGTAGAGTACTGTGGGGGCGGGAGTGGGGGACATTGCTATTAGAACATTTCAAGGTAGCTGTGATATAATAATTTAATATCTGGACGAAGAAACAAAAAGTGAGATTTAAATAATTCAGCAATTCACTAATTGCAAAGGTTATATAACAAAGTGGTACACCAAGGGCATTAGTAACAGACAGACCTGGACATGATAGTAATATCTGTGTTGCCAACATACTAAATTCTAAAATGAAATGAAATCTTTAAACTTTTGAAACCTCAAATTTTTATATCTGTTTTAGTCTTCTATGATCGTCATAAAAATACCACAGATTGAGTAGCTTAAACAATAGAAATATAGTTTCTCACAGTTCTGAAGGCTGAAAGTTCATGACCAAGGTGTCAGTGTATGTGAGAACTCTCTGGATTGCAGAGGCCAGCCTTCTTGCTGTGTCCTCATGTGGCCTTTCTTCTGTGATACATGGAAGATAGCACTGGATTCTTTTCTTCTTATAGGAAAGCAGTCTCATCAGATTAGGGTCCTGTCCTTTTGACTTTATTTAACCTTAGTTGTGATCTTATAGCGCTATCTCAAAATACATTTATATTGAGGGTTAGGAGCTCAAAGCATGAGTCTGGAAGAATACTATCTAGTCCTAATAATGTCTTAAAATAAATAAATCAATGTTCATACTTTCCATTGTTTACCCTCTGCTTTACCCAGGCCAGACATTAGTCAGACTTCCTCATCCCTATACTCCACTGAATTCTGTTTATCCCTATGCCTGAGCAAGCTGAACAAAAGTGAAAATGCCCCCCTTATCAGTACCTCTTGGGAATCAGCTGACCACAGGGAGGCCCTTCTCTTATCAGATCCCGTTGGTTTTTTCCAGTTTTCCTACCAAACAATTTGCTGCTGGTCTGTACTTTATCCTATACAATAATGCCTCTTTATCCTTAGTTTCACTTTCCACATATCTCAGTTGCCCACTGTCAACCATGGTCTGAAATATTAAATGGAGAAATCAAAAATTAAGTAAATGCTAAAATGTTCCGAATAGCATAAGAGTCTCAGCTGTACCCCTCCATCCCACCCGGATATGAATCACCCTTTATCTGGCACATGTTTCCTGTTAGTCACTGTGTAGCCATCTTGATTATCAGGTCAATAATCTCAGTATTGCAGTGATTGCGGTTGAAGTACTTATTTTATTTAATTATGGCCCCAAAGTATAAAACTAGAGCTGGCAATGTGTAAATGCCAAATACAAATTGTGACATGCTTCTTTTAAATGAAAAAGTGAAAGTTCTCAATATAATAAGAAAAAAAAAAACCTTTTTCTGATGATATTGCTGTCTATAAGATCTATGGAAATAATGAATCTTCTATCCATGAAATTGTGAAGAAGAAAAAAGAAATTTGTGCTACATTTTCTGTTGCACCTCAAATTGGAAAAGTTAGAACCATGGTGTTTGATAGTGCTTAGTTATAATGGAAAAGACATAACATTTGTGCAATAACATATTTTAAGGGTGAGTGAAAGAGAACTCAAATGCAGTGTTTGTTATATAGTTACAATTGTCCTATATTATAACTGGTAATTGTTGATCTACTGTACCTAATTTGTAAATTAGACTTCATCATAGTTTTCTATATATACGTATGTGTATGTGTGAAAGTCACTCAGTCATGTCCAACTCTTTGCAACTCCATGGACTAGCCTGCCAGTCTCCTCTGTCCATGGAATTCTCCAGGCAAGAATACTAGAGTGGGTAGCCATTCCTTTTTCCAGGGGATCTTCCCAACCTGGGGATCGAGCTCAGGTCTCCCACATTGCAGGCAGATTCTTTACCATCTGAGTCACCAGGGAAACTCTAGTTTCATATTACATATATATATATATATATATATACATATACATATACACACATATATATATATACATATATAAAATGTGAAAAAAAATGGTAAATATAGAGTTCGATACTATCAAGGATTTTAGGCTAGTCGACTACTCTACCAGAAGAATTTGTTTTATATGAATTCTGTCAAACAACAGGCAGACTTCAGCATTCTGTCTTAAGAGGTCATATTACAAAGGCTTCATGGAAAATTATCATACATAAATTTGTAGTTTCATTCCAATGTACTGAATCAAATAATGTCAAAATTTCCTAGAGCAACGAAATATACTAATGGAATTTAAATGTATGATTTTATTAGTTTGACTTCTAAGGCTTGTCAAAAAATCTTTATATGCACAATATTGAATACAAAATGAAAGAATAATATGTTCCCAAAGTGTCACTGTGCTGTTTTATTTTTGTTTTGTTTTGTTCTTCACTATCAAAGCTCCTGCTTTATCTCAGGAGAACTTCCTATATAGTAGTAGGAGAGAGAGGTAGTCAGCTCATATTTATGAAATGTACAGTATGACATGTGCTTTCTGTCTGATGCTTTAATTATGCCACATTATTTACCTTGGAAACAACCTTTTGGGGTAGGTTTTATTATCTCCAGTTACACATTTAGAAATTAATGATCAGAGAAGTCAAGTTCCTTGCTCAGGGTCATGCAGCTGTTACAAGGAACAGTCAGGATTTAATCAAAATTCTGTTTACATAACCAATAAAGTGCTATCTTTTTATTTTAACATTCTGTGTTCGTAAGCAGGAATGATTCATATAATCTCAACAGCACAAATGAATAGGCTTGTACTTTAGGAAATGATGATGTGATACAGGAAAAAAAGATGGCAGAGTATGAAAACTCTTGACAGCACCTCTTCTCAAAGGCAAACCATAATTACAACTATTTACAGAACAACTGTACTTGAAAAGAACTTGAAGATAAGTGGAAAGGATTTACCACATTTAAAAATATAAAGAAACTACAACACAAGAAAAAGGGGCAGAGATGCATTGTAGTTGACTCACACTTCTAGGTAGGTGACCCACATATGGGAGGATATCACAACTGCAGATCTCTCTGAGGAGAAAGGGGTTTAAATCTCACACTGGGCTCCCAGCCTGGGATCCCTGCCATGGGAGGACGAATCCCAATCACATCTGAAAATGAAGTGAAGTTGCTCAGTTGTGTCCGACTCTTTGCGACCCCGTGGACTGTATCCCACCAGGCTCCTCCATCCATGGGATTCTCCAGGCAAGAATACTGGAGTGGGCTGCCATTTCCTTCTGCAGGGGATCTTGCCAACCCAGGGATCGAACCCAGGTCTCCCACATTGCAGGCAGACGCTTTAAACTCTGACCCCTAAATCCAGCACAGTTTGCACATGAGAGAGTAGGATGGAGTAGGAAAGAGATTCTACTACTAAAGAGTGAACATTTCATGACCCAGAAGAGAGGAAATAATATGAAAGGAGTCTGATTAAGACTCACCTGCTGATAATGAAGTGTCTTCCAGTGAGCAGGAGGCAACTGGGATTCCTCTGAGGACACAGACCCTGGAAGTAGTCTTGGGGAGCTCATTCTAATATGAGTTGGCACTGGCAAAAGACATTTTGTAATCTTCCAAAATGTCTTTTGATGCTAAACTTAGCTTTTGCTTCTATGTAAAAGTAAACTCTCCTTCAAATCTGAATTGTTGCCTTGTCAGATAGAGTATGCTTCATTGCAGGTCTTTTCCTTTTATTACTCTGACTGTATTATGCCATTTCCTCTGGTCTGCAAAGTTTCACTGAATAATCAGATATTAGTCTAATGGGTATTCCCTTTTCTGTAACTAGTAGCTTTTCTCTCACTGCCTTTAATTTTCTATGTTTATCTTTACTTTTTGCCATTTATATACTATGTCTTGGTGTGGACCTTTTTAGGTTGATCTTGTTTATGACTTTCTTTGTTTCCTGGACCTGAATGTGCTTGCTTTTCCAGTTTGGGGAATTTTCAGCTTTTTTTTTTTTTTTCAAATAATTAATATGTCCCTTTCTGTTTTCTCTTTCTGAGACTTCCATAATGTAAATGGTATTACACTTGACTTACCGAGAATCTTTTTTTGGTAACCTATCATTTTTTTAAATTCTTTCTTTCTTTTATTTTTTTTTCCTGTTAATCTTGTGACAATGGCACTGGAAAATGCCATTTTGAACTCATCCCTCTGGTCATTAGTGCTTGGGGCTTAGTCAAACAACAATGGGCTGGCACCAACCCCAGAACCGACAGGACCCTCAGCAAGCTGCTCTAAGACATGACCCTACAGAACAGCTGACTGGCTGCAACCACTTGAGAGAGCTTAGCTGTGAGCCAGGCCATAGGCCAGCTCTATCTACAAACATATCAACACTAATCAGCCTACTGAACAGAATAGTCCATGGTATCTACAATTAGAGTAAACTTGGAGTATATAGCTATGAGGGCCAGAGGAGAATACATACATGGGTCCTATAAGATGTCTTCTATATAAGGTCATTTCTCCAAGATTTGAAAATGTAACCATCTTATTTAATACATGGCAATAATAGAGAATCAGGAAAAAGGAGGATACAGAGGAATTTGTTCCAAATGAAAGATCAAAATGAAATCTCAAAAAAGAGATAGATAAGCAGACTTTGCTTAGAGATAAGCAAACTACTTGATGAATACTTCAGAATAATGATCATAAATATTATCAATCAGGAGGAGAATGGATGAACACATGAGAATTTTAATAAAAAGTTATAAAATATAAAGAAGAAGGAAACAGTTAAATAATACAATAATTGAAACAAAAAAGGAATCAACAATAGAATAGCTGATACAGAGAAACAAATCAGCAAATTGGAAGACAGAATAATGTAAATCACCTAAGCTGAGCAGAAAGGAAAAATAAAATTAAAAATGAGGTTACTCTAAGGCACCCCTGGTAAATCAAACATAATACCATCCACATTATGGGAGTCTCAGAAAGAGAAGAGAGAAAGAAATTAGCAGATTTATTATTTGAAAAAGATAATAGCTGAAAACTTACCCAAACTGGAAAAGGAAGCACATTCATGTCCAGGAAGCATAGACAGTCACAAGCAAAATCAACCAAAGAGATCTATACCAAGACATGTTATAATATAAATGGCAAAAAATAAAGATAAAGAGAGAACATTAAAAGTAACAAGAGA
This sequence comes from Hydropotes inermis, assembly GCA_020226075.1. NCBI lineage: Eukaryota > Metazoa > Chordata > Mammalia > Artiodactyla > Cervidae > Hydropotes > Hydropotes inermis. Next base: position 39,392,783 of record CM035276.1, read on the forward strand.
AAAACAACTAGTTGCAAAAGAGTGAACACCCATTGGACTAAAATCTGATTATTCCATGAAACTTTGCAGACCAGAGTGAGTGGCATGATAGAGTCAGAGTGATAAAAGGAAAAGATCTGCAATGAAGCATACTCTATCTGGCAAGGCAACAAGTCAGATTTGAAGGAGAGATTAAAGGTTTAATAGAAGCAAAAGCTAAAATAGTTTAGAATCACTAAACAGCTTTACAAGAAATGTTAAAAAGACTCCTCTCAATGGGGAAAAGAATACAACTAGAAAGATGATAATTAGAAAGAAAAATATATCATTAGTAAAGGCAAACATATAAAAAAATAAAAAAAATATATCACTATTTATAAAGCTAGTCTGAAGGATAAAGCAACAATGATGCAAACACTAAACATGAGTGGGAAGTAAAAATTTAAGTTTGCAAGAATGTGTTAGAACTTAGGATATCACTTAAGAAATGTGTGTGTGTGTGTGCGTGTACCCTTCCAAGTTGCCCAGCTGTAAAGAATCTGCTTGCAATGCAGGAGATGTAGGTTCAATCCCTGGGTCAGGAAGATTCCCTGGAGAAGGAAATGGCAATCAGCTATAGTATACTTGCCTGGGAAATCCCATGAACAGAGGAGCCTGGCCAGCTGCAGTCCATGGGGTCACAAAAGATTCAGACATGACTGGGACACTAAACAACAACAACCAGAAACCAAAAATCTATAGCAGATACACACATAAAAAAGAGAAAGGAATCCAGACATAAAAATAAAGATAGACACTCACTCACAAGGTGAGATAATGAGAAAGTGAAGAAAAAGAACTATAAAATAACTGAAAAACAATTAATGAATTGAAAATAAGTACATACCAATAAATAATTACTTTATAAATAAAGATTTCAACCAAAAGACACTGAGTGGCTGAATGTTTATAAAACAAGACTCATCTATAAGCAGCCTACAAGAAGCTCACATCAGATCTAAAGACTTGCAGAGACTGAAAGACAGGGAAAATATATTCCATACAAAGGGAACAAAAAGAAAGTTGGGGTAGTAATATTTATATCAGGCAAACATACTATGAACAAGTATCACAATAAAATTCAAAGAAGAAAATAAATTAATCAGAAATAAATATGTACCCTACACAAAGGCAAATAAAGAAAATATTAAGAAGTATAAATGGAGAAGTTAACAGTAGCACAATAATAGAAGGAGACTGACAACTCTCTGATGTCAATTGTCAGAACAGGTCAGATCATGTAGACAGAAAATTAATAAGAAAACAGATATAAAATGACACAGACCTCATGGATTCATTTTATATATATGCATATGCATATATATATATACATATACATATGCATATATATATGGAGTATATACATATGGAGTATATATACAAGGAGTGTATATATATATATACTCCTTGTTAGTCATTACGTTGTGTCCAACTCTTTTGAGACCCCATGGACTATAGCCTCCCAGCTTCCTCTATTCATGGGATTTTCCCAGCAAGAATACTGGGATGGATTGCCACGCCCTCTTTGCAAGGGATCTTTCTGACCTGGGGATCAAACCCATGTCTCCTGTGTTTCCTGATCACAGGCTGATTCTTTTCCACTGAATCACCAATATAGGGAAGCCTATAACACACACACACACAGTGTGTGTGTTATAGATAAAATGTTATAAAACATTTTATCCAAAAGCAACAAAATGCATATTATTTTCAAGAGAATAAGGAACATCTCCAGGATAGATTATATGCTAGGTCACAAAATAAATTTCAATAAATTTAAGAATATTAAAATCATATCAAGCATATTTTTTAACTAAAACACTATGAGACTAGAAATTGACTACAAGAAAATAACTGTAAAAAACTCAAACAAGTGGAAACTAAACAACATATACTACTAAATAATCAATTGTTTGATAATAAAGTAGAAAGCAATTTAAAAAAAAAACCTCGGAAGAAATAAAAATGAAAACACAATGATCCAAAGTCTATTGGACACAGAAAAAGTAGTTCTAAGAGGGAAGTTTTTAGTGACACAAGCCTGCTTCAAGAAGTCAGAGAACCTCAAATAAACAGTATAATCTTATACTAAAGGAAATAGAAAAGGAAAGAAAAAAAGAACCTGCAAAACCCAAACTTAGTAGCAGGAAATAAATGATTAAAATCAGAGCAGAAATAGAAACCAAAAAATAATTGAAAATATCAATGAAACTAACAGCTAGTCAATTGAAAAGAAAAATAAAATTGGGAAAATTTAGCCAGACTCATCAAGAACAAAGAAAATAAGATCAGAATTGAAGGAAAAGTTACAATCTACACCACAGGACTACAAAAGATCATGAGAGTACTTAAAACAACTATATGTCACTAAAATGGAAAACCTAGAACAATCAAATTCCTAGAAACATATAATCTCCTAAGACTGAGTCAGGAGGAATTAGAGAATATGAATATACCAATTATCAGTAATAAAATTAAATTAGCATTAAAAAAACACTAGCAACAAACTAAAGTCCTGGACCAGATGAATTCACAGGTGACTTCTACTAAACATTAAAAGAAAAGTTAACACTCATTCTTTTCAGACTATTCAAATAACTGCAGAGAAAGAGATACTTCCAAATGCATTCTGCAAGGCTATCATCACTCTATAACAAAACTAGATTAAAAAAAGAAGAAGAAAATTATAGTTCAGGTTCACTGATGAACAAATATGCGAAAATCCTTAACAAACTATGAGTAAACTGAGTTCAGTAACACTTTGAAAAGATCGCACACCATGATCACATGTAATTTATCCTAAGGATGTAAATATGGATGGTTCAATATTTGCAAATCAATCAATATGACTCACCATTTTCACAAATTGAATAATAAACGTTACGTGATTATCTCAATTGATGCAGAAAAGCTTTGGACAAAATCCAACAACCATTCTTGATAAAAACAATAAAACAATTTGGTATAGAAGAAACATCTCAGCATAATAAAAGCCACATTAGACACATCTACACCACATCATACTTAATGATGAAAAGAAAAAAAAAAAAACTGAAAGCCTATCCTCTAAGCTCAGGAACACTATAAGGTTGGCTACTTTAATCAGCTTTATATAACAAAGTAGAGAAGTTATAATCGCAGCAACCAGACAAGAAAGAAGAGAAAAAAAGAATCTAAATTAGAGGGGAAAACATAAAACTATCCCTGTTTGTAGATGACATGTAGAGCAAAAAAATTAAAGATCAGCCAAACTTTTTTGAATTAATAAATGAACTTAATGAAGTTGCTGGATACAAAATTACTATATGGAATTTTGTTGCATTTCTTCACAGCAAAACCAAACTTTCATAAAGATAAATTGAGAAAGCAATCCAATTTATAGTTGTACTTTAAAAATAAGATACCTAGAAATAAACATAACTAAGGAGGTACTATAGCTGTGCTTAGAAAATCATTAAGTCATTGATGAAAGAAACAGAAGTCTGCACTAACAAATGGAAAATAACAATATGCTCATGGATTGAAAGGATTGATATTGTTGAAATAGCCATGCTACAGAAGGTAATATACAGATTCAATAAAATTCCTTTCAAAATACTAGTGGAATTTTTCATAGAACTAGAATAAATAATTCTAAAGTTTGTATGGAAACTCACAAATCCCTAAATGGCCATGACAATCTTGAGAAGAACAAAACTGAATATATCACACTCTGTGCTTTCAAACTATAGTACTAATCTATAGTAATCAAAACGATGTAGTCCTGGCACAAAGAATGGACACATAGAATGAAGGAATAGTATAGAGAGCCTATAAATAAACCCACAGATATATGATCAATTAATCTACCACAAAGGAGGAAAAAATATATAATGGAGAAAACACATCCTCCTTAAAAAATAGTGTTATGAATATTGAACAGCTATACACAAAAGAACCAAATTGAACTATTTTCTTACATAATATGCAAGAATAAACTCAAGAGGGATTAAACAATTAAATGTAATACCTAAGACTATAAAACTTTTAGAAGAAAACTTAGAAAGTACACTTTTTATTTAGTCTTTTTTCACAGATTATATTTCATTATAATTTAATAGAAGACATTGTGTACAATACACCATGCTATAACAGTAAACCCTTGTTGCTTATCTGTTTTATATGTAGCAGATTTTTTTATTTAAATTATGGTTCTTTGATCTATAAGTCTGTATTTGTGCCAATACCATACATGTTTGTTTATAGTGTGATTTTACCACTGGTCTTAGTATTATTTAAGATGAGGAGGTATATGTCTCATCAGGAAAGGAAAACAAAGCAAAAATAAACAAATGGGACCACATTAAATTAAAAATCTTTTAGTTTGCACAGCCAAAGAAACTATCAATCCAAAGGAATGGCAGCCTACTGAATGGCAGAAGATCTTGGAAAACAATGTATCCAGTAAGGGGTTAATATCTAAAATATTCAAAGAAAGTATACATCTTGACATTGAAAAGACCAACAATTTGATTAAAAATTGGCCATCGGACCAAAATAGACCTTTTTTTTTTTTTCCCCAATGAAAACATACAGATAATTAACAAACACTTGAAGAAATGCTCAGCATCACTAATCATCAGGGAAATTCAAATCAAATGACAATGAAATGCTACCACCTCATATGCAACAAAATGCCTATCATCAAAAAGATAAGATATAAAACGTATTGAGTGGAATGTAAACAAAAGGGAACCATCATGCTCTGTTTGTGGGATGTCAGTTGGTACAACCGCTATGAAAACAATGTGCACTTTTTGAAAACAAATTAAAAAAGGACCTGCCGTTTGATACAGCCATTTCATTTCTGAATGGTTATCCCATGAAAGTGATCAATACTATTTAAACAGTTTTGTATGTGGACAGGTGGTTTTTAGACATGTGATCATTTCAAGATGTATGCAAATGTCAAATAATTAAGTAATATACCTGAAATTAACATAATAAGGCATATCAACTATGCCTTTACATTAAAATAAAAAGAAAGAAAGAAAGAAAGAAAACATGAGCCAGAAAGAGATTTTAGGAAATAGAGAACATTTTCTTTTGGACTGTGCTATTAACATGAGCATATGAAAGGTACTTTTATGTATCTTAAAGCAATTGTTAATGTATTTTCATTTGTTATTGAGAGTTTAAAACCTGAGAGACCCTATTTCAAAATATTCATGATGGATATACTATGATTAATTGCATACAAAGACTCTCTATTAATTTTTAAAGCTAAAATGTGTGAAATTGAAGTCAATAAGTTAAAATCTATTTTAGGCGATTAAGACAAAGCTTTTATGTTATGTTGACCATGGAAACTTTATAATAAGAAAAGAAAAACACATTCAAACTTGATCTAGATAAAAGAGAAGAGAAAGCTTAGCAAAAATGAACTCACATATATAAAAAACAAAATAAAAAATAACTTTTTACAATAAGGAACTAATACTTAGAACATCTAAATATATACATGATATTTTATATAGTGATTCATTTAATGTTGTTAAATAGAAACTGAGTTTTATTCTTTTGTTAATTAATTTGCTAATTAATTTCTTGATATACTGAAGTGATTTAGCAGCAACAGCAGCAGCAGTCCTCCATAATGATATACTGTCCTAGACACATAGGTTAAATTATACATAAATTTTTAAAATTTTGCTCAATCTCTCCTCTGATAAAATGACTGAATTCAAGCAGAGATTTTGGTCCCTGCATAGTTTAGATTGTGGACTTGTCATTAACATTCATTATTAAAAAAAATAAAAAAGATTAAAAAAAAAAACTAAAGGACGTGCAATGAATCATTTTATTTTCTTCAAGGAGACAGCTAACACAATATGATTTATTTTATTCTTAAAAGCAAAAAAATAAAAATCTTAACTTTAAAATTTAATTATTAAATACTCTCTGGAAATAAGCTGAAGAGATTTAACTTTTGCAGCATGTTCTTTTTTTGTCTGAGAAGAGTAAATGACAGCATAGATGTTCTTATAATATTGTTACATACCTTAATCATGATTATAATTGATCTTGCTTGCAACTCATACTGTTATTTTATAACTTTGTACTGAACTCATCTCTTAAGTCTAGTAAAGTAATAAGGATGTTGAAGTGAAGTGAAGTCACTCAGTCATCTCCGATGCTTTGCGAGCCCACAGACGATACAATCCATGGAATTCTCCAGGCCAGAATGGGTAGCCCTCCCCTTCTTCGGGGGATCTTTCCAACTCAGGAATCAAACCCAGGTCTCCCACATTGCAGGTGCATTATATACCAGCTGAGCCAAAAGGAAAGCCTATAAGGATATTATGAATGAATAATTCCTTCTCCTATATTCTTTGCTACTTTCTTTTACTCTCTTTCCACAATAATTCTCACCTTTCCTTTCTCATTGCCCATTTTTAAACAGGATAATATCAACAGGCTCTTTTGAGTCTCCCTGCAACTATACTCTGCAAGTGACATCTCAGGCATCTCTGTTCTTTTTGGGTATCGTATCTATGTGGATCCCTGGAGGCTCAGTTAAAGATTGTTCTTCGTGAAGCACAGGAAGAATATTATTTGAAAGTCAAAGTGCATCAAATTCAACTGATTATAAAGTAAAGATTTCAACTTTCCTTACTTGTGCAATAACTTGGCAACCTAACAGTCAATGATTATATGTCTAAATAGCATTCACATGTAGCAAGTTACTTGACAGCAGGAACAACACATAAATATTTCAGCACCTTGGAATAAGTCCAACTTATAACAGTAAATTGTTCCTGCTTAAAATCTTTCCCAAAGTATATAATTTCCAATTCTTTACCCAAGTCTACCCAATGTCTGCAATAGTTTAATGAAGTGAAGAGTTACACACAGAATTTCATCTATGTCAAGGGAATCTAAGTATTTCAATTATCATAGGATGTTTCTCTCCATAAAAACTAAATTTTATTCCTCAAAACAAAACATTTGCTTCTACCTCTGTGCCTGTTTGCAAAGAAACATAGTATGAGAATACAGAACACATAGTGATTTTTTAAAACAAATCAGGAAAGGACTGTATGTTCTTGATAACTAGACATATTGCAGGATAAAACATATTGAAACCTTCAAAAATAACATATAAAAGCATGAAATAGAGAATAAAGTGATATATGTAGATACTAACATTCAATGAAGAAAAGATCTTAACTGATAAGTATTGTCATGTTGTTCTAACTACACATGAGAGGTTTTATATACATAAAACATATACGTATATATGTATATATACATATACATAAAATATATACATGTATATAAAATATATATGTACATATATACATGTATATAAAATATATATACACATATATACTATAAATATATACATACATACATATATATAAATTATATACACATGCATATTTCTGTTACATATGCATATATATGCAGGTATATACATATATCTGTGCATGTTATATATACACACATATAGATATATATGCACACACACACACACACACACACACACATATATATATATATATACATATATATATATATATATAGCAAGTACAGGGCCACTTTCATAGTACATACTGAAAATTGGTAGCTATTCTCTGAACTGATGATCAGTGATTAATATTGATTTAAACCATACAAATTAGTTCCACATTTTAAAAATGTATTAATAGAAATATGTCTACTATGTAATATGAATAGTTAGACAATAATTTGTAATAATGATAGCTATTTAATATAATATAGTATATAAAGATAAATTTTTATAATCTTAAAATAAAATTTAAGCATGGCACTACTTTCTTTTCCCTGTATTAATACTTCCTGATTTATTTTTAATGTGGGGAAATAGTGGAAACAGTGGCTGACTTTACTTTGGGGTCTCCAAAATCATACATATTAAATACATATGGATGTGGGTTGAACTTGAGAAAACAATCAGGAGGCTAAAACGTTCCAATGTTCAAGAGTTTCGCTTAATGAGCTCTGTACTGAGTGGGTACAAAATAGGTTATGCTTCAGATGGAACAGTTTCTAGGATGTGTTATAATCATGTTGACACTATTGACAAGAGAACATTATAATGATCTGTAAAATAAATGTGAAAATTTTCAGGATTTTTGTGATTTCGAAAAGATAGTGGAAAATTTAAATTACTGGAATGGGTTGCCATTTCCTTCTCTAGGGCCTCTCCCCGACCCAGAAAAAGAACACAAGTCTCAGTCTCCTGAATTAGCAGGCAGGTTCTTTACCACTGGTGCTTCCTGGGAAGCCCCAGAGTTTGATTGCTGTGTTCTAATACAATTTAAGGATAATATTTATTTGTATGCTAATAGTTATTCAAATACTGATATAGAATAGCTATTCTAAGATAGAGAAAAGGGCATATTACTCAATTATGACTTCTTCCCCAGAGAATCAATTTATATGGGAAAAGCAAAGTATTAAAACAGGAAACTCAGTACATAAAATGTTTTCTGGAATTCAGGGAATCAAAAACTCATTGAAAATTCAAATCTTCCTCTAAAGAAATACTGGCTTCTTAATTACTATTTCTGCTATGAGCCATAGATTAATTTTTCCTACAGGTATAATAAAAATCCATAGAAAAAATAATTAATTATTCAAATATTTATTCACATACATTTTCAGCAATAGTTTCAAGGCTTAATTATAATTTTCACCTTGTGCTTAATTGTTCAGTGTCTCCTGCATTAGCTCTTTGCTGCCTCATGGACTGTAGCCTACAACACTCCTCTGTTATTGGGACTTTTCAGGCAAGAATAATGGAGTGGGCTGCCATTTCCTTCTATGGAGGTTTTCCTGATCTGGGGATCAAACCCACATCTCTTCTACATTGCAGGCAGATTTTTTATCACTGAGCCACTGAGGGAGCATTATTTTCTCCTTATGCAAAGAAAAATAAATTGAATATAATAAGGCATTTTTGTCTTTTTTTTTGTAACTCAATATAGTCTATATGGTATATGATTTACAACTAATTATTTCAATATTCACCTACCAACTTTTTTAAGTCATAAAACAGGTAAGAACATAACTGTTAGGATTAAGAATGTTAATTTATTATTTCTATCTTCTGGTCCCTATGCTTTAGCATTTGAGAATACAGCTCGAACTTCTCTCCACCTGACCCCTTCCATTCATTCACTGTACAATCACTTGATTAATAGTATTTACTGAGCATTAAGTAGATGTCAATCACTGCTTCAGAATAAGCATAAAACATCTTGTCCTTCTACTTGGAATCATTAATATGCAGAGTAAAAGTTGTTAACCTTAATATGTTAAACATGTAAACAGAAGTTGCTAATGTGAATGTTCTAGTACAATATTGTAAAGTAATTAGCCTCCAAAGAATAAAAATAAATGGAAAAAAATTTAAAAAATAAAAAGACACAAGGTGACATAAAAATTAAATTGGAAAGCAAATAAATGATTGCTATAGATTATACATTATTTGTTTAGCTATATTTGAAAATGACACAAGTTATTAGAGGAAAAATATTCAGAGTTCTTAGGGTTCTTTAAAAAAGGCAATTTTGTATTTGTGGAATAGGCAAGCACTATAGTAAAATAAACTTTTATTGTCATAAATATAGCTCCAGGCTAATTCTGTTATAAATTATGACAACATACAATCACAAAGACTTTCCTGGATTAAAAACCGCATTAATACTGGATAGAGCAGCACCTGGCATATATAACAGGTTTATTTTAAAGCATTTAAAATTGCATTTGCTTCATTATTTAATCTTCTGCTGTGTTGCTTGGCTTTGATAAAGTGAAAAACGGTTCTTCTGTCAACTAAACAGTCGGGGTGAATTAGGACATGTAACAGAAACCACAACTTTTCAAAATGGATTGCATTATAATTTACAAGGCAGATAACTCTTTCATACCAAGCTATGATGTTCATCCCTGACTGAGTTTAAATTCTTTCCAGTTCATTAGATACATATACCCCAAGAAAATGTTACAGTGACTCCCCATGGACTCATGTGCTCTAAAGACTAGATCACTAATTCTTCTCACTCTCTAGTTTATGCATTCTTAAAGTCTCTGACAAGAGCATTTCATAACCAAATTCTGTCCTTCAAACTTTATTTTTTTTCTTTTATTTTTATTTATTTATTTATTTATTTACTTACATGTAGTGGTTTTTGCCATACATTGACATGAATCAGCCATGGATTTACATGTATTCCACTGTTGCCCCATCTATTTGCCATGAAGTGATGGGACCAGATGCCATGATTTTAGTTTTCGGAATGTTGAGCTTTAAGTCAACTTTTTCATTCTCCTCCTTCACTTTCATCAAGAGGCTTTTTAGTTTCTCTTCACTTTCCACCATAAGGGTAGTGTCCTCTGCATATATGAGGTTATTGATATTTATAGCTCATGAGATCTCAATAATCGGACACGACTTAGCCACCAATATGATCCAGAGTGCCCCATATTGTGAGATCTTGTTTGCTATAGCATGTAGTAAACCCAAATCTGTTGACTTTGCATGTTCTTATTAATCTCTCACTGATGGAAAATTACAGCTTGTTTAATGGTACATGTTTTGGTTTTTGGACTATATGTGATAATAATGTAATTTGACATCACAGAAGTATTCAATAGGGCATATTGTAGGCCCCACTTCTTGTAATCTAAAAATAGAAGTTTGTTTTGGATTAAAGTTGTCACAGACTCCAATAGCAAAATTTTGTAAATCATATTTCTAGTGCTCAAACATTATTAGTATGTCTCACCATTGATCTGCTTCTTTTGTTGTCTGGGAACTTTACTTTTTCTTACAAACTATATTCCTAATCTTTGTATCTTTCACATTAAAGATCTATTTTTAAAAATAATTGTTTGTTTTGAAAATCTTTTACAGAAAAGTTGAACAGTGTACAGATTTCCTACCACAAAAGTCCCCTAATGTTACATACTATATAATCATAACCATCTTCCAAAACTAAGACATTGTCATTAGCACATTACTACCAACTCAACTGTATTAGTTTACCAAGATTTTACCATATTTCTACTAATCCTATTACTGTTCCATAACCTGATCCAGAATACCATCTTGCATTTAACAGTTTCTCAGTCTTGTTTCTTACAACCTTGATGATTTTGAAGAATACTGGTAAGATATTTTGTAAAATGTTTCTGAATTGTGTGTATCTGATGTTTTTCTCATGAAACCTCATGATGTCAGTATTATTCATTACTGGTAATGGTAACCTTGATCACTTGCTTGAGGTAATGTTTGACAAGTTTCTTCACTTTGCTACTTGTTTTCCCTTTTCTATACTATACTATAATTTTACCTTAGTATTTGGAGCTATTTATATTTCTATACTATACTCTTGCTTGGAAGTAAGACACTATATTCAACCCACACTCAAGATGAGGAAAATTAAGCTCCACTCCTTGAAAGAATGAAGTATCTGTTTACAATAGGTCTAGTTTTTCCCTAAGAAAGACTTTTTTGGGGGGTCTACTTATTTATTCAATCAATATCATGCAGGATTCATGCATATTTATTATATCATTTGACTTACAGCCTAATACTATATTTTTTAAATTGTTCAAATATTTTCATCCCCTGGGCATTGAGAGTTCTTTCAGGTAATCTGTGTACCCCAGTTTCTTTCTTTTCTTCTCTTCAGCTTTTTATTTCCTTCCATTTTGCACTGCAAGATGTTCCAGACTTGTGCATTTGCCTTATCCTGGCCATAGAATCAGTTTTTTCTTCAAGAAATCCTGATTCTTTTTATTTGAGAATGATATGTAGGAAACTAAATTTGAACATGAGATTACTACATTTTGATAACTCATTACAGTATAAATTCTGCTCTTCAAATACAAAATAAAAACAATAATATAATTACATTTCAAAGCCTGTCTGTCCTCTAGAACACCACCACATGGAAGTTAATTACATAAGGAACACTCAGGAGACAGAAAATCAATTTTGTTACTGAGGGTAATATCAGGACTATGTGGTTACAATGGCAGGTGAGTACGCAGTGTTTTAGGAGTTGTTCCTGGAAGGATCTGGCATCTCCAACTATTAAACGGTTTCTGTAAACCTGTGTTAAAATTAAATATAAAATGGAGACTGGACTTTAGAATATCTCGAACAAACCAAACCATGTAAGCCATGCAGCAAAACTAAGTCTAGCTTATTTCATAAGCATAATAAAACTTACCATAGGTTATTTCTTATAAAAGCCTGGCAAATTCATAAAGAAAACCTTAAGTCATCTTTCTAAAAATGATATGACAAAATCACTTTCAACCACCGTTTTAATAACCAATCATCATAAAAGTTAATAATTTTCTATTTTTACTTTATAAGTCATCTCATAACTTCATGCTGCTAAGCTTCATATCGGTCTTTGAATTTGCAAGCTCCCAGTTCTCAAAGTCTTTTTATATGCAAAATAAGCTGTTATTAAATATTAATCATTGATTTGGTATGTTTAATTTTTATATTTTTGTATTTTTGACACCTGTAATAATAACTTCATCCTTAAAATAGCTGCAGTGTTCTACTCTCTGACACTAAAGATGCCAACCCATGCACTGATTGTGGGAGACAGAGTATAAAAGTCATCAATAAAGGATATATACAACATCCTTGAGTGACATTCATCAATGTCACTATGCACTTGATGGCAAACAAATCAAACAAGTTTATCTGACACAGACATTTTGTCAGGTTATACCTATCAGATAGTACATTTGTATACATGAAACTTATTACTGCATTCAAGTCTTATACAAGGCCTATGCTTTTTGTAACTTTTGATCCAGTGTTATAGGATTTACCTGACATTATGGCTATGGTAATTAGATTAATTAATATTATTTTGTGATGGGGCCCCTAATCACATGATTACCGAATGATTATTTAGTACCTAAATTCAATCTAAACTATTATTATTAACTAATTATTAAGTTAGATCAATATCCTAATCTGAATTATTTAGACATTTAGTGTCTACTAAAGTCTCAAAACAATTTCAGAGTTATTTTCAATAGTAGAAGATAGTCTTACTGAATAATGCTGGATCTTGGTCAAAAGTCATTGGTTTCTTTTTTGTAGTTCTCTGGGATACTTCCTAACTCTGCAATTTGCCACCATTTTCACTTTGTAGGATATACAAGATCATAAAGCCACAATTACAAATGCTTTCCCTCAGAAACATGGAACAGTACTAGATTTTCCTCCTATATTGAACTGTATTTAAAAGCTGGATACTTAAAATATTAGTAAAATGGATTCAATCAGAAATACCTTATATCCTGGCCTCCAAAATCCTCAACAGTGACCCTCCTCCTTAGATGTAGGGAGGCTTACTAAGCAACAATGTGTACACTATATATAAATTATAATACTTCATTCTGCCACTAACTTAATGAAGTAACAGAACTTTTTTCATGAAATGTCTTTCTTATTTTCTAACACTCAGGTAACAATATATATATGTATAATATATATATATATATAAACTAAATTTTTATATATATAAAAAATTAATATATAGTCCTGAAATTAATTTTAGGACTTTTATCAAGGTTTTGATTCTTCATGACTGTGAATTAAGTGAAAAATGGGACTGTTTGTCAATTCTGAATGATCTTGGTTTTACAAGTCAATTAGTTTAGTTGTCTTTCATTTTAATTCCTAGAAAGTTGTTGACTATCATGAAATTTTGAATGTTATGCCATCCCTTGACCCCTAA
>CM035276.1:39406597-39450014 GCA_020226075.1 Hydropotes inermis
ATATATATATATATATATATATATATATATATATATATATATATATATATATATATCAGGTGCTTGTTCCTTGTTGCTCTCTAGGTACTATGAACATTAACATGATAGCATTCAGGTGATGGACCAAGATGATATTCTGTGAGATGGCTTGAAGTTTGGGACATTGTGAACCACACTGTAGCATAAAGTGTATTTATGGATGTATTATTGAGGCAATGGTATAAAATCTGCTCTTCCTTTTCTTCAATAAAAGCAAATGGGTTCTGATAGCATTGTGCTTTCACTCTTCACTTGGAGTGTGTTATCCTCATCAATAATAATACTCCAAATATCAGGTGCTATATTAATATAAACAAATATAACTTTCTATTTTTTCACTGCAACTAATTACAACAAAAATTTTTACTTAAATCTTTCATATTCAATTTCTGTTGGTCAACCTATAAAATGGGTCTCACTGGCAAAAATATCAATGTGTTTGTATAGATGTTTCTTTCTGGACACCTGGGACCAGAATCCACATTCTTGCTGCCTCCATCTTCAAGAGACCAGTTATATTCTTCAGCTCATGGATTTCTTCCATGTTTACAAATCTAGCAACATAGTGCCTCTTTGTTATTTCCTTTTCTGAAGAAAGTGTTCCCTTTCTTCAGCTCTTTTCTTACTAAGTTTGGGAAAATTTTCTGTTTTTAGGGATTCATGGATTTAGATTGACCCTACCTGGATAATCTAAGATGCTTCCATTATGGTATGGGAAAAAAACAAACCAAGGTTGTTAAACTTAATTATATCTGCAAAGTTCTGTTTCCCTTGTAATGCAATATACTTATAGATTCTGAAAATTCATGAGAAATATCTTGGAGGAGCATTATTTTATCTACCATACCAGATTATTTTATTTGTAACAAAAGTCATATTTTAGTCACTATCTTATGTTATTTTCTAGAAATGTGCACATTTTGTTTTTTATTACCCAATCTGTAGAACTGAATAGGAATAATGAAGGTTGTTTTTTTACCTGTGATTTTCAAGATTTTGATGATTAAAATAGTTTTAATATTTCATCCAGAATGGTGATGTCAATGATAATGCTGATATGGGTGGGTTTCCATTGACTTAAAGTTGTTTCTTAACACTAAATATCACTTATGAGCTATGAAGTCAATATTAGAATATCTATTTTTGTGATATTCTCAGAAACTGCAAAAGTGATCAGAGATTAGTGTCAAAAGATCAGAGGGTCAACTCCCACAAATTCACACTCTAACTGGCACCTCAAAATAATATTTCAGATCCCTAGTAATTATTGTTAGCATAGAGGTAAGCTAATTCTCTCAAAATATTTATATTTTTATATTTTAGCATACTTATCTGTGGAAAATGTGAGAAATGATAATAGGTACATGTCATTTAATAGATGTGGCCTCCTGAAAAAGTGCCTGTGTCCCCTATTTTCAAGTAATAATCAGTCCTATAGTCTGACTATATATCAAGTAGACTATAGGACTGATAAATGAAATTAATTTTAGGACTTTTATCAAGGTTTTGATTCTTCATGACTGTGAAATGAAATTTAATAGATGTGGCCTCCTGAAAAAGTGCCTGTGTCCCCTATAATCAAGTAATAATCAGCCCTATAGTCTAACTATATATCAAGTAGACTATAGGACTGATAAATTAAATTAATTTTAGAACTTTTATCAAGGTTTTGATTCTTCAAGACTGTGAATTAAGTAAAAAATGGTACTGTCAATTCTGAATGATCTTGGTTTTACAAGTCATTTAGTTTAGGTGTCTTTCATTTTAATTCCTAGAAAGTTGTTGACTATCATGAAGTTTTGAATGTTATGCCATCCCTTGACCCCTAAATATTGTGCTAAGGACTAGCATAATGACTACACACACTTCACTTCTAAAGTAACTGAATTCATGTAGCTAAAAGGTTTCTCCAGTATCAGCTGAGATCAGAAAACCCCTTGTGTTATATGTACTTTCATCTTCCTTTCTAGTATACAGGAAAGACTGACGAATGTTGACCTAAAACAGACTGTCAGATATTTCTCCAGTAAAGATAGAGACTTATTCAGAATTAGCAGAGAACTGAAATATAGGGTATGCAACCATGAAAAGCCACATGCAAGTCTTTTTACAATAAGTAAAGGAGAAGACGTTAATAGAAGGGAAAAGGAAGCTGATGGAGGGCAGGGTGCTAGGGTAAACAAGAAGTCCCTGGTTTTCATTGTCAGGAAAGAATAGGAGTCTTTATTGTTCTTACTGAGCTCTGTTATCACTGTAGTGCACCCAGGTGGCGCTAATGGTGAGGAACCCGCCTGCCAATGCAGGAACCATAAGAGACTTGGGTTTGATCCCTGGATTGGGAAGATCCCCTGGAGGAGGGCATGGCAACCCACTCCACAATTTCTGCTTGGGGAATCCCCATAGACAGAGGAACCTGGCAGGCTACAGCTCACCGGGTTGCAAAGAGTCAAACACAACTCAAGTGATTTAGTACATACATATCATTGCAGGACATGTAACTTCCCTGTTCTGGTCTCCTGACTCTTTAACTGAGATGTTTATTACATCTTTTGGTTTGTTGCTTTTACCTTTTCCTCTTTTGATTAAAAGTATTCTCTGAAAGGACAGAGGAAGCTGGCAGGCTACAGTCCATGGGATCACAAAGAGTTGGGCACACTAAGTGACTAACACTTTCACTTTCATTGCTGAATGAGAGTGAGGTTTTCCTGTTTCAGTGATTTTTTGCGCCTTTGTTGTTGCTCATCCAAGGGGCTCTCAAGAGTCTTCTTCAGGACCACAGTTCAAAAGTGTCAGTTCCTTGGTGCTCAGCCTTCTTTACAGTTTAACTCTCACTTCCATACGTAACTACTGGAAAAACCAAAGCTTTGATTATATGGACATTTGTTGGCAAAATGATAGCTCTGCTTTTTAGTAAACTGTCTAGGTTTGACATAGCTTTTCTTCCAAGGAGCAAAGGCCTTTTAATTTAGTGGCTGCAGTCACTGTCTACAGTGATTTTGGAAAACAACAAAGTAAAATCTTCCACCGTTTCCACTTTTTCCCCATCTATTTGCCATGAAGTGATAGGACCAGATGCTGTGATCTTAGTTGTTTGAATGTAAAATTTTAAGCCAGCTTTTTCATTCTTCTCTTTCACCTTCACCAAGAAGCTCTGTAATTCCTCTTCACTTTATACCATTAGAGTGTATAACCTGAATATCTGAGGTTATTGATATTTCACCCAGCACTCATGATTCCAGCTTGTGATCCTTTTAGCAAAGCGTTTTGTATGATGTACTCTGCATAGAAATTAAATAAGCAGGGTGACAATATATAGCCTTGATGTACTCCTTTCCCAATTTTGAACCAGTTTATTGTCCAATGTCTGATTCTAACTATTGCTTCTTGACCTGCATACAGGTTTCTCATGATATAGGTAAAATGATCTGGTATTCCCATCTCTTTAAGAATTTTCCACTTTTTGTTATGATCCATACAATAAAAGGCTTTAGTGTGCTCAATTAAGTAGAAGTTTTTGTGTTTTTTTTTTTTTTTCCTGGAATTCTCTAGCTTATTTTATGATTCAGCAAATGTTGGCATTTTTCTCTCTGGCTCCTCTGCCTTTTCTATATCCATCTTGTGAATCCAAAATTTATTGGTTCACATTACTTGAACCTAGCTTAAAGTATTTTGAGCATTACCTTGCCAGTATGTGAAGTGAGCACAATTGTGTGATAGTTTTAACATTTTCTGGCATTTCCTTTCTTTGGAATTGGAATGAAAACTAACATTTTCGAGTCCTGTGGCCATTGCTGAGTTTTCCATATTTGCTGGCACATTGAGTGCAACACTTTAACAGTATCATTTTTTAGGATTTGAACTAGTTCAGTTGCAATTCCATCACTTCCACTAGCTTTGTTCACATCAATGCTTCCTAAGGCCCACTTGACTTCACACTTCTCAATGTTGGACTCTGGTGAATGACCACATATCATGGTTATCTGGGTCATTAAGACCTTTTTTTTTTTTTTTTTTTGGTATAGTTCTTTTGTGTATTCTTGCTACCTCTTCTTAATCTCTTTTACTTCTGTTAGATCCTTGCTGTATCTGTCCTTTATTGTGCCCATCTTTGCATGAATGATTCTCTTAGTATCTCAATTTTTTTGAATAGACTCCTAGTCTTTCCCATTCTGTCATTTTCCTTTATTAATATTAGTTCATAAAGGCTACCATTTTGTCAGCAAACCAGTGGTCACTATCATTCTGTCTGTAGACATATAGTGGTGAGGGATAAGAATTTTAGCGTCTCTGGTAGAATCAAGCTGTTATTTTATCCAAACCAGAGCTTTATCTTTTTATCAAAGCAAAAATTGTTGATTTTCCAATCTTGTTTTTCCTTTTCAGAGGCCAATTGTCTGGCTTCTCTAGCCAGTTTTTCTAAATTATCATTAGGAAAATATACTCTGGGAGTATGAAAAATTTGACTGCTATCAGTCACTTTAAGAGCAGAATTCCTTGAGAAAATGTCAACAAGGTGATTTCCCTGAGGTCCCAGAGAGTCAAGATTGAAATGCCAAAGAATCTTAATAATAGTTAAAGCAACAGGTAAAAGTATTATATCCAATGGTTATATAGAGGCAATTTTAAATTTTATTTACACTGTAAGTAAGGAAAATACACTGCTGCCACAGCATTTCAGAATTATGAGCTACTCCTAAGACATGTTTACTAACAGTATAAATATTGACAGTTTTTTTTTTCCCTTGGCCGAAGGGCAAGTTCATGTAATATCATATATTTTATTCTTTTTGACTGAAATAACCATGGTTAAAAATGCTGGCTCAACACCACCAAAAGGAGCTGTAATAGCATGTGTGCATGTTTTAGTTGCTCAGTCACGTTCAACTTTTTGTAATCCCATGAACTGTAGATCAGGCTCCTCTGTCCATGGAATTCTCCAGGCAAAAATATGGGAGTGGGTAATCACTCCCCTCTCCCAGGGATCTTCCTTACCCAGAGATTAAACCAGGTTCTCCCACATTGCAGGCAGATTTTATCATCTGAGCTACCAGGGAAGCCCTGTAATAGTATATCCAGTACAATATTTGCAGTTGTCACCTTTTAAATAAACATTTCCAGTGAACCTTGAGAAGTTCAGAAATACCTAGAAGTGTCTCCTGAAAATCATCACTAGAAGTAATCTGTCACCATTAAGCAACCTTGAAGAACTTCATTAGCAATGGATGGGAGATTAGATGAGTTAAGTTTATTACTGTATACAAGAGTTATGTGAGGAGAAATTAAAAAAAATAGACCATAGGAGGTGATGCTGATGATAAAAATGTTGAATGTGATGGGAAATCAAGAGGGTTTCTGTTAGAATGGTTAAAGATTATCTCATATTTTTATGAGTGGTTTTATCCAAAAGGGCAATGGCTATAATGGAATAAGACAGGGGCTATTTCCCCATGCCACAGGGTCAAGTTGCTGGCTGTAAATCCTATGAGTCAATCGAAGTCCCCTTGTTTTGGGGTAGGGACCCAGAGGTCTGCATTTCTTTTTCATAAACAAAAAGTAAAACAGGGAATTTGATTACTGGGCTATCCAAATGCAAGTAGGTTCACCAAATTCTTTTTAAGAGCTTAAGAGCCATGTCATACGATTCTTCCTATAAAACTTCATGGAGATTGTCATTATTTAGTAAAACATACAGATATTTAGGCATAAAAGAGAAAGTTGGAATTCAATTCTGGCAATCACCAACTAGCCTGAGAAAACCCTGCAGTTGGCACTTATTTTTGGATTTGGAAAACTTAGAACAAACTGGAAAAACTTGAGAAACTGTTAAACTTATCTGAATTTAGATATTGACCTTGTTCTGATATTGGATGCCTTAAATATTGAACTTGGGTTTGGGCAAACTATAGAAAAATTTTTCTTTGATAATTTGACAATTTTTCTTTCTTATGTCCCTTTAAAGCTAAAATTTTTGGTAAGTTGAGGCTATCTTACTGTGAGAAGAATTGACAAGGAGAATAAAGAAGAAAACCATCCATATATTGCAAAAAAGTAGAACCTCTAGCAAAATCTATAATCAGCCTTTAAGATTGGCATGGAATAAGGACTCTTAGTAAAATTCTGAGGCATTGCTCTCCAGGTGAAATGTTTTTTTTTTTTTTTTCCAAGTAAAGGTGAGCTTTATATGGCTTGGTTTATCTTCTGGAAAGCTATATAATACATTGTATAAGTAAATTACCATGGGGAAACCTCTAGGCCCTTCAGATATGATCTAAATCAAATCCCTTAGGACTATATAGTTGGATGTGATGAATAGATTCAAGAGATTAAATCTAGTAGACAGGTGCCTGAAGATCTATGGATGGAGGTTCATAACATTGTATAGGAAGCATTGACCAAAACCATCCCTAAGAAAAAGGAATTCAAGAAGGCAAAGCTGTTTTAAAAATAGCTGAGGAAAGAAGAGAAGTGAAATACAAGAGAGAAAGAAAAGATATACTCAACTGAATCCAAAATTCTAGATAATAGCACAGAGAGTTAAGAAGGGCTTCTTAATTGAACTATGCAAAAAAAAAAAAAATAGAAGAAAACAATAGAATGGGAAATACTAGAAATCTCTTCAAGAAAATTGTATATATCAAGGGAAAATTTCATGCAAGGATGGGCATGATAAAGGACAAGAACAATTAGGACCTAATGCAAGTAGGAGAAATTAAGAAAAAATGGCAAGAATACAGAGAGGAGCTATCAATTTTTTTTTTTTAAGTCTTAATGACTTGGATAACCACAATGCTGTGGTCACTCTTCTAGAGCCAGACATTCTGTAGTGTGAAGTCAAGTGGGACTTAGGAAGCATTACTATGAACAAAGTTAGTAGAGGTGATAGAATTCCAACTGAGTTCTTTGAAATCCTAAAAGATAATTCTGTTAAAGTGCACTCACTGAAAGTGAAAGAAGTCGCTCAGTCTTGTCTGATTCTCTGTGACCCCATGGACTGTAGCCTACCAGGCTCCTCAGTCCATGGAATTTTCCAGGAAAGAGTACTGGAGTGGGTTGCCATTTCCTTCTCCAGAGGATCTTCCTGACCCAGGGATCGAACCCAGGTCTCCTGCACTGCAGGCAGGCGCTTTGCCGTCTGAGCCACCAGGGAAGCCCAGAGCACACTCACTATGTCAGCTAATTTGGAAAGCTCAGCAGTAGCCACAGGACTGAAAAAGTTCTGTTTTCATTCCAGTCAAAAAGAAAGTCAATGCCAAAATACGCTCAAACTACTGTATAACTTCACTCATTTCACGTGCTAGCCAGGTTATGCTCAAAATCCTTCAAGCTAGACTTTAGCAGTATGTGAACCCAGAACTTCCATATGTAGAAGCTGGGGTTTGAAGAGGCTTAGGAACCAGAGATCAAGTTGCTAACATTTGTTGGATCATGGAGAAAGCAAGGGAGTTCCAGAAAAACAACTGCTTCTGCTTCATCGAATACACTAAAACCTTTGACTCTGTGGATCACAACAAATTCTGGAAAATTCTTAAAGAGATGGGAGTACCAGACCACCTTACCTGCCTCTTGAGAAACCTATATACAGGTAAAGTAACAACAGTTTAGAACTGGACCTGGGAAAACTGATTGGTTCAAAATTGGGAAAGGTGTAAAACAAGGCTATATAATGTTATCCTGTTTATTTAACTTCTACACAGAGTACATCATGCAAAACACCACTCTAATGGCAGAAAGTGAGGAGGAACTAAAAACCTCCTGATGAAGGAGAAGCAGGAGAATGAAGAAGCTGGCTTGAAACTCAGCATTTTAAAAGACAGAGATCATGGATTCTGGTCCCATCACTTCATGGCCAATAGTTGGGGAAAGTGTGGAAACTGAGAGATTCTATTTTCTTGGGCTCCAAAATCACTATAGATGGTGACTGCAGCCATGAAATTAAAAGATGCTTGCTCCTTGAAATGAAAGCTATGACAAGCCTTGACAGCATATTAAAAAGCAGAGATATGACTTTGCTGACAAAGGTCTGTATAGTCAAGTGTATGTACAGATATGAGTGTTGGACCATGAAGAAGGGTGAATTCTGAAGAATTGATGCTTTCAAACTTGGTGCTGGAGAAGATTTTTGACAGTCCCTTGAACAGCAAGTATATCAAAAGAATCAATCCTAAAGGAAACCAACCCTGAACATTCATTGGAAGGACTGATGCTGAAGGTGAAGCTCCAATACTTTGGCCACTTAATGGGAAGAGCTAACTCACTGGAAAAGACTCTGCTACTGGGAATGATTGAAGGCGAAAGGAGAAGAGGGTGGCAGTGGATAATATAGCTAGATAGCATCATGGACTCAATGGCTATGAGTTTGAGCAGACTCTGGGTGACAATAGAAGATAGAAGAGCTACAGTCTATGGGATCACAAAAAATTGGATATGACTTAATAACTGAACAACAAAAAGAATTATTGCTCATATGAGCTAGGCAAACCTCTGCTTTCTGCTCTTAGATTTCCTCACCAGTTAAATAAAAGTATTAGTAGAGACATTCACAAGGGATAATTTTTATATTTTTTATGAACAAAGGTGTAGTCTTTGTAATATTTTATTATGATCATTATGTCTTAAAGGATGTATTTACTTATGGGATATTGACTATTTATGGTAAGGAGTTCTGAGGGACCTATGTGAATCTTGATATGATGTGTGCTATGAATTTTGTCAATGTGACTTAGATATTTTTCTGCATAAGAAATGTGATAGTTAATTCAATAAGGGCAATTTGTCAGGGTTTCTAGTATCAACGTTAGAACTCTCAGAGATTAAACAAAAGATATCACAAGGTCATTTAATTCAACTGACTGGTTACTTTGATGACTACTGTCAAATTATAGAATCATTTCCCTCTTTTGGAAAGAGAAATTTATCACCATACTTCTCCAAGAAATCAACTCAATTAATGAACAGGGGTGAAGGAACTGAAGATAATTGCATTTGTATTTCTTTTTTTTTTTTTTTTTTAATTTGTAGTGAATTTTGTCATACATTGAAATGAAACAGCCATGGGTTTACATGTGTTCCCCCTCCTGATCCCCCCTCCCACCTCCCTCTCCACCCGCTCCCTCTAGGTCTTCCCAGATGAAGCATTTGTATTTCTTAAAGAACCTAAATAAAAGGGCAAAGGTTCAGAGACAGGAACAATTTCAGATTCATTAGAAATTGCCTGGAAAATGCCAAGGACAGAGGAGCCTGGTTGGCTACAGTCCATATGCTGGCAAAATGTCAGACATGATTAATTGAACAATAATAATAATAATAATAATAATAAAATGAAGTCCTCACTATTTGAACTCTATTAGTATTCCTGAGGTAAGAACTGCTTTAAAGTAGTGGGCTGGAGCAACAGGAGTGTTCATTGACAAGCGTTTGGAATAGCTCATATAAGTCAGAGACATCAGACTGATATGTTCTAATGACTATATTAAATTCCTTAGCAAATTTATGAGGATATTTGGTTAATTTGGTGACATTTTTGACTATAGCTTGAAGTTCAGTGTTAGTGCAGGAAGTATAATAATTTGTTAGTTAAGCCTCTGGATCTTCAGAAGGGATCTTCATCCCTTTAATTTTAAAGGGATGGTTTCTGAAAAATTCAGAGGAAAGGGAAGTGGGAAGTTTCTTGTAAGAATTAGCACAGAGGAATCAAAGGTATAGAAGAGATAGAAGGACTATAGAAGCGGGGGCGGGGGGTGGGTTGGGTGGGAGGTGGAAGGAAAGTGGTCCTGGAGGCAGAATCTGAACATAAGAAGTCATGGGAGAGAGACAAGATGGTGCTGAAGGCAGAACCTGAGGCAAAGTCAAAAAAGAAGAGCTGAGGCTTTTGGAGTCATTTTATCTTTCTTTAATAGTTTGTTGCCTCAGTTAATCTTAAATTTTTATTTTTCAGAGAGACAATTTTACACTCCTGATCACTTTGGGAGGCCTTAAAATAACAACTGAGATAAGTATTCCATTTACCTGATGTGAGAACCACTCCATTTCCCTGGTCTCTTGAATCTATTTTATTGACATTTCTGTTTATATATATATATATATATATATATATATATATATATATATATATATTGTCTATCTATCTATCATCTATATGATAAATAGCTCCTTATTATATATAGAGAGAAAGCCTGGAGAGAAAACAAATTGGGCTGTGTAAAAAGACCATAGATGACAAAAGAAATCCAGTATCCCTATCTCTGCAGACTTGCTAGCCATCCCTGTGTATTATACTAACTTATTTACAACTTTCAAATGCTTCACAGCATGGGTTAGACTTTTGATAAGATTTGCATTACCTAACTATAGCTGGCTTTCTAAACTGTCATATTAAATGCAGTCTACTTGTGTGTGAGTGAGTGTGTGTGTGTGTGTGCGTGTGTATGTGTGTAGGAAAATATGCACATGTGAAGCATGCACACGTGTGGCAATGAAATAAGTCAAAAGATGCATCTTCTCCAAGGACTTTTCCCAACTCAGCAATGCAACACAGTCTCCTGCATTGCAGGGAAATTCTTACCAGGTGAGCCATCAAAGAAGCCCTCTTCTTTGATTAAATGCATTCAAATTACACTTGGAAGTTTTGTCATTAAAAAAAAAAAACAAACATGTAAATTAAGAGAGTCATATATCACCTTTAAACGTGGCTTTTTTTTTTTTTTTCCTTCCTTCTGGATGTCTCACTTCATTTTGATTGCCATATTAAACTATAGTTCAGGTTGAAGCTCAAAGAAAAAAAACAGTTTAATGAAGCAAATTATTCAAAGTTTTCAGTGCAGAGTAGCTGCAATAATAATTTCAGAATAGCATAAAATAAGAAAGGGACTGGCTTGAGAAAGTTTCTGAATCTATACATCCTCTGACATGCAATCATTAAATTTCCCATAATATTGTAACATTCACTGGAGAGAGAAAAGATTTGTGAATTTAGAGGATGCATTTATCTGAAGTTTCATTTTGTGAAATGACTTCTGGAAAGTCAGCCTCATGACTATAAGAAGTAAGTAATTACTTCATGAAAAGCACATGAAAACCTTATACTTCATTCTCTAATTGAGGTAAACTTTTGAGAGTTGAAATTATCATTCTATTATTTGGAGTTGTTTAGAAATATCAGAAGCAACCGTTGGATCCTTAAATTTGATATTTTGTATCTCTCACAGACCTCTGGCAGAAGGTTTTTTTGTTTGCTGACAATTTACTTTGGCTCGCTTGAATGAAAAAGAAAACAAAAAAAAAAGATTTTATTGGAAGCTTATTGCAATAACTAAAAACTTAAAAGAAGTAAACAAACATACTCTTTGATAAAGCCTTGAGACCTTAGTTACAGGACCTCCTGGAGATTTTTCTGTAAAGTCTCTGAAAGCAATTCAGTGCTTCTTTGTGCTTATCAGCTTAAGAATCAGTTTCCTAGAAAAATAAAATAGGATTGCTCAGTATTGTAATTTTGCCCGAGTGTCCATCATCCAGAACTAGAAGAAAAAGTGAGGTGCCTGCATTTAACCATTGAGAGTGCTATGGGCACAGCGACACTTTCAGTTTGGGGATTTTCAAAACAGAGGTAGAAATCATATATTAAGTATTATGGAGTAAAAAATTTAAGCAATTTCTTCTTTGCTTTCTCTATTGATGTGTGATGTACAGAAAGAAAGAAAAACACTTTTTATATCTGAATCTTTTCCATCTTCCACTTCCTAAACCAGCTTACTTGATACTTTCTAAATTTTTTCTTGAATGGGCTGTTAAATTTAGTGTAGTCTGACATTTTACAAGAACCAATTTTATTTAATAATCACAACTTTAAAGTTTCATTAAACTTTCACTATTCTATTAATTTCTTACTTTATAATTACTATGTCATTAGTTTTGCTACCTTTAAGTGTATTTCATTGTTTTAATTATTTCATATTTCAAATTATTAGTTCTTTTTAATGAGCTCATTTGATTCTAGCTGGAAATTTTTCCATTGTGTATTATGGTGTTTCCTCGAAGTTTTTTAGTACTCAGTTTTTTACTGATTTCTTGAAATTTCAACTCCAATATCTTCTTTTTCCTATGGAGTTTTTGATATTTTCAAAATAGTTTGAGTTATGGAGAGGGTGGCAGGAGGAGAAGGGGACGACAGAGGATGAGATGGCTGTATGGCATCACTGACTCGCTGGAAACGGGTTTGAGTAAACTCAGGGAGCTGGTGATGGACAGGGAGGCCTGGAGTGCTGCGATTCACGGGGTCGCAGAGTCAGACACGACTGAGCGACTGAACTGAACTGAACTGAAAAGGCTATCTTTTTATAATCACTTTTAGTTATAATGCTTTGTTGTGAGAGTAAAGTTCTAAAGTAATTGTCTTTTTTTTTTTTTTTTTGCATGTGGAATTTGAGATTTTCTTTTTGGTCTAATAGAAAATTATATATTCTGTGGAGACTTGATAAGAATATGCTTGTTATTGAAATATGATTAGTTCTTAACTTCTGGATGTACATTTTAAAGATTGTGAAGTCCAGTTTCCTTATTTTTCATAAAATATTTACTGAAAAAAAATTATTCAGCCTCTCTGTTGATAGTGGATTTATTTTACCAACAATGTAGATTAAAATATTGTGCTATTTCTTTTATGTAATGATCGAATTATTAAATTGATGGTATATCTTCTGTAAAGTGATAACTAAGTTATAAACATTGGTTGAGTCAAGATTATTACTTGTATTATTCAGTTCTTCCACATGCCTCCTAACATGTAGTCTATTTATTTATTTAGTGATTCCTAGTATTCAAAAAATTTTGTTAAACCTTCTATGGAAAACATAACAATCATTCATTTTTTTTCCTGCATTTCTAACATTTGCTTTCTGTATTTTGAAATTATGCCATTATAGAAGTAATGGATAATAAATATTTTGGATGAATTTCACCTATATCAATATAAAATAACTTTTTTGCATTGTTATTTGTTTCTTTCATCTGTGTTTTCCATCTACTATACACCAGGCATAAGTATAGTGAATTCTTCAGGATAGAAATATG
Source organism: Hydropotes inermis (assembly GCA_020226075.1). Lineage (NCBI taxonomy): Eukaryota > Metazoa > Chordata > Mammalia > Artiodactyla > Cervidae > Hydropotes > Hydropotes inermis. Next base: position 39,419,702 of record CM035276.1, read on the forward strand.
ATATTACATGTAAATATAATAGGTAATTTTTAAATTTTCTAGTATGTACATTAAAGAAGACAAAAAAGATAAGATTAATTGTAATAATATATTTAAAATGTAATGTAATACATATAAAAATAAAGTTATAATGATAAATTTTATACAAAGCACTATCACTTAAATATACTATAAATATAAAATTATCATTCAGATATTTTATCTTTTTTCACATGGTCTTTGGTATTCAGTGTGTATATAGGATACATCAATTCAGACTAGACTTAATTCCAGTGATTTATAGCCTCATCTAATTAGTGACTACCCTACTGTCAGTTCTAGAAAACAGTGCCTTGTAATTAATAATACAGATAAAATCTACTTCCTGGTAAAAATTAGATTCTAAGAGAATACAAATACTTTAAAAAAAAAAGAAATAATTAAGCTTATTGTAAGGGTGGTAGATTGAACTATTGTCTCAAATTTGTACTCTATCCATATAATAGAATTATAAATTCGTGTGCTTGGTCATGTGATTCTTCCACGCCATCACTATGGACATAATCTATTTCCCTTTGCTATTGATTTTGAACTCTGTAAGTGATTTTCTTGCCAATGGGCTGTAAACCAAAATCAGTATGCCAGTTGCAAAGCAATGTCTTAAGAAGCATCACTTTGTTAGCACACTAGCCCTTCTGTAACTCACTATGAGAAAAGAAATTCTTGGTTGCAACTGGTCCTGGAATAAAAGATTCATGGAGCAGACCTGACCTGAGCATTTATCCCCAAACAGAGCCTATCTTGTTGATATGCAGAGCAAGACAAAAAGGGATAGATTTTTCTTCTAAGCCACTGATATATTTTTTAGCATTATCAGAGCAAAGTAAAAGTTACAGAAGTTTTTGTATTATTCAGTTGAATGTTTTCCTCCCATCCATGTTCTCTGTTCTTGTGTTATGCCTTCTTGACATAAACTGAAACACTGAGTTTTGTCCTCTTCTAGTTCTGCTTTTATATATTTATTTTTTTAATGTCATCATATTTTGTATGGTGTTCAGAACAACACTCATCTTGAACTCTACAAGTTCAGTTATAAACATTAAGATTTTCAGTCCAATTTTGAGTGGTTTTTTGTTGTTATCATATCAGTGATCTTTTTTGTTTTATTTCAGGGAAACTGATTTCTAACTATTTTTAATAGTATATTCTAAAGCATATGATAACTTCTTATCTGAGAAACTGTTTATATTATATAGAGACTAAAAACTTAACTTATTGAAAAAATCAAGTTGGAGTAATTTGGAATCAATTTGGAATGACAGATTGGTTCCACATTGGGAAAGAAGTTTGTCAAGGCTGTATATTGTCACACTACTTGTTTAACTTATATGCAGAGTACATCAGGAGAAATGCCAGGCTGGAGGAAGCACAAGCTGTAATAAAGATTGCCAGGAGAAATATCAGTAACCTCAGATATACAGATGACATCACCCTTATAGGCAGAAAGTGAAGAGGAACTAAAGAACCTCTTGGTGAAAGCAAAAGAACTGGTTTAAAATTCAACATTAAAAAACTGAAGACACATTGCATCCAGTCCTGTCACTTCATGGCAAATAGATGGGAAAACAATGGAAACCATGACAGACTATTTTCTTCGGCTCAAAAATCACTGCAGATGGTGACTGCAGCCATGCAATTAAAAGACACTTGCCCCTTGGAATAAAAGCTGTGGCCCAACCTAGATAGCATATTAAAAAGCAGAGACATTACTTTGCCAACAATGGCTCATCTAGTCAAAACTATCGTTTTTCCAGTAGTCATATATGGATGTGAGAGTTGGACTATAAAGAATACTGACTGCCCGAGAATTATGCTTTTGAACTGTGGTGTTGGAGAAGACTCTTGAGGGTCCCTTGGACTGCAAGGGGATCCAACCAGTCCATCCTAAAGGAGATCAATCCTGGGTGTTCATTGTAAGGACTGATGTTGAAGCTAAAACTCCAGTACTTTGGCTCCCTGATGCAAAGAAATGACTCACTGAAAAAGACTTTGATACTGGGAAAGATTGAAGGCAGGAGGAGAAGGGGACAACAGAGGGGGAGATAGTTGGATGGCATTACCGACTCAATGGACATGAGTTTGAGTAAGCTCCAGGAGTTGGTGATGGACAGGGAGGCCTGGCATGCTGCAGTCCTTGCGGTTGCAAAGAGTCAGACACAACAGAGGGACTGACCTGAACTGAAAATCAATTCACGTGCTTTGTATCTTCTGTAAATTTTTATAAAGGTTTTTTTTAAGTAGCACCAATTGCTAGTGAATTAAATTGTCCTATCTAATTTAATATTGACTCGATCCCACTATTTAAATTGTCTCCAGGGTATTTTTTTGCATAAAAACGATTTCATCTTTTAAGTCATATTTGACCAAATATGAGTCACAATATGCATAAAACATCAATGCATTTTGGTAAATAGAGTTTTATTAGAGCACAGTCACATCCATTAATTTATGCACAGAGGATGTTTTTGTTTCTTATTGTTTGCTTTATATATACTCCATTTTAAATCATTATAAAATATTGACTGTATTTGTTTATTCATTTTATATGCAGCTCAGTTCAGTTCAGTCACTCAGCTATGTCCGACTCTTTGCAACCCTATACACTGCAGCCTGCCAGGCCTCCATGTCCATCAACAAATCCTGGAGTGTATCCAAACTCATGTCCATCGAGTCGGTGACGCCATCTAACCATCTCATCCTCTATCATCCCCTTCTCCTCCTGCCCTCAATCTTTCCCAGCATCAGGGTCTTTTCACATTAGGTGGCCAATGTGTTGGAGTTTCAGCTTTAGCCTCAGTCCTTCCAATGAATATTCAGGACTGATTTCCTTTAGTATGGACTGGTTGGGTCTCCTTGCAGTCCAAGGAACTCTCAGGAGTCTTCTCCAACACCACAGTTCAAAAGCATCAATTCTTCGGAACTCAGCTTTCTTTATAGTCCAACTCTCACATCCATACATGACTACTGGAAAAACCATAGCCTTGACCAGATGGACATTTGTTGACAAGGTAATGTCTCTTCTTTTTACTATGCTGTCTAGGTTGGTCATAACTTTCCTTCCAAGGAGTAAGCATCTTTTAATTTCATGGCTGCTATCACCATCTGTGGTGAATTTGGAGCCCCCCAAAATAAAGTCAGCCACTGTTTCCACTGTTTCCCCATCTATTTCCCATGAAGTGATGGGACCAGATGTCATGATCTTACTTTTCTGAATGTTGAGCTTTAAGACAATTTCTTCACTCTCCTCTTTCATTTTAATCAAGAGCCTCTGTAGTTCTTCACTTTCTGACATAAAGGTGGTGTCATTTGCATATCTGAGTTTATTGATATTTCTCCCAGCAATCTTGATTCCAGCTTGTGCTGCCTCCAGCCCAGCATTTCTCATGATGTACACTGCATATAAATTAAATAAGCAGGGTGAAAATATACAGCCTTGACATACTCTGTTTCCTATTTGCAGTAGTTTATATTGTTTTATTTTTAATTAGTTTATTGATTTTTAATTGGAGGCTAATTACTTTACAATATTATAGTGGTTTTTGCTATACATTGACATGAACCAGCCATAGATTTACATGTGTTCCCCATCCTGAACCCCCGTCCCACCTCCCTCCCTATCCCATCCCTCTGGGTCATCTCAGTGCACCAGCCCCAAGCATTTATCTCATGCATCCAGCTTGGACTGGCGATCTATTTCACCCTTGATAATATATATGTTTCAATGTTGTTCTCTCAGATCATCCTACCCTCATCTTCTGTGATAGAGTCCAAAAGTCTTTTTTTTACATCTGTGCCTCTTTTGCTGTCTCATATATAGGGTCATTATTTCCATATTTCTAAATACTATATATATATATATGCTTTAATATTTACTGTACTGGTGTTTTTTCTTTCTGCCTTACTTCACTCTGTATAATAGGCTCCAGTTTTATCCATCTCATTAGAACTGATTCAAATGCATTCTTTTTAATAGCTGAGTAATATTCCATTGTCTATATGTACCATAGCTTTCCTATCCATTTTTCTGCCAATGGACGTCTAGGTTGCTTCCATGTCCTGGCTATTATAAACTGTGCTGAGATAAACATTGGGGTACATGTGTCTCTTTCAATTCTGGTTTCTCCAGTGTGTATGCTCAGAAGTGGGATTGCTGGGTTGTATGGCAATCCTATTTCCAGTTTGTTAGGGAATCTCCACACTGTTCTCCATAGTGGCTGTACTAGTTTGCACTCCCACCGGCTGTGTAAGAGTGTTCCCTTTTCTCTCCACCCTCTCCAGCATTTATTGTTTGTAGACTTTTTGATAGCAGCCATTCTGACCAGGGTGAGATGGTACCTCACTGTGGTTTTGATTTGCATTTCTCTGATAATGAGTGATGTTGAGCAGTTGAGCATCTTTTTTTGCGTTTGTTAGCCATCTGTATGTCTTCTTTGGAGAAATGTCTGTTTAATTCTTTGGCTCATGTTTTGATTGGGTCATTTATTTATTTATTTATTTTGTAATTGAGCGGGATGAGCTGCTTGTATATTTTTGAGATTAATTCTTTGTCTATTGCTTCATTTGCTTTAATTTTCTCCCATTCTGAAGGCTATCTTTTCACCTTACTTAATGTTTCCTTCATTGTGCAAAAGCTTTTAAGTTTAATTAGGTCCCATTTGTTTATGTTTGCTTTTATTTCCATTACTTTGGGAGGTGGGTCATAGAGGATCCTGCTGTGATTTATGTCAGAAAGTGTTTTGCCTGTTTTCCTCTAGGAGTTTTATAGTGTCTGATCTTACCATTAGATCTTTAATCCATTTTGAGTTTATCATTGTATGGTGTTAGAAAGTGTTCTAGTTTCATTCTTTTACAAGCGGTTGACCAGTTTTCCCAGCACCACGTGTTAAAGAGATTGTCTTTTCTCCATTGTATTTTCTTGCCTCCTTTGTCAAAGATAAGGTGTCCATAGTTGTGAAGATTTATCTCTTAGTTTTCTATTTTGTTCCACTTATCTGTATTTCTGTCTTTGTGCCAGTACCATACTGTCTTGATGACTGTAGCTTTGTAGTAGAGTCTGAAGTCAGGCAGGTTGATTCCTCCTGTTCCATTCTTCTTTCTCAAGATTGCTTTGGCTATTCAAGGTTCTTGGAATTTCCATACAAATTGTGAAATTATTTGTTCTAGTTCCCTGAAAAAGACGGTTGGTATCTTGAAAGGGATTGCATTGAATCTATAGATTGAGTAGTACACTCATTTTCACTATATTGATTGTTTTGCTCCATGAACATGGTATATTTCTCCATCTATTTGTGTCCTCTTTGATTTCTTTCATCAGTGTTTCATAGTTTTCTATATGTAGGTCTTTTGGTTTTTTAGGTAGATTTATTCCTAAGTATTTTATTTTATTTTATTTTGGTGCAATGGTGAATAGAATTGTTTCTTTAATTTCTCTTTCTGTTTTCTCATTGTTAGTATATAGGAATGCAAGGACTTTTTGTATGTTAATTTTATATTCTGCAACTTTACTATATTCATTGATTAGCTTTAGTAATTTTCTGGTGGTGTCTCTAGGATTTTCTATGTAGAGCATCATGTCATCTGAAAACAGTGAGAGTTTAGTTCTCCTTTTCCAATTTGGATTCCTTTTATTTCTTTATCTTGTTTGATTGCTGTGGCTAAAACTTCCAAGGCTATGTTGAATAGTGGTGGTGAGAGTGGGCAGCCTTGTCTTGTTCCTGACTTTAGGGGAGATGCTTGCAATTTTTCACCATTGAGGATAATGTTTGCTGTGGGTAGTTTATACTTCATAATATCCTAAACCTATATTGCCTCCCCCCGTCCATTCTACCCACAGCTGTTGTCTGTGCATCTGAGAGTCTATTTCTGTTTTATTCTATTCTTTTGTTTGATTGATATTGATTTAGATTCCACATATAAGATAAAATGTACAGTATGTAAGATAAAATGTACAGTATGTGGCTTTCTCTGTCTGATGTATTTCACTGAGTATAATACCCTCTATGTTCACCCATGTTGTTGCAAATGGAAAAACTGCATTCTTTTTTTATGGTGAGTAATATTATATATATAATATTACTCTAGATATTACATTATATATATATATACATATACATATATATATATGTGTATATATATATATATATGATTACTCTAGTTTTAAAAATATTTATTTATTTTAGTTGATTGATGATTGCTTTACAATAGTGGCTTGACTTCTGTCATACATCAACATGAAATAATCATAGATGTGCATATGTTCTCTCCCTCTTGAATCTCCCTCCAACCTCCCACCCATTCCCACCCCTCTCAGTTCAGTCTCTCAGTTGTATTTTACTCTTTGCAACCCCATGGAATGCAGCACGCCAGGCTTCCCTGTCCATCACCAACTCCCAGAGCATACTCAAACTCATGTTAACTGAGTTGGTGATGCCATCTAACTATCTCATTCTCTGTTTCAGTTCCCTAATCCATACAGTAAATTCCCATTGGCTATCTATTTATGCACATTAGTGTATATGCTTCCAAGCTACTCTCTCCCTTCATCTCACCCAACTTTGTCCATATCCATTCATCTGTTGCTGGACACTTAGGTTGCTTTCATATTTTGACTATAATAAAAAATTCTTCTATGGGTATCAGTGTTCATATATGTCTTTTAAAAATAGTCATTTTTTTTCAGATGTATATCAGAAGTAGAATTGTTGAATTTTCTTGTCTTTTTTTTTTTTTTTTTTAGCTTTTGAAAGAAGTTCTCTACTATTTTCCACAGTGGCTGCTCCAATTTATATTCCCCCAGTGTACTAGTATTCCCTTTTCTCCACCTGTTCACCAACATTTGTTATTTGCAGACATTATTATGATAACCGTTTTGATATATATGAAGTGATATCTCATTGTGGTTTTGGTTTGCCTTCATGTGATGATTAGTGATATTGAGCATATTTTCATATGTCTATTGAACATCCCTTGTGGCTCAGCTGGTAAAGAATCTTCCTGCAGTGTGGGAGAGCTGGGTTCAATTCATGGGTTGGGAAGACCCCCAGGAGAAGGGAAAGGATTCCCACTCTGGTATTCTGGCCTGAAGAATTCCATGGACTATATAGTCCATTGGGTCTCAAATGGTTGGACAAGACTGAGCGATTTTCACATACATGTTGAACATCTGTATGTCTTCTTTGAAAAAGTGTCTATTTGAGCTTTCTGACCATTTTTAATAGAGTAGTTACCTTTTTTGGTATTGAGTTATATGAACTGTTTATATATACTGAGTATTAACCACTCATAGATCATATCATTTGTGATATTAATTACTCTACTTTTTATTTTGTAGATTATTTTTGTTTTTGTTTTAGAAGAGCTCTTAGTTTTGTTAATTAACAAAGCTTTTGCTTCTCTCACCTAAAGATATAGATCCAAGAAAATATTGTGGCAATTTTTGTCACAGAGTTCCTTCTTTCTTTCTTTCATTTTTTTTTTTTTTAGTATTATGGTTCCCAACCTTATACCTAAGTCTTTAATCCATTTAAGTTTATTTTGTATATGGAATGAAGAAAAACTCTAATTTTACCCATTCACATGTTGCTGTCCAGTTTTCCCAACACCACTTACTGAGAGACTGTCTTTTTTCCATCTATATTCTTACCTACTTTGTCATAAATTAACTGAGCATAAGTATGTGAGTTTACTTCCCTGGTGGCTCAGATTATTTATTTCTAGGCTTTAATTCTTTTCCAATTACCTATGTGTATATTTTTGTGCAATACATACTGTTTTGATTTCTATAGTTTTTTGGTACAATCTTAACTCAAGAAATGTGTTACTTCTAGCATTATTCTTTTTTCATGATTGCTTTGGTATCAGTGATTCCATGTGTATTTTAAGATCACTTATTCTAGTTCTGTGAAAAATGTCATAGATAATATGATAGGAACTGCATTCAGTTGTAGATGGCCTTAGGTAATATGGATATTTTAACAGTATTAATACTTCCAATCCATGACCATGGGATAGCTTTTAATTTCTTTGTATCTCCAACTTTTTTCTTAAGTGTTTTTTAGTTTTCAGAGTATGATTTTCCACCTCCTGGTTAAGTTTATTTCTAGATATTTTATTCTTTATGATGTGATCTTAAATAGGATTGTTTTTTGCCTTCTTTTTTTGATAATTCATTAATAGTGTACAGAAAAGCAATGGGTTTCACACTTTTAATCTTAGGTCCTAAAAATTTACTGATTTAATTTATCAGTTCTAATAGTTTTTTGGTGGACACTTCAGAGTTTTATGTATAAAATATCATGTCATCTGCAAATAGGAGAGTTTATTTCTTCCTTTTCAATTTGGGTGTTTTATTTTCTTTTCTAATTGCTACCGCTAAGACTCAAATATCGTGTTAAGTAGTGGTAAGCAAGGGCATCTTGTCTTGTTCCTGATTTAGGGGAAATACTTCAACATTTCATCCTGGAGTATGATGCTAGATGTGAGTTTGTTATAAAAGACCTTTATCATACTGAGTTGTGTTCTCTTTATCAGTTTTTTTTTTTCCTATATGAGTTTTGATGAGAGGTTTTAAGTGGAAAACTTTAATTAGATGTTGAATTTTCTTGTTTTTTTTATGAATCTATAGAGATGATCATCTGATTTTCACCCTTCCTCTTGCTAATGTGGTGCATTACATGGATTGGTTTATAATATGGAAATATCCCTACATCCTTGGATAAATTCCACTTGATTATATTCTATTAATATGATCCTTATTATATATTGTTGGAATTGGTTTGTTTATATTTTGTTAGTGATATTTGCAAGGAGAAATAGCAAAACAGAGAAGAACACCTTCTTAAGTGAAAATGCAAAGAAATAAAGTTAAATGATAGAATGGAAAAAATATAATATCTAAAACAAAATTGGAGTTGACAAGGGACTTTCATGCAAAGATAGGCAAAATAAAGGACAGAAACAGCAAAAACAGCAGAAGCAGAAGAGATTAAGAAGAGGTAGCAAGAATATACAGAAGAAAAAAAAAAATCAATGGGCCAGATAACCATGATGCTGTGGTCATTCACCTAGAGCCAGACATTCAGGTGTGTGAAGCCAAATTGGCTTTAGGAAGCATTACCATGAACAAAGTTAGTGGAGGTGATGGGATTCCAGCTGAGACATTTCAAATTCTAAAATGTGGTGCTGTTAAAGTGCTATAATTAATATATCAGCTAATTTGGAAAATTCTGCAATGGCCATAGGACAGGAAGATGTCAGTATTCATTCCAATCTCAAAGAAAGGCAATGCCAAAATATGTTCAAACTACTGTATAATTGTACTCACTTCACAAGCTAGCAAGGTAGTGCTCAATAGCATTCAAATTAGACTTCAACAGTATGTGAACTGAGAAATTTCAGATGTACAAGCTAGATTTAGAAAAGGCAGAGGAATCAGATACAAAACTGCCTACATCCATTGAATCAAAGAAAAAGCAAGAGAATTCCAGAAAAACATCTACTTCTGCTTCATCGACTCTACTAAGGCCTTTGACTGTGTGGATGACAACAAACTGTGAAAAATACTTATAGAGAAGGGAATATCAGACCACCTTACCTTCCTCCTGAGAATTCTGTATGTGGGTCAAGAAGTAACAGTTAGAACTGGACATGCAGCAACAGGAAGATGCAAAATTGAGAAAGGATTATGTCAGGACTGTATATTGTCACCTTGCTTATGTAATTTCAATGCAGAGTACATCAGCCAAAATGCCAAGCTGGATGAATCACATGCTGGAATCAACATTGTGGAGAGAAGTATAAGCAACTTCAGATATGAAAATGATAATACTCTAAGGCAGAAAATGAAGAGGAACTAAAGATCCTCTTGATAAAGCTGAAAGGGGAGAATGAAAGAACTGGCCTAATGACAGCATTCAAAAATTAAGATAATGGCATAGGATGCCATCACTTCATGGCAAATAAATGGGGAAAGTGGAAAGAGTGGCAGATTTTATTTTCTTGGTCTTCAAATAAATGTAAAAGGTGACTGTAGTCACAAAATGATAAGATGCTTGCTCCTTGGAAGAAAAGCCATAACAAACCTTGCTGTTGTTCTTCAGCTGCTCGGGTGTGTCTACGACTTGTGACCTCATGGACTGCAGCATCCCAGGGTTCCCTGTCCTTCTATATTTCCCAGAGTTCACTCAAACTCATGTTCATTGAATAAGTGATGCCATCCAACTGTCTTGTCCTCTGTCGTCTCTTCTCCTCCTGCCTTCGATCTTCCCCAGCATCATGGTCTTTTCTAATGAGTCAGCTTCTCACATCAGGTGGCCAAAGTATTGAAGTTCCAGCCTAAGCATTGGCCCTTCTGATGAATAATCAGGATTGATTTCCTTTAGGATTGACTGGCTTGATCTCCTTGCAGCCCAAAGTACTCTCAAGAGTCTTCTCCAGCATCACGTTCAAAAGCATCAATTCTTCAGCATTCAGACTTCTTTATGGACCAAGTCTCACATTCACACAAAACTACTGGAAAAAAAAAAAAAAAAACATACCTTTGACTAGATGGACCTTTTTTGGTAAAGTAGTGTCTGTGCTTTTTGATATGCTGTCTAGTTTTGTTATAGCTTTTCTTCAAAAGAGCAAGCATCTTTTAATTCTATAGCTGCAGTCACCATCTGAGTGATTTTGGAGCCCAAGAAAATAAAATCTGTCACTGTTTCCATTGCTTCCCCATCTATTTTCCATGAAGTAATACTCAAACTACCACACAATTGCACTCATCTCACATGCTAGCAAAGTAATGCTCAAAATTCTCCAAGCCAGGCTTCAACAGTATGTGAACCATGGAATTCCAGGTCTTCAAGCTGGTTTTTTGAAAAGGCAGAGGAACCAGCGATCAAATTGCCAGCATCTGTTGAATTATTGATAAAGCAAGTGAGTTCTGGAAAAAAATCTATTTCTGCTTTATTGACTATGACAAAGCCTTTGACTGTGTGGATCACCACAAACTGGAAAATTCTGAAAAAGATAGAGATACCAGACCACCTGACCTGTCTATTGAGAAATCTGTATGCAGGACAGGAAGGAACAGTTAGAACTGGACATGGAACAGAAGACTGATTCCAAATTGGGAAAGCAGTAAGTCAAGGCTGTATATTGTCACCCTGCTTATTTAACTTATATGTAGAGTACATCATGAGAAATGCTGGACTTAATTAAGCACAAGCTGGAATTATGATTGTCAGGAGAAATATCAATATCTTCAGATATGCAGATGACAACATCCTTACTACAGAAAGCAAAGATCTAAAGAGCTTCTTGATGAAAGTGAAAGTTAAAAAGTTGGCTTAAATGTCAACATTCAGAAAACTAAGATCATGGTATCTGGTCCCAACACTTCATGGCAAATAAGTGGTTAACATTGGAAACAGTGAGAGACTTTATTTATTTGTTTATTTTTGGCCTCCAGAGTCACTGCAGATGGTGATTGCAGCTATGAAATAAAAGATGTTTCCTCCTGGGAAGAAAAGTTATGACCAATTTAGACAGCATGTTAAAAAGCAGAGATATTACTTTGCCAACAAAGGTGCTTCTAGTCAAGGCTACAGATGTTCCAGTAGTCATGTTTGGATGTGAGAGTTGGACTATAAAGAGTGCTAAGCACCAAAGAATTATTGCTTTTAAACTGTGATGTTGGTGAAAACTCTTGAGAGTCCTTTGGACTGCAAGGAGATCCAACCAGTCCATCCTAAAGGATATCAGTTGAATAGTCATTGGAAGGACTGATGTTGAAGCTGAAACTCCAATACTTTGGCGACCTGATGTAAAGAACTGACTTATTTGAAAAGACCTTGATGCTGGGAAAGATTAAAGGTGGGAGGAGAAGAGGACGACAGAGGATGAGATGGTTGGATGGCATCACTGACTCAATGGACATGAGTTTGAGTAAACTCTAGGAGTTGGTGATGGTTAGGGAGGCCTGGCATGCTTCAGTCAATGGGGTCACAAAGAGTCGGAAATGACTGATCAACTGAACTGAATTGAACTGAACTGAACTGAACTGAACTAATGGTTCCATTTACCATGATCTTTGTGTTTTGAATGTTGAATTTGAAGGCAGCTTTTTCATCTTCATCAATGGCTATTTAGTTCCTCTTTGTTTTATGCCATCACAATCCTATCATCTGCATATTAAAAAAAAAAAAAAAAAAACAGAGCCATCACTTTGCTCCTAAAGGTCCGTATATTCAAAGCTATTTTTTTTGTACTAGTCATGTATGGATTTAATTTTGGACCATAAATAATGCTGAGTGCCAAAGAACAGATGCTTTTGGGTTGTCATGCTGGAGAAGACTCTTAAGAGTTCTTAGACTGAAAGGAGGTCAAACCAGTCAATTCCAAAGGAAATCAATGCTGAAAATTCATTGCAAGCACTGATGATGATGCTTCAATTTTTTGGCCACCTGATGTGAACAGCCAACTCATTGGAAAAGATCTTGATGGGAAAGATTAAGAGCAGGAGGAGAAGGTGTCGACAGAGGATGAGATGGTTGGATGGCATCACTGACTCAATGGACATGAGTTTGAGCAAATTCATAAAGATAGTGAATGACAAGAAAGTCTCGCATGCTACAGCCCAGGCAGTTGCAAAGAGTGGGACATGACTTCATGACTGAACAATGAACAACAATAAGGATATTTGCAGCTATATTTATCAAAGTTATTATCTGGTAATTCCTTCTCTTTGGTATCTTTTTTTTTTTTCTGGTTTTGGTAACAGGATAACAATGGCCTTGTAGAATGAATTTGGGAGTGTTCACACTTGTTCAATTTTTTGAACAGTTTGAGAATTATAGGTATTATTCTTCTTTGTATGTTTGGTAGAATTACCCCATGAAGCCATCTTTCTTTGGACTTGTGTTTACTGGAAGCTTTATTTATTATTATTATTATTATTTTTTACTACTAGTTATTGGTCTGTTCAAATTGTTTGTTTCTTCTTGATTCAGCTTTAGTAGGTTGTGCATTTCTAGACATTTGTCCATTTCTTTTATGTTTTCCATTTGTTGGCACATAACAGTTTGTAGTATTCTCTTATTATTATTATTTTTATTTCTGTGGTATTTATTATTTCTCCTCTTTCATTTCTTATTTATTATTTTATTTATTGGTGTCTTCTTTCTTTTCTTTGTGTTTCTGGCTAAAAGTTTATCAGTTTGTTATCTTTTCATAGGTAACTAATGAGGACCTATTTTATATCACAGAGGGGATAAAGAAGGCACAGTCTGCTTTAGACACATTAAATTAATCTTAAGAAGGCATTCCAACATATATTAAGTGCAGACAAATGCTGTTTGATTCCCTGTATATGAGGTACCCTAGAAGAGTTAAATGCATAGGGTCAGAAAGTATATTGGTTGATGTCAGGGGCTGGGGAAGTGAAGAGGGAAAGGGAAATGGTGAGCTAATGCTTAATTGGGACAGAATTTCAGTTTAGGAAGGTGAAAAATTCAGGAGATAGATAATGGTGAGATGCATGCACAACAGTGTGAATGCATTATACTTAGTGCCACTGTTAAGTATGGTTAAAATAGTTTGTTTCATATTATGTTACTTTTACCTCAGTTTTAAAAAGATTGAAAAAAAAAACAGCTCTTTATTCTTTTTTGGTCTAAATTTCATTTCCCCTGTGATCTTTAGTTTTTCCTTCTTCCAGGTGACTTTCGGCTCTGTACTTGTGTGTGTGTTTATTAGGTGGTAGGTTAGATTGTTTATTTGAGATTTTAAGTATTTCTTGAAGAAGTATGTATCACTGTAAACCTCAGAACTGCTTTTTTGACTAAAAATAGCTTTACTTATTTTTAAAATTTTTACACTGTTGTGTTGGTTTCTGCCATACAACTGTACATTCCATAGATTTTGGAATGGAGAGCTATGCTTTCATTTTTATTTGTCTCAAGGTATTCTTGCTTTCATTTCTTCATTTACCTATTTTTCTAGTAACATACTACTTAATCCCATTTTTTTTCTTTTCCCAGTTTTATTTCTGTAAGTGATTATTAGTTTCATCCTAATATGGTCAGAAAAAACCTTGATATAATTTATATCCTTTTAAATTTGTTAAGACGCATTTTTGTGGTCTAGTAGGTAATTTACCCTGGATAACATTCCATGCATACATGCAAATAATATGTTCTGTTTCTGGGTGAAATGTCCTGTGATAAGTCCAAGTAGTGTAATGTCTCATTTATGATCACTATTTTCTTATTTAATTTCTGTCTAGATAATCTATCCTTTGATATAAACATGCTGTCAAAGTCCCCTATTATTATTGTACTATTGACAGTTTCTTCTTTTATGTCCATTAATACTTCCTTTATTTATTTGGGAGCTTAAATATAATGTGCATAAATGTTGACAAATGTAATATGTCCTTCATGCTTTGATCTCTTTATCATTATATAGTGCCTCTTTTCGTCTTTAGTTAAGAATTTTTTTAAAAGTCTACTTAATCTAAGTATTGCTATTTCATTTTTTCTTGTAATTTCTATTTTCTTAAAATATCTTTATCCAGTCCTCATTTGTGTTGAGTTTGTATGTTTCCTTAGCTCAGAAGTGAGTCTCTTGTAAGCAGAAAATGGATTTCTTTTTTAAATTAATCTACCATTTCATATCTTTTTTTTTTTTTTTTGGAACATTTAGTCCACTGGTATTTAAAATAATGATTGATAGATTTATACTTTTTGCCATTTTGTTACTTTTTTTCTGCTTGGTTTTGTAGTTCCATCCTGTTATGTTCTTCTTTTTGCTTATTTCTTCATGATTTGGTGATTTCATTTACTAGTATGCTTATGTGTCTTTCTTTCTAGTTTTTGTACTTTTTTATAGGATTCTTATTTTCCTTACCATGGAGTTTATATATATTGACCTATAACTATATCTCTTTGTTTTATAATATACCAGCAGTCATTTAAGTTCAGACATATTTGTATGCTCTTTTCTGTTTACTGTATTTCTACAATAATTAATTATTTTATTGTTGTATTTATATTTCTATTTTTCATCAAATATTTTGTAATTCCTGGTTACCTACTCATATTTATAGATGAGCTTCCATATCTGTATCAGTTTATTAGATACTCAGTATCTGTAGTCAGAGAGTACTTTCTCAGCTAAAATAAGACTATTTATATCCAAAGTGATACATTCAGACAGCATTTCTGCCTCTAGATGATACTATAGCCATATATAGGAAAGATTCAATATGGCAGGCCTGAAGTATTATCCTTGGCTTGCATCTGTGAACTTGGATTTCAGGAGGATTTCCACCACTAACTTCTAAGGTGCCTCATTGTGCCTACACTGATTGAATGAACAATGTTGTTTAAAGTGAAAACCTGCTCTTCTTTTGCATATACAGAATATTATTATGTCAGTGAAGTCATAATGAAGTGATCAGCTTCCAATGAAAAACCCTGAGAATTTAGTCTCAGACGAGTTTCCCTGTTTAACAATATTTTATAAATGTTGTCCTAATTCACTGCCAAGGGATTTAAGTGCATCCTGTTGTGATTCCATTGGGTAGAGACACTTGAAAGATTGTACCTGATTTTCTTGGGAACATATAACATGTTCTTTTTTTTTTTTCCTTTGCTGCTCATGCTTTATATACATTTTCTATGACACACATAGTCATGGTACCTACAAGTCTTCCAAGTGAATCATTGAAACTTGAGGTCTTTTGGGGTACCCATGACAAACTTAGCTATAATTTATCCTTATCTCATTCATCTATTCAATCAACAAAAAATTGAACATATGCTCCAGTGAAGACATTTGATTAATTTTTAAAACATTTATATCTTGTGAGATGTTCACTTATAAAAGTATCATGATTACTGCACAATGTGGTGTCTGTAATAATAAGCTCAGGGGAAATGATAGTGCATGGGTGAGAAAAAAATATATATATCAGCGTATCTGGAAATGTTTCTGAGAAAATAATTCTTGAACCAAGTTTTGAAGTTCTAGGTGAAGGCAAATGGAAAGCAAGTGTGATGTGGATACAAGAAAAAGGACAGATTCCTGAAATAGAATAATTTGTTTAGATGAGTAAAATAATCTCATGTGGGCAAGAAGTGCTGTGTCATGAGTCTTGGTAGCTATGTAAAATTTTAGAGGATTGTTGTATTAGTTTTATATGGAAACTATAAAAAAAATTACACAAACAGTGACGTCAAATAGCACAAATGTACTGTCTAAAGTTCTGGAACTTGGAAGCCCAAGGTGGAGTCTCACCTGGCTACAATCATGGTATTATTGACAGTGTTGAGTTCCTTTTTGGATGCTTTAGCAAAGAATACATGCATCAGCCTTTTCAGCTTCAAGAGGTGAGTCATACTCCTTGATTTAGCATCCATTGCCTGTCTTCAAAATATGCAATGCCATCTCTCTCTGAGTATTCTTCCACAGTCACTTTTCTCTCACTCTAACTAGAAAATTTTCATGTTTAGGGACTCATATGACTAGACTGTATCCATCTGGATAATAAAAGATAACTAATAATCTTTATTTCCATAATTTAATCACACCTGCTAATTTCCACTTGCCATTTGAAATAATATATTAAAATAGTCAAAGAATTAAGATATGGGCAATATTGGAGAACCATTATTATGCCTACCACAGTCATTAAAGAACTTTGGCCAAGAGAATAAAATGTGTTAATTACAGTGTTTTAGAGATACTATTCTCGCACTGATCTTTCTATGACTTAAGTAACAACTCAATCAAAGCATATTTATATTTACAATCTTTTTATTTATTTCACCTTCCCAGATTGCTTGAAGAGCTATGATAAATAACCCCAATGACTCTGTTGTACATAATCTGATGCAAACTGTCTTAAATAAAAAAGAGAATTTATTGTTGTGCAGAGATTTGGAAGTAGACTGATTTCAAATACAGCTTGACCCAGGGATTACATTCTAATAAAATATTTCTTTTTAATTTAACAGTTTGGCCTCCATTGTGCTAGTTCATTTTTTAGACAAGCTTTTCCTTTGTGGTTTCAAAAGAGCTACAATTAATTCTAATAATTATAAACTTCCCAGATTAATTCCCATAAATAATATGAGTTTATTTTCACTGAACTCTCAGAAAGAAATATTCATTCTTTCCCCTCATTGGCTCTAATCTGAATCAAGTGCTGTACCCAGCAGTATGGGGTCAAAGTGGCAAAGTTACAAATATCCCTGAGCTGGTAATGGAGGTCAATTTGAATTACACTTAATTACAAAGGTTGAAAGGGTAAGAGGAATTCAACATATCTACAAAGCAAAGCCATGATTATTTGTTACTCTTTTCAGGCTGGTGATCTTGCTCATGTTTTCCATTTCAGTCTTTCTTAATCTTCTTTAGTTTCATTTTATATTTTAGATATATCAAACTAATTAACATACTTCTCAAATTCTTTCATAGCTGCATATTTTCCTCTTAATTTGCTTTATCTGGAATCTTGATATATTTATTTCTGCTCTATCCATAAAACACACAGAATACACCCTACCTGTGAAGGACATTACTAGTCACATTCAATGCTCATCCCTTTCTAAGTATTTTCTAAATTCTTTTCTTTTGTTTCTTATTCCATAGCATGTGTTTTAGTATTCCATATTCTGAGATGGCATTTTTAACTATATTTTAACTTGTTGGTCATCCCAGGAAAATGTAATCAATTTGAGTGGCAACAACATGTGGCATTTGATACAGTGAAACTTAGAATCGTAGATGCCAACTTAATTGCACCTTTCTTTCTAATAACAATTTTGAAAACAATAAAGAATAGATGGTTCCAGTAGATAGAGATTAGTATACCACTTTATTTCTAATAAAGTTGATTGAGAACTTTTCTTGGGAATAAGAAACATGTAGGTTTGCAGATATTTCTCATGCCCCCAGTAAAGTTTGTGAGAGAGTCCCATAGGAAAATGAGAATCTGCAGAGCAATAAACATATCTAGAATTATCCATTCACAAGTCTAGAGAGTTGAGTAGTTTACATTTTTTTTTTAAAGAGAAAGACTGAAGTCCTATCATTTATAACTTCTTAGTGGGTTATCCCCATCCAAAGCAGCAACATACGGCAATAAGCATCATCTATCAGCCAGATAACTTACTCTTTGGCCATGGAGAAATAAGTAACATATAGGTCAAGAGGTTTTCTTTTTTTTTTTTTTTTTAAAGGAAACATTATGACATAGCAAAATTAGAACTGAGGGGAAGCTTTCTCTCCAGCATTATGCAGTCCTTAAATATTCACAGTTTGTTGAATGCATGGGACAGAAATTTTTTGTAAGATACAATATAATAAAAAAAGTCCACATGATCTCCCCCAGCTTTGTCTGGGTAGCATGAAATCATTTGCAAACAATATGTGAAAAATGAGTGTGACTGTTTTCCACTAAAACCCTATACACAAAACTAGACAGTAGGCTTATTTAACAACTGGCTAAGGCACCAATACATGTGCTTGAGCAATACTGATTTTACAAAATCCTCTACATATATACACAATATTATAGTTTCCCTTTTGCTTTTATTGTTCAGTTGCTCAGTCAAGTAAGTGACTCTTTGCAACCCCATAGACTGCAGCATGCCAGTATCCCTTTATATGTGCCTTTAGTGCATAATTTTGAAACACTCCCAAGGAAATGAAAATATAACATAAATTTATAGAGGTATTCAATCAAGAGTCCCCTCTACCTCCCCTTTTCTTCTGTCTTTCCCATTTGACTAGACTCCTAGATAGTGAGAGACTTTATTATCTAGGGGCTGCTAGTTGAATTGAGGCTTCCCTGGTATCTGAGAAGTAAAGCATTTGTCTGCAATGCAGGAGATCTGTGTTCAATCCCTGGGTGAGGAAGATCCCCTGGAGAAGGGAATGGAACCTGCTCCAGTATTTTTGTCTAGAAAATTCCATGTACAGAGGAACTTGGAGGGTGACAGTCCATGGGGTCACAAAGAGTCAGACATGACTGAGAGACAAACACTTTACTACAGTTAAATCAGAACCAGTAATTATCAGTCCACAGTTAGTATCTTTAGATTCTGGGGTTGGCTTGGCAACATTATACACCGACTCAGATATTTATAAGAGTTTGTTTCCTAATTTTTCCATCTATTTCACCCCTGATGAAATAGATATGGCTTGATACTTCGGTGGATTTTTAGGTAGGAATTTAGGCACGAGCAATGATGGGTTACTAAGATCATGCCATCTTATCCCATCACTTCATGGGAAATAGATGGGGAAATAGTGGAAACAGTGTCAGACTTTAGTTTTTGGGGCTCTAAAATCACTGCAGATGGTGATTGCAGCCATGAAATTCAAAGACACTTACTCCTTGGAAGGAAAGTTATGACCAACCTAGGTAGCATATTAAAAAGCAGAGATATTGCTTTGTCAAGAAAGGTCTGTCTATTCAAGGCTATGGTTTTTCCAGTGGTGCTGTATGGATGTGAGAGTTGGACTGTGAAGAAAGTTGAGTGCTGAAAAATTGATGCTTTTGAACTGTGATGTTGGAGAAGACTCTTGAGAGTCCCTTGGACTGCAAGGAAATCCAGCCACTCCATCCTAAAGGAAATCAGTCCTGGGTGTTCATTGGAAGGACTGATGCTGAAGCTGAAACTCCAATACTTTGGCCACCTTATGCGAAGAGTTGACTCATTGGAAAAGACCCTGATGCTGGGAGGGATTAGGGTCAGGAGGAAAAGGGGACGACAACGGATGAGATGGCTGGATGGCATCACCCACTCAATGAATTTGAGTTTGAGCAAACTCCAGGAGTTGGTGATGGACAGGAAGGCCTGGTGTGCTGCAATTCATGGGGTCACAAAGAGTCGGACACGACTGAATGACTGAACTGAACTGAACTGAACTGAATGATGGGTAGCCTAGCCAAAAATGATTCAAGTTGATCTCTAAACCCCACCCCAGATATGCCCCAGTGTGGCCCAGAAGAACTCACAGATATGCTACAAAATAACCACAGAGACTTTAACAACTCCAGTATATTCACATTAGGTGCACAGTGGATACAAACTAGCCATAGGGACTTTTCCAACTTTAACATATACACTTTTGATGCACAACTGTGTCCTTAAATGACTTTTGGCAGCCGGGAGCACATTAAGGGTTCAAAAAATATTCTATACATATACACATACATCTGATTATAACAGACCTAACTATGGGAAAGACCTGCCTGATAGAGCTTGCTGTTACATAAATTGTAACTGTCAGTCAAAACTCTTAGTTCTCACACATCTAGATGAATATGCAAAAGTCCTGTCTTGACAAACCTGTACCTCATCTACCTGGGGCCAGTGCCTCTCTTGACTTGGCCCATCTCTCCCTTGAGGTGTTCTTTCTTCAATAAATTTTTGGCGTGGCTAAGACCTCAGATTCTCCTTTGTGTCCTTATAAAGAACTGAGGCCCACAAGGGAGGATCCTCTTTGCCTCTCTATATCCACTAGCAGGATTACTTTACAATGTCTTTCTTGCTCATTGGAAGAATTCTTCCTAAGGCATTATTTCCATGTAATGTCTGAGTCATGCTGCTACCACTTTAGTCAGTCTGTTAATCCTGCTATTGTTTTCATTGGCTCACAAATATGAAATAACCAATGTTCTACAGGGTTGATTTGTCCACAGAAATTAACACCACTTATCACAATGAACTGTTTTCCAAAGTATCATGTGACAATTCAATAGCAAAATATTATCCATTGTTATAATGGTTTGGCCAAAAAGTTCATCCTAGATTTTCCATAAGATACTGTGAAAACACAAATGAACTTTTTGACCAATCCAATATAATTGATGAAATCATGAGTGAATATATGAACAAATGCAATTGATTCTATCAGATCTATGTAGAGCTGTTCATAAACTTTCAGTTTTTTTGAAGTACAATCCAAGGGCAGAATTCTATATCTCCGATGTCTGTATAAATAACATCTGGTGTTTTAAAATTAAATAGATATAAATTTTCACCTGAGAATCATTAATCAAATGCACATTTAAAACAATTTGTCTAAGGTAATGCTTCATAAAATTATAAACCAGGGTATACCACAATCACCTGAAAAGTTCACATTATTTTTGCCCTGTTGAGAAAAGAGATAATAAAAATGCTTACAGTAGAGTTTTGAGGATTAACTGGTATAGAGTATATAAACCTTTGCCATAATGGCTGGCAAATAATGAGAGCTTAAGAGTATTAACTTTATTATGATGATAATCTCTGGTGCTGCACTTTTTTTTTAAAGTGTGAGAATCAAAAATATTAATGTTTGCTTTCAATATAATGATTTTTCATGAAAGCACTGGGTAAAAGTATAGCTACATTTATGACATAATAAAATGTCTAGGTATTTTATGTCGCTTGATTTTATATCTTCAAAGTAATTTTGTCAACTGTTATAGACTTATAGACATCTGAAACATTATAAAATAGTAAAAATTACAGGTATTTTCTATGCGCATTAGTAAGTGAATAATGGCTGAATAAATGGGTAGAGCAGCTAAGGAGAAAGAGAAATTTCCTGTTAGTGGTGACCTTTGCTCTGACAGTGGAGAAATGTTGGCAGCTGGCATAATGAAAAACTTTGGTATAAACAACTGTCTTGTCATTTTCTGATTAGTCTTTGAAGTCAGTGTCTAATAATATTGAAATCTTCCTGCTGCCCTTCTGAGCTAACTGGCAAATAGGTAAAAGTAATCTAAGATTACAGTGGTTTCTAAACCTAGATAATAATTGATAATATCTAGGAAAGAATTAATTTTGTTTTAGTTACTCAACTGACACAAGTAACATTTTTCCCCTAATGCTGAATTTTGTTTTTGTTTTTGTATACTAGGTGCAATTCTGGACCAGTTATATCTTCTTTAAAAATTCCAATGTCTAGAACTCTTCTTGAAACATATAACATACATGTGTCAGCTAGAAGGATTGTCATCTATATGTTTATTTATTTATTTTTATTTTCATCTGTATGTTTAAAAGGAGATAAAACCAGGCCTTCTGTTCTTCCCTCACTCCCCTGTAATGAGTACTTTTGTTATAATTTTTAACCATGTTTATTGGCAATATAAGTCAGCAATTTTCTTCTTTAATGTCTTCTTTTAATTTCTAGATTAAACTGGCTACATAAAGCAATTAAGGATGGATTCTTTATTCTTATTTTGAACATAATTTTTGCAAGATTAGCTTTATCTTTTGTTTCTAGTACCCTATAAAATTCCCATAAAACTATCTAAACCCAGAGAGTTCTTAACAAGATTATATCTTGAACATTATGGATAATCTGATATGGATCTGGATTCTGTTATCTTCCTCTAAGGAATGTCATGCAGAAAAATTGGCCAAACTCAAACTCTAAACTCTGACTCTCCAGTGGTAGTTTGCAGCTAAATTCTCCACTTTGTTATTTTAGTCTTCCAGCCATTGCTTTCTTTTGAGTACACGGGAGCTTCCTCAAAGCATACAGTAAGTTCAGACAAGAAGGCAGGTAGCGTTCATATGCAAATTTTGTACTTTTCAGTAGCTCTTTCTTTCTGGAATATTAGCTCTTTCTATCTCACTTTCCACTCACTTCTGAAAACAGCAAAAGCCACACTCTGACTCCCCAAGTCAGTAAGATTATAGTTTTCTGATTACTTTTCAGCTCTCTTGAGAAGGCTGGTTGAAGAGTGCCCCCACCTAGGAATAAAGTTACATAGTTGCAAATTCCATCCAATTTGTACCCTGTTCCAAGGTTAGACTGCCAGTTTCTGTCTGCTTATGGCCACTTGCCAGTGTATTTAAAGAGCTATGTCATTAAAAACATTTTGTGCAGACTTTTTAATTTTTATATGCAAGAGTCTAAGGCTGTGTTATGTGCTATTCTATCGTTACCACAAGTAATGTGTGGAAATAAAGTGGAATTTACTTCCTATGGAACATTTTGAAAAGCTTATTCTTCTTGGACTTTACCTCTGAGTTACTAACTTAGAATTCTGCATTGCTTAAGACTTCTACAGTATATTATAGTCATCAATCAGATCTGGAAACTTTCCTATAGGAGCCTAGATAAGCTTAGAATATTATAAATAAATCCTGGAGGGTATTAA
Organism: Hydropotes inermis; assembly: GCA_020226075.1. Lineage (NCBI taxonomy): Eukaryota > Metazoa > Chordata > Mammalia > Artiodactyla > Cervidae > Hydropotes > Hydropotes inermis. Next base: position 39,442,899 of record CM035276.1, read on the forward strand.
GTAAAACCATATAGGTATAAAAATTTATATCTTTAGAATTCTAATAAGTAATTTTTTCCCTGATTTTAAGAGCTATAATTTGAGGTTAAAAAAAAGAAAGACTGTTCAAACATATGTAGTACAGACTTGAGGCAATAATTGTCACTACATTAATATTTGATATCTGTCTCCAGGACTTCTGACTGCAAGAAATATTCATTGGTTTATGTTGTCATTATGTTGAAGTATAGCATTAGAGATGATATTTTCCCAATCTATTAAAATTCAATTGCATATATGCCTCATATATTGATTCAAACGAAGCTTTAGGAAACAGGAAATAAAAATTTCCAAAACAAAACAAAAAATGCTCGAGGTGAAATTTTCATGTTTTCTGAAAGATCTATTCTGAGCCCATTATATTCTGATTATTTGTACCACAGAACAATTTCAGGAAAGCCTAACCTGGTTTGAGATTGCTAGGGTTCATATTTAAGGAAGCAAATAAACAAAATATCATTTAACATCCATTAAAATATGCCTGAAAGTGAAATTATCAAACTTTATTACATGAGACCAAATTAGGGCCTTCTTCAAATATTATTCTTAAATTGGATGGAATAAAATTAGAAAAACTTTGTTATAATAATTTAGGAGCTATATAGAAAATAGTTAATTTTTGTAAGCACCATTTTTTTTCATTTATTTTTATTAGTGGGAGGCTAATTACTTTACAATATTGTGGTGGTTTTTGTCATACATCATATTTTTAATCCCAAAAGATATCCTCTAACACTAAAAGTTTCAGTCACTTGCACTTTCTACAGCAGTGTGATGACCTTACTGTGGTACATATATACTAAGTTACAATAATAGGTTTGTGAAGACAGTAATAGAAGAAACAGGTAAGGTTTCAATTTGACAAAAAAGAAAACACACACACACACACACACATCTCTGCTTAACTTAAAACTTAAAGATTAAACATTGTTAAAATAAAAAGACAAAACGTAGCACAATAGAAAAATTTTTGTTTCTAATCAGTAAACAAACTCATGAGATTAAAAAAAAAAAGCCAAGACTTAATAAAAAAGTAAAACTCTAAACTTCAATATAATAAATGCTAAATAGCATGGCATTATGATGGGGGAGCAATGAAATGGATCATTTATATTGTCTCATTGGCAGATAATACAATGTTGGCTTTAAGATATATACTTTGATCATTAACTATCAGTATACTTCCCTTTAAATAGATAAAATGATAGCAGTACATATGTTTTCTCACTATGCTGGGATTAGATTAAATATAGCAAGGTATGTAAAGTAATTTAATTGCATGCCTGGCACGGAGCAAGATATTTTTTAAATGTTATAAATAATTTATAACTAATTCTTGTTATTTTTTTTTATTTTTATGTTTTTTTTTAATTAGGTCTAGGCTGAGAATTCTCAACCACTTAAAAATCTTCAATGCTCTGAATACCAGAATAAAAACAAAACCACTATAGTAAAATTTAATTGCCTCTATATACTTAAAATTATAGATAGACAATATGTCATTTTTACATTGATTGAAAAGATCAGTCTATATTAAGGGTCTTCCCAAGAAGCTGGTATTTATATTTTTCATTTGGTTTAAAAGGACCATGGTGTAACAGTATATATAAATGGCTTGTTTGAGGAGGTTTGCAGTTGAAATTCTGTGCTGCTTTGAGAAGTAAAACCATTAGAGGACTAAAGCAGTCTTTCATCAAAAATTTATTTACATATCTATATCATTATGAGGGAGAAGATGTTAAAATATTTTTATCATATATTAATAAAATACCGAGATAAAACTCACAATTTTTAAAAAGCAGTTTATTTCATTTCTAGATAATTAAGTGCATATTTTGAGTATACCTATCCTTGCCTGGAAAATCTCATGAACAGAGGAGCCTGGTGGGCTGCAGTCTATGGGATCGCAAAGAGTCGGGCACGACTGAGCGACAAAAACTTATTTACTTACTTACTTGCTTATTTAGGTAAATGGGGCTTCCCTGGTGTCTCAGACAGTAAAGAATCTTCCTGCAATGCTGGAGACCCAGGTTCTATCTGTGGGTTGGTAGGATGCCTTGGAGAAGGAAATAGATACCCACTCCAGTATTCTTGCCTGGAAAATCCCATGGACAGAGGAAACTGGTGAGTTACAGTCCATGGGGTCTCTTATTTACTGACTAGGCAGTAAATAATAATACGTATTTTAACAGGATTCTCACAATAAAATAGGTAATAATATCTTCATCCTGCAAATGAGAAAAATCCTTTGAGAAAAGTCTTCACCACTTAAAATTACAGTCATCACAAGAATTCCTGACTCAAAATAAGAGAAAATCTAGTTAATTGGAATCATTTATAAGGTACATCAATAACTTACCACTAGTGGTGTTTTTAAAATGTATCAGTAGTTATTCTATAGGCATATCCTGAATTCTATATCAGGAAACTAGTTGTCATCTGGTGATGTCACTGTGTTAACTATCAAACATTTAACTTTGGGGAATTTCAATTTTTATATTCAAGTTATATAACTCTCAGTTCACTTCAGTTGCTTCATCGTGTCTGACTTTTTGTGACCCCACGGACAGTAGCACCCCAGGATTCCCTGTCTATAACCAGTCCCCAGAGCTTGTTCAAACTCATGTCACTCGAGTTGGTGATGCCATCAAACCATCTCCTCTTCTGTTTCCCACTTCTCCTGCTTCGATCTTTCCCAGCATCAAGGACTTTTCTAAGCTGTCAGCTCTTCACATCAGGTGGCCAGAGCTTTGGAGTTTCAGATTCAGCATCAGTCCTTCCAGTGAATACTCGGGACTGATTCCTTTAGGACTGACTGGTTTGATCTCCTTGTAGTTCAAGGGACTCTCAAGAGTATTCTCCAACACCACAATTCAAAAGCATAATTCTTTGGCACTCAGTATTCTTTATATTCCAACTCTCACATCCATACATGACTACTGAAAAAACGATAGCTTTGACTAGATGGACCTTTGTTGGCAAAGTAATGTCTCTGCATTTTAATATGCTGTCTAGGTTGGTCATGGTTTTTCTTCCAAAGAACAAGTATCTTTTAATTTCATGGCTGCACTCACCATCTGCAGTGATTTTAGAGCTGAAGAAAATGAAGTTTGTCACTGTTTCCCTTATTTCCCCATCTATTTGCCATAAAGTGATGGGACTGGATACCATGTGTCTGCATTTTTTGAATGTTGAATTTTAAGCCAGCTTTTTCACTCTCCTCTTTCACTTTCATCAAGAGGCTCTTCAGTTCCTCTTTGTTTTCTAGCAATAGGGAGGTGTCATCTGCCTATCTGAGGTTACTGATATTTCTCCTGGCAATCTTCATTCTAGCTTGTGCTTCATCCCACCCAACATTTCTGATGATGTACTCTGCATGTAAGTTAAATAAGCAGGGTGACATATACAGCCTAGTCATATTCCTTTCCTGATTTGGAACCAGTCTGTTGTTCCATGTTCAGTTCTAACTGTTGCTTCCTGACCTGCATACAGATTTCTCAAGACACAGGCCAGGTGGTCTAGTATTCCCATCTCTTTAAGAATTTTCCACAGTTTGTTGTGATCCCCACAGTCAAAGGCTTTGGCAGAGTCAATAAAGCAGAAATAAAACTCAACAAAAATAAAGCAATAAAGCTTAACATTCATAAAACTAAGATCATGGCATCTGTTCCCCTCATTTCATGGCAAATAGATGGGGAAGCAATGGAAACAGTGACAGACTTTATCTTTTTGGGCTCCAAACTCACTGCAGGTGGTGACTGAAACCTTGAAATTAAAAGACACTCCCTCCTTGGAAGAAAAGTTATGACCAACCTAGATAGCATATTAAAAAGCAGAGACATTACTTTACTAACAAAGGTCTGTTTAGTCAAAGGTATGGTTTTTCCAGTAGCCATGTATGGATGTGAGAGTTGGCCTATAAAAAAAGTTGAGCACTGAAGAACAGATGCTTTTGAACTGTGGTGTTGGAAAATACTTTTGAGAGTCCCTTGGACAGCAAGGAGATCAAACCAGTCCATACTAAAGGAAATCAGTCCAGAATATTCATTGGAAGGAGTGATGCTGAAACTGAGAGTCCATTACTTTGGTCACCTGATGAGAAGAATTGACTCATTTGAAAAGCCCCTGATACAGGGAAAGATTGAAGGCAGGAGGAGAAGGGGATGACAGGGGATGAGATGGTTCGATGTCATAAATGACTAAATGGACATGAATTTGAACAGGCTCCAGGAGTTGGTGATGGACAGGGAGGCCTGGCATGCTTTAGTCCATGGGGGTCACAAAGAGTTGAACATGACTGATAAAGCAGAAGTAGATGGTTTACTGGAACTCTCTTACTTTTTTGGTGATCCAGTGGATATTGGAAATTTGATCTCTGGATTCTCTGCCTTTTCTGATTCCAGCTTAACATTTGGAAGTTAACTGGTTCATGTACTATTGAAGGCCTGGCTTGGAGAAATTTGAATATTACTTTGCTAGTGTGTGAGATGAGTACAATTGTGCAGTGGTTTGAACATTCTTTGGCATTGCCTTTCTTTGGGATTGGAATGAAAATTGACCTTTTCCAGTCCTTTGGCCACTGCTGAGTTTTCCAAATTTACTGGCATATGGAGAGCAGCACTTTAATGTCATCATTTTTTAGGATTTGAAATAGCACAACTGGAATTCCATCACCTCCACTAGCTTTGTTCATACTGATGCTTCCTAAGGCCCACTTGACTTCACATTCCAGGATGTCTGGGTCTAGATGAGTGATCACACCATTGTGGTTATATGTGTCATTAAGATCTTTTGTGTATTCTTAATATTTTCTGCTTACGAAAGCACTTCTTCTGAATATTTTCTGCTTCTTTTGGGTATATACCATTTTTATCCTTTATTGTGCCCATGAAGTGATGTGAAATTAAAGGTAATTTCCCCTTAGAAACAAGTAGGCAACCTGTAGTAGCAGGTTGATTTTATTACCTGTGTTGAATGTACAGCAGTTTCAAGATGATGGCCACAAATGAGCTTGATTCAGTACTTTCACTCCATGTTTATTACCTAGGATAATCAGATCCTATTTAGGCTTTGCAGCCTAGTAAAAATAACCAATTAAAAGAAAAATTGTACCTACTTTAAGGCTAAATTTACCTATTATTTTTTTTTAAGTATACTATACAATTTGATGACTTACTAGTATTACTAGTATTTCATTGTTTAGTAATACAAAGAAAATTGCTGTTAAAAGCTTGGGGTCTAAATTTTGAAAGACCATGATTTACAACCTTATTACAAGTTAACATTTAAATTTGTACAAGATTTTAAAACTTCTACAATCTCCAGTTTCTTTTGTTTTAAAACTGTTGATGATATTGCTCATAGGACTAGCCTCATAACTTTGTTGTATGAATTAAGTGACTTTACGTGTATTAAAAAAGAATCTGTCCCTAGTGCAGAGTAAAAGCTTAATAAATTTTACCCATTATTATCATCATCAGCATCATCATTATTAACATCGAGTATAATAATATGTATATATTTTGATATATTAGTAGTATAGTATTATACCTTTAATTTGTCAGTATCATGGTGTTGTGACATGTAACCATTGTCCCTCCCTCTTCAATTGACACCCAGCAAAATGTTCAAAATGTAACAAAGGTCCCTCTGTCCAACACACCAGGACTCTGGAGAGTACCACACATCTATACCTCCTAAAAATCACTGGCCTAGAACACACAGAAGAGGAAAAACTGAGGGGACAGTGGTGACGGTGCTTGCAATCCTAGCCTCACAGTTGCGGCAGCTGAAGCCACCGCCCCAGACACCCTAGTAGCAGCAGTAGAGGTAGCTCACGTTATTCAAGCCTCTAGGTTATAGTGACACCCACAGCCACAGGGAACTGAGCAGCAGTGACAGAGGGTTCTGACACCCCAAGTCACAGAGGCATCTGTGAGCCTCCTTCCGTTTCTGTAGCAGTGGCAAGCAGGAATCTGACAACCCTGGGACTGGCGGGAGTACCTGTGACTGTAGCTCCCTGTAACCCTCTGCTCCTCCCATGGTAGTGGTGCCTGTGACCCTGGCAATCCTGGCAGTACCAGAGGCACTCACATCTTGGTAGTGCAGTCCGTAATGTCAGCAGCAACACTGGCAGCATCAAGGCACCAGAAACACTGGAGCAACCAGCAGGGACAATGGATGAACCTCTGGCAGAGCCTTTGAGGATGGAAAATGCTAATCCTCAAATACAGCTAGACACAGATCAACTAAAAGAAGCCTAAAACTTGTGGCATGCCATGTATTTTTTACTAAAAACATTAAAAAAAAGAAGGACTTCTAACCACCATTCTATTGAATTGTTAGAATCAAGTAAATAAGGTTTACCTAAGAAGAAAGGGGCTCTCTACTTCAAACGTGCTGCCAGAGGTAAATGTTATCAAGCATTAATCATGAAAGACCAGAGTAACATGGTATCACAAAGAGAAAATAACAGTTTTCCAAAAAGCAAACTTAATGTCATGAAAATTGCAAGCAAATTGATAAAGAATTCAAAATATCTGTCATGAAATTCAATGAGCTAAAAGAAAATGTAGAAACACACTTCAGTGAGCTTAGGGAAAAAATTAGTGAGCAGAAGGAATACTTTATCAAATAGATTAAAACTCTAGAAAGAAAAATAAAAGTAAAATTCTAAAGCTGAAGAACTCAATAATTGAGACATTAGAAAACATTAAAAATAGAATAAACTATTTGGAAGAGAGAACTAGTAAGCTCCAAGATAGAAATCTAGGAAGGATGCAAGCAGAATAAGAGATCAGAAAATCTTAAAAAGCAAAGAAATTTTATGAGAACTATTCAGCCCCATTAGAATGGACAACATAAAGTAAAGGTAAAGAGAAGAAGAAGGGAGCAACGTTTATTTAAAGTAACGGCATCTGGTCTTACATTTAGATCTTTAATCCATTTTGAGTTTATTTTTGTGTATGGTGTTAGAAACTGTTCTAGTATCATTCTTTTACAAGTGGTTGACCAGTTTTCCCAGCACCACTTGTTAAAGAGGTTGTCTTTTTTCCATTGTATATCCTTGCCTCCTTA
>CM035276.1:39450114-39536084 GCA_020226075.1 Hydropotes inermis
ATTGTATATCCTTGCCTCCTTTGTCGAAGATAAGGTGACCATAGGTTCGTGGATTTATCTCTGGGCTTTCTATTCTGTTGAGACAAGTGCTTGGACCTGGTGCACTGGGAAGACCCAGAGGGATCGGGTGGAGAGGGAGGAGGGAGGGGGGATCGGGATGGGGAATACATGTCTATCCATGGCTGATTCATGTCTATGTATGACAAAAACCACTACAGTATTGTAAAGTAATTAGCCTCCAACTAATAAAAAAAAAAAAAGAAAAGAAAGTAACAGCATCTAGTTAACTTCCCATACCTGGGGAAGAAATTGGGTATTCAAGAATATCTAGAGCTATCTAAGATGCATTTCTAAGAGAACACCTAATTATCAAAATGCAAAAAAAAATTTCTTCAAAAATGTGATATTAAAACTGTCAAAAGTCAATTACAAAGACAGACTGCCCTAAGACAATCAGGATAAAATGATAGTAACCCACAAAGGAATGTCCATTAGGCTATCAGCAAATTTCTCAGCAGAAGCTGATCAGGCTAGGAATGTGAACTAACATATTTAAAATATTGAAAATAAAAAATGGTGAACAATATTCTGTCCAGCATGGCTATACTTCAGATATGAAGGGAACATATGGGTTTTCCAAGATAAACAAAGGCTGAGAAAGTTCAGCAGCATCTGATTTGCCTTGTAAGAAATGTTGAAAGGAGCTCTTCTGTCTGAAATGAAAAGGCAAAAATACACAGAACCTTCATTATAGTGATAGAGAGAAGGAGAAACTTGTAACTGTATGTCAGAATAAATTGTGAAGCAACTATAGCATAAAGGTAAAAGGGGTGGGGGGGGGAGAACTATGGCTACTTCAATTTGGCAAAAATTAACCAGACTTCAACAATGCATGAATCATGAAATTCCAGATATTCAATTTGGATTTAGAAAAGGCACAGGAGCCAGAGATCAAATTGCCAGTATCTGTTGGATCATCAAAAAAGCAAAAGAGGTCCCTAAAAACATCTACATTTGTTCTATTGACTATGTCAAAGCCTTTATGTGGGTCACAACAAAGACAGGAAAATTATTCAAGAGATGGGAATATCAGACCACCTTACCTACCTCCTGAGAAATCTGTATGCAGTTCAAGAAGCAGCAGTTAGAACTGAACATGGAGCAAGAGACTGGTTCCAAATTGGGAAAGGAGTACATCAAGGCTGTATTCTGTTACCCTGCTTATTTAACTTATATGCAGAGTACATCATGTGAAATGCCAGGCTGGATGAAGCACAAGTTGGAAACAAGATTGCCGGGAGAAATATCAATAAACTCAGATATGCAGATGATACCATGCTTATGGCAGAAAGCAAAGAACTAAAGAGCCTCTTGGTGAAAGTGATAAAGGAGAATGATAAAGCTGGCTTAAAATTCAATTTTCAAAAAATGACCAGCATCTGGTCCCATTTCTTTATGGCAAATTGATGGGGGAACAATGGAGACAATGAGAGACTTTAGTGTTTTGGGCTCCAAAGTCATGCAGATGGTAACTGCAGCCATGAAATTAAAAGATGTTTGCTCCTTGAAAGGAAAGTTGTGACCAACCTAGACAGCATATTAAAAAGTAGAGACATTACTTTGCCAATAAAGGTCTGTCTAGTCAAAGTTGCAGACAACCCAGTGGGACGGGGTGGGAAGGGAGGTGGGAGGGGGGCTCAGGATAGGGGGACATATGTACACCCATGGCTGAGTCATGTTGATGTATCGAAGAACCACCATAATATTGTAAAGTAAATTAGCCTCCAATTAAGATAAAAAATAATTTAAAAAATATATGCCAAAGAACTAAAGAATTGTAAGAGAATATTATGAACATACACATGCCACCAAATTGGACAACCTAGAAGAATTGGACAAATTCTTAAAATTATATGATCTTCCAAAACTGAATAATGAACACAGAAAGTGTAAATAGACTAATCATTAGTTCAGAGATTGAAACAGTAATAAAAATATTCCCAAATCCAAAAGTTCAGGACCAGACAGTATCACAGGTCAATTCTATCAAATATTCAATGATTTTAATGCCTATCATCAAAACATTTCAAAAATTGAAGAGAAGGAAGATTTCCTAATTTAAGAAGCCAACATCAACTTGATACCAAATACACACAAAGGCAACACACACACACACACACACACAAATTATAGGCCAATATTACTGATGAAAAAAGATGTAAACATTCTCAACAAAATATAAAAAAATTGAATACAACAATACACTAAAAATATCATACAGTCTGATCAAGTGGTATCTATTCCAGGGATTTAAGAATGGCTCAAAATCCACATATTAATATGATACACATTATCAAAATGAAAGCTATGAATCATACTATCACCACAATAGATGGAGAAAAATTACTTGATAAAATTCAACATCTTTCAATAAAGTGGGTATAGAAAGGATATACCTCAATATAATAAAGATCATGTATGATGAACCTATAGCCACATCATACCCAATGGTGAAACATTGAAATCTATTCCTCTAAAATCAAGATTAAGATAAGAATGCCCACTCCTGTTACTGTTATTCAACATAGTATTCAAAGTCCCAGTCACAACAATTAGGCAAGAAAAAAATATAAAAACAAAAAGGAAGAAGTAAATTTGCCACTATTTTCAGATAATATAATTTTATAAGCGGACTTTTGGTAGCATCACTACAAAGAAAGCTAGTGAAGGTGATGGAAATCCAGTTGAGCTATTTCAAATTCTAAAAGATGATGCTGTGAAAATGCTGCACTCAATATGCCAGGAAATTTGGAAAACTCAGCAGTGGCCACAGGACTGAAAAATGTGTTTTCATTCCAATCCCTAAGAAAGGCAATGCTAAAGAATGCTCAAACTACTGCACAATTGCACTCATCTCACACACTAATGAAGTAATGCTCAAAATTCTTCAAGTCAGGATTCAGCAATATATGAACCTTGACCTTCATGATGTTCAAGCTGGTTTTAGAAAAGGCAGAGGAACCAGAGATCAAATGGCCAGTATCCGCTGGATCACCAAAAAAGCAAGAGAGTTCCAGAAAAAACATTTATTCTTTACTGACTATGCCAAAGCCTTTGACTATGTGGATCACAAAGAACTGTGGAAAATTCTGAAAGAGATAGGAATACCAGACCACCTGACCTGCCTCTTGAGAAATCTGTATGCAGGTCAGGAAGCAACAGTTAGAACTGGACATAGAACAACAGTCTGGTTCCAAATAGGAAAAGGAGTACGTCAAGGCTGTATATTGTCACCCTGCTTATTTAACTTATATGCAGAGTACATCATGAGAAATACTGGGCTGAATGAAGCACAAGCTGGAATAAACATTGCTAGGAGAATTATCAATAACATCAGATATGCAGATGACACCACCCTTATGGCAGAAAGTGAAGAAGAGCTAAAGAGCCTCTTGATGAAAGTGAAAGAGGAGAGTGAAAAAGTTGGCTTAAAGCTCAATATTCAAAAAACTAAGATCATGGCATCCGTTCCCATCATCTCATGGCAAATAAATGGAGAAACAGTGGAAACAGTGTCTGACTTTATTTTGGGGTCTCCCAAATCATGGCAGATGGTGACTGCAGCCATGGAATTAAAAGATGCTTACTCTTTGCAAGGAAAGTTATGATCAAACTAGACAGCATATTAAAAAGTAGAGACATTATGCTATCAACAAAGGTTCGTCTGGTCAAGGTTATTTTTCCAGTAGTCATGTATGGATGTGAGAGTTGGACTATAAAGAAAGCTGAACACCGAAGAATTGATGCTTTTGAATTGTTATGTTGGAGAAGACTCTTGAGAGTCCATTGGACTGCAAGGAGATCCAACCAGTCCATCCTAAAAGAGATCAGTCCTGAGAGTTCGTTGGAAGGACTGATGTTGAAGCTGAAACTCCAATACTTTGGCCACCTGATGAAAAGAGATGACTCTTTGGCAAACACCCTGATGCTGGGAAAGATTGAATGCAGGTGAGAATGGGATGACAGAGGATGAGATGGTTGGATGGTATCACTGAATCAATGGAGATGAGTTTTAGTGGACTCCAGGAGCTGGTGATGGACAGGGAGGCCTGGCGCACTGTGGTCCATGGCGTCGTGAAGTGTCGGACACAATCGAGAGACTGAACTGAACTGAAAATGTCCATGTTTGCCTAAAGGAAACCACTGATTCTACCAAAGCAATCTTGAAAAAAAAAGAACAACCCTGAAGTTGTCATGCTCCCTAATTTTAAACTGCCATAACTATAATAATCAAAACAGTGTGCTACTGGCAGATGCATTTAAATGGAACAGAATTGAGAGCCCAAAATAAACTAACACGTGTATAGACAATAAATTTAAACAAAGTAGTAAAAAACCTAATGGATAAAGAATAGTCACTTTAATACATGGTGTTGGGAAAACTGAGCAGCCATAGCAAAATAATGAAACTAGACCACTATCTTACATAGAACACAGAAATTAACTCAAAATGGGTTAAAGCCTTAAATGTAAAACCTAAAATTTCTAGTGGAAAATTAAGCAGTATACTCTTTTGTTTAAGACTAAGCAATTTTAATGTATTTATATTTGGAGGATACTTACTGTATTATGCTGATTTCTGCCATGTATCAACATGTATCAGCCATAGATATATGTATGGCCCCTCGCTCTTAAATCTCCCTTCCATCTCCTACCCCATCCTATGCTCTAGGTTGTCACAGAACATCAAGCCCGAGCTCCATACATCGCACAGCAAAATCTGTTTGTGAGATAGTGAGCAAATTCCATTTTACACGTGGTAATATACATACTTCAATGCTACTGTCACCATTCATCCCATCCTCTCCTTTCCCCACTGTGTCCACTAGTCTGTTCTTCATATTTGTACTTCCTTTGCTGCCATTCAAGTGTGTTCATTGGTACCATCTTTCAAGATTCCTTATATATGTGTGTGTGTTAATATACAATATTTGCTTTTATTTTTCTGACTTACTTCACTCCGTGTAATAGGCTCTAGGTTTATCCACCTCATGAGAACTGACTCAAATGCATTCCTTTTATAGCATAGTAATATTCCATTGTATATATGTACTATAACTTCTGTATCTATTCATCTGTTGATGAGTGTCTAAATAGCGCCCACGCCCCAGGTATTGTAAATAGTGCTGCAATGAACATTGGGGTACATGTGTCTTTTTAACTATGATTTTCTCATGGTATATTCCCCATAGTGGGATTGTTGGTTTATATGGTAGTTTTATTTCTAGTTTTTTAAGGAATATCCATACTGTTCTCCACAGTAACTGTATCAATTTACATTCCCACACACTGTGTGCATAGGTTCCATTTTCTTCATATCCTTTTCAGTATTTATTGCTTGCAGATATTTTGATAATGGCCATTCTGAGCAGTGTGAGGTGATACCTCTTTGCAGGATGGATTTGCATTTCTTTAATAATGAGTGAAGAAAGCTAAGCACCAAAGAATTGATGCTTTTGAACTGTGATGTTGGAGAAGACTCTTGAGAGTCCCTTGGACTGCAAGGAGATCCAACCAGCCCATCCTAAAGGAATTCAGGCCTGAATATTCATTGGAAGGACTAATGCTGAAGTTGAAACTCCAATATTTTGGTCACCTGATGTGAAGAACTGACTCATTGGAAAAGACCCTGATGCTGGGAAAAATTGAAGATAGGAGGAGAAGTGGATGACAGAGGACGAGATGGTTGGATAGCATCACTGACTCAATGGAGATGAGTTTGAATAAACTCCAGGAGTTGGTGATGGACAGGGAGCCCTGGCATGCTGCAGTCCATGGGGTCATGAAGAGTTGGACACAACTGAGTGACTGAACTGAACTGAACTGAACTGAATAGTGAGTGATGATGAGCATATTTTCATGTGCTTACTAGCCATCTGTATGTCTTCTTTGGAAAAATGACTGTTTATGTCTTCTGCCCACTTTTTTATCTGGTTGTTTGTTTCTCTGGTATTAAGTTGCATGAGTTGCTTGTATAGTTTAGAGATTAATCCTTTGCCAGTTATTTCATTTGTCCTTATTTTCTTCTATTCTGAGGGTTGTATTTTTCATCTTGCTTATAGTTTCCTTCACTGTGCAAAAATTTTTAAGTTTAAATAGGTCCCACTTATTTATTTTTGTTTTTATTTCCGCTACTCTAGGAGGTGGATCAGAGAGAATCTTGCTGTGATTCTTGTCAAAGAGTGCTCTGCCTATGTTTTCCCCTTAGAGTTTTATAGCTTTGACTCTTGCATTTAGGTCTTTAATTCATTTTGAGTTTATTTTTGTGTATGGTATTACGAAGTATTCTAATTTCACTCTTTTACATGTAGCTGTCTAGTTTCACCAACACCATTTATTGAAGAGATTGTTTATTCTCTATGGTATATTCTTGCCTCCTTTGCCAAAGATAAGCTGCCCATAGGTGTATGTGTTTATCTCTAGGCTTTCTAACTTGTTCCATTGGTTTATATTTCATTTTTTGGTGCCATTACCATACTGTCTTGAAGACTGTAGCTTTATAGTGGAAGGTTGATTTCTCCAAGTCCATTCTTCTTTCTCAAGATTGCTTTTGCTCTTCAGGGTTTACTGTGTTTCCATACAGACTGTAAGTTATTTTTTTCTAATTCTGTAAAAAAATGCCATTGGCAGTTTGATAGGGATTGCATTAAACCTATAGATTTATTTGCATAGTATAGTCATTTTCTCAATATGATTCTTCCAATTCAAGAACATGGTGTGTCTCTTGGTCTATTTTAATTGCCTTTGAATTTTTTACACTAGGGGCTTCCCTGATGGCTCAGTGGTAAAGAACATGCCTGCCAATACAGGAGTCATGGGTTCAATCCCTTGGTCAGGAAGATCCCCTAGAGAGGGAAATGGCTCTTTGACATTCATCTTAGAAATGTTTTTCTGCATGTCTCCTCAAGCAAAGGAAATAAAAGTAAAAATAAACAAATGGGAATACATAAAATGAAAAAGTTTCTGTGAAACAAATGAAACCATCAACAAAACAAAAACAGTTGACTAAATGAAAGAAAATATCTGCAAATCCTATGTTTGATAAGAGGTTTATATCCAAAGTTATAAAGAACATACAACCTCATAACAACTCAGCTGAAAAGTGGGCAGAGGATCTGAATAGATATTTTCCCAAAGAAGATATACACATAGCCAACAATCATAGAAAAAGATGTTTAGCATCACTAATTATTACAGAGATGTAAGTCAAAACCAGAGTGAGACATCATGTTAATTAAAATGACTATTATCATAAAGTCAAGAAATGATATGTTACTGAGGACTTGAAGAAAATGTACACCTTACTGGGAATGTAAAGTGATGCAGCCTCTGTTGAAAAATCTAAGAAAATTTCCTTAAGTTTAAGAAGAGAGAGCTACCATATTATCCAAATAATGCTCTTCTGGATATTTCTCTGAAAAATCACAAAAATTTTAATTAAAAAAAAAATAACACACATTCTCCAAAGTTCATCACAACATTATTTACAACAGCTGAAATATGGAAACAACCTATTGATGGATGAATGGAAAAGAAGATGTGGCATATGTAAACAATGGAATACTACTCAGTCATAAGAAAGATAAAATCCTGCCATTTGCAACAATATTAGTGGGCCTTAAGGGTATTATGCCAAATGAAATAAATCAGATGGAAAAGGCAAATATTTTATGATTTCACTCATATTTGGGACATTAAAACATGAACAGAACACAGCAGACAAAAACAGACATAGATGCAGAGATCATATTAGTGCTTACCGGAGGTAAGAGTGGGAGAGACAATGGGTAAAGAGGGAAAATTGTATGTTGACAGATGGAAAAACTAAGTTTTTGGAGATGAGCATACTTTAGTGTATACAGAAATCAAAATATAATGTTGTACACGTGAAACATAATGTTATAAAACAATGTTACATCAATATCTTAGAAAGATTATACATATCTCTAGACAGTCTTCTTAACAATCAGAGGAAAAAAGATGTCTGAAAAGTATTAGCTCTTTCTTAGGAAACACTAAAAACTGATGAAGTATGAAAATATTTTATAAAGTCTGTCTAAATTCTTTATTTGTCTTTTCAAGAGAGTATATCTGTTGCTAAAGGTCATTTATTCCATGAAGTCAATGCTAATTTCTCTGTCTGGAATCTCCAGTGCTGACTGTTTTTGCAGCCAACTACATGACTTGCTCTGGTTTTCATTTATATATCCACATCTACACATATTATATCTATACTCACATTTGTGTTTCAGATTTTTACCTATCTCTACCCCATCTTGAAAATAAGGTGATTATATCACCTTTGCAGATTATAAACTGCTGAGAATGGAAGTTTGTTTACATAAAAACACATTTCCTAACAAAACTCTTGTGGACACAAATTAGTGTTTTCTGAAGTAACTAAGATACACACACACACACACACACACACACACACACACATACACACTCAGTCGCTTCAGTCATGTCTGACACTTTGCAACCCCATGGACTGTAGCCAGCCAGGCTCCTCTGTCCTGGATTCCGTCCATGGGATTCAGTCTCTGAAGCGACTGACTGAAGCATCACTCACTCATGCTATGTGTGAAGGCAAATGGGAAGCAAAGCATGCTTGTAGTAGAAACTTAATGGCAATATAAAGATCATGGGACAAAGTATAACACTGAACTGAGCAGGACAAAAACAAAAAACCTCAAGAGATTAGTTAGTATTATTTTCATTGTCTAACTGACATTACCATCACTCCCTTCATTATCAGAACTTTCTTAGGATGATCACACAGAGGAGTGTATAGAAATCTCTAATAAGACAATTACCTTTTGTGTAAAGAGAAAACTCCAAAAATATTTAGGTTTTAGTTCTTTTTATTCCTAGCCTGGTTTTGTACAAAGAGGGCAAATGATGCAATAGATAAACATTGGAAGTTTTAGCTTTCCTTGGAATTCAAATTTTAATTCTAGGTATATACACCTATCCACCCTAAAGGAAATCAGCCCTGGTATAGAATCATATACCAGTCAATCCTAAGGGAAATCAGTCCTGAATATTCATTGGAAGGACAGATGCTGAAACTGAAGCTCCAATACTTTGGCCACCTGATTTGAAGAGTCACCTCATTAGAAAAGACTCAGATGCTGGGAAAGATTGAAGGCAGGAGGAAAATGGGATGACAGAGGATGAGCTGGTTGGATGGCATCACTGACTCGATGGACGTGAGTTTGAGCAAGCTCCAAGAGTTGGTGATGAACAGGGAAGCCTGGCCTGCTGCAATCCATGGGGTTGCGAACAGACATGACTGAGCACTGAACTGAACAGATACATATTTAAGATGCAGTATATGTTTTTTGAAGATAGAAATGCTCATATACATTTTTTACTATATCTGATTAAAAATTAAATGAGGGCTCCTTTATGGGGTTGGGTACTTACTTAAATATTTCTTTTTGTAAGTATTGAGACTTGGCGTTAGTGTACAAGATAATTACAAATCAATCTTCATATTAAAGAGCTATTCTGTACACATCATTATAAATTGTTATTTGTGGAGTGAAGTTTTTAATATTTCATTATTCAAATTCATTACTTTCATTCATTTAGTTAATTTAAACATGACTGTAACACAGGGCTGATCATGTGTAGACATCAGAATGCTTAGAAACAACATGTGTTTTAAAGTTGAATCAAAATCACAGGCAGCTCATTTATCCTGCCATCTATAATCCATCATAAAAACAGACTTTAAAAATACGTTTAAGTAATTTCTATGAAGTTATGTTTTTGTTAATAAAAGTTTTATTTTATTATAAAAAGAATTTAACTCTATAAAAATAATATCTTGACATATTTAACATGTTATTATGAAAATTTAAGGAATCAATTTCAAAGTCTTTCCTCCCCAAGTTAGATGAAACACTGTGCTTTAAGATGCTAAAAAAGAATTTCCACAGAGAGGAACTTCAGAGGTTACCCCTTTCCAGCCAAACACTCAACATGCAACTTTATCTGCAACAGACTGTACAATTTATGCCTCTCCATCATTATATTCAGTGTTGACTACCAAAAAAAAAAAAAAATGATGTCCTTTTCACTATAGGGGACTGGAATGAAAAAGTAGGAAGTCAAGAAATATCTGGAGTAACATGCAAATTTGGCCTTAGAGTACAGAATTAAGTAGGGCAAAGGCTAATAGAGTTTTGCCAAGAGAATGCACTGCTCAGAGCAAAAACCCTCTTCCAACAACACAAGAGAAGACTCTACACATTGACATCACCAGATGGTCAACACCAAAATCAGATTGATTATATTCTTTGCAGCCAAAAATGGAGAAGCTCTATACAGTCAGCAAAAATAGGATGGGGAGCTGACTGTGGCTCAGATCGTGAACTCCTTATTGCCAAATTCAGATTAAAATTGAGGAAAATAGGGAAAACGCTAGGCCATTCAGGTATGACCTAAATCAATTCCCTTATGATTATAAAGTGGAAGTGAGAAATATATCTAAGGGACTAGATCTGATAGACAGAGTGCCTGAAGAACCATGGACGGAGGTTTGTGACATTGTACAGGAGACAGAAAGCAAGACCACCCCCAAAAAAGAAATGCAAAAAAGCAAAATGGCTGTATGAGGAGGCCTTACAAATAGCTGTGAAAAGAAGAGAAGTAAAAAGCAGAGGAGAAAAGGAAAGTAATAACCATTTGCATGCAGCGTTCCAAAGCATAGCAAGGAGAGATAAGAAAGCCTTCCTCAGTGATCAGTGGAAAGAAATAGAAGACAACAATAGAATGGGAAAGACTAGAGATCTCTTTGAGAATTTTAGAGATATCAAGGGAATATTTCATGCAAAGATGGGCTCAATAAAGGACAGAAATGGTATGGACCTAACAGATGCAGAAGATAATAAGAAGAGGTGGCAAGAATACACAGAAGAACTGTACAAAAAAGATCTTCATGACCCAGATCATCACGATGGTGTGATCACGCGCCTAGAGCCAGACAACCTGGAATGTGAGGTCAAGTGGGCCTTAGAAAACATCACTACAAACAAAGCTAGCGGAGGTGATGGAATTTCAGTTGTGCTATTTCAAATCCTAAAAGATGATGCTGTGAAAATGCTGTACTCAATATGCCAGCAAATTTGGAAAACTCAGCAGTAGCCAGAGGACTGAAAAAGGTTAGTTTTCATTCCAATCCCAAAGAAAGGCAATCCTAAAGAATGCTCAAACTACCTGCACAATTGCACTCATCTTACATGCTAGTAAAGTAATGCTCAAAATTCTCCAAGCCAGGCTTCAGCAATACATGAACCATAAACTTCCAGAAGTTGAAGTTGGTTTTAGAAAAGGCAGAGGAACCAGAGATTAGATTGCCAACATCTGCTGGATCATTGCAAAAGCAAGGGAGTTCCAGAAAAAAACATCTACTTCTGCTTAATTGACTATGTCAAAGCCTTTGACTGTGTGGATCACAATGAACTGTGGAAAATTCTGAAAGAGATGGGAATACCAGACCACCTGACCTGCCTATTAAGAAACCTGTATGCAGGTCAGGAAGCAACAGTTAGAACTGGACAAGTAACAACAGACAGGTTTCAAAAAGGAAAAGGAGTAGTCAAGGTGTATATTGTCACCCTGCTTATTTAACTTAAATGCAGAGCACATCATGAGGAGTGTTGAGCTGGTTGAAGCACAGGCTAGAATCAAGGTTGCTGAGAGAAATATCAATAACCTCAGATATGCAAATGACACCACCCTTATGGCAGAAAGTGAAGAAGAACTAAAGAGCCTTTTGATGAAAGTGAAAGAGGTGAGTGAAAATGTTGGCTTAAAGCTCAACATTCAGAAAACTAAGATCATGGCATCTGGTCCCATCACTTCATGGCAAATAGATGGGGAAACAGTGGAAACAGTGGCTGACTTTATTTTGGGGGGCTCCAAAATCAATGCAGATGATGATGCAGCCATGAAATTAAAAGACGCTTACTCCTTGGAAGAAAAGTTATGACCAAGCTAGACAGCATATTAAAAAGCAGAGAAAACACTTTGCCAACAAAGGCCCATCTAGTCAAGACTATGGTTTTTCCAGAGATCACGTACGGATGTGAGAGTTGGACGATTAGGAAAGCTGAGCACTGAAGAATTGATGCTTTTGAACTGTGGTGTTAGTGAAGACTCTTGAGAGTCCCTTGGACTGAAAGGAGATCCAATCAGTCCATCCTAAAGGAGATCAGTCCTGGGTCTTCATTGGTAGAACTAATGTAGAAACTGAAACTCCAATACTTTGGCCACCTGATGCAAAGAGTCAGCTCATTTGAAAAGTCCCTGATGCTGGGAAAGATTGAGGGCAGGTGGAGAATGGGTGACAGAGGATGAGATGGTTGGATGGCATCACCGACTCAATGCATATGAATTAGGGTAGATTTCAGGAGTTGGTGATGGACAGGGAGGCCTGGCATGATGCAGTCCCTGGGGTCACAAAGAGTTGGACATGACAGAATGACTAAACTGATCCAAAACTGAAAGAGATAACAGCAAGCTGTAAATTTAGGGATTAAATTGTAGACTCTAGTATTTAAATTAGGAAGTGCCATTTCAAGGGTTATACATGTAAATAATTCTGTAAAATTTTATGATTATTCAACTGAAGGCTACATTTTGTGTTATATAAAAACATAGTAACTAAAGTGGGGAAAGGAAAAGCTGCAAATGGTAAGAAATAAACTTGGCTAGATACGGATTAAGTGCCATATACCATGTACTATATACAACAATTTAAAAAGATACATTTAAGCAATTTTCTCTGTATACTTGATCAAGAATTGTTAATTTATAAGATAAGGAAAAAATATAGGAGTAGATAATGAAAACAATAAGTTACTCAACAGAGAATAAATAATACATAAGTAATCTTTGTTAAAACAGAAGTTCTGATAGACAATTTAAAAGAGCTTATTAGCATGCCAAATTAAATCTGGAGTTTTCACTGATTCATAAAAAATTTTCTTTAAAAGTCAAAATATAGTTGCTACATGAATACATTTTTGAAAAACAATGTAGATTTTTAAATATAGATTTTAAATGAGTTTATTTATCTGAAGTTGTCAGTTGAAGCAAAGGATTTAGTAACTGAACAAAAGTAATAATTCTTTGTCACAGCAATGTTCGTTGACTCAAATCATAGAAAATGTACTTAGTGCTTGCAGACGTTAGTATTTCTTTAAGGATAATGACAATCTTTAAATTAAAGATGGGTTATTCTAAACTAGATTTTTAAATAAAATCCATAACTTCTAAAAAATACCTAGTATTTCTATAAGTGGTCCACATATAATTCTATGATTTATCTTTATTAGTAGCTTGCTAACAAGTTATACATCTTAGCATTCATATTGTTCAACATAGGATTGAATATGATTAAGTTACAAATAGACCTCAAGTTGTCAGTGGCTTAATAAAACAATTGCCCAATACCTCTCTCCAGGGCAACATTATTTCTTTCAGTGACTCAAAAAATTGGGCTAAGCACTTTGTGGAACTAATGAATATTTAGTAAGCCTAAATATTTCTGCCATATGATCAGATTTTGGGATCCTGGATTTTAAGAAGAGAACTTATTTTGACATATACTAATTTAATTATTCAGTCAGTGAGTTTTCTGGGGTGTCTTCTGTGGGTTAAAGTCACTAGGCATATAAATGCTTTAAGTAGCTGAGTAAAACTCAGCTTATGAAGTGCCTGGTAGTCCAAGTTACAGGGGGCATGTATTAAAAAGTAGCAGATATCTGTAAGTCTTCTTTGGAGAAATATCTATTTAGGTCTCTGTCAACTTTTTGACAGGGTTGTTTGTTTTTTAATATTGAGTTTCAGTGCAGCACTATTTATAATAGACAAGATATGGAAGCAGCCTAAATGTCCATTAATAGATAAATAGATAAAGAAAATGTGGTACATATATACAATGGAATATTACTTACTCACAGAAAGGAACAATATTGAGTTGTTTGTAGAACCTGTTACATAGAATGGAGTCAGAGAAAAACCATCACTGTACATCAATGTAGATATGTGCATTCTATTAATAGGAAAATGTATAGATGACCCTATTTCAGGGCAGGAATAGAGACACAGATAAGAGAATGAATGGGTGGAAGTTGGTGAAGGAAGGAAGAGTCAGGTGAGTTGGGAGTTTGGGAGTTTTGTATATGCACCGCCATGTGTAAGGCAGATAGTGGGAACCCGCTGTAGAGAGCAGGCAGCTCCGCTCGGTGCTCTGTGGTGACTTAGAGGAGTGGATGGGGGGTAGGAGGGAGGTCCAAGGGGGAGGGAAGCATGTTTACATATAGCCGATCCACTCCATTGTACAGCAGAGACTGACACATAGTTGTAAAGCAACTAAATCCCAATTTTTAAAAAGTAACAGACAGTATTGTAATAATGTGTGAATATGGATATAACTTTAAGATTGCCCTGTCCTAGTATAATGAATTGTACTCACTGTTAGTAGCCAAGTCCAGGCCAGTCCAGGAAATGATGGTAGACTGGAGAAGTGTGGTGACAACAGAAACAGGGGAATTTGGATTCAAATGAGAAAAATAAGAAAGCAGAAAGTCCACATGTAACTGTAAATCTAACAATCATCAAAAATTATCTGATAATTCATGAATGTATGTAGATACTAAGAAATTTTGAAGTGTGTGCATGTGCATAGCAGGACAGTGGGGAAGAAATATGTAATAATTTCCTGATAACAGAACAGTTAAAATAGTAAACAGTTCCCTTGGGAATACTAGACCACCTGACCTGCCTCTTGAGACACCTGTATGCAGGTCAGGAAGAACAGTTAGAACTGGACATGGAACAACAGACTGGTTCCAAATAGGAAAAGGAATACATCAAGGCTATATATTGTCACCTTGCTTATTTAACTTATATGCAGAGTACATCATGAGAAACCCTGGGCTGGATGAAGCACAAGCTGGAATCAAGATTGCTAGGACAAATACCAATAACCTCAGATGTGCAGATGACACCACCCTTATGGCAGAAAGTGAAGAAGAACTAAACAGCCTCTTGATGAAAGTGAAATAAGAGAGTGAAAAAGTTGGCTTAAAGCTCAACACTCAGAAAACTAAGATCATGGCGTCTGATCCCATCACTTCATGGAAAATAGATAGGGAAACAGTGGCTGACTTTATTTTTGGGGGCTCCAAAATGACCACAGATGGAGATTGCAGCCATGAAATTAAAAGATGCTTACTCCTTGGAAGGAAAGTTATGACCAACCTAGACTGCATATTAAAAAGCAGAGACATTACTTTGTCAACAAATGTCCCTCTAGTCAAGGCTATGGCTTTTCCAGTGATCATGTATGGATGTGAGAGTTGGACTATAAAGAAAGCTGAGCACCGAAGAATTGATGCTTTTGAACTGTGGTGTTGGAGAAGACTCTTGAGAGTCCCTTGGACTGCAAGGAGTTCCAACCTATCCATCCTAAGAGAAATTGGTCCTAGGTGTTCACTGGAAGGACGGATGTTAAAGCTGAAACTCCAATATTTTGGCCACCTGATTCGAAGAGCTGACTCATTTGAAAAGACCCTGATGTTGGGAAAGATTGAAGGCAGGAGGAGAATGGGACGACAGAAGATGAGATGGTTGGATGGCATCACCGACTCAATGGTCATGAGTTTGGGTAAACTCCGGGATCTGATGATGGACAGGGAGGCCGGGCATGCTGCGGTTCATGGGTTCACGAAGAGTCGGACATGACTGAGCGACTGATCTGAACTGAACTGACTTAGTTTATTTTCCTATATGTGATCTGCAAGCTTGGGTATCTCTGTGGATTCCTTTGGTATTTTCTCTGATTATCTATGAAGTAAAGTGATTTAACAAATTAAGTTTACATTTTCTCCAGTTTTTATGTGTGTTACAGTACTATATTGATTGAAAAAATGGTCCTAATTCTTCACCTATTCATCAGTCAACTCCACTATCTACATACTTTGAAATATGGTTTTTCACTTCAAAAATGATGCACTTATTTTCTTTACTCATAGGATTTGGGCTGGCCTTGTAACATGTTTTGCGTAGTGGATTATAAGGAAATGATGCTGTGACAGTTCTGAGACTCAGGTTATTAGGCCTTCCAGAATTCCATTCTCTCTTTCTGAAGCCTACCCTGGCTATCCTTAATGTGCATAAAGTGGAACCAAATCAGATCATTTTTTTTCCAGCTACAAACCCAGACCTGTGAAAGAACCTACCCAAGATCAGCAAAGCAGAACAATCAATAGCTAACCACAGGTGAATGAATGGCCTCCACTGAGCCCAACTCAGTTAGCAGAACTGCCCAGCTGACAGTCTCAAGAGTGGAAGTAATCCTCTTGCTATACACCATGGAAGTGTCATGATTGATTATTACACAGCAATGTTGTAGGCATAGATAACTGAAATAGTAGTGATTTCTGATAATTCCAAATAATTCCTCACTAAAAGATTTATGAGCATGTTTTCAACATCAAAATATGTATTATGTGCTGCCATTTTCATTCCCCCAAATGCATCCTAGAATGTTGAGTATAGAACAGGTCACCAAAAGTGGTGACTGATCATTTTATATGACAGTAGAAATGTACCAAATTCTCCCCAAATTAGAGAAACTGAAGTTACTTATTATTTGGGCTTTTATGTTACATATGCCTAGAATAGGCTTCTGAAAATGTTGAAAGATTAAATCAATGAATGAATACACAGACATGTATGGTACCATTATTATAATAATTGTGTAAAACACTGTAACTTCTACTTTCTCTGCATTTAATGGGTATTAATAGATTGCAAGTGTACTCAGTTGCTTCAGTCGTGTCTGACTCTGGGCGACCATATGGACTGTAGCCTGCCAGATTCCTCTGCCATGGGATTCTCCAGGCAAGAATACTGGAGTGGGTTGTCATCCTCTCCTCCAGGGGATCTTCCCAACCCAGAGATGGAATCTGCAGCGTCTCCTACATCTTCTGCCTCACAGGCAGATTCTTTACCACTGAGCCACTCAGGAAGCCCCATTCATAGAATAATTACTCTGAAATAAACAACTAAAATGTTATCTGAGTTGTGGCTCCCCACCCCTATTCCACATGTTAAAGTCTAATCGCTAACATGACTGCATTTGGAAATCAGGCTTTTAGGAGGTAAATAAAATCGAATGTGGTCATAAAGGTGTGGTGTTAATTCAATAGTTTGATGGCTTATAAGAAGAAGAGAGAGATTTCTCTGTCTCTCTGCAAACTGACTCAGGAAAAGTCATGTGAAGAAACAGCAAAAAAAGTGGGCATCTACAAGCTAGGAAGAGAGGTCTCACCAGAAACTAGACCTGCTGCTAGCTTGATCTTGAGCTTCCCTGTGAGAAAATTCTGTTGTTTCTGCCACCCAGCATACAGTATAATGTTATGGTGCCCGAGTGGACTAAGACAGTATGAAAAAAAACAAATGAAAAAAAAATTATCTAAATTTGTCAAATTTACACAAGAATCTTTTGAATAGCAGTAAAATGTGTCTGGAAAAAATAAACTAGATATTTTTTAGCTGATTGTGAAAAAAGAAGACTGAAAATATATAACTTCGTTTCTCCAAGTGTATGTCTTGCATCCTGCCTTAAAAATTCTAAGCCATCGAGATCAGATCTTGTTTCAGGCCTACTTAAGAAACCAGAATAGACGCAAGCTGCTAGAGGGAAAATGAAGTGTTTAACATATGGGAGAATAAACAGTTTTGGTCCTTTACTTTGCTTCTGGGAATGTCCCTTAACTCTATTTTGAGTCAAATTCATTCACTCTTTTGTTGTTGTTGTTGTCATCATTTATGTTAGTTATTTTTCTTGTGTGTATGCCTAGTAATCAGGATTCTACTCACTGCTCTACAAAGAAGTGTTCGTATGAATATGTTTCACATTTAGGGACACTGAAAGTGACTAGCAAGTTGTGTGGCACAAAAAAGTTATTCAACACAGGATGGTCACATTTGTCTTCTCTAGTACATTTGGATGGACTTCCCAGGTGGTGCTAGTGGTAAAGAACTCATCTGCCAATGCAGGAGACATAAAAGAGGCAGGTTAGATCCCTGAGTTGGGCATATTCCATGGAAAAGGAAATGGCAACCCATTCCAGTATTCTTGCTTAGAGAATCCCATGGATAGAGGAGCCTGGTCAGCTACAGTCCATGGGGTTGCAAAGGGTCAGACATGACTGAAATGACTCAGCACACACGTTGTTTGGCTATAACTTCAAAAAAATTGATATTCTTTGAAGCAGTCAATATTTAGTAGAGATCAGTAAGTAATTTCATATATAGATTTGGAAATGCAGAAGTAGTCTCAGGTATTGACTTACAGTATTGTGGTCAGAAAGCTGTTTTGTGTAAAAGGCAAAAGCAAAACACTATGGGAGTTAGAGCCCGAGGATCAAGCTTATCTAAGGCATACAGTGGAAACTATTCATAGGTTAAGATCATCTCAACTCACCGATACATGATTTTTAGATGGTAGAAATATATTCCTACAAAAAATTAAAAGCACTTATATTGGTTGAGTACTGAAAAATAGAACTAAAGGTTAACAGCATTTGGGTATAAACTGTATGTTACCAAAATAGTAACTTTGTTCAAATACATACATAGTAGAATTATTGTTTTGCTTGATTTACCTTTCAAAAATGTAAGTTAATTTTTTTTTTTAGGATTTTATTTTTTTAATTGTAGTGGATTTTGTCATACATTGAAATGAAACTGCCATGGGTTTACATGTGTTCCCCATCCCGATCCTCCCTCCCATCTCCCTCTCCACCCGATCCCTCTAGGTCTTCCCAGTGCACCAGGTCCGAGCGCTTGTCTCATGCATCCAACCTGGGCTGGTGATCTGTTTCACCCTAGATAATATACATGTTTCGATGCTGTTCTCTTGAAACATCCCACCCTCGCCTTCTCCCACAGAGTCTAAAAGACTGTTCTATAAATCTGTGTCTTTTTTTTTTTTCTGTTCTGCATATAGGGTTATCATTAACATCTTTCTAAATTCCATATATATGTGTTTGTAGTTTTTAAAAATTTTAACTTAATTGTTTCCACTTAAAAATATGCCATGGACATCCTTCCAAATGTATATGTATTTAATATACATTTAACTTGTCATCTTTCAATAGTTTACATCTTTATATTAAGTGAACTCAATGCATTTTCAATCATTTTCCTATACTTAAGTACTAACGTTGTTACTGGAATTTTAAAATTAATTTCAGTCATGCTGATACCTCTCAATTATTGATACTTTCATATCGATAGAGAAAGTTCACAGAAGAAAAATGTTGGTTCTAAGAGTACATATACTTTAAATTTTAATAAATACTGCAAGATTGCTTCCTAAAATTTTTATAATATACAATACCATCAACAATGTGTAAGGATTTTTTTTCCTCTATATCTTTCAGTGCAGTGGTAAAAAATGACATTTTCTTACTGATTTAATTTGCAATTTCCTGACTTCTAGTAACACTAGACATCTAATGATATGGTTATTGTCCTTTTGAATTTTCTATTCTGTGAATTATTTGTTCGTGGCTTTTATTATTTTTCCATTAAACTGTTTTACTTATTAATTTATAGAAACTGTTTACATTAATTTAAAATTGTTTATTGTATGTATTTCTCTCATATAAAATAATGTTTTATTTTCTATTGGTCTATAATTTATATTTAAATACTGTTTATTATAGATTTTATCAAATGAATAATTTCATTTTAGTTTAGTTTGTTCTTTGATCTTTTTATTTATATATATATATATATATATATATATATATATATATATATATATTTATATGTCCTGTTTACTTGGAAAGATAACTAGGCTTAATTATTTCATGATTGGTTACATTTTATAAAAATTAGAGATAATAAGTATTATTCCTTTGCTGTCTCATTATAATAGCTGAAATTTTACATGTTGTCATTCAGTCACTAATTTTTGTTCAACTATTTGCCACTTGATGGACCGCAGCAGGCCAGGCTTCCCTGTCCCTCACCATCTTCTGGAGTTTGCTGAAGTTGATGTCCTTTCAGTCAGTGATAACATCCAACCATCTCTTCCTCTGATGCTCTCTTCTCCTTCTGCCTTCAAACTTTCTCAGCATTCAGGGTCTTTTCCAATGAGTCAGCTCTTCGCATCAGGTGGCCAAAGTATTGGAGCTTCAGCTCCAGCATCAGTACTTCCAATGAGTATTCAGGATTGATTTCCTTTAGACTTGACTGGTTTGACCTCCTTTCTGTCCAAGGGATGCTCAGGAGTCTTCTCCAGCACCACAGTTTGAAAACAATCTGCCCTCTTTATGGTCTAACTCTCATATCTGTACATGACTACTGGAAAGACAATAGCCTTGACTATATGGATGTTTGTCTGCAAAGTGATGTCCTTGCTTTTTAATACATTGTATAGGATTGTCATAGCTTTCCCGCTAAAAAACAATCTTCTAATTTCATGGCTGCAAGTCACCTTCCGCAGTGATTTAAAACCCTAAGAAGAGGAAATCTGTCACTGCTTCCACCTTTCCCTTTCTATTTGCTGTGAAGTGATGGGGGAGAATGCCATGATCTTAGTTTTTTAAATATTGGGTTTTAAGCCAGCTCTTTCACTCTCCAAGGTCCCCTGGAGAAGAGACAGTCTACTCACTCCAGTATTCTGGTTTAGAGAATTCCAGACTGTTTAGGCCATGGGATTGCAGAGAGTGGACACAACTGAGCTACTTTCACTTTCTTCTTTCAACAAGAGGTCCTTTAGTTCCTCTTCCCTTTCTGCCATTAAAGTGGTATCATCTGCATATTTGAGGTTGTTGATATTTCTCCTGGAAATTTAGATTTCAGCTTATAACTCATCCAGCCAGGATGTGCTACATGATGTGCTCTACATATAAGCTAAATAAACAGGGTGACAATAAACAGCCTTGTCATACTCCTTTCTCAATTTTGAACCAGTCATTTGTTCCATGTAAGGTTTTAACTGTTGTTTCTTCACCTACACACAGATTTCTCAGTAGATAGGTAAGATGGTCTGGTATTCCCATCCCTTTAAGAGTTTTCCACAATTTGTTATGATCCATACACTCAAAGGCTTTAGCATAGTCA
Source organism: Hydropotes inermis (assembly GCA_020226075.1). Classification (NCBI taxonomy): domain Eukaryota; kingdom Metazoa; phylum Chordata; class Mammalia; order Artiodactyla; family Cervidae; genus Hydropotes; species Hydropotes inermis. Next base: position 39,471,337 of record CM035276.1, read on the forward strand.
ATGAAACAGAGGTATATGATTTTCTGAAAAGTCTTGCTTTCTATATGAACCAGTGACTGTTAGCAATTTGATCTGTGGCTCCTCTGCCTTTTTCTAAACCCAGCTTGAACATCTGGAAGCTCTCAGATCTTGTATTGTTGAAGCCTAGCTTGAAGAATTTTGAGCACAAATTTTCTAGCATGGGAGATGAGTGTAATCATCTGGCAATCTGAATTCTTTAGTATTTCCCTTTTTGGAAATTGGGATGAAAATTGACCTTTTCTAGTCCTGTGGCCACTGCTAGGCTTTCCAAATTTGCTGACATATTGAGTGCAACACTTTAATAGCATCATCTTTTAGGATTTTAAACCTTTACATGCATATGTTGTAAATGTGCTGTGAATTATAGACTCAAGAGATGAAATTGCCAAGTGCACAGAATCCATCTCATCAGATTTTGTAGTCGCCAACAGGGAGGAAAATATTTTGGGATAACATTATATTAAGTGACAAAATATTATGCTAAGTGAGACACCTTCTTATTGGACTGTGAGGGATTCTCCTGTTGTCATTGAAAATAAGGTCAATTTTGATGTTGTTTTAGGGCCACGTGGCTAGGACATTAGGACAGCCTCTAAGAGCTGGGGATAACCCCAACTGACCACACAAAAATAGGATCCCCGTCCAAAAGGACTGAATTCTTTCAGCTTCCTGGATAAACACTTCAACTCTAGCTGAGAACACAGACCTATTAGCATCATGATTCCATATTGGTGAGACCCTGAAGAGAGGATTTGGTTTTGTTGTGCCCAGATGTTTGACCCACATAAACAGAGATAAGAAATCTGTGCTGTATTAAACTGCTAAATTTATGGTAATTTGTAACACAGTTTTGTACACTAATATAAAGATTCTCACTTTTAAGACCTTAGGAAAACAGTGGTTCACTCCTTCCAATCACTGACATTGACTTCCCTACCAATTTGCATACTTTCTAAGTAGATTATGTTTGATTTATAGAAATAAAGAAATCTAGCATTCTTTGTCTACTGGCCCATTATACTTACTTGTATTATCAAGTCCTTCTTTTACCTAAATGTCACACTGACTCCCTCATTTATACCTTAATTGGGTTTATCCTTAGAGTCTGTAATGGATATCTATTTGGCTACCTTTTCAAAGATATTGAACTGTTTTTTATTATGGTGATGTATAATAACTTTTATTTTTGAGTATAGCAAAATTTTACTCAATCACTGTTTCATTTTTTAAGACTTTCTTATTTCCATTTTTTCTCCATGTAAACTTTGAAACGGAGAAGGCAACGGCACCCCACTCCAGCCTGGAAAATCCCATGGATGGAGGAGCCTGGTAGGATGCAGTCCATGGTGTCACTATGAGTCGGACATGACTGAGCGAGTTCTCTTTCATTTTTCACTTTCATGCATTGGAGAAGGAAATGGCAACCCACTACAGTGTTCTTGCCTGGAGAATCCCAGGGACGGGGAGCCTGGTGGGCTTCCGTCTATGGGGTTGCACAGAGTCAGGCACAACTGAAGTGACCTAGCAGCAGCAGCAAATTTTGAAAACATTTAATCAAGTTAAAAATTTGATTCTAGTTAAAATATAATTAAGTCTTTGTATTTTATTTTGGAATTTTAAATGATATCAAGTTTTTTACTTCCTAGAGGACTGTTAATCTATTATACCATTTGTTAAGACTTTTTTCCTCTTAAGATATAACTTAAAGTGTGTCCCTATGGAAATCAACATTCTCCTACATTGTCAGTGTCTGTGGTTCTGATATATTTGATTTCACCCAAGAATATAGGAGTGGAGCATGTAAACTAGACCTTACCTTGACCACAGTGACTGGTTGGTTTGGGGCATGTCACCCAAATCCAGCCGAGGTTCACTGAACTTCAAAATGTGTAGTGCTGGAGCTAAAACTACCATTGTTATCCTGTGGATCTGATTTTATAGATGCGCTTAGAAAATACAATAAATTCAGCTAGATGGTATTTATGAATGACAATAGAGTGGTGAAGTGGCTGGATGATCTCTAACTGCTGTTTGTTTTTAAGTGCTAGTATAATGGGATATCCCTTAACCTGTTCTGGTCATCTTACCTTCAAATCCTAGACTACTAGATACAGATATTTCTATCTCCTCTTAGATGCTTTTAGCTGTTATATGCATTCAATAGATAGAATCCACATTGGCCTAAAAACAAAATCTGAGTAGAATCTTAGTACTGCATAAATGAGCTACATTTTGGATGAACAGGGAATAAAAGAGTTAATGGGTGAAGCTGGTGAAAAGTCTTCTTTAGATATTGATGAGGAGTAACCTGGCAGAAGTTCTGGGAGTAGATATTGAGAAATTCTCAGTCAAGTAAGAATAGGTACAGTATTAAATGCTGTCTTAGCTCCCGGGACTACTGGTCATATGAGTCATTTTCCTGGAGAGTCCTTCTGTATTTACTCAACTGGCAGCTGATACTTGCTTTTCTTGGGCAAGATCTATATGCAGAGCAAAGTCTCCCAGTTGGGAAATCCTGCTGTTAACTTTAATGTACTTCAGTTTTTTTCTTTCTTCCCAGGACTCAGAGTCCCTCTTTCATATTTATTTCACCACCTCACTTAGTGAACACTTGTCTTATATTTTTTATCTTCTGCTAAAATATATTATTGTTTTACACAGAACTTGATGCCTTATTAAAATTATGGTCTTAAATCATTAATGAGTAAAAAATTATAGTTTTCCTTTTTGTAAAGACAGAAAAATAATGTTTTCAGTCTGTTAAGGGGTGAAAAGAAAATGCCATTTTTTTAGTCTCAAATAAGTGAAAATGAAAGTAGAGGTGTTTTACTTTTCACTAAAAGAAAAAAAAAGAAAAAAGAAACATGAATATTCTTAGCCAGTGACACTAACAATATCCAACTAAAAACATAAATGAAATACTCAAATGAAAAAGAAAATTATCTTGATAAAATATATTTCTTAAGAATACATTTAACAAGACAGGTACAAGACCTATAAAAAGAGAAATATAAATATTTATAATTTATTTCTAAAGTCAGAATCTCATATTCCAGAATGAGAAAACACAAGATGTTGCTCTTATTATTATTATAAGCTCGTTAGGCAGGAAAAATAAAATATATGGAATATAAAGAGATATCTATGTATTGTACAAAGCTAATCACATTTAAGGATATATTGATCTATTTTAAAGTTCCCTATTGTCTATAGTTTCATACTTATGTTGCTACCATGTTGGCTTTCTCTGCTTGATGATATCCAGCCCATTGTTCTTACTATGTTCTGGAACTTCTTTGGAGACCTTCTCCTGCTGAACATTTCCATTATGAATGAATGTCTTTGCTGTTCAGTCTATTACCTTGGTCTTATTTCACTTCTTTGAATTTCACTTCTCTAAGTGAAGGAAGGCTTTCACTTCCGCTGTCTGCATGGGGTCTGGCTGCAACATATATTTCTATATAAAGTATTTCTTGACTTGAATCTTGGCCACACACATAAAAGTAAGAATGTCTCATTTTTTACTTTTTTTTCCAAAAGCTGCCCATCTTTACCTAAAACAAATAATAAGATCTTAGTTTCATAGTTTTTCTTTATTCTTCAGATATTAAATGTGTACATATTTAGGAAAAAGAGTCATGGTTCACAAAATTACCTGAGAGCTAGCTTGATTATTTGTGTGAAGAATGGGATGACATCTTTTGTATATTTATATTCTGTTTATATTTATGACACCTAACAATGAAATTGGTTATTGTCATATGAGTTCTACCAGGGATGGGATTTTTCAATGGTTATTTCCTTAATGTAACTCATATACCCAGGATAGTGCTGTTGTTTAGTAGTTGATATAAGAATGTATGGGAATTTATCCTGAATGAGCAAATGATCCTTGACTCTACAAGCAGACTTACAAATCTTAACACTACCCTTGAAAATAATTGTTAACATTTAATGAGTGTATGTCAGGTTCCATATTCAATGATTAATATATATATATATATATATATATATATATATATATATATATATATTTATATATATATATATTTCCCTGTTTTTTAATGCTTCTTCACAAAAGTTTTGCAGATCACTTCTTAGCTTTATAAACCAAAAAAAATTATCTAACTTGCTGATGGTAAATAGATCATGTATCTAAGTGAAGTGAAATCACTCAGTCGTGTCCGACTCTTTGCAACCCCGTGGATTGTAGCCCACCAGGCTCCTCTCTCCATGGGATTCTCCAGGCAAGAATACTGGAGAGGGTTGCCACTTGCCATTTCCTTCTCTAGAATACATAGCTAGTAAATAGAAAATCTAGAATTAAAAAGTCTACCTCTGTCCAAAGATAATTACCATTTCCTAGGTAACATTTTTCATGCTAAATACATGATATAAAGTAGATTATTTGATTCTCATAACAACACATTTAAAACATTCCATCTTCAAGTAGAAGAGAAATATTGTCTCTTTTTTGAAGAACCATGGAAGCTCAGGCAATTTGTTTTGAGTGTCTTTAGCTATGACCACTGGAAAAGGTCTGGATACCTACTTGCCACATCTGTTAGAAGACAGAAAACTACTACTCCACTGTAGGGAGAATATTACAAGATCCTTCAGCTCTATTCCTCTCTGAATCCTTTCATTGTGCCCACTAGAGGAACAACTGAGCTAATTGCCAAGCAGAGGAGAAGGGGGTTCTTAGATTTCTGTTTTAGTCCATTTGAGCCTGGTATAATAACATACCATAGACTAAGTGGATTATAAACAACAGAAATACATTTCTCACAGTTCATGAGACTATGACATCCAGGATCAAGGCACTGGCAAATTTGGTGTCTGGTGTGGTCTATTTCCTAATGCATAAATAGCCAGAATTTCACTATAACCACATGGAGGAGGAGACAGAAGAGTTTTCTGGGATCACTTTTATAAAAGTACTAATACCACTATGTATGAAGGCTCTGCCTTCATGATCTTATCACCTCCCAGAGGCCCCCATCTCTAAAATCATCATATTGGGAATTAGGTTTCAGTATATAAATTTTAAAGGAGGGCACAGACATTCAGTCTCTAGCATACAGGATTTAAGCCTTTCTGTGTCCTCACTCTTTGGAACAGCCTCTTCTCTGGGTGTGTTAGTAGAGGATCTAGAGAACCCTCCTCCCATGTGTCTCAGTTCTCGGTAAGGATGCAAATAAGAATCTTAGATCATACCCATTGAACAAAGCTTTATTGAAGATAAAGAAGGAGAGAACAGGCCAAGGCCAAGAAAGGCAATGGCCCTAGAGGGCTGGGGTGCAGAGTTTTTAAGGTAAGGTTTTTCCATTATCCAGGAAGTTGTTCATTGACAGTCATATTTGAGAACCGCAGATTATATAACAAGAGATTCTACTCCACATGTCCTTCCCACAATTCAGTCTGTCAAGTCTGTCATGTTTAGATATATGTATTCATGGAATATTTATAAATATTTAATGAGTCCAGTGGTGACTAAAGGTTATCTAAGTACATGCTAGCACTAGGTATATACATGTGTTGGAGTAGGGAAAGCCCCTCCAGTCAGCCAGTGGGGAGTTTTTCCAGTCCCTTGACTATTTTGGAGTATATTGATGGGGGTGTGTTTGGGGTGGGGCTGGTAAATAGCTTGGTGAGATTAGGCAGCCATTGGACATTTAGTTGCCTGTGGCTAATTTCCTGCCTAACAGATGAATGTTCTCTTTCTTCCATGATGGATTCCTGGCCTATAGTGATGGAGGAAATCTGCATTCAGGCTATGCTGATGACAGGGGAAACAATCTAGTCACTGATCTGCAGTGAAATGTTAATGCTTTCCTTGATTCTAGATATCTAAGATGAAATTGTCATTTTGGATTTTATCAAAATACTTATATCAATTTTTTATATTGATCTCCACCTGTGTGACACTTCTATTAGTTCACAAATTGAAGGAAGAACAGTGGACTTCCTAATCCTCCTTATTACTTCTTTGTTTAACCAGGAAATCCTAAATTCTGAAGATCTTCAATTCCTTGACTATTGAAGATCTCTAATTTCATAAAGATGGATTAATTTAACATTTGTGAAAGCACTCCATAAACAGCAGGAGCTATAAAATTCTTAGCTATTTTACATTGAATATGAGTGAAAACAAGCACTTAGAAATAATGAGATGGAGTCTAGATTTTTCCAATGCCAAAAAAGAGAATTCAATTTTAAATGAAATATAAGAAAAAAAGAAGTTGGACTTTTTAAAACCTACTGGAGAAAGGACATGTGAACATGCACCATCCTGGACCATAATACTCATAAAAATCATTTTGTAAATAAAGCTATCAAATTGTTTTATTATATAATGATACAAACTTAAATCAGCATATGATAGTATAAATGATTTATAAATTAAATTTCCAAAATTAAAATTAAAGTTAAAGACTTTAATTTTAAATGACATAGCTTTGATCCAGAGCAAGTAACTGGAGTCCAGGGTTGCTCGGCTGCTTGCCCCAGAGGCAAAGATAAAGCCCTGGTCTTCTTAGGTGAAAATATGTTTATATTATACCTGTTATGAGGTCTAGCACAGTGCTTAGACTCCAGTAATCATTATAAATGTATTATAGTGCTAGTATTTTCTTCTCTTCTTCAGTTCAGAGCCCAATCTTCATATTTCATTTGCTTCTTCTTAAGGGAGTCAGACATCTAGATGGATCCAGAGATTATCATACTAAGAGAAGTAAGTCAGACAGAGAAAGACAAATAATCACTTATTTGTGAAATCTTAAAAGTATGATACAAATAAACTTATTTACTAAACAGAAAAATATTAACAGACACAGATAGCAAACTTAAGGTTACCAAAGGGAAAGGGGGATGGATAAATTAAAAGTTTATGATTAACAGATACAAACTATTATACATAAATTAGATGTTCAAACTGAATTTACAAAGGGCATAGGAACCAGATATCAAATTGTCAACATCCACTGGATCATAAAAGAGCAAGAGGATTCCACAAAAACATCTACTTCTGCTTCAGTAACTGTGCTAAAACCTTTGTGTGGATCACAGTAAACTGTGGAAAATTCTTAAAGAATTTTAAGGTAAGGTAATTCTTAAAGAATTTTAAGGTAAGATGCTAGACCACCTTACCTGCCTCCTGAGAAATCTGTATGCAGGTCAAGGAGCAACAGTTAGAACTGGACATGGAACAATGGACTAGTTCAAAATTGGGAAAGGAGTACATCAAGACTGTATATGGTCACCCTGCTTATTTAACTTATATGCAGTGTACATCATGTGATATGCTGAGTTGGATGAAGCACAAGCTGGAATCAAGATTGCTGGGAGAAATATCAATAACCTCAGATATGCAGATGGTACCACCCTTATGGCAGAAAGGGAAGAGGAATGAAAGAGCCTCTTGATGAAAGCGAAAGACGAGAGTGAAAAAGCTGGCTTAAAATTGAACATTCAAAAAACTAAGATCATGACATCTGGTCCCATCATTTCTTGGCAAATAGATGGGGAAACAGTGACAGACTTTATTTTCTTGGGCTCCAAAATCACTGCAGATGGTGACTGAAGCCATGAAATTAGAGGGAGCGGGTGGAGAGGGAGGTGGGAGGGGGGATCGGGATGGGGAACACATGTAAACCCATGGCTGTTTCATTTCAATGTATGACAAAATTCACTACAAATTTAAAATATATATATATATATATATATGTATATATGTATACACACACACACACACACACACACACACACACACACACATATATATATATATATATATATATATATATATATATATATATATAAAAGATCTTGCTCCTTGGAAGACGAGCTATGACAAACCTACACAGTGTACTAAAAAGCAGAGATATAACTTTGCCAACAAAGGTCTATATTGTCAAAGGTATGGCTTTTCCAACAGTCATGTATGGATATGAAAGTTACACTATAAAGAAAGCTGAGCACTGAAGAATTGATGTTTCTGAACTGTGGTGTTGGAGAAGACTCTTGAGAGTTCCTTGGGCTGCAAGGAGATAATACAAATCAATCTTAAAGGAAATCAGTCCTGAATATACATTGGAAGGACTGATGCTGAAGCTGAAACTCCAATACTTTGGCCACCTGATGTGAAGAACTGACTTTGAAAAGACCCTGGGGTCATTTGAAAAGACCCTGATGCTGGAAAAGATTGAAAGCAGGAGGATAAGGGGACAACAGAGGGTGAGATAATTAAATTACATCACCAACTCGATGGACATGAGTTTGAGCAAGCTCCAGGAGTTGGTGAAGGACAGGGAGGCCTGGCATGCTGCAGTCCCTGGGGTCACAAAGAGTCAGACACAACTGAGCAACTGAACTGAACTGAACTGAATTTGCTATGGTTCAGCATCAGTAATAGTCTCCCCTAGATATGAAGCATATGGGATGTGACCCATCCCTCAGAGTCATCCCAGTGCACCAGTCCTGAGCACCCTGTCTCATGCATCAAACATTGACTGGCAACCTACTTCACACATGGTAATATACATGCTTCAGTGCTATTCTCTCAAATCATCCTACCCTCGCCTTCTCCCCCAGAACCCAAAAGTCTATTCTTTACATCTGTGTCTCTTTTGCTGTCTCACATATAGGGTCATCGTTACCATCTTTCTAAATTCCATATATATGCATTAATATTTACTGCATTGATGTTTTTCTTTCTGCCTTACTTCACTCTGTATAATAGGCTCCAGTTCCATCCACCTCATTAGAACTGATTCAAATGAATTATTTTTAATAGCTGAGTAATGTTCCATTGTGTATATGTACCACAGTTTTCTTATCCATTTGTCTGCCTCTGGACATCTAGGTTGCTTCCATGTCCTGGCTATTGTAAACAGTGCTGCGACGAACATTGGGGTACACATGTCTCTTTCAATTCTGGTTTCCTCAGTGTGTATGCCCAGCAGTGGAATTACTGGGTCATATGGCAGTTCTATTTCCAGTTTGTTAGAGAATCTCCACTCTGTTCTCCATAGTGGCTGTACTAGTTTGCACTCCCACCAGCCTTGCAAGAGGGTTCCCTTTTCTCCACACCTTCTTCAGCTATTATTGTTTGTAGACTTTTTAATAACAGCTTTCTGACCAGTGTAAAATGGTGTCTCATTGTGGTTTCGATTTACATTTCTTTGATAATGAGTGATGTTGATCATTTTTTCCTGTGTTTGTCAGCCATTTGTATGCCTTCTTTGGAGAAATATCTGTTTAGTTTGTTGGCCCATTTTTTGATTGGGTCATTTATTTTTATAGAATTGAGCTGCAGGCATTGCTTGTATATTTTTGAGATTAATTCTTTGTCTACTGCTTCATTTGCTATTATTTTCTCCCATTCTGAAGGCTGTATTTTCACCTTACTTATAGTTTCCTTCATTTGCAAAAGCTTTTAAGTTTAATTAGGTCCCATTTGTTTATTTTTGCTTTTATTTCCATTACTCTGGGAGGTGGGTCATAGAGGATCCTGCTGTGAGTTATGTCAGAGAGTGTTTGCCTATGTTTTCCTCTAGGAGTTTTATAGTGTCTGGTCTTACATTTAGATCTTTAATCCATTTTGAGTTTATTTTTGTGTATTGTGTTAGAAAGTGTTCTAGTTTCATTCTTTTACAAGTGGTTGACTGGTTTTCCCAGCACCACTTGTTAAAGAGATTGTCTTTTCTCCATTGTATTTTCTTGCCTCCTTTGCCAAAGATAAGGTGTCCATATGTGTGTGGATTTATCTCTGGGCTTTCTATTTTGTTCCATTGATATATATTTCTGTCTTTGTGCCAGTACTATACTGTCTTGATGACTGTAGCTTTGTAGTATAGTCTGAAGTCAGGCAGGTTGATTCCCCCTGTTCCATTCTTCTTTCTCAAGATTGCTTTGGCTATTCAAGGTTTTTTATATTTCCATACAAATTGTAAAATTATTTGTTCTAGTTCTGTGAAAAAGACCGTTGGTAACTTGATAGGGATTGCATTGAATCTATAGATTGCTTTGGGTAGTATACTCATTTTTTTTCACTATATTGATTCTTCTGATCCATGAACATGGTATATTTCTCCAGATTGGAAAAGAAGAAGTAAAATTTTCACTGTTTGCAGATGGTATGATCCTCTACATAGAGGGAGAAAAAAAATTTTTTTTTCTTACTAAATCTAGTCCAATATAAAAATCAATTTGTTGTTGATTGGTAAATTCTTTCTAACATGCAAAACAATCCAGAACCTTAGCATTCAAATGTTTTTTTTTTTTTTTTTTTTTTGAATACTGGACTATGTGTAATTATATGAGACGATTTGTTTTCATTTTAATATTGATAAGGTTTTTACCATGATGTGTAAGATAATCTTCAATGGAAGGTTTAGTCATTTGAGGTAAGCAAACTTCTATTTTTTGTTTGTCTCCTTCTAATTGTAATGATTCTATTGTTCCTCTACAAATTGCTTTATAACTGGTGTGTGTGTGTTCAGTCCCTCAGTCTTGACCAACTCTTGTGACCCTTTGAACTGTAGCTGTCAGGCTCCTCTGTCCATGGAATTTTCCAGGCCAAAGTACTGGAGTGGGTTGACATTTCCTCCTCCAGGGGATCTTTCTGACCAAAGGATTGAATGCATATTTCCTGCATTGCAGGTAAACTCTTTACCACTGAGCCATCAGGGAAGCCCCTTTATAACTGGTAGAAGTATCTTATATTTAGTTTGACTAATTAAATTAAATTTAGTTTAATTATATATTTTCTAGGAATTTACATTTGAATAATTTTAGGAAAGGCATCAAGTTCTAATTCTCTGAATTTCTGATACTCCATACCTATGCACCATTTTACTACTTGGATTTTAAAAATATTTAAGACTGGCACTCCCAATTGAAAGGATGTCAATACCCTGTTCAGACAAATGTAAAGAAAAAGAAAGAATGTAGAACAAGTTTAGTACCATCAACAACTTTAAAACCTAAAATTCAGCTGATAATAATAAATGACTATAATACCCAATGAATTTATAGACTGCAATACAGTTAGATAATTAGAAAAAGGGATAGAAACAAGGCCCAATATTCCTTCAATCTAGGAAGTCTCTTGGAAGAATTGGGTCTTTAATATCTATGGTTACAAGGAAAGGATACTAAAAAGAAAGGACTGGCTACTCCCAAGTTTCTCACATAATCTACAAAAAGCCCCACAAAGACTGAAACATGTGGACAAAATCAAAACGGGATATTGGGAGGAAAATATGGGAAGGAGGTATAACATGAAAAATAATGTAGAAGCCAAGAGACTCTGAATAACCTTATTGAAGAAAATGAAGTGATTTTCTGTGTTAATTGTATTTTAACTTCATGTTTAGTTCATGCATTCCTAAAATTTTTATATGTTTTTGTAACATTTTCCTCTGATGACTCTGAATTTTGCTTTTACTAAAATGGAGATCACCTCTTCTTTTGCCACTAAGTGAGTGCTATATATCAGCACAGATCTATCTTACTGGTTTCCCATAGTTTACTTGACAAAACGTAAGGATACAACATTTTAAGAGGTCTGCATATCATAATACTACAAAATAATAAGCAAAATCCACAATGCATGTATACATTGGTAGAGGGAACAGAAACATAGGTATGTGACCTTATCTGACATGAAATAGACCAATAAATATACAATCTCAAAGTAAAGCTACTCATTAATACATTTTTTTTTGTGCCAAATTGTGTTTTCTGAGTTCCCAAAGGTATAAAGTGTCACTTTCTCTGAAGATGTGGAAAGCCTATACTTCCTATGTTGTCTCTCAAAATGGTGGTTAGAGAGAAGATTATAATGAGATTAGTTATTAATTATTTGGCTTTAGAGTAGTACATGCAATTGCTGCAATTAGAAAATTATTCAAAGTAATTTAAATGTAATTCTTAATATGTTTCAAGTGAGTTATGTTTCAGATATGTTTCAAATAAAATAAGATCTAGTAAACAGCAATGAAGAAAAGACATGGGATATTAAGTCTCTCCTTAATTTGCATCTTTTATTCTCATTTATGATATACACAAAACAAACATTTTATATTTTCTTAAGCCCTCTTGTGTAGTGATCTAACCTTTAATGATTTAACCTTCTTAGTTCAAATTCAGTTCATAAAATGGCATTTTCTAAAGAGCAGTAAAAGCCATATTTAAAAAATATAAGTACATCAACCAAAAGTCAATTCGTGCATTTTCTATTCACTTTCTTCAATGTTTTCAAGTCATCCAAAAATATCCTTCTGAGTGTTGAAGCCAAAATTTTTTTGCATGTTTTAGCAGCATATCCCTGTTGGATAAGAATATTCAATATTTCTTTCTTCAAAACACCTTACAATTCAGCTTATATTTCATACTTTTCCTTACATGCTTATAAAAAATATCTAGGGGAAATAAATATTGTGGGTGAAATCTAATTATTAATCTTTTGAAACAACTGCAACAACAGCAACAAAACAAGGCCAAAAAATAGAGGATGGTTGAAATATATTGAAAGAGATGCATAAAATCATTTAAATTCTAAATTAAATTTCTAGTGAAAATTGAAAGAGATCTTATAAAGCACAACACTGCCATGTACTCAAGGAGCTGGGATAGACTCTGCTAATTTACCAAAGACACATAGTTTACAGGTTTTTCACCTCTTGGAGACAGTGTTTCTGAGTAGATAGCCTTTTGGCAAAGGAATCCAACAGAAGACTTATCAAATGTATCTAAATTCAATAAGAATTTACTTTGTATCAATAATTTACCTAACCCAACTCCAGGTACCTCTGGGTTGAAATTGAGAGAAAAACCAAAACAAAAATGTACCAAAAAAAAAAAAAATATCTGAGTTTTGCAAAGTATCAAACCACCAGATCATTAGAGCTGTTGGTAGCTTGCACTTGGTTAGTGTCGAGAAGACTGGATTAAAGTTTAGAAAATCAGGAAAACAGCCAATGGCACAAATGTCTATACTGTTATTGGTTTGTAGGAACACACATTATCAAAAGCAACATAATTATGACAGCCTTCTTATATGTGAACTGTATCTCTCCCTTAGTCACTATTTTAATATATTATTTAGTATATTTTAAAATTCAGTAAGAAATTATTTTAGTACTGTTTTCAACAAAACCTAAAGAAGACTGCTTTCTATGGAAATTGACAAAATTTATCTCAGCAGTATTTTCCCCTTCTTGGTTTTATATTTTTTAACTGTGATTTACAATGTTTTCTCTCCTCTTGTACTCTTTTCTTGCAAATATGCTTGAAAAATGACTCAAATAATGTAATATCTACAGGGACATGAGTGACAGACCTTTTAGAGAGCCAGCCTGTTAAGGTGCTGACCAGACAGGTCATGCCAGCAACAAGTGACTTCTTGTTTAATAGGTTTTGTCATGTACTGAAGGGCTTCCCAAGTGGTACTAGTGGTAAACAACCCGTCTGCCAGTGCAGGAGGCATAGAGATGCAGGTTCGATCCCTGGTTTGGGAAAACTCCCGGGAGGAAGACATGGCAACTCACTCCAATATTGTTGCCTGGAGAATACCTTGTACAGAGGAGCCTGGTAGGCTATGGTACATAAGGTGGCAAAGGGTCAGACGTGACCAAAATGACTTAGCACAGAAGGACAAATGTCATGTACTGAGATATGTGCTAGATCCTGGGAAAAAAATAATAGTGTAAAATAGTTCTCTGACTTGCAGAAGATTCATTTTATACATATGCATGTATAATATATAAATATATATAATGTATAAATATTTTATATGTATAGTATGTATATTAATATAAATATTAATATATGTTATTGTCTTGAAAACTGTATATATGTATGTATGTGTGTTTGAGTAGAAAGAGGGACCTGTTAATTAGAGGGTTATCTGCTTGCTGTGCTCTGAGGTAGGTTTAGGGGGACAAAAGTGAGGGCAGAGACAGAGATGAATAACCCTGTGTGACTAAGGAGTGAATAATACCAGGAAAGTGAAGAAAGAAAATGGGAGCAGTGAAGCTGTGTTACCAGGAAGAGAGGAAAGAATGAAGGGATCCCTAATTTGGGCTCCTACAGATCTTATTTGAGCAATAATATGTACAGAGGATGGAAGTTGTAAATTATTGGTATTTCACTTATTTTTTTTGATGGCAAATTATTTTTTTAATTTTAATTGGAGGCTAATTACTTTACAATACTGTAGTGGTTTTTGCCATTCATTCCACACTGTATGTTTCTCATTATTTTGTTTAGACATGAAATATTTCAGGCATACAAAACTTATAACAAATGATACAATAGACAAGTGAAGCTACACCCAGCTTAGGAAATTTCATCTTTACAGTTAAAATTTAGACTTGCTTTATGTCCTTCACTCCCCAAAGGTAGCTACTGTTCCAATTTTTATTTATCATATATTTGCAAGTTTATGGGTTATTTGAACAAATATGGTACATCTTTTAGAGTACTATTTCTTTTTTATATTTTTAAGTAGGCTTTATCTTTTAGAAAAATTTTATGATTTTATGTTCACATAAAAATTGAGTGGAAGGTATAGAGATTACTGATAAACCCCCTGCCTTCACACATGCATAGCTTCCCCCATTATCAACATCCCCATCAGAGTGGTATTTCTGTTACAATAGATGAATCTGCACTGACATATCATTATTATCTAAGTCCATGGTTTATGTCAGTTAGTTCTTTTGGTGGTTTAACTTTTATGGGTTTGGACATATGTATAATGATTTGTGGGGCTTCTTGGTGACTCAGAGGTAAAGAACTCGCCAGCCAATGCAGGAGACATAAGAGAGGCAGTTTCAACCTCTGGGTCAGGAAGATCCCCTTGAGAAAAACATGGCAATCCACTCTATTATTCTTGTTTGGATAATCCCATAGACAGAGGAGCCTGGCAGGCTACAAGTCATAGTGTCCTAAAGCATTGTACAAGACTAAAGCAACTTAGCACACACATAGTAGATTCACTGTCATAAAAATCTTCTATCCATCCCTCCTCTCTCTCCCCTAACTCCCGCCAACCACTGATCTTTTTACTGTCTCCATGGTTTTACCTTTTCTGGAAAGTCATAGTTGAAATCAGACAATATGTAGCTTTTATGATTTAAGGTTTATTCATGTCCTTTTAGGTTTGATAGATCATTTCTTTGTAGCATTAAATAATATCCCATTGTCTGAATATACCAGAGTTTATTTATTTATTCACATAGTGAAGGGCAACTTAGTCCCTTCCAAGTTGCACAACTATGAATAAAGCTACAGTAAATATCCAGGTGTAGCTTTTCACCTGGACGTAACTTTTCAGCTTTGTTCAATAGCATTGAAAAAAAACAGACAAAATTCTTTTTGCTCCATTCAGAATGTTAGGTGTATGTCATATATCATTTCTGGGTATGTTACAGAAAAACTGTAGGGAATAGCTATTCCATTCTGTTCTGGAAATCACTCCCTTGACTCTCCCTAAACCAAATACAGACACACAATTGTGGAAAAATAAATTAGTAAGTTCAATATGCTCATTCCTAATATGGTCAAAGGCTCAGAATTTCCAGGTTTTCACTTATATTTTTTTTCTTTTGCTAATAATTTGGGCCTCTTTGGGATTATTACTTTCAATAATGACTTGCATTAAATTTCAAGATTATACTGCCTCTTTGATATAAAATATTTACCATATTGCTTAGCATGTTAGAAGTGCTCTATAGATAATAATTACGGATTTCTTTCTCCTCTCCCATGAAATAGTGCAGGGTATTTCTCTATATTCAGTTCAGTTCAGTCGCTCAGTCATGTCCGACTCTTTGCGACCCCATGAATCACAGCACGCTAGGCTTCCCTGTCCATCATTAACTCCCAGAGTTTACTCAAACTCA
Organism: Hydropotes inermis; assembly: GCA_020226075.1. NCBI lineage: Eukaryota > Metazoa > Chordata > Mammalia > Artiodactyla > Cervidae > Hydropotes > Hydropotes inermis. Next base: position 39,487,269 of record CM035276.1, read on the forward strand.
TGCCCATCGAGTCGGTGATGACATCCAGCCATCTCATCCACTGTCATCCCTTTCTCCTCCTGCCCCCAATCCCTCCCAGTATCAGGGTCTTTTCCAAGGAGTCAACTCTTCACATGAGATGGCCAAAGTATTGGAGTTTCAGCTTCAGCATCAGTCCTTCCAATGAATACCCAGGACTGATCTTTAGGATAGACTGGTTGGATCTCCTTGAAGTCCAAGGGACTCTCAAGAGTCTTCTTCAACACCACAGTCCAAAAGCATCAATTTTTTGGCGCTCAACTTTCTTCACAGTCCAACTCTCACATCCATACATGACCACTGAAAAAAACATAGCCTTGACCAGATGGACCTTTGTTGGCAAAATAATGTCTCTGCTTTTTAATATGCTATCTAGGTTGGTCACAACTTTCCTTCCAAGGAGTAAGCATCTTTTAATTTCATGGCTGCAGTCACCATCTGCAGTGATTTTGGAGCTCAAAAAAATAATAAAACTTTACTACAGAAAAGGTAAACATATCAAAAAATATTATACAATAAATTGTGCTGCCTTGTGGGTATTGATATTAATCATAAGCTTCCTTTCCTTGTTTGAATTGGATGCCCAATCCATTTATTGTCATCAAGTGACCACCTGCCTTTAACTGTCTTGCTGTGTACTTTGTAGCCATATGTTCACCCTTGTTGAATACCATGACCATCGTTAAATTTCTCTTCTGTTTTAGTAGTAACTCACAAAGAACCTCAAATAATTGAGCAGTAATTAACACAGAGACTGGCTCTCAGTGTTTTTGAATTAATTAATAAATGTTAAGAGTTTTAGTATGTTAAGATGAAAGTGAAATAGTGTAAAGTCCTTGTGTCCTTCTCTTGTGAAGTAAAATGTTCACTCAAGAGTTATTGATTTGGAAATGTGAAGATGTAGAAACGAAGAATAGCTACTGCTCTAGGGTCTAACAATTTAGACCATAATTCTTCTACATTACAGAATCACAAAAGTCCCAGCTCCCTGAAAGATACAGATAAAGGCCTGATAGACATTCTTAAAGTTATTTTTAGAGGAAGCAGACCCTCTCTGTGTGAAAACTGCTGATCCCAAGAACATAGACCCTAAATAAGTTGAAACAAGAAGGTTGATGATACCTGAAACTTCACCTTGATGCCAACCAATCCAAGAATTGTACATGAGCTGATCATCCCCTGCTCCTTGAAACTCCTTACTACCCCTTCCAGAGTGGATCGCAATATTTTCAGGGCATTAGTCCACTGTGGCCCCCTATGCCTGGCAAAGAAGTTAAAGCTACTCTTATCTACTTCACCCAAAACTGTGTCTCCATGTTTCTGTTCAGCACCAGTGAACAGAGTTTCAGCAACAATGGGTCTTGAGGAATGTGCTAGGACTATCATTTTATATATGGCATGTCTCTTTTTTTGAGCTTGCTTTTTCCTGTCAAATGTTGCAGGAATGGGTAACTACTTTTGGCTTCAATATGTTCAATCAAGATGACATACTTTACTTAGGTCTGGTTTCTTCCCATCCCCTCTGAAGAGGACAGGATAAGAAGTTTTAAAACATTGTATTAGTCTACTTAGGCTTCCATAATAGAAGACTACAGACATGATGACTTAAACAATAGGCATTTCTTTCTCACTGTTCTGTGATATCAAGTCCAAGATCAACACGCCAGGAGGGCTGGTTTCTGGTGAAATTTTTCTTCTCGGTTTGCAAGGTGGTTGCTTTCTTACTATGTTCTCACATCACCTTTTCTCTGTACTTACAGGCAGAGAGAGATTGCTGGTGGCTCTTCTGCTTCTTATACAGACATTGATCAAATCAGATTAATGCCTTTCCCTTAGATCACCTATTCTTAGCTACCTCCTTGAAGTCTTCACCACAAAATATACTCCCACTGAGGGTTAGAGTTTCAATATACATATTTTGGAAGGGTGGGGAATACAATACATTTTAGAACAGATATCTTTTTTTAGAATACACTTAAATAAAGTTCTTTTTCCTAAAGTATTGTAGCATATTGTGCTAATACAATATATTTCCATATATTTCATTGATCACATCTGATCAGTTCCATTCATTCTCACATTCGTGTCTAACTATTTGCAACCTCGTGGACTGCAGCACACCAGGCTTCGCTGTGTGAGCTCCTGGAGCTTGCTCAAACTCATTTCCATCAAGTCACTGATGCTATCCAACCACCTCATCTTTTGTTGTCCCCTGCTCCTCCTGACTTCAATCTTTCCCTGCATCAGGGTCTTTTCCAATGAGTCAGTTTGTTGCATCAGGTGGCCAAAGTACTCGAGTTTCAATTTCAGCATCAGTCCTTCCAATGAATATTCAGGACTGATTTGCTTTATGATTGACTGATTTGTTCTCCTTTTAATCCAAGGGAATATCAAGAGCCTTCTCTAATATGATAGTTTAAAAGTATCAATTCTGTGATGCTCAGTTTTACTTATAGTCCAACTCTCACATCCATACGTGACTACTGGAAAAACTATACTTTGACTAGATGGACCTTTGTTGGTAAAGTAATGTCTCTGCTTTTTAATATGCTGTCTAGGTTCATCATAATTTTTCTTACAAGGAGCAATTTTCCTTTAATTTCATGGCTGCAGTCACCATCAGCAGTGATTTGGAAGACTCAAAAATAGTCTCTCACTGTTTCCATTGTTTCCCCATCTATTTGCCATGAAGTGATGGGCCCAGATGCCAACATCTTAATTTTTGAATGTTGAATTTCAATCCAACATTTTCACTCCCCTCTTTCACTTTCATCAAGAGGTTCTTTAGTTCTTCCTCACTTTCTGCTATAAGGGTGGTGTCATCTGCCTATCTGAGGTTACTGATGTTTCCTCCAGCAATCTTGATTCCAGGTTGTATTTCATCCAGTCTGGTGTTTTGAATGATGTAATCTTCATATAATTTACATAAGCATATGTAAACTTCATATAAGTTGCAAGGCTGTAACAATATACATCCTTGACATACTCCTTTCCTAATTTGGAACCAGTCTTTTGTTCTGTGTCCAGCTATAACTGCTGCTTCTTGACCTGCACACAGATTTCTGAGGAGGAGGGTCAAGTGGTCTGGTGTTCTCATCTCTTTAAGAATTTTCCACAGTGTGTTATAACCCACAGAGTCAAAAACTTTGACATACTCAATAAAGCAGAAGTAGATGTTTTGGGGGAAATCTCTTGCTTTTTTGATGACCCAACTCTGGCTCCTCTGCCTTTCCTAAATCCAGCTTGAGCATCTGGAAATTCACTGATCATGTAGTATTGAAGCCTGGCTTGGAAAATTTTGAGCATTACTTTACTAGAATGTGAAATGAGTGCAGTTATGAAGTACTTTGAACATTCTTTGGCATACTGCTCTTTGGGATTGGAATGAAAACTAAGTTTTTCTAGTCCTGTGGCCACTGTTGCATTTTCCAAATTTGCTAGCATATTGAGTGCAGCACTTTCACAACATCATCTTTCAGGATTTGGAATAGCTCAACTGGGTTTCCATCAACTCCATTAGCTTTTCTTATAGTGATACTTCCTAAAGCCCACTTGACTTTGCATTCCAGGATGTCTGGCTCTAGGTGAGTGATCACACCATCATGGTTATCTGGGTCATGAAGATCTTTTTTGTACATTTCTTTGTATTCTTGTCACCTCTTCTTAATATCTTCTGCTTCTGTTAGGTCCATACCATTTCTGTCCTTTATCAAACTCATCTTTGCATGAAATGTTCCCTTGGTATCTCTAATTTTCTTGAAGTGATCACTTGTCTTTCCCATTTTATTTCTTTACTCTATTTCTTTGCATTTATCACTGAGGAAGGCTTTTTTAGCTCTCCTTCCTATTCTTTGAAACTCTGAACTCAAGTGGGTATATCTTTCCTTTTTTCCTTTGTCTTTAACTTCTCCTCTCTCAGCTATTTTTAGGCCTCCTCAGACAAACATTTTGCCTTTTTGCATTTCTTTTTCTTGGTGATGGTTTTGATTACTGCCTTTTGTACATCAAGAACCTTGGTCCATAGTTCTTCAGGCACTCTGTCTATCATATCTAATCCCTTGAATCTATTTGTCACTTCCACTGTATAATTGCAAGGGGTTTGATTTAGGACATAACTGAATGGTCTAGTGGTTTTCCCTACTATCTTCAATTTCATTCTGAATTTGGCAATAAGGAGTTCATGATCTGAGCAACAGTCAGATGGTTGTCTTGTTTTTATTGACTGTATAGAGCTTCTCCATCTTTGGCTGCAAAGAATATAATCAATCTGATTTTGGTGTTGACCATCTGATGCTATCCATGTGTAGAGTCTTCTCTTGTGTTATTGGAACAGGGTGTTTGCTATGACCAGTGCATTTTCTTGGCAAGACTCTGTTAGTGTTTGCCATTCTTAATTCTGTACTCCAAAGCCAAATTTGCCTGTACTCCAGGTATTTCTTGACTTCTTATTTTTGTATTCCAGTCCCCTATGATGAATAGGACATCTTTTGGGGGTGTTAGTTCTAGAAGTGTTTGTAGGTCTTCATCAAACCATTCAACTTTGGCTTCTTCAGTGTTATTAGTTAGGGCATAGTCTTGGATTACTGTGATATTGATTCATTTGCCTTGGAAACAAACAGAGATCATTCTGTCACTTTTGAGATTGTTTCCAAGGACTGCGTTTTTTATTCTTTTCTTGACTATGAGGGCTACTCCGTTTCTTCTAAGGGATTCTTGCCCATGGTAGTAGATATAATGGTCATCTGAATTAAATTCATCCATTTCACTACATTTTAGTTCACCGATTCCTAAAATGTCGATGTTCACTCTTGCAATCTCCTCTTGACCACTTCCAATTTACTTTGATTCATAGACCTAGCATTCCAGTTTTCTATACAATGTTGTTCTTTACAGCATCAGACTTTGCTTCCGTCACCAGTCACATTCGTCCGGTGCAAGTATCACCGCACTCAGTGCCCCTGACCATACAGCAGGGCACTGCCTTCTCACACCTCCACCAGAGACTCCCGGGCACTCACAGGCAAGTCTCTTGTGGGGTCACTGCTCCTTTCTCCTGGGTCCTAGTTTCACACAAGGTTTTGTTTGTGCTCTCCAAGAGTCTATTTCCTTGGTCCTGCATAAGTTCTGTAATCAAACCCCATTGGCATACAAATTCAAATTTCCTAGGAGTTCTCTGTCCCTTTGCCAGATACCCAGGTTGGGAAATCTTTTGTGCATCCTAGAACTTTCTTAACAGTGCAATAATTTATTTGGTATAATTGTTCTGCAGCTTGTGGATCATTTGCTCAGAGGCTCTATGATGGGGTTGATGGTGACCTTTTCCAAGAGGGCTTATGCCATAAGGTCTGTAAGCCAAGGTAGCTGCACCCAGAGCCCCTGCCCCTGCTGTTGGCTGCTGCCGAGCCGTACCTCTGCACGAGACATTCAAGCACTCAAAGCTGGGTCTGCACAGTCTCTGTGGGGTCTCTGGGTTCTGACGCACACACAGTTTTGTTTGAGCCCTCTGAGTGTCTCTGGCAGGTATGGGGTTTGGTTCTAAATGTGATTTTGCCCCTCCTACAATCTTGCTGGGGCTTCTCCTGTGCCCTTAGATGTGGGGTATCTGTTTTTTTGGTGGGATCCAACATTCTCCTGTCAAAGGTTGTTCAGCAGCAAGTAGTAATTTCAGAGTTCTCACAGGAGAAGATGAGCACATGTCCTTCTACTTCACCATCTTTTGTGTGATAAGATGGCGGATCTTCCTGACTCAGGTATAAAACCAGAGTTCTCCTGCATTGCAGGTGGATTCTTTACCAACTGAGACATCATGTAAGCCCATTGATCACATAATTACAAAATAGTTTCTATAATTTAATGTTAGTGTTTGTGCACTTGTCAAGTTTTATTTTGAAGTGTTTGCTTCCTCCTATTATAATGAAAATACAATTATTTAATATCTCAGAGCAATTGTTATCAACTGGCATTATTAAAGTCACCTGGGTTTATTATTCACAGCTTACATGCCAACACCTACCACCTGAAGATCTAATTCAATCAATCTGAAATGAGGCTCAAAGAATTTAGTGTTTAAAGCCCCACAGATGGTTCTAAATGATCTGGAGATTTAAATCAACTATTTAGATAATTTTTATATTCAAGTCTATTGAGCACCAATACCTATACTACAGATGATACCTTTATACAGGCACATTAGGTGGATGTTCCTTTTTCAGAAGATGTTACTTATGTAATATTTTTGTCCTATGAATAGCACAGAACATGGCATATAGCAGGTTATCAAAATTTATTTTTGGATTAAATTGTCAGGTGAATTAATAAATGGAAAAGTGTTGAAAACATGGGAGGGACACAAATGTATTTCTAAAATATGGCATGATAAAAAAAGTTCTATTATTCAAAAATTTTGAAAGAAATTTTGAGAGAAGAAAATAAAAATAAAAGGACAATTGTGATTGAAAGGGGAAAAAATCAAGTAAGTGCTTCAGAAAACTTGAATTGAAAACTGGAATGATAACTTAATAGAATAAGAAGGTGACTCTGTCAGGTGCAGATACTTTATTGTCCTTCAGCATGAGTCACAAACTGCTGCTTTTATTTATGACTGCCATGAGCTGCAGTAAAGTAAATCCTGATGATAAAATAGAGTGTGGGTACACCCAGCAGGGTTAGCTCTCCCTTTCCACACATTTTCTTTAGTAAGACTGGGAGACTTGCAGAGGCTGACTGCTCATAGAGCTGACTGTTGACAGGGCAAAACATAGCGTTTCTCTTTACCTTTCAAATGCTGCCATTGCCAACATCAGTAGCATTCATTTTTATTGCAGAAAAGGAAGGAAAGAGCATTTGTGATGAACAACTTAACTCTGAAAAAAAAAAAAAAAAAACCTCAACAACTTTTAAATCCTGTACAGAATAAGAAATAAAAGGGAGGAAACCTTATCATCTCTATGATAATAAGTGCCACAGAAAAGAAAGTAGTTTCTAAAAAAGGCCAACATATTGAGATTGACACTTTTAGAGCAGAATTGGTTCTGTAAAGAGGCTTTCTGCTAGAATAAATTGTACTTTCACACTTAAGAGTCACAGTAGGAAAACCAAGTACCAGACATTACAATTATTATTATTTTTTTAATTTAAAGATTGATATCTGACTTTAATGAGGAACAAATGATCACTTGGATCTAAAATAGGCAAATAAATAAGTCAGGCTTTCTCAGGAGATTAATAATAGGATACAAAGACGCTAACTTCTAGCTCACAAACCAAACCACTGGTGACTAAACATTAAAATATCCAATAAGTTTTTCAATGGCCTAAGTGAAACATTTTGGCCACCTGATGCAAAGAACTGACTCATTGGAAAGGGCTCTGATGCTGGGAAAGATTGAAGGCAGGAGGAGAAGGTGATGACAGAGAATAAGATGGTTGGATGGCAGCACCAACTCCATGAACATGAGTTTGAGTAAGCTCTGGGAGTCGTTGATGGACAAGGAAGCCTAGCAGGCTGCAGTCCTTGGAGTCGCAGAGAATTGGACATAACTGAGTGACTGAACTGAAGTGAAAGTAGCTGATAGTCCTGGTTCCATATTCAAACATAGATGACACATAAATGTGGAGCATGGGTCAGTTAGTGATTCTTGTCTTTAGCTTTAGCTACAGATGAAAGGAAATTTTTCAATCTAAAATGCAATTGGGATTTTTTTTTTTTCTGATTTAAACAGCGGTCTCAGGGCCAGGACTTATAGATATGAAAATCAGTTCAGTTAAGTTCAGTCACTTAGTCATGTCCACTATTTTCGAACCCATGGATGGATGTCAGGTCTCCCTTTCCATCATGAACTCCCAAAGTTTACTCAAACTCACGTCCACTGAGTCCATGATACCACCCAACCATCTCATCCTCTCTTATCCCCTTCTCCTCCTTCCCTCAATCTTTCCCAGCATCAGGGTCTTTTCAAATGAGTCAGTTCTTTACACCAGGTGTCCAAAGTATTGGAGTTTCAACTTCAGCATCAGTCCCTTCCAATGAATATTCAGGACTGATTTCCTTTACGATGGACTGGTTGTATCTCCTTGCTGTTCAAGGGAAACTTGAGTCATCTCCTACACCAAAGTTCAAAAGCATCAATCCTTCCACACTCAGCTTTGTTTATAGTCCAACTCTCACACCATACATGATTACTGGAAAAACCATAGCTTTGACTAGACAGACATTTGTTGACAAAGTAATGTCTCTGCTTTTTAATATGCTATATAATTTGGCCATACCTTTGCATCCAAAGAGCAAGCTCTTTTACTTTCATGGCTGCAGGCACCATCTGCAGTGATTTTATAGAGCCAGAAAATAATGTTTCTCACTGTTTGCAGTGTTTCCCATCTATTTGCCAAAAGTGATGGGAACAGATGCCATGATCTTAGTTTTCTGAATGTTGAGTATTAAGCGAACTTTTTCACTCTCCTCTTTCACTTTCATCAAGTGGCTCTTTAGTTCTTGTTCACTTTATACCACAAGTATGGTGTCATCTGTTTATTTGAAGTTATTGACATTTCTCCCAGAAATCTTGATTCCAGCTTGTGCTTCATCCAGGCCAGCCTTTCTCATGATATACTCTGCATATAAGTTAAATAAGCAGGGTGACAATATACAGCCTTGACGTACTCTTTTCCTATTTGGAACCAGTCTGATGTTCCATGTCCATTCTAACAGTTGCTTCCTGACCTGCATACAGATTTCTCAAGAGGCAGGTCAGCTGGCCTGGTATTCCCATCTCTTCAAGAGTTTTCCACAATTTGTTGTGATCCACACAGTCAAAGGCTTTGGCATAGTCAATAAAGCAGAAATATTCGTTTTTTGGAACTCTCTTGCTTTTTGGATGATCCAGTGGATATTGGCAATTTGATCTCTGGTTCCTCTGCCTTTACTAAATCCAGGTTGAACATCTGGAAGTTCATGGTTCACATACTGTTGAAGTCTGGCTTGGAGAATTTTGAACATTACTTTACTAGTGTGTCAGATGAGAGCAATTGTGATGTAGTTGGAGCATTCTTTGGCATTGCCTTTCTTAAAGACTGCAATGAAAATGAACTTTTCCAGTCCTGTGGCCTCTGCGGAGTTTTCTAAATTTGCTGGCATATTGAGTGCAGCACTTCCACAGCATAATCTTTTAGGATTTGAAATAGCTCAACTGGGTTTCCATCAACTCCACTAGCTTTGTTCAAGTGATGCTTCCTAAGGCCCAATTTATTTTACATTATAGGATGTCTGGCTCTAGGTGGGTGATCACCATCATGATTGTGAAGTTGTGAAGATCTTTTTTATACAGTTCTTTGTATTCTTGCCACCTCTTAATATCTTCTGCTTCCGTTAGGTCCATACCATTTCTGTCCTTCATCAAGCTCATCTTTGCATGAAATGTTCCCTTGGTATCTCTAATTTTCTTGAAGAGATCTCTAGTCTTTCCCATTCTATTGTTTTCCTCTATTTCTTTGCACTGATCACTGAGGAAAGCTTTCTTAGCTTTCCTTCGTATTCTTTGAAACTCTGAACTCAAATGGGTATGTCTTTCCTTTTTTCCTTTCCCTTTAGCTTCTCTTCTTTTCTCAACTATTTGTAAGGCATCCTCAGAAAAACATTTTATCTTTTTGCATTTCTTTTTCTTGGTGAAGATTTTGATCTCTGAATCCTGTACAATATCAAGAACCTTATTCCATAGTTCCTGAGGCACTCTGTCTATCAGATCTAATCTCTTGAACCTATTTCTCATTTCCACTGTATAATTGGAAGGGGTTTGATTTAGGTCATACCTGAATGGTCTAGTGGTTTTCCCTACTATCTTCAATTTCATTCTGAATTTGGCAATAAGGAGTTCATGATCTGAGCAACAGTCAGGTTCTGGTCTTGTTTTTGCTGACATCCAAAGCTTCTCCATCTTTGGCTGCAAAGAATATAATAATCAACCTGATTTAATTATTGACCATCTGTTGATGTCCTTGTGTAGAGTCTTCTCTTGTGTTGTTGTAAGAGGGTGTTTACTATGAGCAGTGTGTTCTTTCGACAAAACTCTGTTAGCCTTTGCCATGCTTCATTCTGTACTCCAAGGCTAAATTTACCTGTTACCCCAGGCATTTCTTAACTTCCTACTCTTGCATTCCAGTCCCCTATGATGAAAACGACATCCTTTTTGGGTGTTTGTTCTATAAGATCTTTTAGGTGTTCTTAGAACCGTTCAACTTCACCTTCTTCAGCATTACAGGTCAGGGCATAGACTTGGATTACTGTAATATTGATTCATTTGCCTTGGAAACGAACAGAGATCATCATGTCATTTTGGGGATTGCATCCAAGTAATGCATTTCGGACTCTTTTGTTGACTATGAGGGCTACTCCATTTCTTCTAAGGGATTCTTGCCTATGGTAGTAGATTAAATGGTCATCTGAGTTAAATTCACCCATTCCAGTCTATTTCAGTTCACTGATTCCTAAATTGTCGGTCTTCACTCTGGTATCTCCTGGTTGACCACTTCCAGTTTGCCTTGATTCATGGACTAATATTCCATGTTCCTATGCAATATTGTTTTTTATAGCATTGAACTTTACTTCCATCAACAGTCACATCCACAACTGGGAGGTGTTTTTGCTTTGGCTCCATCTCTTCATTCTTTCTGGAGTCATTTCTCCACTGATCTCCATTAACATATTGGGCACCCACTGACCAGGAGAGTTCTTTCAGTGTTCTACTTTTTTTGCCTTTTCATACTGTTCATGGGGTTCTCAAGGCAAGAACACTTAAGTGGTTTGCCATTTCCTTCTCCAGGGGACCACGTTTTATCAGAAATCTCCACCATGACCCGTCCTTCTTGGTTGGCCCTACACAGCATGGCTCATAGTTTCATTGAGTTAGAAAAGGCCGTGGTCCATGTGATCAGATTGGGTAATTTTCTGTTACTGTGGTTTGAAGTCTGTCTGCCCTCTGGTGGACAATAATTAGAGGCTTATGGAAGATCTGATAATAAATCTCTTTAACAATTAAGAACTTAAACTTTTTTTCTAAATCTGTTTTTGTCACATTCAGTTTTTGAACACTTCAGAAAACCTTTCATAAGACTTTGTATAAATTTTCTCTGAGTACATTGTTCTTCTTGGAGGAAGATTAATAATAGATTCAGAGCAGAAGTGTATCATTATAAAAAAACTTTTACCAAGCATAAAACAGGATTTTACTTAGGAAGAAACAATTCCTTCATCCTCAGAGGTGGCCCATTTTTTCTAAAATATTTTAAATATATCTGTTCAATCACTTCAGTCGTGTCCAACTGTAGCAACTCTATGGACTATAGCCCGCTGAGGGTCCTCCTTCTGTAGAATTCTGCAGGCAAGAATGTTGGAATGGGGTTGCCATGCCTTCCTCCTAGGGATTTTCCGGACCCAAGGAATGAACCCACTCCTCCTGCATCTCCTGCATTGCAGGCAGATTCTTTACCCACTGAGCCATCAGGAAAGCCCCTAAATATATCTAATGGATATTAAATAATTTTCACTATCTACTTATTTACTTATTTGTTTATTTATTCTACCTGTTTGCTTACTGAAGATGACAATTCAAATCCCTCCCATATTAAAAAAAAAAGATGCAAAATTATTGCACAGTAAATGACCCTGAAAATATTTAATCTTATTAACTCAGAAATGCTATTTAGCACAATCATTCATTTGGATAAAATAATTATTTAAATTTTATGATAAAAAATCAATATTTTAATTTATATTTATGAATCTAGTCTCTCCAAATAAATTTCTTCTGTATCTGCAGAAGTTCAACACAGTTGGCATTAGCCACATGTTGCTATGAATTTAAAAGATCAGTTTCACAATATCACTCCCCATATGTCAAGTATGCAAAGCCAAACGTGGCCACCAGTAGCTACCAAATTGGACAGAGAAGAAACAGGATTTCCAACATTGCAGTAATTCTATTAGCACAGCTTAGATTATACAGCATTGATTCATGTGACATATATGGCATAGGTAATTTATATGATTACATTGGTTCATATGTTGAACCTTCTTATTACTCTTGCAGAATTTGTATTTGCCTCAGTACACTTCTCTTTAGCTCAGCTGGTAAGGAATCTTCCTGCAATACAGGAGACCTCTGTTTGATTCCTGGGTCAGAAGAACCCTGGCAGAGGGATAGACTACCCACTCCAATATTCTTGGGCTACCCTGGTGGCTCAGCTGGTAAAGAAGCTACCTGCAATATGGACGACCTGGGTTGGGAAGATTCCCTGGAGAAGGGAAACTGTACCCACTCCAGTATTATGGCCCAGAGAATTCCATGGACTCTGTAGTTCATAGAGTCACAAAGAGTTGGACACGACTAAATGACTTTAAGTTTGCTTTCAATACATTAAAAAATACTTTGATTGCTATGTTTTTTGATGTAAATCCTCTTCTCTTCCTCTTTTGTGAAACTATAAAAGGTAAACCAGGAAGGTATAACTGTACATATATTACATGTATTAGATTATAACATTGGAGAAAGCCAAATGAAATAGATGGAGGGAGAGATAGATGGAAAGACAAATTAGCATGATGAGAAAAGAGAGAGAACATGAGAAGTAGCAAAAAGTTCTATTATTATTCCATTAATCTGTTTAAGCTTTCTTATCACTGGGACAGCTGCTCATTGACAGAATAAATTATTCATTTTTCAGTTAAATAAATAAATAAATATATGTATTATTGCTAACCTATGGTCTTTTATTTTCAGTCAGATATAATGGCCAATAGGAAACCTGTAGAAGAGTATAAGAATTCTTTCTAAATAATAAGAACAAAGCAATACACTCTGGTATCATCAACATATTTATCAATATATAGTACATATTGACGAAAGAATTTATTGCGCACACATTCCCGCCCCCCAGGAAGATTCACTGGGTAACATCAATAGCCATAGGTCAGCTACCCTAATTTTTAATTCATCTAAAACATTTAGAAAGCAGATTCAATTTTTCTTGATTTTTTTTTTTTCTCTTAAAAGAGCACCTAGTGAATGATGAGTGATTGCACTCCAGTGGTTAAGTACATAACTCTGGTATAATACAGTCATAGATTGAATTCACACAGTTCCCTTAGCTTCTCTGAGCCTTTTTTTTTTTCCCTCTAGACTGTTAATAACATCATCATTGGGTCACTCTGAAGATTAATATATAACACAATGTATTTCATTTACCAGTTTACTTTTAGAATGATGCTGAATCAAAAGTATATATTTCTATTTCTCTGGGAAAATATTTTCTTTACTGTCAAATTTTTATGTACTCATCAATTAAAAACCTTCATAAGAAAAAAGATAGATCTTTCTGTGAATCCAATACTAATTGTGACATTAAAAATTTTATATCATGTAAAATAGAATACAAGAAAATAGACTGTAAAATCTACACATATTTAGTAGTTAGAAATCGAATTTGTTTTCTAATAAAGTAAACTTAAAGTGAGTTAGCCTGAAATGTATTAAAGGATACTCATTCAAATAATCCAAGGAAGAGTTATGTCAAACTATGTCAAAATTTGGGGAATGCAAACACCTGGAATCCCTAGGAAATACAGCAAGTTTACTCAAGGACTTTGAACTTAACACTCTCCCCCTTTGCCTCTTTCTTTTTTGGCATCATTTTCCCTAAAGTTGATTAGCTTTCTCCTGGCACCAACAACCACTAGGGAGCCAAACCCTCACAGCCGAGCTCATGGAAGGAACTAATGGGGAAATCTTTCATATTGGTGCTCCTATAGATTTCATACACAGATATCTCATATTAAGACCTGTCCATGTTGTGAGTGACCCAATCAATAAACACAGCTTTACAGTTTTGATTAGGGGCCTGTTTATTCAACAGTCACTTTGTCCTAGGGAAAAGGTTAATATCTGCTTACTTTCAGACTTTTATGGTAGGTGTAGAGAGGCTGAGAAATGAAAAGGGCATTGCATCCAAAAGGGAAGAATTCTGACAATTAGAACAATAGCCAATTTCTGCAGTTAGAATCACTCTGCTCATTATGCTAAAATATTAGCTTTATTAGGTGGTACATTTTGATCAATGGAGCAATCAATAATATGGTAAACTGCTTGTTCTAATCAAGAGGAATGAATATATGGTGAATATGAATCCTCATCAATTAATATAGAAATCAGTAAGCCTTATATATATATATTTTTAACAGCAGGTTTCAACTTCAGAAGTTTTTTGTCATGTAAGTTTTTCTGTTTTAAAATAAATTTCTTTAAAATTCAGAATATTGAAATTTCAAAAAATTGGGAAGTATTTTAAGCATGAGATATGCCATTCTCATCCATGAAATTGTGCTCAGTGGTAAAGAATCCACCTGTCAATGCAGGAGACATGGGTTTGACTCATACAAGAATCTTTTGGTTTTGTATGTCCAAAACATTGATATTTCCTTTATAATATATATTCTTGAGCTACATAATGTTTCAACAGATTTTAGTCATATATCTGCCATAAATATTACTTGTTTTTCATGTCTTTTATTTCTCTCTAGTGATTTCTAATTTGATTATAATGTACTTAAGTATATATTTTTCTTTGTGAAGAGGTCACTGATTTTTCCTAAGTGTTAAGGTTGTGTCTTTCATCATTTCTAGAAATTTCTCAGATGAAATTTCTTCCAGTATTTTCTTCATTCTATTACTTTATATTTAAATGTGTATTATCTTTTCTCACTCTATACTCCAATTATTTTAATTTTTGCATTTCACATTTTTTAATTTTTATATTGAATTTTCTGTATTTTCTTCAGGTGGTTCATCCAGCCAATCCATTCTTTAACTGTGCCTATTCTGCTGTTTAACTCATATAGAATTTTTAATTTGAGCTGTTTTATTTTTGAAAATCTCTGCTAGTTGGCTTTTAGTGAATTTTTCCCTTCCAAATCTGCTTATGTGTATTTATAATCTCCCATCCTTAGAAACATTTTCAACTTACATTCTAATAATTTAAAATTTTATACATTGTTTCATAGTTATATTCATTTAATATTGCTGCTGTAACACATTATCACAATAATTTTTCTTCAATTTTTACAGTAGCTATTTTAGTGGATTAAAACTTGATGGATTGAAGCAAACCCAAGTTTATTCACTTAAACGTGTGGAGGTTAGAAATCTTAAATGAGTTCATGAGGGGCTAAAATCAAGATTTGGGGCAGGTATGCTTCCTTCTGGTGGCTCCAGAAGAAAATCTATCCCTTGACTTTTCTGGCTTCTGAAGTCTACTAGCCCTCCTTGAGTTTTCTGGCTTTTAGCTGTGCCACTTCAATCTCTGCTTCCATTATCACATCACTTTCTCTCTGACTTTAACTCTACTTGCAAGGACACTTCTGATTATAGAATAATCCAGCATAGTGACTCCTTTAAAAAATGTTCAAATTAATCACATCTGTTAGGCCCCTTCTGCCATGTAAGATAATATACTCACAGGTTCCAAGGATTCAAGTGTCAAAGTTTGGGGGGGAGCATTTATTATTCAGGTTACCACATACTCAGAAATTGTAATATAATCAATATATACCTAATATTTTTATTTTTTCTCTGAGAAATACTATCCATATAGTTTTATAATACTGAATGATTTTTAATTGGGGCTCACAATTTTTTATACCTCTATGGCATTCCCATGAGGCCTTTTCTTAGTGTCAGTTCCCTCAGAAATCAAGTTTTTTGTTGTTATTTTCCTCTTTTGTTTCTTACTGAGACCTGAAAGAAATACAAATCCACTCCACTTCAAATGAATTATTCTTTTGAATTCTTTGGAACCAAATTCAATTCCTGTACCTACCTTGTTGCCATAAATTCTCATGGGAAACTATTTCAATTTTACTTAGAAAAAGAACCTGAAATATGAGAGAGAAATTTCCCTTGCTTTCTGACTGGCTTCAAATTCGTTTTTTAGTTAGCTGTATTTTCTAATAGTATAGGTCTTTACTCCTAACTTTGCCAGTGGCGAATTCCCGTGATTCCTCACCCTGCACAGGTGCAGCTCACAGAATCCTGACATGTTCCCTTCCTGCAGGGGAGCACACTCAGGATATGGAACAGCTTCAGCAACTGCTCCTTTTCCTAACTTTGTCTTCCTTGAGAAATTCTGCCCTAAGTTTCATTTCTCCAAGACTTATATAATCACTTAAAAAAAAACCAAATATCGATATTTTTAGTCCATTAAAAAACGGATTCCGTTTTGAAAATGGTAATTTAATCCTACTTGAGAGCTATTTCAAGTAAATAGGGCTTGCGAAATAGGTTTTAGATATTTACTTTCATATTCTGAGTTTATGACAGTAATTATTGCTTATTAAGAGTTTGCCAATAATTATTTGATAATTATCCTTTTTGACATACTATACCACAAGTTTTCAGAATAGAGTATTCTCTTTGTATTTTGGGGTTAAAGAGAGTTTATAGAAGCATTTTTTTAAACACATTTAAGATAGCAGTCATCTATCAGGAAATGGTGTGGATAAAGAAAATAACTTATATAGCCCTTTCTCAAACCTAAATGCTAATCTCTAGCAGAGATTTTATAAAATGAAATAATCCACATAAGTCAATACTTACCTACATGTTCTGGTCAGACCTCACTGAAACAAAAATGTTCAAGGCTAAAAAAAAATTATTCTGTCTGTAAGTGAACTATAAAGGAATCATATCTTAAAAGTATGAACAAATTCCCATATTAATTAGTAAAAATGTAATTGTAGATATATGTGTAGTAATAATTACCAATGATCTGTTTCCTGTGTACTTGGAAACATATTCTGGGTAATTTAGATAAAAATTGATTTATTATATTTTCATTCATGCCCTCTATGACCAATGATTACTTACTACTGTTTTCAGCATGGAGTTTCTTCTGTAATCCATAGATCTTATTCTATTCTTATTACTGAAATAGAAGCGAGCAGAATTTTGGTCCGTTATACATTCATAAACTAAGAAAGAACTGATATGAATTATATCTGTGACACAAGAACATGGCTCTTACACTGATTATCAAATGATACGAAGTATTTGGAATTTCTCTATAAAAATTTCAATAATCACAGCTTAAATAAAAGCCACGGAGATAGACTATTTGTGATCATGCATCGGGAAAATGTATTTTTCTGTTATTCATTTTAGCAAAAGTCTATTAATTATTTTGTTGTTACAATGAACTCTGTACTTGTCCATAAAATATTTGTCTTCTAGTTTGAGCAAATATTTTTTTCACGATCTGTAACCTAGGACGTCTGTAAAGATTTGGGTTGGAGAGCATGGCAGCACTTCTTTTGTAGATCTTCAACTATAATTTCGAGGATATAACTTAAAGTAAGATAAACTAGTTTTTCCAGTGGTCATGTATGGATGTGAGAGTTGGACTGTGAAGAAAGCTGAGTGCCAAAAAATTGATGCTTTTGAACTATGGTGTTGGAGAAGACTCTTGAGAGTCCCTTGGACTTCAAGGAGATAAAACCAGTCTATCGTAAAGGAAATCAGTCATGAATATTCATTGGAAGGACTGATGAAGAAGCTGAAACTCCAGTACTTTGGCCACCTGATTTGAAAAGTTGACTCATTGAAAAAGACCCTGATGATGGGAGGGACTGGGGGCAAGAGGAGAAGGGGACAAGAGAGGATGAGATGGCTGGATGGCATCACTGACTCCATGGGCATGAGTTTGAGTAAACTCCGGGAGTTTGTGATGGAAAGGGAGGCCTGGCGTGCTGCGACTCATGGGGTTGCAAAGAGTCAGACACGACTGAGTGACTGAACTGAACTGAACTGAAGATGAACTTATGAAAAATTCTTTTGATGTAGCATTTATTATTTTTTCTTCATTTTGTTTTCTACATACAATAATGAAGATTTTTTCTTATATATATATATATATATATATATATATATATATATATTTTTTTTTTTTTGGCTAGGAATGATGTTATTTTTATTACATATAGTATAACCTAGCTAATCTAACCTTAAATATATTAAACAGTTTATATATATTATTGTTAATATATAACTTTCATTCATACTATAACTTATACATTTGTTGTTGTTGATTAGTCACTAAGTTGTGTCAGGTTCTTTTGTGACCTCATGGACTGTAACCCACCAGGCTCCTCTGTCAATGTGATTTCCCAGGCAAGAAAACTGGAGTGGGTTGCCTTTTCCTTCTGCAGGGGATCTTCCTGATCCAGGGATTGAAACTACGTCTCTTGCATTGCACGTGGATTCTTTACCACTGAGTCACCAGGGAAGCCCATTATATTACACTAACATATTACTTATACACAGTACTATTTTGAGGCCTTATATAAGTGTATATGTAAGTCTGTTTATATATCTTCCTAATAAAGCCCATCTATCACTTAATTTTCTAAGCTTCTTGTTCACAAGCTAAGCAAAATAAGCCTGTCTTACACATTATTGACTGGAATAAAATGTTACAGTGAAGTCATGTGGGTATGTGCATGTATACATATGTATGGATGTGTGTTTGTATATGTGTTTGTGGTTTTGTGCAGACATATAGATATCACATAGGTGTATATGGTATATAGTTGTGCCAATCTGGATCAGATAAGGAAATTTTAATTTCCAACACTAAAAAATCAAAAGTGAAAGTTATCTCTCACTCTTTAATCTGTCTAGTGACATAACTTAGGCTTTTGCATTTTCAATACTCAATTTATTGTTTTTTTTTCAGTTGACTACAGGATCTCTAATTTCTGTAGTATTTGCCTTAATAGCCACAAATTTACAATATAAAATAAAGTCAAAAGGTAAAGAAAATTTTCTATTGCTTATCCAGCTCTGGAAATACTTTACAAACTTGCAGAAAAGCTATTTTAGTGTGTGTTTCACAGATTCTGCTTCATTGCTCATTTGTAAAAACAAACATTTGCCATGAAGACATAACTGCCAATTTAGCCTAAATAAGACAAATGAGATAATGAGACCAGTGGCAGATTCAAGTTGACAAATCCTGTAGAATGCCCAGCTCCAAGTAAAAAGCTTTTCTTTCCTGCCAAAAGGTCTATATGCTAATACTAACTAATTTGCCAACCTTGGCCCTACATTGTTTGACAATAGCCGAGCATCCCAATTTGTTACAGTTGTGACATTAATTTGGATGTAAAATGTAGCTTGATCTAGTAATCTATGCAACCTCTTAACCCAGCAACCAGTCACATAGATTCATACTTTGAACTGCAAAGCTTAGAAAGTAGAGAGAATTTTTTTAAGCTCAGGACACATTAATATGGAAAGGGTAATATTACGGACATCATAAATGTGACTTTCAACTGCTCATTACCTGGTTACAGCAACAGAAACAAAATAAAGTGTTATTTAACATTGTAGGGTCATTCAAAATATTTGATATGACTCAGTTATAAAAATACTTGTAACTTAGTTATTAGTTTTGATAGATTTTGAAAAGTCAGAGTATTACAAAATATGTATCTTTTGAATCTTTCCTAAGAATTTCAAAAAATCAAAGGTATTGAAATGCTGTTATGCATATTTCATGAAGATTTCCTCATTATTTAATAGAAAAACTATGATACTTTTGATACAAGTTAATTCTGTATTTTAGAGTGGAAGTAAGTTAAAATTTCAGTTTAGAGAAATTTATTAAAAAAATATATAAATGAGGAACTTAGAGTGAAGAAATATTTGGTTTATCTCATGCATCCAACCTGGGCTGGTAATCTATTTCTCCCTAAATAATATACATGTTTCAATGCTGTTCTCTTGAAACATTCCACCCTCGCCTGCTGCTCGGGACTGGTGCACTGGGAAGACCCAGAGGGATTGGGTAGAGAGGGACGTGGGAGGGGGGATCGGGATAGGGAATGCATGCAAATCCATGGCTGATTCATGTCAATGTATGACTAAAACCACTACAATATTGTAAAGTAATTAGCCTCCAACTAATAAATAGAAAAAAAAAGAAGTGTTTGGCTTATTCCTTTAAAAATTACCCTAGGTTAATGAATAAGAATATTACAATTGTACATAAGAAGGACAAATATATAACAAAGTTTATATTGAACAAATATGAATTGGTGTGACTCATTCATTAAGAAGTAGGTTAGACACTCAGGGATTTAATTCAAACATTGTAAACTGTAGTAAAACATTTAATTCCTGACAGATAGACAAAAGTGAATGTGAAAGATTTTATAATTACAAAACATGCTAATTCTTACCATTATGAAATAAATTATGGAAAATATTTGCATTGCTTGAGAAAATCACATTAAAAAAACTATAAACCCAGCAAACAGTTTTGGAAAAAATAGACAATTAATGACAATATTAACAATTTCTTCAAATAGGAAATATTTTAATCTTCACTTAAAATGAATTTATAGAAGATTTAGGAGCTTAAAATACTTTACAATTATTTTTGCCATACATTGACATGAATCAGCCATGGATTTACATGTGTTCCCCATCCTGAGCCCCCCTCCCAAATCCCTCCCCATCCCTCTTAGCCTCCAACTAATAAAATAAATAAATAAATAAATAAATAAATAAATAAAATACTTTAAAATTATAAAAATAATCAGAATTTGATAAAATATTTTGTATTTTTATTCTCAGTATGAATTTTTACCAAACATTTTAAATTATTTTTTATTAAGGAAAAAATAACTTGAAAATATTAAAATCCATTCAGTTTTTAAAATTGTGTTCAAAAACATCTCTATAAATTCTCTAACTCCACTGTTGGCATACAAGTAAAGAAATATAGAATTCGAAAGAACTCTGAAGTCATATGAAGTCACTTCTGGACAAATGCAAATTCAATGCTTAAAGCACAAGTGTGGCAGGTTGGCTCCCAGTGATTACTTCTCCTAGTATTTATGCCTTTATCATATGTATATATGATGTATTATATATATATCTTTGTTTGGGGCCTAGATCTAATGCCTCACATCTAACAAACAGAATATAGCATAAATTATAGAATGTCATATCTAAAATTAGATCACAGATAGACTATTTGACTTGCCCTTCCTAACTTTCTCATTACCTAAAAGCAGAGAATAATCACACAATAAGTAGAAGTGCATCCAGGGGGTTCATGGTAGTCAAAGCCCTCATGTTTGAAGGCAAAAGACACTGAAGAGAGCCTAGACACAGCCAATCAGGGAAGCAACCCTTCCATTCCTCATCTAAATTTAAAGTTTTCCCATGGAGTCCTTCCAGCAGTATGTGCAAGTTGCATCATTCCAAGGGCAGCCACAACTCAGTAGAGTTTAACAATATACATTTCTGCTAACCAGGTGCAATACACATGACATCATTGTTCATATTGTCAACACATTGCAGGGGACAGATAAATCCAGAGCCATATTCTCAGTTGTTCCTGGATATGAAATATGAGTTCAGAACAACTTTTAACCCTTTAACCATAGTCTATCCTTGAGCTCTGGATACAATTGTGTCATTTATAATTTTAACATTCTTTTCTATCTCTTTTGAAATGCAAATTTTTGATACTGAGAAAAAAAAAGATTTTTCTTGTCTGTAACTAACAGGGTAGACAAAATTATGTGAATATTAGTATGATTGACTAGATATGTTAGTCTTGATCACATCTTTCCAAATCTTGACTAGTTTGTAAATCAATTTGATTTTACTTTTTATCCCTTAATTTACTACTATTTGTATTTTTCAAAAATAAATATGATCTGCATTTAAATGTACATCTAATTATTCTGAAAATAAATTTATTTCTTCTTCAGTCCAGTCAATTTCCATGTAAGCTATGTCCGTAAAGAATCAAAAATCAATTTTCCCAAATAACATTCCAATGATTTTTAATTGGACTATACCCTTTTCTATTCAGTTACTTTCAAAGAAAAATATTTTATCATACCAATACCAGTATCAATGTTTTGTATATCAAATATATACTCACAATATACCATTGTCTCATTTATATTACATATTCCCAATAAGAAAAGCAGTTATTTAAAGTCACTGTTTATTAAATTTAGGGTCTATCAAGGTTGTGCTTCACTCATAAGCTGGCTAAAAATAATCAGCTTTGACAAATACAGTATTTTAAGTATCATTGTATACTATGATTTGTCTACTTCCCACTAAGATGACATATTGTAGACTGTACTTTTCCTTGTTTCCACCAACTGTGTTACCAGGAAACTTTCCCCAGTCAATGCTTCTCTGTGACACTCTTTACAACTTAGGCTGTTGAGACTCTCCATGAGTTTACCAACACCTGACAGTCAGTGTAGGTTTATATGCTCAGCAAGGACAAGCAATGGGACAGCCAAGGAATTGGGAATGTCATCCAGCTATGCTGAGAAGCTGAAAGACATGTCTCTGCTAATTAGGGCCTGGCAAAACATGGTCCACATGGGAAGGGAATGACAAACCACTTCAGTGTTCTTGCTTGAGAACTCCATGAACAGTATGAAAATGCAGAAGGATATGACACTGAAATATGAACCTCCAAGGTCAGTAGGTGTCCAATACAATATTAGGGAAGAGCAGAGAAATAGCTGAAGAAATAATGAAGAACCTGAGCCAAAACAGAAACAACACCTAATTGTGATTGTATTTGATGGTGAAAAGTAAAGTCTGATATTGTAAAGAAAAATATTCCATGTGAATCTGGATGTTAGGTTCATGAATCCAGGTAAATTGGATGTGGTCAAGCAGGGAATGGCAAGAGTGAACATCAACGTTTTAGGAAACAATGAACTAAAATAGATGGGAATGGACAAATTTAATTCAGATGACCATTATATCTACTACTGTGGGCAAGAATCCCTTAGAAGGAATGGCATAGACCTCATAGTCAACAAAAGAATCTGAAATGTGTTACTTGACTGCAATCTGAAAAATGACAGAATGATTTCAGTTCATTTCCAAGCAAACCATTCAACATCACAATAATCCAAGTCTATGCCTCAAGCACTGATGATAAAGAAACTGAAGTTGAATGATTCTACAAGGGCCTATAATATATCATAGAACTAACACCAAAGAAAGATGTCCTTTTCATCATAGGGGACTGGAATGCAAAAATAGGAAGTCAAAAGATACCTGGAATAACAGGAAAGCTTGGTCTTGGAGTACAAAATGAAGCAGGGCAAAGGCTAACAGAGTTTTGTCAAAAGAACACACAATATGCTAAGCAAACACACACTTCCAACAATACAAGAGGTGACTCAACATATGGACGTCACCAGATGGCCAGTACCGAAATCAGATTGATCATATTCTTTACAGCCAATAATGTGGAAGCCCCATACAGTCAACAAAAATAAGAACTGGAACTGACTTTGGCTCAGATCATCAGCTCCTTTTTGCAAAATTCAAGCTCAAGTTGAAGAAAGTAGGGAAAACCACTAGGCCATTGAGGTATGATCTCAATCAAATCTTTTATGTTTATACATAAAGTGGAGAAAACAATTAGATTCAAGGGACTAGATGTGGTAGACAGAGTGCCTGAAGAACAATGGACAGAGGATCCTAACACTGCCCAGTAGGTGATGACCAAAACCATATCCAAGAAAAAGACATGCAAGAAGGCAAAAGTGGTTTTCTGAGGAGGCTTTACAACTAGCTGAGAAAAGAAGAGATGTGAAATGCAAAGAAGAAAGGGAAAGACATATCCAACAGAATGCAGAGTTTCAAAGACTAGAACGGGCAGTTAACAGAAGCAGAATATATTAACAAGAGGTGACAAGAAACATAGAAGAATTATTAAAGAAAAAAAAATAAAAGCTCTTAATGACCCAGATAACCATGATGGTGTGGTCACTCATCTGGAGCCAGACATCCTGGAATGTGAAGTCAGGTGGACCTTTGGAAGCATTACTATGAACAAAGCTAGTGGAGATGATGGAATTCCAGCTGAGTTATTTCAAATCCTATAAAAAGATGTTGCTAATGTGCTTCACTCATTATGCTACCAAATTTGGAAATCTCATCAGTGGCCACAGGACTGGAAAAGGTCAATTTTCATTCCAATCCCAAAGAAAGGCAATGCCAAAGAATATTCAAATTACCATAATGTTGCGCTCACTTAACATTTTTTTTTCATTTATTTTTATTAGTTGGAGGCTAATTACTTTACAATATTGTAGTGGTTTTTGCATACATTGACATGAATCAGCCATGGATTTACATGTATTCCCCATCCTGATCTCCCCCTCCCACCTCCCTCCCCATCCCATCCCTCTGGGTCTTCCCAGTGCACCAGCCCTGAGCACTTGTCTCATGCATCATTCTACTGAAACTATACTCAAAATCCTCCAAGCTAGACTTCAGCAGTATGTGAATCAAGAACTTCCAGATGTAAAGCTGGATTTAGAAAAATCTAAAGAACCAGAGATCAAATCTCCAACAGCTGGCTCTTCTTCACTGACTATGCTAAAGCCTTTGAGTGTGTGGATCACAGCAAACTGTGGAAAACTCTTAAAGAGATGGGAATAACAGACCACCTAACATGCTTCCTGAGAAACCTATATGAAGGTCAAGAAGGAACAGTTAGATCTGGACATGGAACAAAGAACTGGTTCCAAATTGGAAAGAAATGCATCAAGGCTGTATATTGTGAACTGCTTATTTAACTTATATGCAGAGTACATCATATGAAATGCTAGGCTGTATGAAGTTCAAACTGGAATGAAGACTGTGACAGGAAATATTAGTAACTTCAAATATGAAGATGGTAGCACTTTAATGGCAGAAAGTGAAGAGGTATCCAGACTCTCTTGATTAATACAAAAGAGGAAAATGAAAAAGCTGGGTAAAAACTCAACAATTAAAAATAATGAAGATCATGCTTTCCGGTCCTAATACTTCATGGCAAATAGATGGGGAAAATGTGGGAACAGTGTCAGCTTTTGTTTTCTTTTGCTCCATTTTCAATACAGTGACTGCAGCCATGAAGTTAAAAGATGCTTGCTCCTTTGAAAAATAACTATGACAAACCTAGACAGTGTATTAAAAAGCAGAGACATCACTTTGCTGACAAAGCTCTATCTAGTCAAAGCTATGGCTTTTCTAATAGTCATGTGTGGATGTGAGAGTTGGACCATAAAAAAGGCTGAGCACCAAAGAAATGATGCTTTCAAACTGTGGTGCTGTAGATGACACTTGATAGTCCCTTGGACTGCAAAGAGATCAAACCAGTTAATCCTAAAGGAAATCAACACAATACTCATTGGAAGGACTGATACTGAAGCTGAAGCTCCAATACTTTGGCCACCTGTTGTGAAGAGCTGACTCATTGGGAAATATCCGGATGCTGGGAAAGATTGAAACCTGGAGGAGAAGAGGGTGACTGAGAATGAGATGGTTGGATCACATCGTTGACTCAAAGGACTTTAGTTTGAGCAAACTCAAGGAGATAGTTAAGGACACAGCTAGTGTCCTTAAGGGAAGGGTGTCCTGTTAAGGGAAGCCTGGTGTGTTCATGGGTTGCAGTTCATGGTTGCAGTTCATAGGTTCACAAAGGTTTGGACACAACTTAGCACCTGAAAAACAACAACGAGTGAGCTCATTTCACTTGTGCTTCCACAATACTCAGTAATACTTTTCACAACCTGTTTGACTTTATGGTCACTCACATGTAAGAGAGTCCTTCGTATGCTGAAGGTTATGCCATTTCCAAAAGGGTCACTCAGGAAAATGCCTCATCGTTTTTTGAATATATGTACTCCACCTAACTGTTCATCATTTTTCTGAGTCTTGCCTAATTTGGCTAGTTTCTTGCCAAAGAAATCCCTCTAAAATATCTATATGGAGCAGAATTACTTTTCAACATTGTGCATGCTTCCAAAAGTGCTATTTCTGCTTGGCTCAAGGCATTCAGCTACAAATCAATGGTTTCTGAATCCCTTCCAGACCACTTGGATCACTGTTGACTTTGCTCTACATGTGTCCTTGCTATTGTTGAACATGTTAGCAGTATAGAAAATTTTATTTACACACATATTGTGGTTATTAGGAAATCATTAATTGTCCATTTTCTATTTCTAAAGTATGATCATTCTCATATGCACCATAAGAACTTCCCAAAAAAGGTTACTTTGGGAAAAAAGGAAAAGCTGCTGATATAAGAGCCATCCAACCTGGAATTCTTTCAGAATAAATGTTGCAAGGTGTAAAGTCTTAGAGATAATGTTATGTGTCAAAGTTTCTCTCTCAATAGGAAGTAACAAACTGAATCAAGATCTTGGTATCATAGGATTCTACATTACAACAGAAACATATTATCAAGTTTAAAAGAAAAAGTTGTATTATGGTATCATTTCTTACACTTGCATTCTCACTTCTACACCCCAAATGACCCCATTTCATAGCCTCTCTATTAAAAGATTATCTCCAGGCACCTAATCATGCAGATAAGCTCTTTGTTCCTTTTTCTTTTTTAAAGCAAATTTAAAAAATCAATTTATTTATTTTAATTGGAGGATAATTACTTTACAATATTGTGATGATTTTTGCCATACATCAGTATAAATCAGTCATTGGTATACATGTGTCATGCATACCCTCCATCCTGAATCCTGCCTCCTACTTCCCATTCCATTCTATCACTCCAGGTTGCCACAGAGCACTGGCTTTGGGTGCCCTGCATCATACAGCAAACTTACTGGCTATCTATTTTACATATGGTAATACCTGTGTTTCAATGCTATTTTCTCAAGTCATTCCATCTTCTTCTTTCCCCCATGAGTTCAAAAGTCTCTTCTTTACATATGTGTCTCCTTTACTGCCCTGCATGTAGGATCATTGGTACCATCTTTCTAAATTCCATATATATATATATATATATATATATATATATATATATATGTATATATATATATATATGTATATATATGCATATATATATTGATATAGATAATATCTTTCTCTTTCTGACTTATTTCACTTTGTATAGTAGGCTTCAGGTTCATCTATCTTGTTTGAACTGACCCAAATAGGTTCTTTTCTATGGCTAAGTGATATTCCATTGGGTATATGTATCACAACTTCCTTATCCATTCATCTGTTGAAGGACATGTAAGTTGCTTCCATGTCCTAGCTATTGTAAACTAGTGCATTGAACACTGGGGTACATGTGTCTTTATCAATTCTGATTTCCTCCAAGAATATATAAAGTAGTGGGATTGCTGGGTCATATGGTAGTTTAATTCCTAGGTTTTAAAAGAATCTCCATACTATTCTCCATAGTGGTTGTATCAGTTTTCATTCTTACAAACACTGTAAGAGGGTTCCCTTTTCTCCACACCTTCTCCAGCATTTATTGTTTGTAAACTTTTTGATGAAGGCCATTCTGACTGGTGTGAGATGATACCACATTGTGGTTTTGATTTGCATTTCTTTAATAATGAATGATGTTGAGCGTATGTCCATGTGTTTATTAGCGATCTATATGTCTTCTTTGGAGAAATGTCTGTTTAGGTCTTCTGTTCACTTTTGGATTAGATTCTTCATTTTTCTGGTGTTGAGTTGCATGAGCTGCTTGTATATTTTGGAGAATAATTCTTTGTCAGTTGTTCTGTTTGCTAATATTTTCTCCCATTCTGAGGGCTGTTTTTCTTACACCTTGCTTATAGTTTCCTTTGTTGTGCAAAAGCTTTTAAGTTTAACAAAGTCCCATTTCTTTATTTTTATTTCCACTATTCTGGGAGGTGGGTCATAAAGTATCTTGCTGTAATTTATACCAGAGAGTGTTCTGCCTGTGTTTCCCTCTAAGAGTGTTATAATTTCTGGTCTTAATTTAGGTCTTTAATCCATTTTGAGTTTATTTTTATATATGATGTTAGAAATGTTCTAATTTCATTTATTGGAAAAGAAGAAGTAAAACTCTAAAGGTTTGCTGATGACATGATTCTCTACCTAGAAAACCCTAAAGATGCCACCAGAAAGTTACTAGTGGTTGTAATTTTAGGTTGTAAATTTAGTGGTTATAAATTTCAATTCAATGTAATTTGTTGAGCTAATCAATGAATATAGTAAAGGGTCTGGATATAAAATTAGCACACAGAAATCCTTTGCATTCCTATACACTAGCAATAAAGAATCAGAAAGAGAAATTAAGGAAACAACCCCATTCACCATAACAACAACAACAAAATGAAATATCTAGAAATAAATTTATCTAAAGAGACAAAAATCCTGTATACAGAAAACTATAAAACACTGATGAAAAAATATCAAATTCAACACAAATAGATGGAGAAATATACCATGTTCTTGGATTTGAAGAATCAGTATAGTGAAAATGATTATACTACCCTAAGCAATCTATAGATTCAATGAAATCCCTATTAAACTACTAACGGTATTTTTCACAGAACAAATAATTTCACAACTTGTATGGAAATACAAATGACCTCAATGGAACTGGAGGGATCAGTCTTCTTGACTTTAGACTATATTACAAAGCTACAGTCATCAAGACAGTATGGTACTGGCACAAAAGCAGAAATATAGATCAACAGAACAAAATAGAAAACCCAGAGATAAATCCATTCACCTATGGACACCTTTTCTTTGGCAAAGGAGGCAAAAATATACAATGGAGAAAAGACAATCTCTTCAACAAGTGGTGCTGGGAAAACTGATCAACTGCATGTAAAAGAATGATTAAATCACTTTCTAACACCATTTTTAGGAAATATTTTTAGTGTCCCTTTAAATTTCTTATGAAAATGTTACTCTGAAAGTAATAATGAATGGAGTATGTCCAAATAACATGATGCTTTTAGCTAAACCACGTATCATAGTCATTGTGAAACAGGTCCTTTATGTTGAGAACATAGATTCAGATGCTTCAAATTGAAATAATTCACATCATATCTATATTGTTATAACAGTTTTGATCATTGTTTCAGTAATGACACCCACAAAAAAATGAACAAACAAAATGAACAAGCAAAGTTAACAAACAAAAGTAGAGATTGTACAAACACTTATCAGGGCCCTTAGAAATTCTCTGGAAGCTGTGATGGCATAGTATGATCTAATTGATAGCTCTCAGCTGGATTTTATCTCTGTGTAATTTATTCCAAAGCAACTAAAGAAAGAAAGGAAAAAAAAAAAAAAGATCTCATTGTCATTCTGAAGAGCTAGAAGCAACTATTGATATTTCAATGGAGAATAAAGAAATAAACCTTAATTCAGAACAACTAGTAGAACCATGGAGACTCATCTCTTTTATCAGCCTGCTACCTCAAGTATTGTTTTTTTTTTTTTTAATCTGTTACTGCTTTTTAAATAAGTAATTCAAGTAAGATTTATTCAAGAAAGATGTTAAAGACTTCCAATTAGCCTATCCAATTTATAAGCAAACATTTTTTTTTTCCACATGCATTTTTCAATGTTAAATTTTTTAATGTCTAGGATATAAATCAGTTTTCAGTCTCTTCAGAACTTTCTGATAGACTTTTTTGGGATGGTGTATCATATGCTACCTTTTCTTTATTCTTTGGAGTTTCAGAAATCTTTCCAACATTAGGGATTTCCACATTTTTTTCCGCTGTCTATGACCCATTAACAAAACTCAGGTAAGTTACCACCACTGCCCAAGAATTTTCAAAAAAATCCACAGATGTCCCCTCAGAATAAGCTTGTAGTGTTTGTATAAAAAGCTGAATGTGTTACTGTAAGTGATTTAGCCTACTGTACAAGTTTTCCTTTTTCTACTTATAAGAATTTTTTCTCCACCAGCTGAATTGCTGAAATTTCCATTCTGCTGACAGTTATTACATGTATACTATGGTACTTGAATTGTTTTATTAAGAAGATAATTATATGGTCAGGTCATTCATCAATGGACTATGGGAAAAAGAAACTCCTAAGGCTCATTTATTGTCATGCAAATAGTAGCTATATTATGTGACAATCCTCCTGATGCAACACCTACTGTATTCAGCATTCAGTACACGCACACACACACAGACACGCATACACACACACAATTTTCACTTGATAAATGAACTCTTTTGGGAAGCATCCTCATTTATAGTTTCAATTGTTTCTGTCATAGACTCAGAGTTTCCCCTTTGCTTTCTAATACACTTTCCCTGGAGTATTTTAGTATTAAACCCATTCACAATTCCCATGCAAGATAATTTAGAAAGCAAATTCATTATTATATCCATATATCTTTAGTATTGGGTACTGTCTCTATTAGAGCTCAAGAGAACAGTTTCTATTGAAAACAACAATATACATATTAGCAGCATTTGGTAGCTCTTAGGTCTATAATAACTATAGTAACCTGTAATAAGGGGTTGAGGATGCATGATCTGGCTTCTGTCACCAAGTCAAAAGAGCATGGTGGCAAGTTGGTAAAATGCTTAATATAGTATATTCACTAGGGTCTTATAGTCCCAGTGACCTAGATAAGTCCTGTACTATAGCATGTTTTTAATCCTACAATGTGAAACTTTATTCAGATGTTCATTTGAATAGTCAGCATGTACTCACTTGCTTTTTTCATTTTGCCTCTTTTAAAGACACAGTTAAATTTCCTAATTAGGAAGGTACATAATTTGGAATGAGATATAACCACTAAGTGTGGACTGTCATTTTAGTAGTCAACTTCTCCAAAAATAGTAGTTATCTCTATTTTAAGAAGACCTCTTGAAGCACCAGGTAAATGATTTTCCAAATTTCACAGAGTTAGCCAATTTCTAAATTTTTGAAATTTATCACCATTCTCTATAACTTTTCTTGTCAAAATTTTTTTAAGTCCCTTTTCTTTCCCTGTGAACAATAGGGAAAGGAGTATGTCAAGGCTATATACTTTCACCCTACTTATTTAACTTATATGCAGAGTACATCATGAGAAACACTGGACTGGATGAAACACAAGCTGGAATCAAGATTGGGAGAAATACCAATAACCTCAGATATATAGATGACATCACCTTTATGGCAGAAAGCAAAGAAAAACTAGAAAGACTTTTGATGAAAGTGAAAAAGGAGAGTGAAACAGTTGGCTTAAAACTCAACATTCAGAAAACGAATGGCATCTTGTCCCATCACTTCAATGCAAATAGATGGGCAAATGATAGAAACAGTGACAGACTATTTTTTCTGGGACTCCAAAATCACTTCAGTTGGTGAGTGCAGCCATAAATTAAAAGATGCTAGCTTCTTAGAAGGAAAGTTTTGACCAACCTAGGCAGCATATTAAAAAGCAGAGACATTACTTTGCCAACAAGGGTCTGTCAAGTCAAAGCTATGATATTTACAGTAGTCATGTATAGATATGAGAGTTGGACTACAAAGAAAACTGAATGCCAAAGAATTGATGTTTTTGAACGGTGGTGCTGGAGAGGACTCTTGAGAGTCCCTTGGACTGCAAGGAGTTCCAACCAGTCCATCATAAAGGAAATCAGTCCTGAATATTCATTGGAAGAATTGATGCTGAAGCTGAAATTCCAATACTTAGGCCATCTGATATGAAGAACTGACTTATTTGAAAAGACCCCAATGCTGGGAAAGATAGAAGACAGTAGGAGAAGAGAATGGTAGAGGATGAGATGGTTGAATGGCATCATCGACTCAATGGACTTGAGTTTGAGTAGACTCTGGGAGTTGGTGAGGGACAGGGAGGCCTGGCATGCTGAAGTCCATGGGGTTAAAAAAGTTGGACACTACTGAGTGACTGAACTGAACTGAATACTTTTTAAAAATCTATTTTATTTCCCTCTTCTTTTTAATAAATAGCAGAACTCTACCTGACTTAATCTTACTTGTTTTTAATCATTGCACGTAGGTCATTTTTCTTTCTCTTTCTTTGGCCTTTTGAATTGCTCTAAGCTTTCACACTCACTCTTTCAAACTCCATGACAGATAACTGAGGAAGTTTATCTACTACTATGATACCCTTTTCATCCCTGAAGAGGGAGTTCAAGAAGTGTTTCTCAGAATTTTATTGTTCCCAATACTGTTTCAGGAAGGAGCATGTCATTAAGGACAACTTTATTTTGATTATCATATAACCAATGAAGTGTCTTTGCCTGTCTTAATATTTTCATTATTCCATAGGTTTGTTCTATTTTCACATGAAAGAATAAATAGGACTCTTCTCTCTCTCTCTTTTTTTTTCTTTTCTTTTCTTTTTATTTTTTTTGAACACTCACTTGACTCTGGCTTTTATCCTCTTGGGAAGGAGAGATCTGCTATATTTTTTTTTATATTAATACATTGAATGCCAAAACCACAACTAACTTTCAGTTCAGTTCAGTCTCTCAGTAGTGTACAATTTTTTGTGACCCTATGGACTGCAGCATGCCAGGCTTCCCTGTCCATCACCAACTCCCAGACCTTACACAAAATCATGCCCATTGAATTGGTGATGCCATCCAACCATCTCATTCTCTGTAACCCTTTCTCCTCCCACTGTCAGTCTTTCCCAGCTTCAGTTCAGTTCAATTCAGTTGCTCAGTCATGTCTGACTCTTTGCAACCCCATGAATCACAGCAAGCCAGGCCTTCCTGTCCATCACCAACTCCCGGAATTTATTCAAACTCATGTCCATTGAGTCAGGGTCTTTTTAAAACGAGTCGGTTCTTCAAATCAGGTGGCCAAAGTATGGAGCTTTCAGCTTCAGCATAAGTCCTTCTAATGAGTATTCAGGACGGATAACCTTCAGGATTCACTAATTTCATGGCCTTGCTCTCCAAGGGACTCTCAAGAGTCTTCACCAACACTATAGTCCAAATCTCACACCCATACATGACTACTGGAAAAACCATAGCTTTGACTAGATGGACTTTTGTTGGCAAAGAAAAGTCTCTGCTTCTTAATATGCTGTCTATGTTGGTCATAGCTTTTCTTCCAAGGAGCAAGCATCTTTTAATTTCATGGCTGAAGTCATCATCTGCAGTGATTTTGGAGCCCAAAGTCTCCCACTGTGTCCATTATTTCCCCATCTATTTCCATGAAATGATGGGGACAGATGCCATGGCCTTAATTTTCTGAATTTTGACTTTGTTGAATGTTGACTTAGTTTTCTGAATGTTGAATGCTCACTGACTGTGGCTCAGACCATGAACTACTTATTGCCAAACTCAGACTTAAATTGAAGAAAGTAAGGAAAACCACTAGACCATTCAGGTATGACCTAAATCAAATCCTTTATGATTATACAGTGGGCATGAAAAATAGATTGAAGGGATCAGAAATGATAGACAGATGCCTGAAGAACTATGGATGGCAGTTCATAACATTGTACAGTAGGCTGTGATCAAGACCATGCTCAAGAAAAAGAAATGCAAAAAGGCAAAGTGGTTATCTGAAGAGGGCTTACAAATAGATGAGAGAAGAAGAAAAGCTAAATGTCAAGTAAAAAAGGAAAGATATACCCATTTGAACGCAGAGTCCCAAAGAGCAGCAAGGAGAGATAAGAAAGCCTTCCTCAGTGATCAGTGCAAAGGCATAGAGGAAGACAATAGAATGGGAAAGACTAGAGATCTCTTCAAGAAAATTAGAGATACTGAGGGAATATTTCATGCAAAGATGAGCACAATAAAGGATAGAAATGATATGGACCTAACAGAAGCAGAAGATATTAAGAAGAGGTGGCAAAAATACACCAAAGAACTGTATAAAAAAGATCTTCATGACCCAGATAACCAGGATGGTATGATCACTCACCTAGAGCTAGACATTATGGAATGAGAAGTCAAGTGTGTCTTAGGCAGCATCACTATGAACAAAGCTATTTGAGGTAATGGAGTTCCAGTTGAGCTATTTCAAATTTTTAAAAGATGATGCTGTGAAAGTGCTGCACTCGATATGCCAGCAAATTTGGAAAACTCAGCAGTGGCCACAGGACTAGGAAAGTTTAATTTTCATTCCAGTCTCAAAGAAAGGCAATGCCAAAAAATCTTTTAAGTATCTCACAGCTGCACTCATCTCACATGGTAGCAAAGTAATGCTCAAAATTCACCAAGATAGACTTCAACAGTACATGAATCATGAACTTTTTAAGCTAGATTTAGAAAAGGCAGAGGAACCAGAGATCAAATTGACAACAACCGTTGTATTTTTGAAAGGCAAGAGAGTTCCGGAAAAACATCTATTTCTGCTTTATTGACTATGCCAAGGCATTTGACTGTGTGGATCACAACAAACTGTGGAAAATTCTTAAAGAAATGGGCACACCAGACTACCTGACCTGTCTCCTGAGAAATCTGTATGCAGGTCAAGAAGCAGGATTTAGAACTGTACATAGAACAAAGACTGGTTCCAAATTGGGAAAGGAGTACGTCAAGGATATATATATTGTCACCCTGCTTATTTAACTTCTATTCAGGGTACATCATGAAAAATGGTGGGCTGGATGAAGCACAACAGGAATCAAGATTGCCAGGAGAAATATCAATAACATCAGATATGTAGATGACTCCACCCTTACGGCAGAAAGTGAACCTTAGGTAGCTACTTATTCCAAATATATCCCCCCCCTTTTTTTTTTTCATTTATTTTTATTAGTTGGAGGCTAATTACTTTACAATATTGTAGTGGTTTTTCCCATCCATTGACATGAATCAGCCATGGATTTACATGTATTCCCCATCCCAATTTCCCTCCCACCTCCCTCTCCACCTGATCTCTCTGGGTTTTCCCAGTGCACCAGCCCCGAGCACTTGTCTCATGCATCCAACCTGGGCTGGTGATCTATTTCACCCTTGATAATATACATATTTCAATGCTGTTCTCTTGAAACATCCCACCCTCACCTTCTCCCACAGAGTCCCAAAGTCTGTTCTGTACATCTGTGTCTTTTTTTCTGTTTTGCATATAGGGTTATCACTACCATCTTTTTAAATTCCATATATATGCGTTAGTATACTGTATTGGTCTTTATCTTTCTGGCTTACTTCACTCTGTATAATGGGCTCCAGTTTCATCCATCTCATTAGAACTGGTTCAAATGAATTATTTTTAATGGCTGAGTAATATTCCATGGTGTATATGTACCACAGCTTCCTTATCCATTCATCTGCTGATGGGCATCTAGGTTGCTTTCATGTCCTGGCTATTATAAACAGTGCTGCAATGAACATTGGGGTGCACGTGTCTCTTTCAGATCTGGTTTCCTCGATGTGTATGCCCAGGAGTGGGATTGCTGGGTCATATGGCAGTTCTATTTCCAGTTTTTTAAGAAATCTCCACAATGTTCTCCATAGTAGCTGTACTAGTTTGCATTCCCGCCAAAAGTGTAAGAGGGTTCCCTTTTCTCCACACCTCTCCAGCATTTATTGCTTGTAGACTTTTGGATAGCAGCCATCCTGACTTTTGTGTAATGATACCTCATTGTGGTTTTGATTTGCATTTCTCTGATAATGAATGATGTTGAGCATCTTTTCATGTGTTTATTAGCCATCTGTATGTCTTCTTTGGAGAAATGTCTGTTTAGTTCTTTGGCCCATTTTTTGATTGGGTCATTTATTTTTCTCGAATTGAGCTGCTGGAGTTGCTTGTATATTTTTGAGATTAATCCTTTGTCTGTTGCTTCGTTTGCTATTATTTTCTCCCAATCTGAGGGCTGTCTTTTCATCTTGCTTGTAGTTTCCTTTGTTGTGCAAAGGCTTTTAAGTTTAATTTGGTCCCATTTGTTTATATTTGCTTTTATTTCCATTACTCTGGGAAGTGGGTCATAGAGGATACTGCTGTGATTTATGTCAGAAAAAAGTTTTGCCTAGGTTCTCCTCTAGGAGTTTTATAGTTTCTGGTCTTATATTTAGATCTTTAATCCATTTTGAGTTTATCTTTGTGTATGGTGTTAGAAGTGTTCCAGTTTCATTCTTTTACAAGTGGTTGACCAGTTTTCCCAGCACAACTTGTTAAAGAGGTTGTCTTTTTTCCATTGTATATTCTTGCCTCCTTTGTCAAAGACAGGGTGTCCATAGGTTTGTGGATTTATCTCTGGGCTTTCTATTCTTTTCCATTGATCTATATTTCTGTCTTTGTGCCAGTACCATACTGTCTTGATGACTGTGGCTTTGTAGTAGAGCCTGAAGTTAGGCAGGTTGATTCCTCCAGTTCCATTCTTCTTTCTCAAGATTACTTTGGCTATTCGAAGTTTTTTGCATTTCCATACAAATTGTGAAATTATTTGTTCTATTTCTGTGTAAAATACCATTGGTAGCTTGATAAGGATTGCATTGAATCTATAGATTGCTTTGGGTAGTATAGTCATTTTGACAATATTGATTATTCCCATCCAAGAACACAGTATATTTCTCCATCTTTTTGTGTCCTCTTTGATTTCTTTCACCAGTGTTTTATACTTTTCTATGTATAGGTCTTTCGTTTCTTTAGGTAGATATACTCCTAAGTATTTTATTCTTTTTGTTGCAGTGGTAAATGGTATTGTTTACTTAATTTCTCTTTCTGTTTTCTCATTGTTAGTGTATAGGAATGCAAGGGATTTCTCTGTGTTAATTTTATATCTTGCAACTTTACTATATTTGCTGATTAGCTCTAGTTATTTTCTGGTAGAGTCTTTAGGGCTTTCTATGTAGAGGATCATGCCACCTGCAAACAGTGAGAGTTTCACTTCTTCTTTTCCTATCTGGATTCCTTTTACTTATTTTTCTGCCCTGATTGCTGTGGCCAAAACTTCCAAAGCTATGTTGAGTAGTAGTGGTGAGAGTGGCACCCTTGTCTTGTTCCTGATTTTAGGGGGAATGCTTTCAATTTTTCACCATTGAAGGTAATGCTTGCTGTGGGTTTGTCATATATAGCTTTTATTATGTTGAGGTATGTTCCCTCTATTCCTGCTTTCTGGATAGTTTAATCATAAATTGATGTTGAATTTTTAAAGGCTTTTCTCTGCATCTAATGAGATAATCATATTGTTTTTATCTTTCAATTGTAATGGAATGAGTGCCATTTCCTTCTCCAGGGGATCTTCTTGACCAAGGGATCATTCCCTCATCTCCCGAATTGGCAGATGTATTCTTTACCACCGAGCCACCAAGGATTACCTTAATCTGTAATACCTATGTATCAAACCATTGGATTAACTTCAAGTTCCTTCCAGTCTTCCAAAGAACATCAATATGAGCTGTTTCTTTCTGTTATGTACTCTCCTGAAATAATTTACTTAGGTATTCTGTAGCTAATGTTTTCACGTTTGTCAATATAATCCAGAGAAGTCGCTATACAATTTTTTTCTGTCCACTTTCAGTCTTCTTCTGTCCTTAATTGTAATCATATTTACATCAATTAAATTCAATTAAAAGGAGAAATTGCTAGTTATACCAGCTCAGACCATAAATGGATTGTCCACCACCAGATATCAAAATCTTTTCAGTTCTTTTCTTCCATATTGTCTTTAACTTCGTAAAATTTTTTGCTGTGTGTGTTGAATATGTCTCTTTGTATCAGTTCTACTTCTGTCCAAAATCTGCCTCCTACATAACCATTGGTTCAATGTCAGGTGATATTAAGTTTAGCATCTGCAAAGATTCCCAAGAAATAAGGCCTCAACTCATTTTATTTCCATTATATGACACACAATAGGCACACTGGTGAGTAAATCTTTGTACAATTACTGTGGGTAATTTTTCTTTGGCTTGTTGGATGCAAATCGCTAACATACCAGCATTTCTGATAGATACACTAGTAGGTACATCTCTGGCAGGTACTACATCTATGACTTGCAGTCTGGTGAGTTTTGGCTCCATCTCAAGCACAGCTTGCAGGTCTCTGCCCTGTACAGGTGCACTTTACTGTAAAAAAAGCAACATTGAAGTCACCTGTGTCCACTTTAATTCACTAAACATACCCCTGCCATTTCTTTCCTATCATTTATACTCTGAATGTCACATAACCCATTAAGGAGTATATGTCAAGTCACATGCCTCACATTGTAATTGCAATCTACTGGTCAATGTATCACAATGAAAATTTATGACAGTTAGATGCAATTTCTAGCTCAATATAACATAGATAAGGTATCACTGCATAGTTATTTCTGGAAGCAGTAGCACTGAATCACACTTTCAGAAATTTCTAAGTCAGTATAGTAGTTTTGAGCAGCTGTTATCTTTTTATCTACATATGGTATTTGGATATGTCATCACTATAGTTATCAGATTGTTGACATAGTTTGTTAAATATATTTTGCAATTGTGGAGTAGAGAAACAGATTCAATACTCAAGTTCAGTCCAACTGGAAAAAAATCACAGGAGGCTTATTAACCTCTGTTTCAGGGAAAATTTTCTGCATGACAAGTTTACTTCAAGCTTAGTAATTCTAACCAACCATCATTTATTTGTTCACATTTCTGTCTTGACAGCTTTGTGAACTTGGCTCAGCTGGACAGTTATCCTCCTGATCTTGCTGTGGTAACCCATACAGTTACCATAATCTGGGGCTTGATGGTCCTAAATGGACTCATTATATGTCTGGGGCTTTTGCTGCATCGCTGGACATTCTTTGTCTATGTAATGTCTCTCTTCACGTGATTTCTCATCTTCGAGGAGGCTTAGCTCTGCTTACATGCAGAATGAGGGTCTTAGGATTCTAAGAGGGCACATTCTATTGGTGAAAGCAAGCCATTGGGGCATACAAGATTCAAAAGGAAAGGGAACAGATTTCACCTCTTGTAAGAGGAGAAGAAAAACAAAGTGATATTTTTATCTATCACAACCCCCACAGTCATTCACTGTATTTCTACTTAAGAGGAATAGCATTATGCAATAAGTGTATTATGTATTATGGCTAACAGTGAATCTACCATATATGACAGAAAGCAACACAATATTGTTAAAACAACTGTTTGCCAATAAAAAAATAAAGTGAATTAAATTCAAAAGGAATCTACCAGAGCCTAGCAACTAATGAGAGGTGACAATACATAAGGGCTTCCTAGATTGCTCCGTGGTAAAGAACGAACCTGCCAATGCAGGAGACATTGGTTTAATTCCTGGGTGGGGAAGATCCCCTGGAGAAGGAACCAGAAACCCACCAGTATGCTTGCTTAGGAAATCCCATGAACAGAGGAACCTGGTGGGTTATAGTCGACAGGGTCACACAGAATTGGGTACAGCTTAATGACTAAACAGTGACAATATATAAGGCAGTGGAACATCATGGTATAAATCAGAGTTTGGAAACTATTTGTCTTGATTTGACCTGGAGGAAGGCATGGCAACCCACTCCAGTATTCTTGGCTGGAGAAGGCCATGGATAGAGGATCTTGGCAGGCTACAATCCACGGGGTCACAAATGTCAGACACAACTGAGTTACTAACACTGTCTAGATTTGACTCTTGTTTTTTTATCATCTAATATTTGTGTATAGTGATGAGGTTCAGTTCCGTTTAGTCACTCAGTTGTGTCCAACTCTTTGCGACCTCATGGACTGAAGCATGTCAGACTTCCCTGTCCATCACCAACTCCCAGAGTTTACTCAAACTCATGTCCATTGAGTAGGTGATGACATCCAACCATCTCATCCCTGTCATCCCCTTCTCTTCCCTCCTTCAATCTTTCCCAGCATCAGGATCTTTGCAAATGAGTCAGTTCTTTGCATCATGTGGCCAAAGTATTGAAGTTTCAGCTTCAGTATCTGTCCTCCCAATGAATATTCAGGACTGATTTCCTTTAGGATGGACAGGATGGATCTTCTTGCAGTCCAAGGGACTCTCAAGAGTGTTCTCCAACAGTTCAAAAGCATCAATTCTTCCATGCTCAGCTTTCTTTAAAGTCCAAATTTCACATCCATACATGACTACTGGAAAAATCATAGCTTTGAATAGATGTCAAAGCTATTACTTTGTTGGTAAAGTAACATCTATGCTTTTTAATATGCTATCTAGGTTGGTCATAATTTCTCTTCCAAGAAGCAAGCGTCTTTTAATTTTGTGGCTGCAGTCATCATTTGCAGTGATTTTGGAGCCCCCCCAAATAAAGTCTGACACTGTTTCCTTTGCTTTGCCATCTATTTGCTATGAAGTGCTGTGCCAGATGCCATAAACTTACCTTTCTGAACCTTGAGTTTTAAGCCAGCTTTTTCACTCTCTTCTTTCACTTTCATCAAGAGGCCTTTTAATTCTTCTTTGCTTTCTGCTCTAAGAGTGGTGACCTCTGTATATCTGAGGTTACAGATATTTCTCCTGGCAATCTTGATTCTAGCTTGTGCTTTATCCAGCCCAGGCTTTCTCATGATGTACTCCACATAGAAGTTAAATAAGCAGGGTGACAATATATAACTTTGATGTACTCCTTTCCCGATTTGGAACCAGTCTGTTGTTCCACATCCAGTTCTAACTGTTGCTTCTTGACCTGCATACAAGTTTCTCAGGAGGCAGGTCAGGTGGTCTGGTATTCTCATTTCCTTAAGAATTTTCCACAGTTTGTTGTGAACCACTTAGTCAAAGGCTTTGGCATAGTCAATAAATCAGAAGTAGGTGTTTTTCTGGAACCCACTTGCTTTTTTGATGATCCAACAGATGTTGACAATTCATCTCTTGTTCCTTTGCCTTTTCTAAATCCAGCTTGAACATCTGAAAGTTCATGGTTCATATACTGTTGAGGCCTGACTTGGTGAATTTTGAGTATTACTTTGTTAGCATGTGAGATGAATGCAATGTGTGGTAGTTTGAGCATTCTTTGGCATTATCTTTCTTTGGGATTGGAACAAAAACTGACCTTTTCCAGTCCTGTGGCCACTGCTGAGTTTTCCAAATTTGCTGGCATATTGAATACAGCACTTTCACAGCATCATCTTTTAGAATTTGAAATAGCTCAACTGGAACTCCATCACCTCCACTAACTTTGTTTGTAGTCGTGCTTCCTAAGGCCCACTCGAATTTGTATTCCAGGATGTCTGACTCTAGGTGAATGATCACACCATTATGGTTATCTGGGTCATGAAGATCTTTTTTCATAGTTCTTCTGTGCAATTTTGCCACCTCTTGTTAATCTCTTCTGCTTCTCTTAGGTCCACACCATTTCTGTCCTTTATTGTGCCCATATTTGCATGAAATGTTCCCTTGGTATCTCTAATTTTCTTGAAGAGATCTCTAGTCTTTCCCAGTCTATGGTTTTCCTCTGTTTCTTTGCATTGATCACTGAGGATGCTTTATATATCTGTGACTTTATTTTCCTTTACATGGTAAGAATAACAGCTATAATAACACAACATCAGAGGGTTGCTATAAGAATTAAATGAACTAATGGCCTAGCAACCTAGTATTTTAAGAACACAATAAATGTTATTTATAAATCATTTTCATACACTACTTACATTGTACATTGTTCATCATGTAACTATTTCTTTTAAAATTTTATAAATGGTTACTGTTTGCGGTTAACTAAAAGTCCCACATCTTTCAATTAATCCTAGATAGATTGCTTTTTAAATGATATTTAAAACTTAAGACAAGGACAGTAGTTTGCTCTGATAAAGTGTTGATTTTAATATACTCAGCTTGTAAATATGTCTTTGCTTTCTAATTGCTATTTATTAGAAATTTCTCTAATAACTTTTTCATAATTGAGACCATAACATCATCAAAGACTTCATAATTAAATGTTTTTTTTTTTCAGTTAGTAAGTCAGCAAAACATGGTCAAAGACTTGTTAGTACACTTTGATTCTGTGTCCTGTTGGATTGAAACAATCTTTTTCTATTCTTTCCCCTTTTACTATACTGGAAAGCTGTATATTTTATTTTAGCAATTTTCCTTAAAAATTACTTAATTGTTACATGCATACTTAATTTTTTAATATTTCTCTAATTCATCCATGTTAAAGAGATTAGCTTGTTATAAAATTTCTCTAAATACTACTTACCCAGCTGATAAATTTTTGTTTTTTAAAATTGCATTTTTTGCAATTTTTAAATTTTTTGCAATTTTTAAAATTTCCATTTTTACAAAAAGCAAAAAAACAGTGGTATATTTATTTCATATGCTTTCTGTACTTGGTCCAATTTATTGATATATTTTATTTATATTTTTGCTCATTTAGCTTTTGCCCCTCATTTTTTAATAGGGACATGATTTTTCATGTCTAAGTACATCATTCAGTAAAGGTTTTGTAAGAATCTGGAACAATAAAGTATAGGCAAATGATTTAATTTTTTTATAATTAGGATTTAATTTAGCTCTATATAGATATTTGGTTTATTTTCTTTCACTGTAGTGATTTATGTATTATACCTGATAGAATGTCCTACATTAGATTATATATTGTTAATTCTGGTAGCTTTGAAGTATTTTTCAATTCTCTTGAAATATTATCCTATAATTTTTCTGGGTATTTTTTTTTCTCTTATGTTTGTTTCTATGCTTGTCTCACTCAGAAATAGAATATATTTTCATTTTAATGTACATTTTATGTCAGTTACAGAGAATTTTGAAACTTTGACTTTTGCTGCTCTCCAAATTATCCCATTCTCTTCTACTGGAAATTCCATAAATGTAATTTATAACTATTCAATGTACATTTCATGTTTTTTTCTCATAATGTCTTAGATGACTAATTTTAACTCTTGACTCATTCATTCTTTCCCTGTCCCAAAAGTACTAATTATCCTATCCTTTTATATTCATTTTAATATTTTTTCATATCTACAATTCCATTTTTCTTTTTCTTATCTTCTGATCTTGTTTTTATGCGGCCATTTTCTTCATAATCACTCTGAGTCTTATCAGTGCACT
This sequence comes from Hydropotes inermis, assembly GCA_020226075.1. Classification (NCBI taxonomy): domain Eukaryota; kingdom Metazoa; phylum Chordata; class Mammalia; order Artiodactyla; family Cervidae; genus Hydropotes; species Hydropotes inermis. Next base: position 39,530,057 of record CM035276.1, read on the forward strand.
TATTTTAGTATCTTCAGAACAATCTGCTACTTTCATGTCAACACTGTGAAGTCATCTATTTGCTGAGGGTTTCTTAGATTTTTTCTATGGCTTTCAGTTTCATTGTATATTATAATTTATTTCTGAGGGCACAGGTTCTAGGTCCCATTATCTTTTCATGGTATCCCAGGATCTGTCTTACACTCCCACTCACTAATGTGAGTTTTTCCTCTGACTCATCAGATCAGTTCTGTGGGATGGAGAATAATGGGTGCATTGGATATCACATGTTGAAGATGACTGAGGCTCTACTAGCCAGGGTCTCTGACTTAAACTGTTGAGCCCTGCTTCCTGGATCTGTGCACCTTCTCACTATTGTTACATGAGCAAGAAGCAGACTGCTCTTGTTTTGAGCCATTATATGTCTGAGACATTGCCACCAGAGGCTAGGCAGCCTGACTAATGGGCTGTCTGACTTAATGTTTCATGTTTTCTAGTGACCACATCCTTTATTAAGTCCTGAATGTTCTGCTACATTATAATAATAAAAAGAGAATTGTCCTTCTTGATCTTTTTTCTTAAGTCATTTGTCTGTTGGAGTCCACCCAAAACCAAATTAATCAGTGTATGAAAATGTAAAATTTATTGTATTTTCTGTATAATACTTAAAAAAAAAAAACCCTTAAATTAACTCGAAATTAGATCAGTGTCACTAATATTAATTAACTTTATTCTTCAACTGGAATAACTTGGCTTTGCACACATAACAATCCCAAAATCTTTTTCCAACATAAAGATTGTAGAATAATTCTTATTATCATTATCATCCCTTCAGAGTTCACAAATTCTTATTTGTCTCTAAAAATATGTATTTCTAAAGTAGGCATTTCCTTTATATAACATGTTATCAGAACCTTAGGCTTCCCTAGTGTCTCAATGGTAAATAATTTGCCTGAAAATACAGAAGATGCAAGTTTGATTCCTGGGCCAGGAAGAACTCCTGGAAAAGGAAAAAGGTAGGCAACCCACTCCAGTATTCTTGCCTGGGAAATCCCATGGACAGAGGAGCATGGTGGGCTACCATCCACAGGGTTGCATAGAGTCAGATAGGACTTTGTGATTAAACAACAACAAATTAGAGCCTCAAAAATTTCTTCTGTTTATTTTAGGTGAATTTATGAGTTTGCTTTGTTTTTATTTTATTATCAAGCATAGGGTCTACATATAGTCTTTGAAGAGTTGATCTTAAAAAGTAATGTCTCTCTAGTAACATGGATGCACAACTTGAGAATGCCTTCCATACCATATTCTATATGTATTTGTAGACTATTTTTTTATCAGCTTTGAGTGTTTTAACATACATTATTCTTTTGACACCTAAAAAATAAAGCTTCTTGAGTCAACACCAGGCTTATTTTATCTTTATAAAAATCTCTAGAAAGTTCTTTTGGTCAATCCAAAGGACTATATTATCTGTTGAACATTGGTCTTTAGAAAAAATAAAAGAAATTTACTACTATAATTTTTGTAATATATATTTACTACTTATTGCATTTATTTCACTTTTCTATCATTAGTTTGTTCCATGTTTTTTGTCAGAATTGAATCCAATGTATATTTGTCCACTTTTCTAATTTTTGAGCTGTAACCTACTATTTATTCAGTTTGGGATTCCCAGGTGATGCAGTGGTAAAGAATCTGCCTGCCAACGCAGGAGATGCAAGAGATGTGGGTTCTATCCTGGCTTGGGAAGATCCCTTGTAACAGAAACGAAACCCACTCCAGTATTCTTACTTGGGAAATTCCACGGACAGAGGACCCTGGAGGGCTAAGATCCATGGGGTCCCAAAGAGTCGGCAACGACTGAACATGCACACACACACACATTTATTCACTTTAGCAATGTTGCAAATTTTGTTTTTAGCTTGTTGAAACTACTACAGAGCATGTAAGTCTTTGAAACTTTCGTTTTCACAGAAAGCACATTTTACCTACATATTGGTAGTTGTCATGGAAAAGCTTACTCTTCCTAAACAAGCAGACAGCATGCAGTTACATGATAATATTCCCCAGATCCTATCTATTCTTCTTTTTTGTAAGATCCTATCTATTCTTCTTTTTCTTTTAAGTAATTTTAGATTGCTTTATGTCTGTGAATTTCCCTATCAATACATTAATATATTTTGCTTCTATATCTTTATCCCAAATAGTGAATAAATTGTTTGGGGGAGAGAGTTCATATTTCTATTATCTTATTTCCATTATGAATTTCATACACAAGAATAATGTGAAAGACTCTTTACTGTATGGGCCCATAGGTTCTGGCAGCTGTTCAAATCCTAGACTAGATTTGAACTTTATTTACCGAACCTGAGCCACCTAATATGTGTATTTGTTCATTATGCAAATAATTATAAATATATATGTGATGCGGATAGTTTTTCAGATAACTGAAATAAATGTTAATGGTTTCTTATTTCCAATGAATGAGAAAGAGTTCATTGAAGTCAGAACAACAGAATTTTTGATTCCCTTCTCAGAAAATGTACAATGCCAAATTTCATAGTTACTGAAGGTATTAATATCCTTGAGTCCCTTATATAAAATAACAATTTAAACTTGAGTAATAATATAGTTTATGAAGTGCTTTCAAATATAACATGCCATTAAGCTTAAAAGATCCTTTTTAGGTGGGAATAAAAAATATTATAGTACAAATAAGAAAACTGAGCCACAGAGGATAAGTGATTTTTTTTTTCAATAAAGCACAGTTAATAAATGGCAGATATCCAAACGATTGGTAAACTATGAACTTCAGTTGAGTTCAATTCAGTCACTCAGTTGTGTCTGATTCTTTGTGACCCCATGGATCACAGCATGTCAGACCTCCCTGTCCATCACTAACTCTTGGAGTCTACTCAAACTCATGTCCATCGAGTCGGTGATGCCATCCAGCCATCTTATCCTCTGTCTCCCCTTCTCCTCCTGCTCTCAATCCCTCCCAGCATCAGGGTCTTTTCCAGTGAGTCACCTCTTCGTATGAGGTGGCCAAAATATTAGAGTTTCAGCTTCAGCATCAGTCCTTCCAATGAACACCCAGGACTGATCTCCTTTGGGATGGACTGGTTGGATCTCCTTGCAGTCCAATGGACTCTCAAGAGTCTTCAGCAACATTTCTTTGGCACTCGGCTTTCTTCACAGTCCAACTCTCATATTCATACATGACTACTGGAAAAAGCGTAGCCTTGACTAGACGAACCTTTGTTGACAAAGTAATGTCTCTGCTTTTTAATATGCTATCTAGGTTGGTCATAACTTTCCTTCCAAGGAGTAAGTGTCTTTTAATTTCATGGCTGGAGTCACCATCTGAAGTGATTTTAGAGCTGCAAAAAATTAAGTCTGACACTGTTTCCACTGTTTCCCCATCTATTTGCCATGAAGTGATGGGACCAGATGCCATGGTCTTAGTTTTCCGAATGCTAAGCTTTAAGCCAACTTTTTCACTCTCCTCTTTCACGTTCATCAAAAGGCTTTTTAGTTCCTCTTCACTTTCTGCCATAAGGGTGGTGTCATCTGCATATCTGAGGTTATTGATATTTCCCCTGGTAATCTTGATTCCAGCTTGTGCTTTATCCAGCCCAGCATTTCTCATGATGTACTCTGCATAGAAGTTAAATAAGCAGGGTGACAATATACAGCTTTGATATACTCCTTTCCCGATTTGGAACCAGTCTGTTGTTCCACATCCAGTTCTAACTGTTGCTTCTTGACCTGCATACAGATTTCTCAGGAGGCATATCAGGTGGTTTGGTATTCTCATTTCCTTAAGAATTTTCCACAGTTTGTTCTGAACCACTTAGTCAAAGGCTTTGGCATAGTCAATAAATCAGAAGTAGGTGTTTTTCTGGAACCTACTTGCTTTTTTGATGATTCAACGGATGTTGATGATTCATCTCTTGTTCTTCTGCCTTTTCTAAAACCAGCTTGAACATCTGGAAGTTCACGCTTTGTGTATTGCTGAAGCCTGGCTTGGAGAATTTTGAGCATTACTTTACTAGCGTGTGAGATGAGTGCAATTATGTGGTAGTTTGAGCATTCTTCTGCATTGCCTTTCTTTGGGATTGGAACAAAAGCTGACCTTTTCCAGTCCTGTGGCCACTGCTGAGTTTTCCAAATTTGCTGGCATATTGAATGTGGCACTTTCACAGCATCATCTTTCAGCATCTGAAAAAGTTCAACTGAAATTCCATCACCTCCACTAGCTTTGTTCATAATGATGCTTTCTAAGGCCCCCTTGAGTTCACATTCCAGGATGTCTGGCTTAGGTTATTTACAAATTATTTATTGCCTCTCACCTTTTTTGCTTCCCTAACCCTTAGAAGTATAGTTTACTAAATTTTATTTTAAAATCTGAAATTTCTCATAAGTATCACTCTCCCTCTCATAAGTATCACTCTCATAAGTATCACAAAGTTTCTTTGTCCCATGCCACTGTTACTTGCACTGTTTATACTGAATTCCTCACTGTTGTCAAAAAATCCTTATGTTTTTCACCTTTTGTGGTTTTGTATTGTTGTTTCCTCTTTAAAGACCTTTGCCCAAAATTATCTATTCATCGTGCAGTAAAACAGAGAAGTAGATTCCAGCTTCATATAGTGGGAGATTTTAATAAATAAAATCAATGAACTTGGAATGTTCCATGTGAACTTGAGATAGGCTAAGTATCTATTAAGGGAGTTTTACTAGGTATTCTCTTGTTGGTTATGAGAAGGTTAGGTCAAAACATGTTGAAATATCTTTTCTTTTTAGGTCTAAGGCGATTAAATTATTCTAGTACATTTTGTAATCATCTCATTTTCTTTCTAGGTTGCTTGTCTTTTTAGAGGTACAGGGATGAAATCTATATATCTTTGCATCACTCATAGCATCTAAAGGTATCTTACTGATATTCATCATTCAGAAAAATTTGTCAATGATATATATATATATATATATATATATATATATATGTATATAACATGAATCAAAAGCACTATAGAGAGAATATGTTTTTAAAAACCTGATGAGAGTACAGAAAGAAGACATTAGAAAAGAATTAGATAAAATTGAGTAGAAAATAATAAAGGTAGACATAGACACATACATGTATTAAAAAAAAACAAAATAAGGCAAGCAGCTAATAAACAGATGTGTGATTATTATTGGACAGTTATTATGCTCAAACGTATAGTGGGTATACTTGAACAATGGCAGTGTTATATTGGATGACAGTGCTTTGAAAATTATTGAGAAATTTATATTTATCTAGTGCTTCCTGACATTAAACATTTCTTTTTTTTTTTTTTTCATTTATTTTTATTAGTTGGAAGCTAATTATTTTACAATATTGTAGTGGTTTTAGCCATACATTGATAGTTTTGGAAGTTTTGGCCACAGCAATCAGAGCAGAAAAAGAAACAAAAGGAATCCAGATAGGAAACGAAGAAGTGAAACTCTCACTGTTTGCAGATGACATGATCCTCTACATAGAAAACCCTAAAGACTCTACCAGAAAATTACTAGAGCTAATCAATGAATATAGTAAAGTTGCAAGATATAAAATTAACACACAGAAATCCCTTGCATTCCTGGACATTAAACATTTCATAAATGTCTGGGTACCAGTACTTTTCTTAGTTTTGCAAGGAATTCTGCAGATCTCATTTTTTTCAAAATTTACAGATGTTTTTGTGAAGACAGAGCTGTCTTTTGACCTTAAAAGTGTTTTGACCCTTAAATACTGACAGAAATAACATTTAGAGACTAAATTGTCTTGCATGACAGGGAAATATGATATCTTATTACTTTCTTCTGTTATTCAACTTTAAAAACAATTACTTTTGCATCGTGATTTTATGTAATAATCCCTTTCTAATGCAATGTCAGTTTATGTACTTTTGAACCATTTCTCCAGGAGCAATGTCTCTCCTCTCCATTAAAAAAAGAAGTTAGTGATTGTATCCACATTTTATTTTAAAACAAATTATTAAAGTTTATAAAACACCATATA
>CM035276.1:40265093-40574478 GCA_020226075.1 Hydropotes inermis
ATCCCATTCTCTACCTAAGACTCGAGAACATAGTAACACTGATGAATGTTTTCCCACTATAGTAAGCTACTCAGCCCAGGAATACTCTTAGTATGGCAGGTTTAAGACTTCCTTCTCCACCTAAAAGTGCATATTCCAGGTGATCTGACCTAGGAAGCTGTCATCTATCCCCACAGGCAGCTCCAATTGGAACAAGCATATAACAAGTAGGACCAGATTGAATAAACTCGCCAAAATAGAACATCAAATTAAATTTTCTTTGGAAACACAGAACACAAAAACAGGTGAGAATCTGCATTTTAAACTTAAAAAGAATTACTGCTTGATCCCATTCTCTACCTAAGACTCGAGAACATAGTAACACTGATGAATGTTTTCCCACTATAGTAAGCTACTCAGCCCAGGAATACTCTTAGTATGGCAGGTTTAAGACTTCCTTCTCCACCTAAAAGTGCATATTCCAGGTGATCTGACCTAGGAAGCTGTCATCTATCCCCACAGGCAGCTCCAATTGGAACAAGCATATAACAAGTAGGACCAGATTGAATAAACTCGCCAAAATAGAACATCAAATTAAATTTTCTTTGGAAACACAGAACACAAAAACAGGTGAGAATCTGCATTTTAAACTTAAAAAGAATTACTGCTTGAAAAAAAAAAAAAAAGGTTTAAATTGTACTTGGAATATTGTAACATAAACTCTCCATGATTCAGTTAAAAAAAAAAAAATACCCATCAAACCAAGAACTAGGGAAATAGTAACTTGAATAAGAAGATAAAATCAACAAACTCCAACACCAACATGAATCAGATATTGGAATTACCTGACAGGGATTCTCTAGCAATGGTCATAGAAATGTTCAACAAGAAATCACTTTCCAAACAAATTTAAAAATAGGTAATTTCATCAAATAAAGATAAACTATAAAAAACAAATGAAATTACAGAAGTGAAAAATACAAGTAAAAATTTTTAAACTCATGTATTACTATACAGGTTTTACTATTGTGTAGATGATATTTACTATTTTCAGTCAGTTCAGTTCAGTTCAGTAACTCAGTCGTGTCTGACTCTTTGCAATCCCATGAATCGCAGCACACCAGGCCTCCCTGTCCATCACAAACTCCTGGAGATTACTCAAACTCATGCCCATCTGGTCGGTGATGCCATCCAGCCATCTCATCCTCTGTCGTCCACTTCTCCTCCTGACCCCAATCCCTCCAAGCATCAGGGTCTTTTCCAATGAGTCAACTCTTTGCAAGAGGTGGCCAAAGTACTGGAGTTTCAGCTTCAGCATCAGTCCTTCCAATGAACACCCAGGACTTACCTCCTTTAAGATGGACTGGTTAGATCTCCTTGCAGTCCAAGGGACTCTCAAGAGTCTTCTCCAACACCACAGTTCAAAATCATCAATTTTTTGACACTCAGCTTTCTTCACAGTCCAACTCTCACATCCATGCATGACCACTGGAAAAACCATAGCCTTGACCAGATGGACCTTTGTTGGCAAAGTAATGTCTCTGATTTTTAATATGCTATCCAGGTTGATCATAACTTTCCTTCTAAGGAGCAAGTGTCTTTTAATTTCATGGCTGCAGTCACCATCTGCAGTGATTTTGAAGCCCCCCAAAATAAAGTCTGACACTGTTTCCACTGTTTCCCCATCTATTTCCCATGAGGTGATGGGACGAGATGCCATGATCTTAGTTTTCGGAATGTTAAGCTTTAAGGCAACTTTTTCACTCTCTTCTTTCCCTTTCATCAAGAGACTTTTTAGTTCCTCTTCACTTTCTGCCATAAGGGTGGTGTCATCTGCATATCTGAGGTTATTGATATTTCTCCCGGCAATCCTGATTCCAGTTGTGCTTCTTCCAGCCCAGCGTTTCTCATGATGTACTCTGCATATAAGTTAAATAAGCAGGGTGACAATATACAGCCTTGACATACTCCTTTTCCTATTTGGAACTGGTCTGTTGTTCCATGTCCAGTTCTAACTGTTGCTTCCTTATCTGCATACAGGTTTCTCAAGAGGCAGCTCAAGTGGTCTGGTATTCGATCTCCTTCAGAATTTTCCACAGTTTATTGTGATCCACACAATCGAAGGCTTTGGTGTAGTCAATAAAGCAGAAATGGATTTTTTTGGAACTCTCTTGCTTTTTCGATGATCCAGCAGATAATAGTAAATACTAATACTATTTTAGGTATAGGTAAATTTTTACTGTTACTGAATAAGTTTTTACTAGTGGAGTGAAAAATGACAGCAAATAGAAGCTGTGAATTTGAGGAAAGATCAATAGAATTAATCCCATATGAAAACCAGAGAAATTAGATTGAAAAACAAAAGAAACTCTAGTATGTATGGAGCAATAACAAAATATCCAATATTTGCATTGTCAGAGTCCTAGAAGGAAAGAAAGAAAGAAAATGGGTAAAAAATTATTTTGAAAAATAATGGCTGATAATTTCTTAAATTCCACAAACTACATAAATCTACAGATTAGAAAATGGGAAAATTACTTGAGCAGACATTTTTTCAGAGTTCCTGTAGACAGCAACATGAAAACATATTCAGCATCATTAGACAATTGGGAAATGTAAATTAAAACCACAATGAGATATCAACACAAACCTATCAAATGGCTACTTTATTTTTAAAAAAACAATAGTATCAAATACTGCAGAGGACATGGAGAAAGTGGATGACTCAAACAATGCTGGTGGAAATGTAAAATGGTAAATCCCCTCTGGCAAAGAATTTTTAAAATTCTTACAAATTTAGCATGAAATTACCATATGAACAGCAATGTTACTCTTGAGCATTTATCACACAAAAAAATAAAAATTATATCCATACAAAAGACCTGCTACATGAATGTTCATTTCAGGTTTATTCATACTATCCTCAATGGAAACAATCTTTTAATAAGTGAATGACTAAACAACTTTTGATACATTCACAACAATGAAGAGATACAGATGACTAATAGATAAGAAGTTTGGATGAAACTCCAGGAAATGATTCTGAGTAAAAAGAAGCCAACCCACAAAGGATATATACTATGTAATTCTATTTATATAATACTTTGAAAACTATACAAGCAAAGAACCGATTACTCAGCTCAGTTCAGTCACTCAGTCATATCTGACTCTTTGCAACCCCCATGGACTGTAGCACGCCAGGCTTCCAGATTACTGGATTAATCTTTTTTACAGGATAGTCAGGAATATTGGTTTCCCTGGTAGCTCAGATGGTAAAGAGTCCACCTGCCATGCAGGTGACCTGATTTCAATCCCTGAGTTGGGAAGATTGCCTGGAGAAGGGAATGGCTACCCACTCCAGTGTTCTGGCCTGGAGAATTGCATGGACAGAGGAGCCTGGCAGGCTACAGTCCATAGGATCACAAATAGTTGGACATGACTGAACGACTTTTACACACACACACACAATCAGGAATATAGAGCTGAGAGAGAGGTGAACTAGTTATAAAAGAGCAACAAGAGGGGTCATTGTGAATACAGCATTGTTTTGTATCTTGACTCTGGTGGAGGATTATGTGAACCTACACATATGATAAAATTGCATAGAATTAGTACACACACACATAGTAACAAAGAAAACCTAAGAAATCTGAAATATGTCAGTGGACTTAAAACTATCAAAATCCTGATAATACTGTACCAGAGTTCTGTAAAAAGTTGCTGGTGGGAAACAGTAAAATTTACATAAGATCTCTCTCTGTATTACTTACAACTGCATACAAAGCTCTAATTATTGTCACTTGCCAATTACAGCTCAATAGAGCTGTTAAAATAATATTAGATTAATGTACATATCTATAAAATAATTGTTTTATTCAACAAATCAGTTTGTAAATGCAGAAAACAATAACTACAAAGTCAACTGAATGTAAAATTCTTGAATAACATGTTTAATGGCTTTAAATTTCATAGTAATATAATAATGTTCCTGTATTTGTAGTGATAAAATAAAGAATTAAAGAAAATATCTTTCATTTGACCAGGCAATATTTTGTCAGGAGCAGATTTTATCCACCATTTATTTGGGGAATATTCATATAAAACATTTTGATCAGTGTAATGTAAAAAATATTTTAAGTATAGCTTTGAGCACATGTAAATCCATGGCTGACTCATGTCAATGTATGGCAAAAACCACTACAATATAAAGTAAAGTAATTAGCTTCCAACTAATAAAAATAAATGAAAAAAAAAAGAAAATAAATTTTAAGTGAAAATTTCATCCTGGATGCCTCCTGAAAAATATGAAGATATATTATTAATTAATTCAGGAAAGCCATTGTTGTGGATTCAGAGATGATATGAGCCAAATATGGTATTTCGGAATAAATAAGCTCCTGTATAAACAAAGCTTAAAACTTCTTAAACTTAACATCTCAATTATGTGAGTTATTAAATATTTCAAGCAAGCTTTGATCAAAGGCTAGTATTGTAACATGGATGAATTTATTGAGAGATTTCATTAAGTCCAGTATTTTATTCTGTAATTAAAGAGAAGTACATATATTTTACATATATATGTATATATATATATGTATAGATAGATAGATAGATAGATAGATAGATAGATATAGATATATATGTCAACTCTGGTTGCAGAGTTGACATTCTTATTACAACAATTGAAAACTCAATATTCTTCAACAGAAAAATAGATTACGGTGGTTAGAGTAGTACTCATAATTTGATGAAGGGCTTGGCTCTTTATTTTTATATGAGATTCAATAAAGAAGGAGTAGAATAATTTGCTTTAGGGCTGTAATGAAAATGCAAATGTGTTCAGAAAACTTAGATGTTTATAACCTAAACATTCCTGAAAGAAAGTGAAGTCACTCAATTGTGTCCAACCCTTTGCGACCCCGTGGACTGTAGCCTACCAGGCTCCTCCATCCATGGGATTCTCCAGGCAAGAATACTGGAGTGGGTTACCATTTCCTTCTACAGGGTATCTTCCTAACCCAAGGATCGAACCCAGGTCTCCCGCATTGGAGGCAGACGCTTTAACTTCTGAGCCTGTACTTCTTTGTTTTCACTATACATTGCTTACTCTTTGCACAGTAATATGCTAAAGAGATCTTTTGGTACATATCTTATTTTTATATATTTTATATCTATAAGGGTATCTTATGTGGAGCAAAATACATTTAAGATCAGTTCAGTTCAGTCATTCAGTCATGTCTGACTCTTTGCAACACCATGGACTGCAGCATGTCAGGCTTCCCTGTCCATCAACAACTCCCAGAGTCAACTCAAACTCATGTCCATTGAGTCCATGATGCCATCTAACCATCTCATTCTCTGCTGACCCCTTCTTCTCCTGCCTTCAATCTTTCCCAGCATCAGGGTCTATCCTAATGAGTCAGTTCTTCACATGAGGTGGCCAAAGTATTGGAGTATCAGCTTCAGCATCAATCCTTCCAATGAATATTCAGGACTGATTGTCTTTAGGATGAACTGGATGAATCTCCTTGCAGTCCAAGGGACTCTCAAAAGTCATCTCCAACGCCACAGTTCAAAAGCATCAATTCTTCAACATTCAGCCTTCTTTATGATCCAACTCTCATGTCCATGCATGACTACTGGAAAAACCATAGCTTTGATTAGGTGGAACTTTGTTGGCAAAGAAACATCTCTGCTTTTTAATATGCTGATAAGGTTGGTCATAACTTTTCTTCCTGAGAGGAAGCGTCTTTTACATTCAAGGCTGAAGTCAGCATCTGCAGTGATAGTGGAGCCCCACCTCCCAAATAAAGTCTGTCACTGTTTCCACTGTTTCCCCTTCAATTTTCCATGAAGTGCTGGGACCTGATGCCATGATCTTAGTTTTCTGAATGTTGAGTTTTAAGCCAACTTTTTCACTCTCCTCTTTCACTTTCACCAAAAGGCTCTTTAGTTCTTTGCTTTCTGGCATAAGGGTGGTGACATCTGCATATCTTAGATTATTGCTATTTCTCCTGGTAATCTTGACAGATTAAGACAAACATAAAATATCTAGTTTATTTCATTTCATGAATTTTGATTGCTGATATATATGACATTTTAATGTATTCACATCATTATTTTATATGAGTCAGTTCAGTTCAATCACTCAGTCTTCTCCGACTCTTTGTGACCCCATGAACCACAGCACACCAGGCCTCCTTGTACATCACCAACTCCCGGAGTCTACCCAAACCCATGTCCATTGACTCGGTGATGCCATCCAACCACCTCATCCTATATTGTCCCCTTCTCCTCCTGCCCTCAATCTTTCCCAACATCAGGGTCTTTTCAAATGAGTCAGCTTTTTGCATCAGGTGGCCAAAGTATTGGAGTTTCAGCTTCAACATCAGTACTTCCAATGAACACCCAGGACTCATCTCCTCTAGGAAGGATGGTTGGATCTCATGGAAGTCCAAGGGACTCTCAAGAGTCTTCTCAAACACCACAATTCAAAATCATCAATTCTTTGGTGCTCTGTTTTCTTTATAGTCCAACGCTCACATCTGTACATGACTACTGGAAAATACATAGCCTTGACTAGATGGAACTTTGTTGGCAAAGTAATGTCTCTGCTTTTTAATATGCTATCTAGGTTGGTCATAACTTTCCTTTCAAGGAGTAAGAGTCTTTCAATTTCATGGCTGCAATCACCATCTGAAGTGATTTTGGAGCTCAGAAAAATAAAGTCAGCCACGGTTTCCACTGTTTCCCCATCTATTTGACATGGCATGATGGGTCGGATGCCATGATCTTAGTTTTCTGAATGTTGAGCTTTAAGTCAACTTTTTCACTCTCCTCTTTCACTTTCATCAAGAGGCTCTTTACTTCTTCACTTTCTGCCACAAGGGTGGTGTCCTCTGAGATATTGATATTTCTCCCAGAAATCTTGATCCCAGCTTGTGCTTCCTCCAGCCCAGCATTTCTCATGATGTACTCTGCATATAAGTTAAACAAGCAGGGTGACAATATACAGCCTTGACATAGTCCTTTTCCTATTTGGAACCGGTCTGTTGTTCCATGTCCAGTTCTAACTGTTGCTTCCTGACTTGTATACAGATTTTTCAAAAGGCAGGTCAGGTGGCCTGGTATTCCCATCTGTTTCAGAATTTTCCACAGCTTATTGTGATCCACACAGTCAAAGGCTTTGGTATAGTTAATAAAGCAGAAATAGGTATTTTTCTGGAACTCTCTTGCTTGTTTGATGATCCAGCTGATGTTGGCAATTTGATCTCTGGCTCCTCTGTCTTTTATAAAACCAGCTTGAACATCTGGAAATTTAAAGTTCATGTATTACTCAAACCTGGCTTGGAGAATTTTGAGCATTACTTTACTAGCATGTTAGATGGGTGCAATTGTGTGTTAGTTTGAGCATTCTTTGGCATTGCCTTTCTTTGGGATTGCAATGAAAATTGACCTTTTCCCTTACCATGGCCACTGCTGAGTTTTTCAAATTTGCTGATCTATTGAGTGCAGCACTTTCACAGTATCATCTTTTAGGATTTTAAATAGCTTAACTGGAATTCCATCACCACCACTAGCTTTGTCCATAGTGATACTTCGTGAGGCCCAATCGACTTAACATTCCAGGATGTCTGGCTCTAGGTGAGTGATCACATCATCGTGATTATCTGGGTCGTGAACATCTTTTTATATAGTTCTTCTGTGTATTCTTGCCACCTCTTTTTAATATCTTCTGCTTCTGTTAGGTCCATACAATTTCTGTCCTTTATCGAGCCCATCTTTGCATGAAATGTTTCCTTACTATCTCTAATTTTCTTGAAGAGATCTCTAGTCATTTCATAGTCTATTGTTTTCCTCTATTTCTTTGCATTGATCTCTGAGGAAGGCTTTCTTATCTCTCCTTGCTGTTCTTTTTGGAACTCTGCATTCAAATGGGTATATCTTTCCTTTTCTTCTTTGCTTTTCACTTCTGTTATTTTCTCAGCTATTTGTAAGGCCTCCTCAGGCAGCCATTTTTTTTTTTCTTTTGCATTTCTTTTTCTTGGGGATGGTCTTGATCCCTGTCACCTGTACAATGTCATGAACCTTTGTCTATTAATCAGGCACTCTGTTTATCAGATCTAGTCCTTTAAATCTATTATTCACTTCCACTGTATAATCATGGATTGATATAGGTCATACTTGAATGGTCTAGTGGTCTTCCCCACTTTCTTCAAGTCTGAATTTGGTAATAGGAGTTCATGATCTGAGCCACAGTCAGCTCCCAGCGTTGTTTTTTGCTGACTCTATAGAGCTTCTCTAGTGGAAAACGTATTCAGAATTATTATAACATGATTTCAGTAATTCTAATTTAAAACTTGTGTATCCTATACATCCTTTTATTTTATAAATTTTTCTTATGTTTTTTTTTTTTTTTCTTTTTTGCTGACAAAGTGAAAGACTTTATTGGGAAAGAGCACCCAGGCAGAGAGCATCAGGGTAAGGGAATCCAGGAGAGTTACTCTGCCATGTGGCTCACAGTCTCAGGTTTCAAGGTGATGGGATTAGTTTCTGGGTAGTCTCTGGCCAGACATCTTGCTTGGCACATATTTGGTCTGACTCAGGGTTCAAATTCTTATTGAGGCAAAAGTCACGTGAATTTAACATTTATGTGTATGATTCACATAGTTTATTGTGCATAGGGAATTTCATAAGAGACAGGCAAAAAGCAGTTTAATTATTGTCTGGAAAGAAGAAAGATTAGGAAGTGACTGGTTAATTTTCATAAGTTTTTCTTTTGTTGCTATGAAAATATTTTTAGAGAAGTGATTTGCAAAACATGTCAAACATACTAAGTGAATCACACACTTTAAGATGTTAATTTTATGTTATCTTTCATTTACCTTACACTGTATAAAAGTTTTCTTTCGAGGAGAGAAGAAGGCAACCTTCACACTGAGAAAAACATTGAGCTGTTTGTGACCCAGTTTGGTTTTTCTAAAGTAATGCTGATGTCTTAGGTCAACTTTACCTGTTAGCATAACTTTCTTTTCACTTCTCAAAATAGTGATAAGTGAATTCCAGTTTATAGCTGAGAATATGACCCTGAATCTTTGTGCAGCATATTTTTGTTCACCCTTCTGTGGTCATTTTTATCCTTCTCCTTGTCCTGGAAGCGAGAAAGTAAGTTACAGTTAAGTAAGAGTATTAGTCACTCAGTCGTGTCCAACTCTTTGTGAGCCCATGGGCTGTAGCTCTCTAGGCTCCTCTCTGTTCATGGAGTTCTCCAAGCAAGAATACTGGAGTGGTTAACTATTCCCTTCTCCAGGGAATTTTTCTCTTTTTGTTTTATTTTATTTTTTTTTTAAATTAACTTATTTTAATTGGAGGCCAATTACTTTACAATATTGTAGTGGGTTTTGCCATACATTGACATGAGTCAGCCATGGGTGTACATGTATTCCCCATTCAGGTCTCCTGCATTGCAGGGAGGTTCTTTACCATCTAAGCTACCAGAGAAGCCCATAGAAAACAGGCTTGCCAATCCTGGGCCTCAGGCTGGGGTTATACACTTGAGAATCCAAGTTCCAAATAAGAAATCAGATGGTGGGAGAAATAGAGTCAGAATTTTCACTTCTACTGATTTCTTACTTCAGTTTTTTTGGGCTGATGACAAGAGCTGTTCTCCATACAAACCTCTCTCTCTCCCTCTCTCCTCTGTTTTGATAATCACCCTCACCCCCTTATCCCTGTAGGACCAGGTGCATGTTGGTTTCCTGTTTCGGTGGGTTTGGAGATGGTCAGTTATCACCCTTTCTTGTGAGCCTTGGTTCTGATAAGGACACAGTGAAAAATCTGAGGTCTTACCTAGGTGAAAACAAATTTATTGAAGAAAGAACAGAAAGAGTACCTCAAGAGAGAGGTGGACCAAACTAAGAGAAGCACTGGCCCCAGAATGGTGAGGTATGGGGGTTTTCATGATAGGGCTTTTGCATATTCATCTAGGTGGGTGTGGACTGACAGTTTTGATTGACAGACTCTATTGAGTGTGCCTATCCTATAATTCAATCTGTTACAATCAGATATATGTATGTATAGAATGCTTATGAACCCTTAGTGGGCTCCCAGCTGCCTAAGGTCACTTGAAGACAGCTGTGCATCAAAAATACATGTGCCAAAGTTGAGAAGTCCCTGTGGTTAGTCTGTATCCACTGCGCACCTAGGGTGCAAGCTCTGGAGTAGGAAACATCTCTGGTTATTTTGCAGCATATCTGTGAACTCTTCTCAGCCACACTAAGGCATGTCTCGGGTGGGGTGTAGAGATCAGTTTGAATCTTTCTTGGCTAAGCCACACTTCTTTGCTCATGGCTAACTTCCCATCTAGCATCAATTATCATATCTGCTTGTCAGGTGTCCATCTCTCCTACCTTTCTTGTATTAATACCAAGCCTAGCATGATAGGCTGACACAATGTCTTTGGAATGTACAGGCATTTTCTGATGGGAAAATGAAACCCTCCTCCCAATGACATCACTATTAATAATCAGAAGTCATGTTAAAACAACATAAAAACAATTCACCTTATTATATGCTTTGAAATATAAAGGGAAATGAAGGATAATACCTAATGTTGCTAAGGCTATGGGAAAATATATATATATATATTTGACTAAATTAGCTTACATTTTGGAATTCTAAAGATAAAACATTATACTTACCTCATAGAATGGTTGTAAGGATTACATAAGTTATTACAAAGTTAAGGATTTCACACAAACGCTGGCATATGGAAAGCAAATCATAATTATTATATGTTGTTTACTATTCCTCTTTTTCCATTAAAGCCTAGCTTTGAAACACTGATTTTCAATCAAGGATTCATGTGAGAATCACCTGGTAAACTCTCGGTGATTATAAATCCTGAGAACACAATTTACAAGTCTCTGATTCAGTAGGTGTTGTATGAAGGTCTAGGTGTTGTCCAATATACACAGAAAGTACTAATATCTATTCTTCATAAGATTTATTTTGTTACATGAGAAAATGTTTAAAATATAGCTAAGTGAAAGTAAATTAAGGTCTTTATTGTCTAATTTTAGACTATGTATATTTCTTGATAAACATTGAAGATTGAAAACTTATGCCAATGACAATAAAAGGAATTTCTCAAATAATAAATTCCTCAAATCAGAAAAAAAAAAGATGTTATTTTTGGCCTGTATAGATTTGGGCAAATTTTTTTATAGGATAATTCCAAATAGGTAAAGAACTTATAGTATTTAAAACAAGGAACAACAAAACACCTCCAGCAAATGGCTGCAGAGTTACTGTGTAATAACTTGTATAGGTGCAGATAATCTATGATAGTGAGTTACCAAAGGGAATTTGTAAGTTCATTATGACAGAAACTCTGTGTGTGCTCAGTTGCTCAATCATATCTAATTGCTTATGACCCCATGGACTGGAGCCTGCCAGACTCCTCTGTCCATGAGATTTCTGGGCGAGAATACTGGAGTGGGTTTTTATTTCCTTCTCCAGGGGATGTTCCTTATCAGAAATCAAACCATCACCTCTTGCTATAGAGACAGACAGATTCTTTAACACTGAGTCACCTGGGAAGTCAAGAACTCTATAGAGCCAGCAAAGAGACAATATCAGTTATACAATGGTATCATGAAAATATTATTCTCATTCTGCAGTCCCTGTTTTTAGTGAATTTACATCTAGTTTGTACTGAATATCTTTTTAAACTAGAAACAACTGATCCCAGTCTACAAACTTACCCATTAAAAAAGTATAAATTTGAAGCTGTTTAATTTATACATCTAAACAAATAAAACTTGCAAATTTTCTTTGTAAAATTACAAAGGTGTAAGTATCAGATCTGTTAGGTAGGGAGTTAGATATGAGCAATGAGGGGTGGCCTGGCTGAAAAAGATTCAGTTCAGTTCAGTTCACTTGCTCCGTTATGTCCGACTTTTTGTGATCCCATGAACTGCAGCACGACAGTCCATAACCAACTCCCAGGTCCTACCCAAACTCATGTCCATTGAGTCAGTGATGCCAGCCAATCATCTCATCCTCTGTCGTCCACTTCTCCTCCTGCCTTCAATCTTTCCCAGCATCAGGGTCTTTTCAGATGAGTCAGCTGTTCACATCAGTGGCCAAAGTATTAGAGTTTCAGATTCAATATCAGTCCTTCCAATGAACACCCAGGACTGATGTCCTTTAGGATGGACTGGTTGGATCTCCTGGCAGTCCAAGGGACTCTCAAGAGTCTTCTCAAACACCACAATTCAAAAGCATCAATTCTTCAGTGCTCATCCTTCTTTATGGTCCAATTCACATCCATACATGATTACTAGAAAAACCATAGCCTTGACTAGATGGACCTCTGTTGGTGAAGTAATGTCTCTGCTTTTTAATATGCTGTCTAGGTTGGTCATTACTTTCCTTCCAAGGAATGTGTCTTTTAATTACATGGTTATAGTTACCATCTGTAGTGATATTGGAGCCCTAGAAACTAAAGTCAGTCACTGTTTCGACTGTTTCCCCTTCTATTTGCCATGAAGTGATGGGGCCGGAGGCCATGATCTTAGTTTTCTGAATGTTGAGCTTTAAGCCAACTTTTTCAATCTCCTCTTTCACTTTCATCAAGAGGCTCTTTAGTTCTTCTTAATTTTCTGCCATAAAGGTGATGTCATCTGCCCAGCAATCTTGATTCCAGCTTGTGCTTCTTCCAGCCCAGAGTTTCTCATGATGTACTCTCTATATAAGCTAAATAAGCAGGGTGACAATATACAGCCTCGAACTACTCCTTTTCCTATTTGGAACCAGTCTATTGTTCCATGTACAGTTCTAACTGTTGCTTTCTGACCTGCATACAGGTTTCTGAAGAGGCAGGTCAGGTGGTCTGGTATTCCCATCTCTTTCAGAATTTTCCACAGTTTTGACTGTGATCCACACAGTCAAAGGCTATGGCACAGTCAATAAAGCAGAAATATATATTTTTCTGGAATTCTCTTGCTTTTTTGATGATCCAGTGGATGTTGGCAATTTGATCTCTGGTTCCTCTGCCTTTTCTAAAGCCAGCTTGAACATCTGGGAGTTCACAGTTCACATATTGTTGAAGCCTCTCTTGGACAATTTTGAGCATTACTTTGCTAGCATGTGAGCTGAGTGCAATTGTGTAGTAGTTTGAGTATTCTTAAGCATTGCCTTTCTTAGGGATTGGAATGAAAACTGACCTTTTCCAGTCCTGTGGCCACTTCTAAGTTTTCCAAATTTGCTGGCATATTGTGTGGAGCACTTTCACAGCATCATATTTTTGGATTTTTGAAATAGCACAACTGGAATTACATCACCTCCACTAGCTTTGTTCATAGTGATGCTTTCTAAGGCCCACTTGGCTTCACATTCCAGGATATCTGGCTTTAGGTGAGTGATCACACCACCATGACTATCTGGGTCATGGAGATTTTTTTTTTGTACAGTTATTCTGTGTATTCTCGGCACCTCTTCTTAATATCTTCTGTTTCTGTTACATCCATACCATTTCTGCCCTTTATTGAACCCATCTTTGAATGAAATATTACCTTGGTATCTCTAATTTTCTTTAGGAGAACTCTAGTCTTTCCCATTCTATTCTTTCCCATTCCAGAAGAAAGGAACAGTGACTCCACAGGAGACTTGCCTGTGGGTGTTCGGGAGTCTCCAGTGAAGGTGTGGGTCGGTGGTGGCCTGCTGCAGGTTTGGGGGCATGGACTATAGCAGTACATACATGGGATCTCTTGAAAGAGGTAAGCATTATCTTCATTACCTCCACCATAATTTGGCCCCAGATAAACAACAGGGAGGAAACACAAGTCCGCCCATCAACCAAAACTTTGTTTAAAGATTTACAGAGTATGGCCCTGCCCATAAGAATAAGACCTAGTATCTCCCTCAGTCAGTCTGTCCCATCAGGCAGTTTTCATAAGCCTCTTATCTTTCTCCATCAGAGGGCAGACAGACTGAAAATCACAATCACAGAAAACTAATCAATATAATCACATGGACCACAACCTTGTCTAATTCAATGAAACTATGAGCCATACCATGAAGGGTACTCAAGTAGGACGGGTCACAGTGGAGAGTTCTGATGGAGTGTGGTCCCCTGTAGAAGGGAATGGCAAACCACTTCAGTATTCCTGCCTTGAGAACCCCATGAACAGTATGAAAAGGCAAAAAGCTATGACACTGAAAGATGAACTTTCCACTTCAGTAGGTGCCCAATATGCTACTGGAGATCAGTGGAGAAATAACTCCAGAAAGAATGAAGAGACAGAGCCAAAGTAAAAACAACACCCAGTTGTGAATGTGACTGGTGACAGAAGCAGGGTCTGATGCTGGAAAGAGCTATATTGCATATGAACCGGGAATATTAGGTCCATGAATCAAGAAGGCAAATTGGAAGTGATCAAACAGGAGATGGCAAGAGTAAACATTGATATTTTAGGAATCAGTGAACTAAAACGGACTGGAATGGGTGAATTTCACTCAGATTACCGTTATATCTACTACTGTGAGCAATAATCCCTTAAAAGAAATGGAGTAGCCATCATAGTCAACAAAAGAGTCTGAAATGCAGAATTTGGATGTGGTCTCAAAAATGACAGAATGGTCTCTGTTTGTTTCCAAGGCAAACCATTCAATATCATGGTAATCCAAATCTATACCCTGAATGGTAATACTGAAGAAGCTGAAGTTGAATGGTTCTGTGAAGACTTACAAGAACTTCTAGAACTAACACCCCAAAGAGATGTCCTTTTCATTATAGGGGACTGGAATGCCAAAGTATGGAGTCAAGAAACACCTGGAGTAACAGGCAAATTTGGCCTTGGAATACAGAATGAAGCAGGCCAAAGGCTTATAGAGTTCTTCCAAGATAATTCACTGGTCATAGCAAACATCCTTTTCCAACAACGCAAGAGCAGACTCAATACATGTACATCACCAAATGGCCAACACTGAAACCAGATTGATTATATTCTTTGCATCCAAAGATGCAAAAGCTCTATAGAGTCAGCAAAAACGAGACCTGGAACTGACTGACTCATCATGAATTTCGTATTGCCAAATTCAGACTTCAGTTGAAGAAAGTAGGAAAAACCACTAGACCATTCAGGTATGACCTAAATCAATCCCTTATGATTATACAGTGGAAGTGAAAAGTAGATTTAAGGGACTAAATCTGATAGACAGAGTGCCTGATGAACTATGGACAGAGGTTTGTGACATTGTACAGAAGGCAGCAAGCAAGACCAAGACCAAGAAAAATTCAAGAAAGCAAAATGGCTGTCTGTGGAGGCCTTATAAATAGCTGTAAAAAGAAGAGAAGCTAAAAGCAAAGGAGAAAAGAAAAGATATACCCTTTTGAATGCAGAGTTCCAAAGAATAGCAAGGAGAGATAAGAAAGCCTTCCTCAGTGTTCAGTTAGAATAATCATTTCCAAATAAGAGAAGCCACATTTGGAAAAATGCTTAAGTGAAAAGCCATAGAAAGTCTAGGATGACAAGATAATTATGGCTACAGACTACAGACTATGAACACAAATGTAATTTAAAACAATAAGTTTAATTCTTCATGCTGAAAGTAATACAAGAAATATCTCCCCTTTATTTTTTCTTAGAGAATTTCCCTTAGAGACATGTAATTATTAAGTACTTTTCCTCCTTTGAAATTGACACTCATTCTTTTGAAACTATGCAAGCCTTTAGTCAGCTTTATCATGGCAAGTATAACTTTTCAGGGACTCAGGAGCTATCTAACTGAAATGCAAACATTAAGGAAAACAGTACACTTATCTTCCAGTTTCTATGGGAGGGTAAGAACTTAATTTCTGTGGGCACCTCACTTTGGATTGCAAAAATACAATCTGTGGTAAGTATATGAGATTTCCCCCCACTTCTGGATAAAGCCAAGTAGCTACCATAGATAGTCATCTCAATTCCAGGTGTACCTAGGATGAACTATGTGTGACAAATTGTGCCCTGAATTCCTTTGACTTAAGGACTAGTCATTGTTTATCTTGAAACTAGATAACTAGTGAGTTGTATCTGTTTGGCTGTATAAAATGCTGAGATTTCTTTCTGTTTTTTTCAATTTCTTAGTGAACTGCTGGTGATTTTGCCCCACATTCTGGTTTAGTGCTTATTCAATTGTAAAATGTTTTCTTTCTCTGAAACCTCTGTGGAGAGGTTTTCTGGCTTGGAAGAAGACTTTTAATTATATTTCCCCAACAATTTTAAAACATGATTTCATCAAATATATGTGAACAACTTCAAAATATTTGGCTGATTGAGTGAAGGAGCAGAGATTTTCAACCTGTGTTACTTAAGTGAGCTACAGCCTCTGACACTTCTATTTTTGAAAGAAGAATGGCTCCTCGCCATACATTACCTAACCCTTACAAAAGGGAAATTCTGTTATTTTAGTCCTATTTCTGAATTCTAACCTCAAGGAAATCAAGAAGAATGTATTTTAGTTTCCTAACCTGCTTTTTTGGGCTCCAGAATCACTGCAGATGGTGATTGCAGTCATTAAATTAAAAGACACTTACTCCTTGGAAGGGAAGTAATGACCAACCTAGATAGCATATTAAAAAGCAGAGACATTACTTTGCCAACAAAGGTCCATCTAGTCAAGACTATGGTTTTTCCAGTGGTCATGTATGGATGTAAGTGTTGGACTGTGAAGAAAGCTGAGTGCTGAGGAATTGATGCTTTGGAACTGTGGTGTTGGAGAAGACTCTTGAGAGTCCCTTGGACTGCAAGGATACCCAACTGGTCCATCCTAGAGATCAGTCCTGTGTGTTGATTGGAAGGACTGATGCTGAAGCTGAAACTCCAGTACTTTGGCCACCTCATGCAAAGAGTTGACTCATTGGAAAAGACCCTGATGCTGGGAGGGGTTGGGGGCAGGAGGAGAAAGAGACAACAGAGGATGAGATGGCTGGATGGCATGACCAGCTCTGTGGACATGAGTTTGAATAGACTCCAGGAGTTGGTGATTTACAGGGAGACCTGGAGTGCTATGATTCATGGAGTCACAGAGTGTGACAAGACTGAGTGACTGAACTGAACTGAACTGAACCTGAGGAAGGAAAAATCAAACAACAACAACAGCAACAAAATGTGGCAAATTAAAAGTGCTAGTTTTCCAAAAAACTTAAACAATGACCACAAATGTTCACTAATTGACTCTAAAGTGAAGACATCTGCTATGCTTTTGCACTGACATTTCCAAGAAATAGTGACAAAAAATAAATAAAACAGCAACAACAAAAATAAATCAGGCCAAAGTGCATATCTATGAATAAAATTAGACATATAATGCCATCTTCGGTTTCTTTCTCCATTCTTACAAGCTGGAAGATAGAAACAAGTAAAACAGCCTTGGGGCTCACGTTTTGGGATATAATAGCCATCCTATTAACCATGGATGACTTACTCTGGACTGTTATGTGCAAAAGAAATGAGCTTTTATGTTACTGAAAGTCCATTGTAGACAGGGTTCTTTTTATTACAACAAAATAGCCCATGCTAATTGTCGTTTGGTGTTGTTATAACCCAAATCCTAAAATGTGCAGTGTCTATTGTTTAGACAGCATGTGGCAGGAAAGCAGTTGTCACAGGATGAACAGACAACAAATAAAAGTGGAAACTTTTGCAAGTTAGAATTATCCTCTAAAAGAAACTTAAAATATCAATACTTTCACATGATTGACTGAAAACAGATGATATCCACAGCTTAATGAACTTTGAAGCATTTGTATTGGCAAAGAAAATATAAATATGAGTAACAGAAGCCTGGGATTCGGTACTTAAAGTTTGTCCAGTATCCTCTACCAATAGCAGCAGCTGTGGGCTTTAAAACTTATAAATCCCCAGGAAATCCTACTTTCTAGCATCCTCTTTAGATATATAATCATATAGGATAAATCTATAAAGTATAAGATGCACAAATAATTATTGTGAAATAGACACAGAGGCAGTTGAAAGGGTTATCAGGGAACAACTCCCCTCCAGTCAATTTCATCCAGGGGTCTAGTTACAGGAGGACATCATTCTGGGAACCCAGGCTTCAGAAGCCCCATGTGTCTCATGAAACATCCATCAGAAAAGAACCAAACAATTCATGAGTCCCCATAGAAATCAGGATGCTACTCTAAGTAAGCCATCAATCAGTTCTGTTGCTCAGCCATGTCCGACTCTTTGCAATCCCATGAATCGCAGTACAACAGGCCTCCCTGTCCATCACCAACTCCCAGAGTTTACTCAAACTCATGTCCATTGAGTCGGTGATGCCATCCAACCATCTCATCCTATGTCGTCCCCTTCTCCTCCTGCCTTCAATCTTTCCCAGCATCAGGGTCTTTTCAAATGAGTCAGTTCTTTGCATCAGGTGGCCAAAGTATTGGAGTTTCAGCTTCAAAATTGATCTTTCCAATGAACACCAGGGACTGATCTCCTTTAGGATGGACTGGTTGGATATCCCGGCAGTTCAAGGGACTCTCAAGAGTCTTCTCAAACACCACAATTCAAAAGCATCAATTCTTCAGTGCTCAACTTTATAGTCCAACACTCACATCCATACATGACTACTGGAAAAGAAACATAACCTTGACTAGATGGATCTTTGTTGAGAAAGTAATGTCCCTGCTTTTTAATATGCTGTCTACTTTGGTCATAACTTTCCTTCCAAGGAGTAAGTGTATTTTAATTTCATGGCTGCATTCATCATATGCAATGATTTTGGAGCCCTAAAAAATAAAGTCAGCCACTGTTTTCCCTGTTTCCCTATCTATTTGCCATGAAGGGATGGGAAAAGATGCATGATCTTAGTTTTCTGAATGCTGAGCTTTAAGTCAGCTTTTTCACTCTCCTCTTTCACTTTCATCAAGAGTCTCTTTATTTCTTCTTCACTTTCTGCCATAAAGGTGGTGTCATCTGTATATCTGAGGTTATTGATATTTCTCCCAGCAATCTTGAATCCAGCTTGTGCTTCTTCCAATGCAGCCTTTCTCACGATGTACTCTGCATATAAGTTAAATAAACAAGGTGACAATATACAGCCTTGACATGCTCCTTTTCCTATTTGGAACGAGTCTGTTGTTCCATGTCCAGTTCTAACTGTTGCTTCCTTATCTGCATACAGGTTTCTCATGAGGCATGTCAGGTGGTCTGGTATTGCCACATCTTTCAGATTTTCCACAACTTATTGTGATGCACACAGTCAAAAGCTTTGGCATAGTCAATAAAGCAGAAATAGATAATTTTCTGGAACTCTGTTGCTTTTCCAATGATCCAACAGATATTGACAATTTAATGTCTGGTTCCTCTGTCTTTTCTAAAGCCAGCTTGAACATCTAGAAGTTTCAGTTTATGTTTTGCTGAAGTCTGGCTTGGATAATTTTGAGCATTACTTTAATAGGGAGTGAGATGAGTGCAATTGTGCAGTAGGCTGAGCATTCTTTGGCATTGCCTTTCTTAGGGATTGGGATGAAAACTGACCTTTCCCAGTCCTTTGGCCACTGTGAGTTTTCCAAATTTGCTGACATATTGAGTGCTGCACTTTCACAGCATCGTCTTTTTGGATTTGAAATAGCTCAACTGGAATTCCATCACCTCCACTAGCTTTGTTCATAGCAGTGCTCCCTAAGACTCCCTTGACTTCACATTCCAGGATGTCTGGCTCTAGGTGAGTGATCACACCATTGTGATTATCTGCATTGTAAAGAGATAATTTTTTGTAATATATTTTTTTGTATAATTCTTCTTCATATTCTTGCCACCTCTTCTTAATATCTTCTGCTTCTGTTAGGTCCATGCCAATTCTGTCCTTTATTGAGCCCATCTTTGAATGAAATGTTTCCTTGGTATCTCTAATTTTCTTGAAGCAATCTCTAGTCTTCTCCATTCTATTGTTTCCTCTATTTATTTGCATCAATTACTGAGAAAGGCTTTCTTATCTCTTCTTGTTATTCTTTGGAAATCTATATTCAAATGGGTGTATCTTTCCTTTTCTCCTTTGCTTTTTGCTTTTCTTCTTTTTCAGATATGTGTATGGCCTCCTCAGATAGCCATTTTGCTTTTTTGCATTGCTTTTTCTTGTGGATCATCTTGATCCCTATCTCCTGTACAGTGTTAAGAACCTCTGTCCATAGTTGATCAGGCATTCTGTCTATCAGAACTAGTCCCTTAAATCTATTTCTCACTTCTACTGTATACTCATTAGGGATTTGATTTAGGTCATACCTGTAAAAGATGACACGACTGAGCGACTGAACCTAACTGAACTAAATGATCTAGTGGTTTTCCCCACTTTCTTCAATTGAAGTCTGAATTTGTCAGTTTTTCAATAAGGAGTTCATTATCTGAGCCACATTTTGGTCTTATTTTGCTGACTGTAGAGTTTATACATATTTGGCTGCAAATAATATAATCAATCTGATTTTAGTGTTGGCCATTTGGTGATGTCCATGTGTTGAGCCTTCTCTTGTGTTGTTGGAAGAGAATGCTTGCTATGACCAATGAATTCTCTTGGAAGAACTCTATAAGCCTTTGGCCTGCTTCATTCTGTACTCCAAGGCCAAATTTGCCTGTTACTCCAGGTGTTTCTTGACTCCCTACTTTTGCATTCCAGCCTCCTATAATGAAAAGGATATCTTTTTTGATTATTAATTCTAGGTCTTATAGGTCTTCCTAGAACCGTTCACCTTCAGCTTCTTCCGTATTACTGGTCCGGCATAGACTTGGATTACCATGATATTGAATGGTTTGCCTTGGAAATGAACAGAGATCATTTTGTCATTTTGGCTGTATCTGTGCCCAAACAATTTATTTTTTTTGGGGGGGGGGATGGTGTTCTTATTAGAGGACATTGGTTCTGATGATAGGGAAGATGTGGAGACTAGAAGCACATCAATGTTATTTCCATATCTTTCCAGATAGCAAGAATTCATGGGTCTTCCATAATAATTTCTGGATAGTGATTATAAATTTCTTGTTTCTTTTTGTATCCCTGTACATAATCATGGTGGTTTCCCTGGTAGCTCCAATGGTAAAGAATCCGTCTGCAATGTGGGAAACCTGGTTTCAGTCCTTAGGTTGAGAAGCTCCCCAGGAGAAGGAAATGACAACCCACACCAGTATTCTTAAATGGAGAATCCCCATGGACTGAGGAGCCTGGTGGGCTACAGTCCACAGGTTTGCAAAGAATCAGACAAGATTAAATGGCTAAGCACTGTGCACATGTTCACAGAATTGCTCGCAAACTATTGCTGCAGTATTCTGAACAGGTCACAAGGCACCTATGGTACATTTCAGAGGAGGCAATGGCACCCCACTCCAGTACTCTTGCCTGGAAAATCCCATGAACGGGGAAGCCTGATAGGCTGCAGTCCATGGAGTCACTAGGAGTTGGACACGACTGAGTGACTTCACTTTCGCTTTTCACTTTCATGCATTGGAGAAGGAAATGGCAACCGACTCCAGTGTTCTTGCCTGGAGAGTCCCAGGGAAGGAGGAGCCTGGTGGTCTGCCATCTTTGGGGTCGCACAGAGTCAGACATGACTGAAGCGACTTAGCAGCAGCAGAAGCAGCAGCAGCAGTAACAGGAGCAGCAGCAGGAGCAGCATGGTTCATTTTGCAATATTAAGCAATTTATATCATTTTAATTTAAATATACATAATAAGCATTACACATATAAAGTATAATGCTAACTTTACAGATAATAAAACCCTAGGAACCTAGAGTACATCATTTTGCATTGAAATGAGGAAACATATTTTCAAGTGTACTGGAAGCAATGACATTGTTTGGAATAAATCAAAGAACAAATATTAGATTTTCTGGATCTAAACCAACTAGAATATCTTGTTGATGTTTTTAATCACTTCTTGCATTAAATTCTTTCAAGAACAAATCCTAAGAATGTCAACTAAACATTATTAAAATAATTAGATTTAACTTAGATTATTTGAAATTTTATATGACATACAAGAGAAGACATATATAAAGAGGAAACTGTGGCCATTGACTGATATAAAATTAACTTTGAATCATATCTTTATAGTTATTTAATACAAACTGTTGATTATTATGAATTTACTAGAAAAGCTTACAAAAATAGTCTATGGTTGGCTATTTCACTTTAAAATACTCTTTAAAAATTAAGAAAAATGATTTAAGTAATTGAAAGTGGATAAAAATATACAACTAAAGTGACTACTCAAGAAAATATAGGAAACTTAGAACAAGGACATAAAAATATGCAAATGAAAGAATTCATAAACAAGGAAACTCCAAATTAAATGTTATGAAGATTAAATGTAAGGTTACTATGTTTTGCCATGTAGTCAAAATTGAAAAGAGTATTAAATTAAGCAATGTATTACTACTTTCATTTTTATAATAATATACCAATAGTGAACATTTTAAAGCAAAAATAATACAGGAAATATTGTTCAGCTTGAGATGTTCATTTAAGAACTCTTTTAAAAATCAGGATATAATGAATAACAATTTATATGTTAGGCTTCCCAGGTGGTGCTAGAGGTAAAGATCTAACCTGCCGATGCAGGAGAAGTAAAATATACTGGTTCAATCTCCGGGTTGGGAAGGTTCCCTGGAGAAGGAAATGGAAACCCACTCCAGTATTCTTGCCTGGAAAATCCCATTTATAGAGGAGCCTGGCAGGCTACAGTCTGAAGTGACTTAGCATGAACACAGACAATTTATATGTTAGATTCTAAATTCTAAATGCAATTCATAATTGCAGAAAATTCTAAAATTTTCTGCAATTATGAGACAGCATGTAAATATCACATGGAAAATTCATGGTTGATTTCTGAATCTGAATATTGCTCTACCATGTGTATTAGTAATTCCAGTTGCTACTGACTCAGAAGGGGGAATTTTCCCAAACTGCATTGAAGCAAAAGCTGTAAAACATAAAGATTTAAAAATAGCTGTCTCACAAGACATATTGCTAACAGAATACCATTTATGATATATGGTAGTTCATCCAAAAAAAGGATGGCTGGTTAACAGGACACTGACATAAGCAGTAATATTTACATTTGGTAGTTTTAAAATATTTAGTTGACTTTAAATCTTTCAAAACTATAGATATTTGTTAAAATTATTTGTTGTTGTTGTAAGGACATTTCTTTTTTCCCAAATTAGGACCACAGAATACAACTTAATATATGTCACTATATATAGAAAGAAAGACTGAAGGCCAGTGAGATTTGACTGCAGAACTTCCACAGGACTAGGGAAACAGACTCTTAGAAGGCACAAACAAAACCTTGTGTTCACCAGGACCCAGAAGAAAGGAGCAGTGATGCCACAAGAGGCAGAGCCAGACTTGCCTTGAGTGTCCAGGAATATTCAGCAATGGCATGGATTGACAATGGCCTGCTACAGGGTCAGGGTCACTGAATACAGTAGTCCTGGGAGCCACTGGACATATTGGAATGAATCCTTTTGAAGGAGGTTGTCATTACCACCATTACCTCTACCATAGTTTAGCCTCAGTTCAAACTACAGGGAGGGAACACAGACCCACTTATCAACAGAAAATTTGATTAAATATTTACTGAGGATGGTCCTGCCCATTAGAGCAAGACTCATTGTCATCCACAGCCAGTCCTTCCCATCAGGAAGCTTCCAAAAGCCTCTTATCCTTATCAGCCAGAGGGCAGACAGAGTGAAAACCACAATAAGAAAAAAAATTAACCAAACCAATCACATGGATCACAGCCTAGTCTAATTCAATGAAATAATGAGCCATACCTTGTAAGTTCACCCAGACAGATGGGTCATGGTGGAGAATTCTGACAAAATGTGATCTACTGGAGAGGGCAATGGCAAACCACTTGCCATTGAGAACCCCATAAACAGTATGAAATGACAAAAAGATATGACACTGAAAGATGAGCCCCCCAGGTCCATAGGTGCCCAATACACTGCTGGAGGAGAGTGGAGAAATAGTTTAGGAAAGAATGAAGAGGCTTAGCCAAAGCAAAGACAACACCCAGTTGTAAATGGGACTGGTGATGGAAGTAAAGTTCAATACTATAAACAGCAATATTGCATAGGAACCTGCATGAATGTAAGGTCCATGAATCAAGGTAAATTTGAAGTGGTCTAACAGGAGATAGCAAGAGTGAACATCAACACTTTAGGAATCAATGAGCTAAAATGGACTGCAACAGGTGAATTTAATTCAGATAACCATTACATCTACTACTGCTGGCAAGAATCCCTTAAAAGAAATGGAGTAGCTGTCACAGCCAACAAAGAATCTGAAATACAGTACTTGGGTACAATCTCAAAAATGACAGAATGATCTCTGTTCATTTCCAAGGCAAATCACTCAAAATCACAGTAATCCTAGTCTATGCCCCAAACATTAATGCTGAAGAATCTCAAATTGAGTGGTTCTATGAAGACATACAAGATCTTCTAGAACTAACACCAAAAAAAAAAGAAAAAAGAAAAGAAATGTCATTTTTATTGTAGGGGACTAGAATGCAAAAGTAGGAAGCCAAGATATACCCTAGAGTAACAGGCAATTGTGGCCTTGGAGTACAAAAATGAAGCAGGGCAAAGGCTAACAGTTTTGCCAAGAGAATGCACTGATCATAGCAAACACACTCTTCCAAAAACGCAAGAGAAACTTTGCAGATGGTCAATACTGGAATCAGACTGATTACCTTCTTTGCAGCCAAAGGGGTAGAAGTTCTAGGGCCAGCAAAAACAGGACTGCAAGCTGACTGTGGCTCAGATCATGAGCTCCTAAATACAAAACATAGACTTAAGTTGAAGAAAGTAGGGAAAACCACTAGACCATTCAGGTATGACCTAAATCAAAACCATTGCAATTTTACAGTGGAAGTGACAAATAGATTTAAGTATTAGATTTTATAGACAGAGTACCTGAAGAACTATGGACCGAGGTTTGTAACTTTGTTCAGGGCACTGTGATCAAAACCATCCCCAAGAAAAAGAAATGCAAACAGGCAAAATGGTTGCCTGAGGAGGCATTACAAATAGTTGAGAAAAGAGGAGAAGCAAAAGGCAAAGGAGAAAAGGAAAGATATATTCATCTGAATGCAGAGTTTCAAAGAATAACAAGAAGAGATAAGAAAGGTTTCCTAAATGATCAGTGCAAAGAAATAAGGGGAAACAATAGAATGAAAAAGACTATAGATCTCTTTAAAAAAATAGGAGATACCAAGGGACCATCCACACAAAAATAAGCACAATAAAGTAGTGAAACTCTATGAACCTAATAAAAGCATAAGAAGCATCAAGAAGAGGTGGCAAGAATATGCAGAACTATACAACAAAGATCTTCATGACCCAGGTAAACACAAAGGTGTGATCCCTCACCTAGAGCCAGATATTCTGGATTGTGAAGTCAAGTGGGCCATAGGAAGCATCATTATGAACAAAGCTAGTGTATGTGATGGAATTCCAGCTGAGCTATTTCAAATCCTAAATGTGATGTAGTGATAGTGCTGCACAAAATATGCCAGCAAATCTGGAAAACTCAGCAGTGGCCACAGGACTGGAAAGTGTCAGGTTGCATTACAATCCCAAAGAAAAGTAATGCCAAAGAATGTTCAAATTACTGCACAATTGCACTCATCTCACATACTAGCAAAGTAATGCTCAAAAATCTCCAAACTAGGCTTCAACAATTCATAAACCAACAGCTTCCATCTGTTTAAGCTGGATTTAGAAAAGGCAGAGGAACCAGAGTTCAAATTGCCAACATCCATTGGATCATAGAAAAAGCAAGAGAATTCCAGAAGAACATCTACATCTGCTTCACTGACTATGCTAAACCCATTGACTCTGGTTCATAATAAACAGTGAAAAATTATTCGAGTTGAGAATACCAGATCACCTTACCTTCCTCCTGAGAAATCTGTATGCAGGTTTATAAGCAACATTTAGAATTTGATATAGAACAATGGACTGGTTTCCAAATTGGGAAAGGAGTACATCAAGGTTATATATTGTCACCCTGCCTATTGCATCATGCTGTGCAAGCCTGGTTGAAACACCAGCTAGAGTCAAGATTGCCAGGAGAAATATCAATAACTTCAAATATAAAGGTGACATCACCCTTATGGCAAAAACCGAAGAAGAACTAAAGAGCCTATTGATGAAATCAAAGAGTAGAGTGAAAAAGCTGGCTTAAAAGCCAACTTTCAAAAACCTAAGATCATGGCATCTGCTCCCATCACTTTATGGCAAATAAATGGGGAAACAATGGAAACTGTGACAGACTTTATTTTGGGGGCCTCCAGAATCACTGCAGATGGTAACTGTAACCATGAAATTAAAAGATGCTTGCTCCTTTGAAGAAAGATTATGGCCAATATAGACAACATATTAAAAAGCAGAGCCATTACTTCTCTGAGACATTACATCTCACACATGGATGTGAGAGTTGGACTATAAAGAAAGCTGAGTGTCAAAGCATTAATGCTTTTGAACTGTGGTGTTGGAGAAAACTCTTGAGAATCCCTTAGACAGCAAGGATATTAAAGCAGTCAATCCTAAAGGAAATCAGTCCTGAATATTCATTGGCAGGACTGATGCTGAGGCTGAAGCTCTGGTACTTTGGCCGCCTGATGTGAAGAACTGACTGATTGGAAAAGACCCTGATGCTGGGAAATGTTGAAGGGAGGAGGTGAAGGGGCAACAGAGGAAGAGATGTTTGGATGACTTCCCTGACTCAATGGACATGAGTTTGAGCAAGCTCTGGGAGTTGGTGACGGACAGAGAAGTGTGTCATATTTCAGTCCATGGGGTCAGTAAGAGTTGAACTTGACTGAATGGCTCAACATATATATATATATATATATAAATATATATATATATATATACCCCCAGTTCAGTTCAGCCATCAGTCTCAGTTCTGTTTTTCAGCCGTATCTGACTCTTTGCGACCCCATGAATCGCAGCACCAGGCCTCCCTGTCCATCACCAACTCCCAGAGTTTGCTCAAACTCATGTCCATCGAGTCAGTGATGCCATCCAGCCATCTCATCCTCTGTTGTCCACTTCTCCTTCCGTCCCCAATCCCTCCCAGCATCAGGGTCTTTTCCAGTGAGTCAACTCTTCACATGAGGTAGCCAAAGCATTGGAGTTTCAGCTTCAGCATCAGTCCTTCCAATGAACACCCAGGACTTATCTCCTTTAGGATGGACTGGTTGGATCTCCTTGTAGTCCAAGGGATTCTCAAGAGTCTTCTCCAACACCACAGTTCAAAAGCATCAATTTTTCGGTGCTCATCTTTCTTCACAGTCCAACTCTGACATCCATACATGACCACTGGAAAAACCATAACCTTGACTAGACGGACCTTTGTTGGCAAAATAGTGTCTCTGCTTTTTAATATGCTATTTTTGTGGTACTCTTGGCTTAACCCCACACATTTTTAAAGGTAGACTTATGTCATTTCAGGTAGTATTCAATATTGCTTATCAGAAATGTTTTAGAACATTTGTAGATGACTGACTGCTGTATTTCCTGAATATTTTTCCAGTTTTTAAATGAACTCATTTATTGTGACTATCCTGTCTGTATGTCTTTTTAAATATTGAGTTTGAAAAGTGAAAGACAATTTATTAGCTTATAGTTTGCTAGAGTTTCCAGAAGCCACACACATATGTCAGGGTGAGGACTAGTCTTTGTGCAGATACCCCAGAATTCCAATTGGATGCAGTACCTTGATGATACTTGAATTATCCTTATGGAAGGAATAAATGTGCTCAAGGTCTAGGAGATGTGTAATATTGTAGAAACTTTTAAAAGCCTCCAGTATCCGTATTCCAGTTCCCTCATCATTAGAATCCTTCATCTTTTCTCATAAGTTGCCAGCTGTAGTCTCACTCTATCAGACCACTGGCTACATATGAGCAGAGGGTAGTAAGTGAACACTGCAGTCTTCTTTCAGACTATATTCTATATCCTAGACACTCACTTCCTTCCTTCACTCCTTTAGATTATTCACTACTTGGATCATTTGCTGAGGAACAGTGATATCTAGAGAAACTGCAAAATCCTTATGCTATAAATGACAGAGCTGCTCTACTAATCTTGACCACTTTTCTCTACATCAAGAGCAGAGAAGCTATGGACTTCTTTGTAAACAAAGTGTTAATGGAACAAGGTAAGGCTCATTCATTCATTTACTATCTACTGTTACTTTTAAGCTATAACAACAGAGTTGAGCAGCAACAAAAGAGACCATGTCCTTTATAGCAAACTTTGTTGGATTATGAATTAGATTGTTAAATTAAAAGAAGTGCATTATGCAAACCATTATATATTAAATATCTCTATTAGATTAGCTTTACTCAAATTAAGATAATTACTATAACTGAAAAAGATTTTCTTAACTGATAGTATCTAAGGGACCAGATTTCCCCCCCAAAATGAAAATAAATGAAAAATAATTAAATTTAAATTAAAAATTTTCTATGAAGGCTAAAAGACTTAGCTTTGCAGTTGCTAAGTTGTGTCTGACTCTTTGCAACCCCATGGACTGCAATATGCCAGGCTTCCCCATCCATCACCCTTTCCCGAAGCTTGCTCAAACTCATGTCCCATGAGTCGGTGATGCCATTCACCCATCTCATTCTCTGTTGTCCCTTTCTCCTCCTGCCTTCCATCTTACACAACACCAGGGTTAATTCTAATGAGTGGGCTCTTTGCATCAGGTGGCCAAAGTATTCGAGCTTCAGTTTCAGCATCAATCCGTCCAGTGAATATTCAGGACTGGTTTTCTTTAGGATTCATCTGTTAGATCTCCTTGCAGTCCAGAGACTCTCAAGAATCTTCTGTAACACCACAGTTCAGAAACATCAATTCTTCAGCACCTATCCTTCTTTATGGTCCAACTCTCACATCCATACATGACAATGGGAAAAAACATAGCTTTGACTAAATGGACTTTCATTGGCAAATAACGTCTGCTTTTTAATATGCTGTCTAGGTTGGCCATGCTTTTTCTTCCAAGGAGCAAGCATCTTTTAATATCATGGGTGCAGTCACCATCTGCAGTGATTCTGGAGCCCAAGAAAATAAATTCTGTCACTGTTTCCATTGTTTTCCCAGCTATTTGCCATGAAGTGATGGGACTGGATGCCATGATCTTTGTATTTTGAATGTTGAGTTTTAAGCCAGCTTTTCACTCTGCTCTTTCACTTTCCTCAAGAGACTCTTTAGTTCCTCTTTGCTTTCTGCCATAAGGGCGGTGTCATTTGCATATCTGAAGTTATTGATAGGGTAATCTTGATTTCAGCTTGTGCTTCATCTAGCCTGGAATTTCACATAATGCACTCTGCATATATATTAAATAAGCAGGGTAACGGTATACAGGCTTGACATACTCATTTCCAAATTTGGAAACAGTCTGCTGTTCCATGCCAGGTTCTCACTGTTGCTTCTTGACTTGCATGCAGGTTTTGTAGGTAAGGGAGCCTGGTGTTCACATCTCTTGAAGAATTTTTCATATTTTGTCATTATCTACACAGTCAATGCCTTTAGCATAGTCAATAAAGCAAAAGTATATGCTTTTCTGGAATTCTGTTGCTTTTTCTAAAGTCCACTATATGTTGACAATTTGATTTGTGGTTCTTCTCCCTTTTCTAAATCCAGCTTGAATGTTTGGGAGTTCTTGTTTCACTTCCTGTTGAAGCCTAGCTTGAAGGATTTTAAACATTACCTTGATAGCATGTGAGATGAGTATAATTGTGCAATAATTTGAACATTCTTCAACATTGCCCTTCTTTGGAATTGGAATGAAAACTGATATTTTCCAGTCTTGTGGCTACTGCTGATTTTTCCAAATTTGCTGACATATTGTGTGTGGCACTTTAACAACATCATCTTTTTAAGATTTGAAATAGCTTAGCTGAAACTCCGTCACCTGCACTAGCTTTATTCATAGTGATTCTTCCTAAAGTTCACATGGAAGACTGGATGCCATGAAAACTACTGCATGTTAAATGTCAATCAATGCCAGAAAATGACATTATTTAGAAGTGTTTTTTTTTTTTTTTTTTAAATGCTGGAGAAAAATTTTCTCAAGAAATTTGTTTGCTCAATTAAAAGAAAGTGAAAATCTTTTGAATCCAAGCTTTGAAATACTCTAAGAATGTAATATTGTCTAGTATGGAAATTAATTCAAAGCAGAAAAATTAAAGACAATAGTAGCAAGAAAGGTGCATTAGTAAACAGTGAATTAGATTTCCTTGAAATATGCTACTCTTATTTTTAAAGAGGATTACTATAAACTATTTTCAGAATTAGAGCTTACTATAGAGTAGGACTTCAGTGAATTTCTGCTTGTGGTTTAGGTGGGTTGTAAGACAGAAAGGCTATCCTTCACTAATAATTTTATTATACACAAAATTATAGTTTCTATTATGTGATTTAGCTAATTTAAAAGTCTTATTGGATGCTGAATTCTATAATTCCAATCCAGTTAGAACTATTTCTGTAAAATAAATATACTGTTAATTGAATTATAAATGCCAACACCATTGATTTCAGAAAAAAAAAAATAAATTCTTTCTAGAAACAATTCTCTGTGAAAGCAATTGTGATCTGTAAAGGTTTATGCCTCTTTCAATGCCTGTTTTCTTCAGATGAAAATTATCTTGAAGAATTTTGGGTTTATTTATTTCTCAAAATAACAGAACAGCAGTACTCTGGTTGTAGTAGTGAGGCAGCCACTGTCATAGTGGCTTCAGAGCCTACATTGTAAGCTAGAGCAAGTGGGATGGGAGATTTAAACAACATGAGAGGGTGAGGAGTGTGTCTATGCAGGAGCAGAACTATGGATGATGCAGCCATAAATGATATGCATCCTGCTGGTGAAGCTCATTCAGATGAATGTATCATTGCTGGAAACTGACAAGACTCACAGAGTTTAATTCAAAGGAAGAAGACCATAATTCAAGGGAACTGATCTTTGATTCAGTTCTAAGGTAGAAATTAGGAAAATAATGTGTTTCAAGTAGCTATTCACAAATTACCACAGAATGAGGCAAGTGAAGTCGCTCAGTCATGTCCGACTCCTTGCAATCCCATGGACTATAGCCTACCAGTCTCCTCCATTCATAGGATTTTCCAGGCAAGGGTACTAGAGTGGGTTGCCATTTCCTTCTCACAGAATGAGGCAGGGAGCTTTTAAACAACAGAAAATTGTTTCTCCCCATTCTAGAGGCTAGAAGTCTGAAATCAGGGTACCTGTGTGGTCAAGGGAGAATCTCCTTCTACATCATAGACTTCTCACTGTGTCCTCACCTGCAAAGGCAAGAGGTCCCTGTGGAATCTCTTATGTGTGCTGTGTGTGCTCAGTCACATCCAACTCCTTGAAGCCCCATGGACTATAGACTTTGTCCATGGAATTTTCCAGGCAAGAATGCTGGAGTGGGTGTCATTTCCTTCTCCAGGGGATCTTCCCAACCCAGGGATTGAACCCACAACTTTGGTTTCTCTTGTAGTGGCATGCAGATGTTTTTACCAATGCACCACATGGGAAATCCCCAGTGTCTCTTATATTAGAGCACTACCCCATTCATAAGGGCTCCACCTTAAGAGCTAATCACCATTATACAGCCCCACCTCCTAATACCATCACATAAGATATCAGAATTTCAACTTATGAATTGGGGGAAACACAAACATTCAGACCATAGCAGAATGCCAATTCAAAGATGAAGTGACTAAGAAGAAACGGGTATCACCCATGAACACTGCACATACAAGTCAAAATGCACACATGGACAGCAGTGTTTCTCAGAAGTTATGATGACTTCCCAATAACTGAGGATCTACAAGATGCCTGTGCTGCTTGCTCCATTGCAGATAGATGACATCATTCTAAAAGACAGAACTCTCTCAGAACAATCCAGCCAATAAGCAGCCAGTTGGAATCCTAAAAACATTAGTTGCATATACTTTAAAGACATTCAGAGAGACTGGCCTCAATTCAATCAAATAAAGTAGACAGTCATAGAAATTCCTGCCTTCTAGAAAATGAAATTCATCTTAGACTAATGCAAGCAACAGCCATTCAAAAGCTTAAGTATGTTCTAGTAGAGATATTATATCTTCTTGTTCTCAGAAACTGTATTTAGATTTAGATTTAATTGATATTGGAATAAATGACAAGTTTGAATATTTTTCTTGACAAATATAGTACACCTCACATTAAATAGTCATTTAAATCTCACCAGTAAAAAGTCTACTGTAGGTCTCTCACTGTGTCTACAGCTGGTGCCATCCACATCCCTGCACCTTTACCTTCCACACCAACCCCAGCCATCACAAATCTTTCTCCACTCATAAATTCTTACTCCAATTCCCCAAGCTCTTCAGATTGCCAGGAGACACAAAACCTACTTATTTTAGTCAAAATGGTGTCATCTATGAGAACCAGCAAGGTATACTTGTAGGACTTCTCTGGAAAATGTAACCCTGGTTTAGGTTCTACTAAAGTAGAAATGTCTTTACAAGAAAATCATTCAAAATCTCACACAAATTCTAAAATGAAATCTAAGAATAAGAAAAAAGGACCAACTAAAATAACATGATTTTAAAACTATTGAAGGGAAGAGGAAGTCATTAAAAAAAAAAAAAAAAAAAGGAGGGGTTTATCAAGCTAAGTGACTAGGATCTGAATTCCAAAGAAGGAATTAAAGAGAGTTCCTGGGATCTTCATTCAAAATTGAGCTTCCAGAGTATTGATGGAATATATCACTATCATCTCCCATGAGCAATGCCAGGATTACAATGAAGACTTCAATGCTTATTTTGATGAGTACAGACCTTGAAAGCCAGGACATAGACTGTAGCTAGAATATTTATTAAACTCCGTGTACAAGGGAAGCACCTTTTTCAAGTTCAAAATAGTATCAAAATGTTCATGAAGAAATCTTACAAACCCAAAAAAGAACAAGCATTCTAGTCACAATTATGGTAGAGAAAACTGCAACTATCTTTTATAGCAAGGAGGTTCACATTAAATGAAAAATAGATTAATTTCACCAATGGCAAACACAGTCATAGCAAGAGAACTGTTCTAGTCCCAGAAGAGATGATTATGTTTAAACTTATTTAATATTTTAACAAAGCAAGCAGACCATCAAAATTCATGTCTTTCAAAATATTATTTTACAAATATGTTGACAGAAGTATCCTTTTATGTTTAAACAACTTTTGAAACCAAAATATCAGCTGATTCTGCTTTTACTTTTGTCACAAAGAAAATCGCAGAAATTATTTATGTAAAATAACTAAAATAAGATACACTGAGAAAAACACTTTAGAGATTACTCAAAATGGGTTTTACTAAGGAAATAGTCCAACTGAGAATAGCACAGGCCACGTTCATAAAACATAAATTCTTCACTAACAAGATTGTATAGTAATTTAGATCAGGTTGGTTCAATAGAAATATATAAACAAAAATTTTCGTATTTTCACATTTAGACTGAATCATAATAAGACTGACAATATCCTGGCTGAAGTACAATAGTAACTCATACTGGAATCAGTTGTTAATGCCTAGCCTAACAATAATCTAAGGAATTCATTTCTACTATCAGAACATTTGCAAGAAAATATTTTTTATCCATTTTCTTAGAACACTGTTTTCTTGCCTAGTCTAAATTATCTCACCACTAATGTATATTTTATAGTGAAATCTAGTATCCCTTGATTGAAATTGCCCTCATTTCCTAGGTTCTTAAAAGCCTGTTTTATTCTGCCAAAACACCTGGAACTCTTTATTTAACATTAGCTTCTCCTCAAGACACTATGCTCACTGAGCATTGTCCTTCTTGCATGTGCTAATTTGTTCTAAAAATTTAGTGATATGTGATAGTCACAGGGGTATGTTTTTATGGAATATATGAATGAAAGTCATAGTACTTTGCAGTTTATAAAATTAATATTTTCAATAATATATAATTATGAATATATTTGTATATGCTATGTGCAATGATATTTAGCTACATATTTTCTGTATATAGCTATATTTATATATCATTTTTTAGAAATCTAAATTGTTTTGGCAAGATTTCTTCCTAATCCTTTGCTTTGGAATTTTATGAGAACCACTGAACCATTCTTTTGGTAAAGGGAGCCTTGGAATCTGGAGACATTTTCATAGGAAAATGACTTTTCCTACACTTAAGATACATTAATCAATTTTTGAAAGCCAGTAGAAAATAAAATAAATATTAATGAATCAAGTTCTTGCAAATGGTTTATTTCTTTGTACAACAGTGCATCTTAACATAGAGTTTGTATGGCTTAGA
Organism: Hydropotes inermis; assembly: GCA_020226075.1. NCBI lineage: Eukaryota > Metazoa > Chordata > Mammalia > Artiodactyla > Cervidae > Hydropotes > Hydropotes inermis. The sequence continues at coordinate 40,299,458 of CM035276.1, forward strand.
AAACTTCTAACTAAAGGATTATTAAATGGCATAGTATTTAATGAAAATTATTCAATATAGATTTTTTTTAAATGGAAGCTAATATAAATAGTTTAGAAAAAAATATCTTGTATGCATGCTATAACTACATTATAGGCATAATGGATACCTAGGATGAAAATGAAACTTCAGATGTTTCTCAGAATATGACAGAAGAAACTGGAAAAAAGTATGATGTATAATTTGTACGTTTAATTTCCTTAAAGTTGGAACACAATTTACCTTTGAGGCTACCTTTGTCTTTGTTCTGGGAAAGAACAGCAGGATACTATTTATTAATATAAAAAGGAAACTAAAAATAAATCATAGTTAATGAAAAATTTGCTTAAAGGAGTTATTTTTCTGCATAGACTATAAAAGATAGTAATAGTTACATGAATAGTTTCATTTCAACAACTTTTTTGCCACATATTTATTTTAAAACAGAAATTAAAACAATTATATATATATATAAAACAATTATATATATATATATATATATATATATATATATATATATATTCTGTAGTTCAGATTTTTGAAAACTGAAAGTATAGATGCCTGATGATTGGAGCAAGATCTGAAAACTATCTTTCTTTCACTTTTTACAGAAGAGAAGGAAAATGAACTTAAATGCACTGGATGCAGCTGAAAGGAGACATGATTTACATGGCCCATGGGGGGTGCTATTTCAAATAAAGTAATTCAGACCTTGGCAAGCACTGAAAGTGCTTTATGATGTTCTTGTTTTTTGAAGGGGTAAAAGAAAAGCTGCGTTCTTCAGGAATGAAGGAAAGATCTCATGCTGGGTGTAGGATAGAAAATGGAAGATATTTTCACCTCTCCAAAAGTCAGAGTTGTACGCACACAAGCAAAGAATGACCTCATGTAGCTCAGGAGGGTGATCAATAGCACAAGCAGAAGCCTGTGTTGGAGAGGAGAATCTCAGAGCATGAGGACTTTAGTCACTGCTGTAAGAGAACATAAGCTAGAATACATGGTCATTTTCTTAAACACCTTAGAAATGTATTCAGAGTGATAACTTTCCAGTAACTAAGTGATGTATCCCTGAGAGTTTAGAACTTGAAAGTCATACTGCAATGAGACCTTAGTGGACTCATAAGGCTAATGACCACGACGTTCACAAATATGTTTCATCTTTGCATTCATGCAACTCTTCATCTAAGAAATACCCCTTTTCATTACAGAGACTAACCCTGTTTTTCCATTTGTGTTCCAGAAATGATTTGTAAATTGAGGTCACTATACTGACTAAAATAGAAATAGCTATGTGAGTATCGTAGAGGTCTAGGTAAAAACCTATACAAATCTATATATTTTCAAATATTTTCTCATTGCCTCATGAAATACTTAGGGAGGCATTTTAATAAATAGAGTTGGATTTTTGTAATCAGATTGATTCAAGTCTGAATTTTAATTCTTCCACTTTGCAACTCTGTGATTTGTGGAAACTACTTTGGTTTGGAAACCTGTTTCTAACCCATTTTGATCTGTTTCCTTAACTTAAAATGTATATAAGTTGCCTAAACTGGTACTAATGCCAAAGTATTTATAAGGTCACAAGTGAAAAGCCTAAAATGTCACTCAGCATTAAAAGATAGCTTCAGCAAATAATGTGAATGGATTTCTATGTAGTTGTCTTTCAAGATTTTATACCAATGTAGAGTGATTCCATTCCTGATGCTGGGCAATGAAAGTAGATTAGGACTCTCAGTTTAGATAAATACATTTTTATATATTTCCTGAAGACTATGGATTCTCTAAAGTCTTCACTGAATTAAAGGAATCTCCCAGATCTACCTGTTTGAGCAATATTGTGCTATTGCTTTCCTTGGAGTTACTTTTACTAAAGATACTTTGTGGTAACAATATTTGCCTTCAATGAGAGTTGATTTAAGAAGAAATTTTACCAATGTAAATTAATTTAAATTCAAGGATTTTTTTGAAAATCACATTTATTAGTTAAACACTATTCTTTTTATAAGGACTTTTGAGGGACATTATCTATTTCCCTATCTACCTATGGTGGATGTTTATTGTTAATTGGCCCATGAAATATCCATTCTTATCTTATGTTAAAAGCATCATAATTTTGGGGGTATTATCTCTCCTTGCTGATCATCATTCCAAATGGGACTACAAATGAAGCAACCATATTATGTTTAAGGTGAAGGGTGGACACGAAAGCTATAAGGGCTGGACATTCTCTTGTGGAATTTTGAATCTTGAGCAGGGTGTACGTTGGTATTTGTATCAGAGAATTTAAAATAAGGTAAGGCTAAAATATATAAATATTTGTCTTTATGACAATTAAAGAAGTCTGGAGATAGAAAACTGGGCCTGATATGTTGGTTCCATAAATCCCAGGAACCAGGTTCCTTCTTTCTTATTCTGTCCTTCTCACCAAAGGTCTTTCATTCACAAGATTGATTCAGCATGGTGTACAGATACAGCTCCAAGCATCCATTTGCATCTCATATAGTGTTAATAAAAAAGATCAGAAGGACAGAAAGTGTATACTAGGTAGCTAAGGCAGAATCCTTTAAGGAGCTTTCCAAAATTCCCATTGTACTACTTCCACTGTCATTGTGGCTGAAGACAGTCACCTGCCATATCATTAAGCAAAGGATGTTACAGTCATCGAGCCATTAGCCACTGCAGCTGCCCGAGTGTTCACCCTGAGGGAATTCATGGAGTTAGGTAGTCAGAATAGAAAAAAAGGAGTCCTTATTGGTGGTGACTAAAAGAAGGAAAAAGCCTACCAAAACAGAACAAAGGAGGGTCTAAGGACCAGAGTGGGAACCTGGTTCCTCATAAATTGCCAGCCCAATTTATGAGGGCAGGCTCAGAGGGAGGAGAAAAAACATATAAAAACAGAAGCCAAAATTAAGCCAGGCTTCTATTCTCTTCACTTCTTTGGGTCTTCCCGTCCTCATGCCTCGAGGATGTATTTTCCTTTGCTTGACAAATAAAACTGAGTTTTAACACTGGTCAGTCCGTCACTTCAAATTTTTGCGGTGGTGAGACAGAACCGAGGAAATTACACACTGCCACAACATCTCTGGTACTGTTTCTTGGATTTAACCTGGTTGAAACAACCTTGGCTCAGCTCCTGTGAGGCAGAGGCCAAACACAGCAGAAGCCCAACTCAGCAAAAGCTTCCATAATGGAAGCTGAACATGAAGAAAACCCAGTGCACTGGAAGCGACAGGAAGCCCGGCGAGCTGGAAATTGGGACAACAAAAACAAACTCAGCTGAAAGCTCATGTGGCTCAGTCTCAGATTCCAGAAAACCTCTGGTTGGAGTAAGAAGTCCTCACTCTTATGGCTGGAAGGATGTATGGCTAACAAAATCTTAATTCCCTTACAATCACTCATTTCTTGTTTCCTTGAACCTCCTGTGAACAGGCAGGTGGCAGTCAGTTCAACTGAGAGATTCTGGAGAGGCCACCTCCAGTGTATCCCAAAGGCTAGACTATCCTCTGCACTCAAGTAGCTGTTGCCCAAGAGGGTGAGGGTTCTTCTGTCCTGAATGTCCTATGTGCCAAGGATCAGGCAAATGAAATCTGTGAGCACAGATCAGGTATTTAGCAGATTTTTTGGCAGATTATGAAGGGGATTCCTTGGCATGCTTTTCCTACCGCTTTTGCCTCCCTTTCTTCAGCTCCTCTCTCCATCTGTGCCACTACTTATGAAGTATTGAGCAGGTCGTCATCTTTCCATTTCTGAAAGTTGTGTTTGAAATGGTTCACCTAACACTGGGACTCAAACCCATGTGGCAAGGGCTCTGTGCTATGCTTCGCCACTCAGTCATCTCTGACTGGGACTTGAACCAGGCCAAAGCCCATGGCTCCTTCTTTAGGGACCTAATGAAGCTCAGGCTCTTTATGTCTCATTGCAAAATTTCAGTGAGAGATACAGCTATAGTTAAAAGATAGATTTGTTTAGACTTAGAGAGAGGCACACTCCACAGGGTGTAGACCATCACAGAGGGCAAGTGCCATGGAATGTGGTGTGGTTAGTTTTCACAAGCTGGGTAATTTCATATGCTAATGAGTGGGAGGATTATTCCAACAATTGGGGAACCATCCACTTCTTGGTCTTTTGGTAGTGCCTTGGAATTGACAAGGTGCCTCTGAGTGTGTCATTTAGCTTGCAGATTGAGGATCAAGGTTTAGTTGACTTTGACTTGTCATCTTGGACCCATTTGATTTTAATCAGTTCATGTTATGCCCTTGGGCTCTGCCATTCTTTCAAAAGTTGTGCCTTGCCCCCTTCCCTCTTATTTCATGCTCTTTTCCTGAGCCCCACCTGGGTCCACATTGTTGCCTCTACTATCTTCTGGAGGGATAACCAGAAAATAGCTGGCCCTGGGGAAGGAAATACTGTATATTATCCAATCGTTCTAGATATTCAGGCCTTCATCTTCCATGTTTTCTACAACATGTGAAACAATAGAATCTCTCAGTGGACCCACTAGGGTGGGTGATAGGCACACAATGACTGCTAGGAGTCCATCTGTTGGTAACATCCCTTCAAGGGCAATTGGGCTTCCAGGAATGTCTGCCACTTTGGGAGTTAGCCTTTCAGGGCCAAATCCTTACCACCTTTCTCCTAAAGTTACAAACATACTCCCGAATCAAATCTCCTCTCTACTTTTATAGAACATCTGGTCTATTGCCTCTTATCAATTTGTTGTTAAGCCACTTACTAACTCCTACAACCAGGATCCTGCCCATTGTAGGCAACATTGCTCCTTCCCACTTATTATTCAAATACTCCTAATGCCCCTAACAAGACCAGATAACTCACTACTTTGTCATTACTTCTGTTATTACCTAGAGTGTGTCTATGACAATGAAATGTTTACAATTGGAAACACCCTAAACTGCTCTTATGGAGACAGGAAATCAGTGACTTACATTCCCTCGGAGAAATAAGAGGACAAAGCTTATGGCTGTTTCACCAGGTTCCCAGTCTCAGGGCACAGGCTTAGGTTGGTTTACATCATGGTATCTATTCCCATATACAGTGGAAAAAGCCAGCAATGAGTTAAGATTACAACCCCTTAATCCTGCTCACCACTGGTCAGGCTGGAGAACTTGGAGACACCCAATTCCAGTCTGGAGGTCCCAAGAGGTTGACCTGCCTAGGGATCTGGCCCTCAGAAGTTTGTCATGCCTCAATCTGGTCAGGGATCCACCAGTTCAGGAGTCCCAGGAGGTAGACATGCCTTGACCTGCCCAGGGACCCAATTCTCAGAAAACTGACCTGCTTTGACGTGCCCAGGGATTCAGTCTCCAGAAGGCTGCCACATTTCAGCCTGGGGATCTGCACCCTGACTAGGAGATGCCTGGCTCTAAGTTGCAACAGTACTGAGTAGGATAAGCTTCAGAAAGACTCACCCCTAAGGAAGTCAACCCATAAAATAGGAGTCCTGTTAGGTTTTTCTTCTTTTATTCTTTTCCTCTCTGGCATCACTGTCTTTCAGATAGGAAATAATGAATCCACTTCCCAACATATTCCCTTGAGATGCATCCTTGATAACTGGAAGTTGTTCATTCCTCTAATTCTAAGAAGTCAGTTAAAATTCTTTTGTGCCACTGCGTGGCCATGATGTCCTCTGGGTGACAAAGAACAGGCCTCAGGATGGGAGCTTAAATTAAAATACCATCCTGCAGCTAGGCTTATTCTGCAAAAGACAAGGGAAATGAACAGAGATCCCCTATTTCCAAATTTTCTTCCCATTGAGAGGTATGAAGGAACTGTCTTAAATATGGGATTGCTGTATCCCCTAAAAGCCCTAAATTTGGCAACCCAAATTAGGTTGCCACCTAAATTTGCCACCATTTACTATAAAGAAGGAATTCATAGGGCCTGGACTCCATCTCAGGCCTGTCTGTGCTGATCGTGCATGGCCACCTCTCCAGTGGACTCTGAACTCTGTGCTTAGCGCCTGTGGGAATGACAATGGAAGGATAAGACCCCCCTCTGGGCAGGGGAATCTTGAAGAAGAGAAAACAGACACTAATCACCCCTGCCTCCAGACAGTGTCTACCGGAATGTAACCACAGGCTTATCGGTTATTAACTGGTTGGAATGCAACCGCGGGCTTATTGATTATTAATTGCTTGAACACATAACACATGAATGATGGGGTTATTGTGATTGTATTTACCCTTCCTTTGTAAGTCTCAAGGAATTTGGGGTGGTGGGCTTGGACACGTACACTCGGGGTATAAAAGATTTTCACAAATGCTGGACGGGGTCCTTGGCTAAGAGGAGACTCTGCCTTGGGCCCGCCGGCATAATAAACTGCACTCCACTATCTGCATTGTCCTTCTGAGTGAGTCTGTTTCCCGGAAAGCGTGGCTATAACAACTAGGCAAGTGGTGTTAGGCACAGACAACCAAGAGAAGGACACCCTGCATGAAGGCTTACCTCTTATGGCTTGCAAGTTGCCTGGTACTCCCTCCTTTTATCCAAACATGCTCCCATACCTGGAAGCACCCCCTCCACAAAAGCCAACTTGAGTATGTCCCTCAGTTGAAACTGGAGGAGAATTTGGACCAACACAGGTCCCTCTTAGAACTAAGACAGATCAAACAAGACCTGGGAAGCTATACAGATGATCCAGGCAAATAGATAGATACATTCCAACACATTACCTTAGTTTTTGACTTGATGTGGAAGGACATCATGGCTACATTTAGTCAAACTTAATCTAACCCTGAGTATGTTAGGGCTCTTCATATGCTAACTGGAATTATAATAAACCCGAGTAATCCTGGGAAAGGGATCATTTTATGATCTATCTAAAGGCAGGAATAAAAGTGGTAAAGCAAAAAATAATCAGCTATGCCTGGGTCTCAGCAATAACCTCAGGAGCCCAATGAAAACCCCATTGCCTTTCTGGAAAGGCTAAATGAGGCTCTCCAAAAGTTTACCAATCTGGACTTAGACTCTTATGAGGGACAAGTGATTTTAAAGGACAAATTCCTTCCCCAGTTGCATCAGACATCAGGATAAAGTTGCAACAGCTACAGCAGCAGGTCCCTGCTGCCTCTTTAGATGAAATGATCCAGAAAGCCACCAACACTTTTTATAACAGAGAACAGGAGAGGGAGGCCAAGGCCCAGGAAAGGGAGAAAAGGAAGAGACAAGGCATGCCCAGATGCTGTTCGCCCTTCAGAGAAGCCCTACGACGAGTCCTTGAAGGACAGGTACGAGGCAAATGTCTAATCTGTAGACAGGCAGGACGTTGGGCCAAAGAGTATCCAAACCATGGCAAGTCTCCTAAAATGGCTTGCTGCACATGCCATCAATTGGGACATTGGTCAATAGTCTGCCCTTGGGACACAACAGCCTCAAGGTCAAGTGCCAAGACTTCCCTCACTATGGTTCAATAGGACTGAAGTGGCCTGCTCCAGCCAGCCTGCCTATCACAGATAACCATCATGGGGCTGGAACCAAGGGTACATAGATGTGGCAGGTAGGTCCAAGAATTTCTTGGTTGACACAAGGGCTAACTTCTCTGTCCTGACCTCCTACCCTAGAGCCTTCTCCTCCCAAACCTGTACCATTTTGGGTGTTACAGGAAAATCAAAAAAGATTCACATGAGCACTTCTTTGTTGCTGGGATGGACAAATATTTTCCCACCAGTTTCTGGTGGCCCCTTAGTGTCCTATCCCCTTACTGGGGGGAGATCCTTCCCTGCCTTCAAAACCTTGCAGCTATTGCAGTCCTGATAGAAGATGTTTTAAAACTCTCTCTTGGGGGCAAACTATTTTTACCAGCCATCAAGTGAAACAACTACTGAATGGGAGAGGCCACTTATTGAAGTCTGATCAAAGGATCCTCAGATATCAAGTAGCGTTTATGGAAAATCCAGGCCTAACTATATCCCCTGTGAGGTCCTTAACCCAGCCATCCTCCTGCCTAATGCCTGAAGGCTCTCTGCTTTCACTTTTGCCTAGAAAATGTGGACCACTGGACAAAACCCCAAAAGGGATTGTCAGAAGATCCTCTGACCAATTCTGCAGAAATCTGGTACACTGACAGAAGCAGCTTTGTTTAGGAAGGAAAAAAAAAAAGAGCTGGATATGCAGTAGTCTCCAATTTTGAGACCATAGAGACTAAACCTTTGCCACCAGGTACTTCAGCCCAATTAGCTGAGCTCATAGTCATGACTTAGATTTAGAGCTGGGAAAAGGAAAGAAGAGTATCTATTTACATTGATTCTAAGTATGCCTTTCTGGTGCTACACTCACATGCTGCTATTTGGAAAGAAAGAGGCCACTTGACCACCTGAGTGTCCCCAGTCAAATATGGTGATCAAATTCTTAGGCTCTTGGAGACAGTTCACAGCCCATCTGCCCACTGAGGTTTCAGTCTCCCACTGTAAAGGACACCAAAAAGGGAGCACAGAAGTGGCACGAGGGAACCAAGCAGCCAGTCAGGCAACTAAGAGAGCAGCATTACAGAACCATGACCTAATTGGGGTTGCCACCTTAGTTCCACAGACTAATTTGCCAGAAACTCCTTCATTATACTGAAGGCGAGACTCTTAAAACTAAAAGAGGGGTTTTCAAGAAAATCATATGGGGTAGTTCCAAAAGGAGGGAATCCTTTTTCTGCCTGGGAACCTCCAGTGGAAGTTGATTAGCTCCTTACATACTACCAATCATTTTTGGAACAAGGCCCTCCAAAGATTACTAAAAAAGTTCCTTCAGAGAGACAGGCCTCCAAAGACAAGTGACCTTCTCTTGCACTGCTTTCCAATTAAACAACGCCCAAGGAGATCAAAGACCACAGCTGGCCCAGCTCATTTAACAAAGTGGGACCTATCCAGGAGAGGACTGGCATATCTGGGATTTTACCCAGATGTCAGTTCCTGAAAGGCATATTAGTCATTCTGAAGGGTGTATTAGTCACGATAGATGCATTCACAGATTGGATTGAAAGCTTTCCCACCCAGACTAAGAAAGCAGAGGAGGTGGTTAAAAACAAACAAACAACAACAACAAAAAACTCCTCCATGAAATCATCCCAAGTTTTGTTCTGTCCAGGTCATAACAAAGTGGAAATGGGACATCATCTACTTCTAAATTCACCCAAGGGGTCTCTAAAGCATTAATCAGTTCAGTTGCTCAGTTGTGTCCGACTCTTTGCAACCCCATGAATCACGCCAGGCCTCCCTGTCCATCATGAACTCCTGGAGTCCACCCAAACTCATGTGTATCGAGTCAGTGATGCCATCCAGCCATCTCATTCTCTGTCATCCCCTTCTCCTCCTGCCCCCAGTCCCTCCCAGCATCAGGGTCTTTTCCAATGAGTCAACTCTTCTCATGAGGTGACCAAAGTATTGGAGTTTCAGCTTCAGCATCAGTCTTTCCAATGAACACCCAGGACTGATCTCCTTTAGGTGGACTGGTTTGATCTTGCAGTCCAGGGGACTCCAAAGAGTCTTCTCCAACACCACAGTTCAAAAGCATCAATTCCTCAGCACTCAGCTTTCTTCACAGTCCAACACTCACATCCATACATGACCACTGGGAAAATCATAGTCTTTACTAGATGGACCTTTGTTAGCAAAGTAATATCTTTGCTTTTTAATATGCTATCTAAATTGGTCATTATTTTCCTTCCAAGGCATAAGAGTCTTCTAATTTCATGGCTGCAATCACCATCTGCAGTGATTTAGCAGCCAAAAATAAATAAATAAAAACAAAAACAAAGTCTGACACTGTTTCCACTGTTTCCCCATCTATCTCCCATGAAGTGATGGGACCAGATGCCATGATCTTAGTTTTTGGAATGCTGAGCTTTAAGTCAACTTTTCCACTCTCCTCTTTCACTTTCATCAATAGGCTTTTTAGTTTCTTTTCACTTTCTGCCATAAGGGTGGTGTCATCTGCATATCTGAATTATTATTGATATTACTGATATTTCTCCTGGCAATACTGATTCCAGCTTGTGCTTCTTCCAGCCCAGCGTTTCTCATGATGTACTCTACATATAAATTAAATAAGCAGGGTGACAATATAGAGCCTTGATGTACTCCTTTTCCTATTTGGAACCAGTCTGTTGTTCCATGTCCAGTTCTAACTGTTGCTTCCTGACATGCATACAGGTTTCTCAAGAGGCAGGTCAGGTGGTCTGTTATTCCCATCTCTTGAAGAATTTTCCACTGTTTGTTGTGATCCACATAGTCAAAGGCCTTGGCATAGTCAATAAGTCAAAAGCAGACATTTTTCTGGAAATCTCTTGCTTCTTTGATGATCCAGCGGATGTTGGCAATTTGATCTCTGGTTCCTCTGCCTTTTCTAAAACCATCTTGAATATCTGGAAGTTCACGGTTCATGTATTGCTGAAGCCTGGCTTGGAGAATTTTGAGCATCACTTTTTGCAAGGTGAGTGCAATTGTGCGGTAGTCTGAGCATTCTTTGGGACTGCCTTTCTTAGGGATTGGAATGAAAACTGACCTTTTCCAGTCCTGTGGCCATTGCTGAGTTTTCCAAATTTGTTGGCATATTGAGTGCAGCACTTTCACAGCATCATCTTTCAGGATTTGAAATAGCTCAACTGAAATTCCATCACCTCCATTAGCTTTGTTCTTAATGATACTTTCTAAGGCCCACTTGACTTCACATTCCAGGATGTCTGGCTCTATGTGAGTGATCACACCATCGTGATTATCTGGGTCATGAAAATCTTTTTTGTACGGTTTTTCTGTGTATTATTGCCACCTCTTCTTAATATCTTCTGCTTCTGTTAGATTCATATGATTTCTTTCCTTTATCGAGCCCATCTTTGCATTAAAAATTCCCTTGGTATCCCTAATTTTCTTGAAGAGATCTCTAGTCTTTCCCGTTCTGTTGTTTTCCTCTGTTTCTTTGCATTTATTGCGGAGGAAGGCTTATCTCTCCTTGCTATTCTTTGGAACTCTGCATTCAACTGGGAGTATCTTTCCTTTTCTCCTTTGCTTTTTGCTTCTATTCTTTTTTTTTATTTTTTATTTATTAATTTTATTTATTTATTTATTTATTTATTAGTTGGAGGCTAATTACTTTACAATATTGTAGTGGGTTTTGTCATACATTGAAATGAGTCAGCCACGGATTTACATGTGTTTTCCATCTCGACGCCCCCTCCCACCTCCCTCTCCACACGATCCCTCTGGGTCTTCCCAGTGCACCAGGTCCGAGTGCTGTCTCATGCATCCAACCTGGGCTGGTGATCTGTTTCACTAGATAATATACATGTTTCACAACTATTTGTAAGGGCTCCTCAGACAGCTATTTTGCCTTTTTGCATTTCTTTTCCATGGGATAGTCTTGATCCCTGTCTCTTGCACAATGTCATGAACCTCCATCCATAGTTCATCAGGCACTCTGTCAAATCTAGTCCCTTAAATCTATTTCTCACTTCTTCTATGTAGTCATAAGGGATTTGATTTAGGTCATACCTGGATGGTCTAGTGGTTTTCCCTACTTTCTTTAGTTTAAGTCTGAATTTGGTAATAAGAAGTTTATGATCTGAGCCACAGTCAGCTCCTGGTCTTGTTTTTGCTTATTGTATAGAGCTTCTGCATCTTTGTCTGCAAAGAATATAATCAATCTGATTTTGATGTTGATCATCTGGTGATGTCCATGTGTAGAGTCTTCTCTTGTGTTGTTGGAAGCATTGGACTTTACTTATTATCTCCATTTTTCCTGGAAGTCTCAGTCTTCAGGAAAGGTAGAAAGAGTTAACCAATTCTTAAAATGAGCAATACAAAAGATTACCCAGAAGAAATTTCTGGGATGGAAGGAGGCTTTACCAATAGCTCTCCTCTACACCCATATTGCCCCTATGGAACAACTTGGTCTTAGTCCTTATGAAATGCTATATGGGAGACCTTTTGTTTTTGTCAATGACCTCTTCCTAGATCCACATGCTCAGACCCTCTGGTCTTATATCATGGCCATTCGGCAATTCCAACAGCATATATGCATTGGGTGACAACCAGGACCCAAAAGATTCTAAAGAGCCACCTTTATATGCTCCAGGGACTCAAGTCCTAATTAAAGTCTGGAAAGATGGGTCCCCAAAGGCTCCACTCCAACCCACATGGAACGTCCCCTACTCTGTAAGACTACTCTGTAACCTCACAGCAGTCAAGAAACCAGGACATGACTCCTGGATTCACTACTCAAAAGTCAAGCCATGGAAGAAAACAGAAAAAGACACTCAATACACCTAATGAGCCTCTGGGAGATTTCAAATACATAATCAGGACTACAAATGAGTGTCATTCTAATTAACACCCTCAAAATTAAGTTTCTGGGGATAAGATTTCCCAGGATAACTCTAAAGAGCCAACACAGCTGGGCAAGGGTTGTACTCTAAAAGAGACAGGAGATAGACTTCCTGATCCCTGAACAAGGAGGGACTTAAGCCATCTTGAATGAGACATGTTGCTTCTGGGAAAATACCTCCAACTAAGTTAAAGAAAGTCTCACAGTCCTCAAGAAAAGCATTCAGATCCTAAAGGATCTCAAAGAATGAGCTGGAGGGTTCTCGAGGTGGCTACAGTCTCTCTGAGGGATCCTCCTCCTGGCGAGGGAGAATTTGCAGTTGGTTAATGCCCTGTTATCACCATATTGACACTGCTTATGATTGCTCCATGTATTATTGATTGTCTAACCTGTTTTGTCTTTGCCCAGGTCAACATGCTACAACATGCAGTGCCAGTTCAATAAGGATATATAAAACTACAGTCAACCATGGAAAATGTCCCTCATCCTTAGATAGGCTGTGCTATAAGGACTCTAAGACTAGCAAGAGGAGGAGGCCCAAATGCCCCTCACTGTCCTAGTTCAGTAGGAAGTAGCCAGAGAGACCTCAACACCCCTATTTCCAAATAATTGGCCTCCCATCTCTTGAGTGGGGGATGTGAAGTAGTTAGAATAGGAAAAAAGAAGTCCAGGATGGCGGTGGCTAAAAGACAAAGAAGGGGAAAGCCTGCAAAACTAGAACAAAGGAAGGTCCAAGGACCAGACTGAGAACCTCAGGTGAAGCAAATAACCCTCCTGGCTAGCCCAATTTACATAGGACAGCTTCAGAGGGAGGAGGAAAAACATAAAAAGAGGAGCCATATAAAAACATTAAAAAAAAAAAAATTAGCTGGATACTTCTCTTCTCTTAGCTTCTTTTGAGTTGGCCTGAGGATGTATATTCTTTTGCTTGCCAAATAAAACTAAGCAGTAACACTGGTCTGTCCATCACTTTAAATTTTGCTGTGGTGAGACAGAACCCAGGAGATTACACACTCCCCTAACAAGGGTGAAGAAAATCAGGATACTTGGCCCTAGATGGTTAAGCTGCATATCAAAGGAACGATTTCAGTGAAACCAGACCCTTGCCTATTCCCATATATGAAAAAGCACAAAATTCTTGAGATATATTAAAACCACTTGAGATATCTAGTTTTCTTTGAATAATGGTAATATTTTGATGTTCCAGTGACCTGGTTTTTGTTGCAAAAAACTCCTATACATCCTGACCCATCTCTTACGTTAAGTTTTCAGAACAGTACCCCAGAGCCATCTGAGAGGACGCCTCCCAGGCTTGAGTCCTCAGAAAACCCACTGAATAAAACACGTTTCAACTTTTAGGCTGTGTGTTGTTGTTGTTGTTGTTGTTGTTTTCAGTCGACAATATATAACTAGCTAAAAACATAGTTTCATGTTTATAATGAATGTGACAGAGGCTGGAAAATGTTAAATTTATCCCAGTCATAAAGATTTTTAGTAAAAAAAAAAAATAGCGTTCTTAGCTAAGAATGCGAGTAAAGCTATTGGATATGAAATCAGCAGCCTACACTACTACAAAATAAAACACAACATGGATTGGAAATGATCATTTCAGTAGCAACACTTCTCTTGAAATGTCAAATATTTCCTACTACCTTTACAAGAGATAACTTGGTTTCAGCCTTCTTTAAAGTTGCTTTTTCAGGCTGCTTGATGAATCTATTGTTGCAGGGAGGAAGCCAATTCTGACTCCACGTTGGAACTGTTTCTTTGACTGGCTTTTTGTTGCTTTTGTTATTATAAACTTATAGAATGGTTTGCCTCAGGGAACCTGACCCTCTGCCTGAATGCTAAACTAAATTGCCTTTGTTCATAAAACTGTCCACCTGTGGATGGCAAAAAGGAAGACATTAACACATCCCCTGCCTGAGGCTTGCCATTCTAGGAGATGTTTGCAAGGTTAATGATATTTTTACTTTGTTTCCTCACCTCCTCTCATCTCTAATCTATAAAAGAACCTGGCATCCAAACCCAATTAAGATGGTTATTTTGAGGTGCTAGCCTACCATCTTCTGAGTCTACAAGCTCCTCGATTAAAGTCTCTCCCTTGACTCAACACCTAGTCTCTCAGATTCACTGGCCAATCGTGTGGGGAGCAGAGTAAGCTTGGACTCAGTAACACTGTGAGTTCGTCAATATCTTGCTGATGAATGTATTTTCTACTTAAAAGAGGATGACAAATTATGCTTAACTCAAGACATTTTAGGGCTCTCTCTCCAGTTTGAAGAACTACTATGACAGGGCTTACCTGGTGGCTCAGACAGTAAAGAATCTGCCTGCAATGCAGGGGACCTGGGTTCGATCCCTGCATTGGGAAGGTCCCCTGGAGAAGGAAATGACTAACCACTCCAGTACTCTTGTCTAGAGAATTCAATGGACAGAGGAGCTTGGCAAGCTATAGTTCATAGGGTCAGGAAGAATTGGACACAACTGAGGGACTAACATTACTACTACTATGATCATGCATATGTTCTGTATGGACATGTTCAACTTTGTAATATTGCCAAACAATGATCTGTACAAAATTTCAATAACAAATATTTAATTTATAGATATTCACATATAATACTAACACTTCAGATACTATTAATGGGCGATTCAGAAAGGATAGCATTAGCAGTTTATAAAATCAATCTCAGGAAAGCTAAAAATTGTAAGACCCAGAATTCGGGCCTTTGTTCCAAGGAGGAAAAACCGCGCGACCCAATAAACGAGCCCAGCAGATGCAACACCCAAGAGGGTTTATTGTCGGCTGCGCAACCGGGTGACTCTGATCTCCTGGGAGGCAGAGCACACCAACAGCAAATTGGGCAAGCTTTTTATAGACAAAAAACCATACTACCAGCATGTTACATACGAGTTACAAAGTGATTGGTTACACGTTTGCAAAGCAATCCTGTTGGTGCAGATTTCGCGGGCTACATGTTTACAAAGCAATCCTATTGGCACAAGCTTCTCGGGCTTTGGTTCAAACTTAAAAGCAATTCTATTAGTACAAACGGCGCGGGCTTTTTACTGGGGGTGGGGAATCCCACCATTTCACGGGAAACCGAAACCCAAGTCCCGGCTGCCTGCCAGCCCCAGCCCCGGCAGCCCCGCATAATAAAACTTATTTCTAAGCTTCAAAAACCAACAAGAAAAATATCAGACACATGAATTATAGACACCAGTAAAAGGGAAACTAGATATCGACTAGTCAAAATACATCAAACAATTTTTCAGCCCTACAAAATAACCTCCATTTTTATATAATTTCTTAAACTATTATTAATACCTTCGTGTATCACCTAAAGATTGTTTGCCAAAATTTGGATATTATCTATAAAAGATAAGAAAAGAGTTGACATTTGACAAATAAAGAAATTTAATTTTCTTGACATTGACTTGAATTCGTGGGCCTTAATTTCATCACAAGTTAACCAAAAATAAATAAATAAAATGTACTTATTATTATTATTTTTTTAAGAGCAAATGAAGTGCTAGGAAACATATAATAAAACCTTGATTTCTTCCTGGGGTATTTTCAAGCTATCAAATAAGAAATATGTACATGTTTTAGAGGCTACAGATATGTTAGTTTTCTAGAATAGAGTACTGTGAATGCACACAGAAGCTCCTGGCCACAGGTAATTTAAGATAATACAAAAACATCCTATCCAGAAGAGCTCATCTGTAAACCTCCACAACTCAAACTTGTGTAGTATTTGAAAAATGAACTTTGTAATATTTTTCACCAAAGGGGCTTAAAAATTTTATCATGAGAAAATATATATCAAGTCAAATTTACCATTTTAACTATTTTAACTACTATTCAATACAATGACATTAAATATATTCACATTGTTTTATAACCATTACTGAACCTTAGATTTATAACTTTAGATTGTGACATTTAGCCATGTGGATGGGACTCAGCTTGGTTCAGTTCTGCCACTGAAAGTAAAAGAATTTCAAAAGTGTCACCATAATGATTTTTGCGTATTCATATATATGTTGCTTCTTTGGCTTTTTCCATGCTTTCTAAAAACACGTTTATACTGACAGCTGTGAATCCTGGAAACTTGTTATATCTAACTAAAATCTCCTGGTACTTTCAGTTCATTCTCTCAGTCATGTCTGATTCTTTGCAACTCCATGGACTACAGCACCTAAGGCCTCCTGGACCACCAACTCCTGGAGCTTGCTCAAACTCATGTCCATCAGTTGGTGATGCCATCCAACCATCTCATCCTCTGTAGTCCCCTTCTCCTCCTGCCCTCAATCTTTCCAAGCATCAGGGTATTTTCAAATGAGTCAGTTATTCACATAAGGTGGACAAAGGATTGGAGTTTCAGCTTCAGCATCAGTCCTGCCAATGAATATTCAGGACTGATTTCCTTTAGGATAGACTGGTTTGATCTCTTTGCATGTCAAGGGACTCTCAAGAGTCTCCTGCAACACGACAATTCAAAAGCACTAATTCTTCAGTGCTCAACTTTCTTTATGGTCCAACTCTCACATCCATACATGACTACTGGAAAAACCATAGCTTTGACTAGACAGACCTTTGTTGGCAAAGTAATATATCTGCTTTGTACTATGCTACCTAGCTTGGTTATAGTTTTTCTTCCAAGGGGCAAGTCTCTTTTAATTTAATGTCGCAGTCGTCATCTGCAGTGATTCCAGAACCCATGAAAATTAAGTCTGTCACCATTTCCACTGTTTCCCCATCTATTTGCCTTGAAGTGATGGGATTGGATGTCATGATCTTAGTTTATTGAATGTTGAGTTTTAAGCCATCTTTTTCATTCTCCTCTTTCACTTTCATCAAGAGTCTCTTTAGGTCTTCTTCACTTTCATAAGGGTGGTGTCATCTGCATATCTGCAGTTATTGATATTTCTCCTGGCAATCTTGATTCCAGCTTGTGCTTTATCCAGCCTGGCATTTCATATGATGCACTCTGCATATGTATTAAATAAGCAGGGTGGGCATATAAGCCTTGACATATTCCTTTCCCAGTTTGGAACCAGTCTGTTTTTCCATGTCCAGTTCTAACTGTTGTTTCTTGATCTGCATACAGATTTTTCAGGAAAAATTTTCCAATTTGTTGTGATTCCTACAGTCAAAAGATTTAGCATAGTCAATGAAGCAGAAATAGTTGTTTTAATTGAATTTTCTCGCTTATTTTATGATCCAGCAGATGCTAGCAATTTGGTCTCTGGTTCCTCTGCCTTTTATAATCTCAGCTTTAATATCTGGAACTTCTGGGTTCACGTGCTAACTTGGAGAACTTTGTGCATTACCCTGCTAGCATGTGAGATGATTGCAACTGTGCATTAGTCTTAACAATCTTTGGCATTGCCTTTCTTTGGAGTTGGGATTAAAACTGACATTTTCCAGTCCTGTGACCACTGTTGAGTTTCCCAATTTTGCTGGCATATTGAGTGCAGCACTTTCACAGCATCATCTTTTAAGATTTCAAATAACTTAACAAATTCCATTACCTCCACCTGCTTTGTTTGTAGTGATGCATCCTAATGCCCATTTGACTTTGCACTCCAGATATTTGTTTCTAGGTGAGTGATCACACCATCGTAGTTATCTGGGTCATTAAGATCATTTTGTATAGTTCTTCTGTGTATTCTCTCCACCTCTTCTTAATATCTTCTGCTTCTGTAGATCCACATGGTTTCTGTCTTTTATTGTGCCCTTCTTTGTATGAAATTTTCCCTTGGTAGCTCTAATTTTCTTGAAGAGATCTCTAGTTTTTCCCATTCTATTGCTTTCCTCTATTTCTTTGCGTGATCATTTAGGAAGCTCTTCTTGTGTCTCCTTTTTATTCTTTGAAACTCTGCATTCAGATGGACATATCTTTCCCTTTCTACTTTGCCTTTTGCTTCTCTTCTTTTCTCAGCTATTTTTAATGCCTCATCAGACAACCATATTGCCCTTTCACATTTCTTTTTGGGGGAATGGTTTTGATCACTGCACTGCATACAATGTCATGAACCTCTATCCATTGTTCTTCAGGAACTCTGTCTATCAGATCTATTCCCTTGAATATTTGGCACTTTCACTGTGTAATCATAAGGGATTTGATTTAGGTCATACCTGAATGGTCTGGTGGTTTTCCCTACTTTATTCAATTTAAGTCTGAATGTGGCAATAAGGTGTTCATGATCTGAGCCACAGTCAGCTCCCAGTCTTGTTTTTGCTGACTATAGAGCTTCTCCATCTTTGGCTGCAAAGAATGTAATCAATCTGATTTCGGTGTTGACCATCTAGTGATGTCCGTGTGTAGAGTCTTCTCTTGTGTTTTTGGAAGAGGGTGTTTGCTATGACCTGTGTGTTCTCTTGGGAAAACTCTGTCAGACTTTGCCCTGCTTCATTTTGTACTCCAAGACCAAACTTGCCTGTTACTCATGGTATATCTTGGCTTCCTACTTTTCCCTTCCAGCCCCCTATGATGGAAAGGACATCTTTTTTTTTTTTTTTTTTGGTGTTACTTCTAGAAGATCTTGCAGGTCTTTATAGAAGTGTTCAGTTTCAGCTTCTTCAGCATTAGTGGTTGGGGCATAGACTTGGATTACTGTAATATTGAATGGTTTTTCCTGGAAATGAACAGAGATCATTCTGTCATTTTTGAGATTGCACCCAAGTACTGCATTTCGAACTCTTTTGTTGACTATGTGGGCTACTCCATTTCTTCTAAGGAATTCTTGTCCACAGTAGTAGATGCAATGGTCATCTGAATTAAATTCACCCTTTCTGGTCCATTTTAGCTCATTGAGTCCTAAGTGTAAATGTTCACTCTTGCTGTCTCCTGTTTGACCATTTCCAATTTACTTCAAGTCACGGACCTTACATTCCAGGTTTCTATGTAATATTGCTCTTTACAGCATCAGACTTTGCTTCCATCACCAGTCCCATCCACAATTGGTTGCTGTTTTTGCTTTGGCTCAGCCTTTCCATTCTTTCCTCTTCTCCTATAGCATACTGGGCATCTGGGAGTTCATCTTTCAGTGTCATACCTTTTTGCCTTTTCATATAGTTCAGAGGTTCTCAAACCAAGTATACTGAAGTGGTTTGCCATGCCCTTCTCCAGTAGCTTGCATTTTGTCAGAACTCTCCACCATGACCCATCCATCCTGGGTGGCTCGACACAGCATTGCTCAAAGTTCCATTGAGTTAGAGTGACTTTGATCCATGTGATCAATTTAGTTAGTTTTCTGTAATTGTGGCTTTCATTCTGTCTGCCCTCTGACTGATAAGGATAGGAGGCTTTTGGAAGCTTCTGGATTTGAGGGACTGGCTCTGGGGGAATCTGGTTCTTGATCTGATGGGCAGAGTCACCCTCAGTGATGCTTTATATCAATTTTCTGTTGATGGGTGGGTCTGTGTTCCTTCCCTGTAGTTCGATCTGAGGCACAATTATGGTAGGGGCAGTGGCAGTAACAGTGACCTTCTTCAAAAGGACTCATGCCGACATGGCCTGTGGCTCCCAGGTCTGTTGTATTCAGTGCCCCTGACCCTGCAGCAGGCCACTGTTACCCCATGTCTTCATGGGAGATTCCTGAACACTAGCAGCCAAGTCTCAGTCTCTTGTGGGATCACTACTCCTTTCTCTTGGGTTCTGGTGTGCACAAAGTGTTTTTTTTTTTTTTTTTTTTGGCCCCTTCCAAGAGTGCTTCCCCAGTTCTCTGGATATTCTGCATCAAATTCCACTGGTCTTCAATTTCCCTGAGGGTTCCCAGTCCCTTTGCTGGATCCCCAGGTTCGGGAATGTGTTGTGGGCTCTGGAACATTTGCAACAATGTGAAAACTTCTTTGATATAATTGTTCTCCAGTTTAAGGGTCTTCTGCTTGGTGGATCTATGATGGGGCTAATGGTGACCTCCTCCAAGAGGATTTATGCCACATGCAGTGCCTTCGAGCTCTGCTGCAGCCAGAGCCCCCATCCCTGTGGCAACCCCTACTGGTCTGTGACTCTGCAGGAGACACTCACTCAAAGGCAGGTGTAACTCAGTCTCTTGTAGGATCCCTGGGTCTTGGTGCACACAGGGTTTTGTTTGAATCCTCTGAGCATCTCTGGTGGGTATGGGGTTTGACTCTAAATGCGATTTTGCCCCTCCTACCACCTTGATGGGGCTTCTCCTTTGCCCTTGGATGTGGGTATCATTTTTGGTGGGATCCAACATTCTTCTGTCCAAAATTGAATCAGTAACTAGTTGCAGTTTTGGAGTTCCACAGGAGTATGCAGGGCAGCCCCAAATCTTGTCCTGGTTACTTTAATGAGTAATATTACATATTAAAATACTATATATATATATATATATATATATATATATATATATATATATATATTTCTAGCCTAATTGTCCACATGTGCTTCTGATCTTAAGTATGATGATAGATAGCAAAGTATCATTGCTATTTATCAGTCTCCCACCAGTCATGTCTGACTCTTTGCAATCCCACAGACTGCAGCATGCCAGGCCTCCATATCCCTCACCATTTTCCAGAGTTTGCCCAAGTTCATGTCCATTGCATCAGTGATGCCATCCAGCCATCTCATCCTCCAATCCCTCTTTTCCTTCTGCCCTCAATCTTTCCCAGCATTAGGGACTTTTCCAATGGGTCACCTGTTCACATCAGCTCACCAAAATACTGGAATTTCAGTTTCAGCATTAGTCCTTCTAACGAGTATTCACAGTTAATTTCCTTTAAGATTGACTGGTTTGATCTCCTCACTGTAAAAAGAACTCTCAGAAGTCTTCTCCAGCACCACAGTTCATAGGCATCAATTATCTTGCACTCTGCCTTCTTTACGGTCCAGATCTCACAACAGTATGTGACCACTGGGAAGACCATAGCCTTGACTATATGAACTTCTGTTGGCAGAGTCATGTCTCATCTTTTCAACACACTGTCTAGGTTTGTCATAGATTTCCTGCCAAGAAGCAATTGCCTTCTGATCTCATGGCTGCAGTCACCATTTGCAGTGATTTTAGAGTCCAAAAAGAGGATATCTGTCACTGCTTCTAAGTTTTCTCCTTCTATTTGCCATGAAATAATGATGGTGGATGCCATGATCTTAGTGTTTTTTTTTTTTTCTTTTTTTAACATTGAGTTTTAAGTTGACTTTTTCACTCTCCTCTTTCACCCTAATCAAGAGGCTCTTTAGTTCCTCTTCACTTTCTGCCATTAGAGTGGTATCATCTGCCTATCAGAGGTTGTTCACATTAGCAAATTATATATATGGTTTTAAAAATAAAATATAGCATATATGCAGAGTGAATAATTATTTTGATACTTACACGGTTGTATTTATCTAACATGATATATATATCAAATATATTAGCTTTTAGTAGCAAAAGTGTGAGCATGTCTATCATATGACTTCTGGGTTATTTTGTGCATCCTGGTAGAAAATATATAGAATGTTCACAGAAATATAATAAAATTCTGGTTAGCATGATCCAGTTAACTTATTTTTTCTCAATAAAATTCTCATGTTAACAGGAATATTCTGCTGAAATGGTTGCAACTACCAACTGAAGCACAAGGCAGAATAGTATGTTTGAGCACTAAGCACTAAGTATGTTTGAGAGACTTTGCTGGAATATTTTTCATTCTAACTTGGATATCTAAGGATGCAATTTGAGACTTCAAAAATTTATTCTTTGGTGAACCGTCTTTTAAACAAAAGCTATTTTTAACTTAGGGCTCATAAAAAAATAGTACATTGTGTTTTATTAATACAGCTCTCATTCCACCAACCACCACCACTGCCAAAAAACAAAACAAAACAAAACAAACAAACAACAACAAGAAAAAACCACACACACACAACACAAAACTCAATGGAAGCTAATATCTAATTTTTATTCCATCCTTCTCCAGTAGATGGCAGTGTGGCTGTGGAGTATTAACTCACATTACACACGTCAGGGTTGGGCTTCCCAGGCGGTAACCCACCTGCCATTGCAGGAAGATCCTCTGAAGGAGGAAATGGCAGCCCACTTCAGCGTTCTTGCTGGGAAAATGCCATGGACAGAGGAGCCTGATGGGCTCCTCTAGGGTTGCAAAGTGTCTAGGGTTGCAAAGAGTCAGACACAACTGAGTGACAGAACTCACACACATTATAAATATATAAGGAAAGAATGTAATAGAAAAAAATGAAAAGAAAAAGGTGGTAAATAAGAGGCATATGCTTAGAGTCAAGATATAAATTATTTTTTATGATCCTTTCATTTTAGTGGGGCTTCCCAGGTAAAGAATCTGCTTGCCAATGAAGGAGACGTAAGAGACATGGTTTCAGTCCTCGGGTTGGGAAGATCCCCGGGAATGGCAATCCACTGCAGTAATCTTGCCTGGAGAATCCCATGGACAGAGGAGCCTTGTGGGCTAGAGTGCATGGGGTGGCATAGAGTCAGACACAACTGAACCAAAAAATGAGATAGGCTGAGTTAAATTGAGGATGATTATAGGGTAGAAAGCCAATACTCCCTGGGGTAAGTAGGCCCAAATAAAGAGAAATCAGTTTCTGAAGATACCGATACAGAATGTGGGGGAAGTCAATTGTTTTTTAAGGAAAAACAAGACACTTCACATTTATGTTCAGGGGGCTCATAAATATATTTATATTAATTAAATTTATTCATTTCACCATATTGAAATCTTTCCAAAGTCTCATGATTCTTTGTATAATTAATTCCCTTAATTTTCCCACAATATTCATTAACTTTTTATGTAAGATATAACAATTATTACATGGTTTATATGATGTCTGTCCACTAGAGATAAAATATAAGCTCCAAGAAGCAAGAGTTTTGGTCTTTTGTTCAGTAATATATCTGAATTTCTGAGAAAGGTGTCTGGCACATAAAAAACATTTTCATTAAATACATGTGTTAATGGTCCTCCAAATTGTTTTTAAAAAGTCTTTAGGTGTATTTAATTGAAATAATTGTTTATATATCTTAAATTAGATGCAGTATATAAAAGTGCATATAAAAGTGTTCTATGAAGTATAATTTATTCAAACATTTTAAGCACACTGCCAAGCACTTTTAATTATTTTTTAAACATGATTTTTTTTTTTTGCTTTCATTTTCTGCTAGTTCTTTTACAATGTTAATGCATTGCATTAATCAGTATGCACTGTAATTCTGGGCCTCAACTAAAGGAAATAATTAGCCTATGCTGATCAGTCAGTTAGTCATTCAACTAGAGCTTGGAGTAGGCACTCACATCCTTATCAAGCAAAAGAATTGCTAAATTCTAATGAAAGTGATATATTATATAAAACACACTGAGTTTAATGAGCCTAGAATGAAATGAGGTGAGTAATGCAGTTACTGAAATTTACCAGTGGTCAGCAAATGTAGAACCTTGTCACTATATTTTGTCATCTTAACATAAAGTTTTATTCTCCAGAAAGAAGCCTCATTAACTATTCTTAATGTGTTTAAAACAAGTTATAAGTCTTAAAAATAAATACAGTTGATAAAGTTGTCTAAATTAGTTTATTTTAAGACAGGTATGAGGCTGAGAGAAGACACAGCAATTACTTGCCCAATGAACTATATAATGTCTTGGTATTCTTTCCTTTCTTCAATATTTGAAGAGTGTTTGGATCGTCAGTATTGGAGAGAAAAGGCAGAGGATTATGATCACTAGGGTGAGATTCTGACTAGGAAAAAGAATGTAAAATATATTTTTAAGAAACCAGAAAATAATATATGTTTAAATTTATAATGTTTAACAGTTTTTGAGAACTTGTTTTCTTACTCTCATTTTTATTCACTATATGATGCTTTATATTTCAAATTAAGATAGATAGATCAGTTTATGTTAATATTACATTAACAATACTTTATAAGTTTGTAACAAATAAATAAAATTAAGCTAAATGTCCATACTGTATATTTCAAGTTATCTGTGAACTTGTAACAAAACATAAATTCTAAGTTGACAAATTTACCTACATTTAAAGAAATTAGTATTTTTTTAAATATCCAACTAAAAGTGCAGATACCATATTTATACTAAATGCTTTTTTTATCATTTAGATATCTTCAAACTACTCAGGATCTTATGAGAAATAAAAGTATTTTCATGTAAATATAAGAAATTTCCAGGTGGCTCATTGGTAAATAATTCACCTGCCAATGCTGGGGAAACAGGTTCCTGGGCTGGGAAGATCCCTTGGAGAAGGACATGACAACTCACTCCAGTGTTCTTGCCTGGAAAATCCCTTGGACAGAGGAGGCTGGGGGGCTATAATCCATCGCATAGCAAGAGAGTCTGACATAACTTAGTGACTAAACAACAACAAGTAAGTATAAAGAGAAGTGAGTCCTTTAAAGTTAGACAACAATAAAGAAAATAATTTCTGTAAGAAAAATTTTATTTTAAGTTAATTTGTGCAAAGCAATTTAATTTAAAATTATTTCTAATCAGCCCTGTAGAAAAGTCAATACATTTTGTAAGCCCACATGAAAGATAAAGGTTCCAGAATGTATTAGTTCTTAATTGTTTTCCATTTTGGATTCTAAGTTCATGTTAAAATTAAAGATTAATTATGCATATAGTAAAACCTTCATTTTAATCAGCAGAAATCATTTTTATGATATAATAACTCATGCTTAAATTATAATTTTCTAGATGTTTAAAACACAATACAATTAAGCTATAGTATAGAACTCAACATAAGCAGCTTAGGTTCTTTTAGACATAGACAATGTTTTATTTAAAGAGGGAATGAACTTTTTCTGATTATTCCCAGTCATGTGAAAAGTTACTATTATTATAAAATTCTGATAACATATAAGAATATTCAAATGTCTATGTCATTTGATAATTCACATTGGTTTCATTCGGATGAAAATCTAACTAATCATCGAGTTATATTTAGTGAGTTAGAAAATATATGCATCATTTCAAACATAATCTTTTCTTTTAGATACATTTAATTCTAAAGAGCATGACATTTACATATATTCCTATTGCTAAATTATTTAAACAAGGAGCACTTTAGACTGAAGTGGCTCTAAAGCTCTGGTGGTTTACATATTCAAACCAAAAACCTAATCCTATAAATGCCTGAGGAAGCCCTGGGGCATATCCTTGGCAAGAGAGCACTTGCCTTTTAGTTGCCAAAAGCAGCCAGCAGAGAAAGGCAGGAAGGTCTATGGCAGGCTAGTGACAGGGGTGCCATCCCCTCTAGGTGAGCTGGAATGGAGGGGAGCCTGGCAGGGCTTGGCCAAGAAGTGGCATCCCCCTGATGCTACCCTTCCTCTTTCACTTCTACAGCTCAACCCAAGTGACATCCCCCTGATACTATTCTTTCCTTCCCACCTCTAAAGCTCAAGCTGCAGCACACACCTCTCCACACTCACTTTTTAACTGATCTTTTTATTCTATCTGTTTGCTCCCTAGTCAGTGATAAATTTTAATAATAAATCATCCTTTGTGTGAAAAAGAAATCAAAACCTAAGGGCAACCAATTGTAACAGCCAATTGGGCTTTAAGTTGTAACCATTCAAATACTTTCTTTTCTAATGCTTTGGCACTATTTGTTTTCTTTTCTTAGCTGTACTGTGTTGTTTGTGGGATATTAGTTCCCCTCTTACTTCCTGACCAGGGATTGAACCTGGACCTGGAAGTGAGGCACTGCCTAATACTAAACTGCCAGGGAATTCTCAGGTGTCTTTCCCTTGTCTCCCATGGAGGGAACCCTCTGAACCATTTCTGATTTGAGTGCTGCCCCATTCAAATAGATGAATGTTCAAATAAACTCAAAATACTTAATATGGTTAAGTTTATCTTTTAACAATATGTCATATATCTGAGTATATAAAAATTCACATGAATGAATATAACAAAGGAGAAAACATATATAAGAAGTTATGTCAGCAAAATGGCAGAGGAGGAATCCCAGTCAGTTTCTTGCAGCAATATTGATTTAACAGCAATGTGTGGACCAAATTACTTTCTGAGATGTCAAGATTTAGTCAAGTAGTTTCAGTTCTCAGACAAGCACAAATCCAAAAATAACTGCAAGAAAATGAGTAAGGAGAGTGATTTTACTTTACCCATGTCAGCCTTCACACCAAGCTGGCATAGCTGAGTGTCAAGAGAAATTCACGTGAAAATTTGACCCACAAATTTACTTGGGAAAAGAGAGAGTGGAGCATTCATCCAACATCCTTCTAGTGAGCTACTCAAGGGAATGGTTTCTGTCTTCCCTCATGGAGTGCTGAAGGACATGGCATGCCTAGGACACCTAAGAACTAAAGCAAAAGACACAGGCTACAAAAGCAAAAGAAAACAGATGGAACTATATCAGACTAAAAAGCTTCTGCACAACAAGAGAAACAATCAACAAAGTGAAAAGGCAATCAATGGAATGTGAGAAAATATTTACAAACCGTATCTTTGATAAGGAGTTAGTATCAAAAATACATAAGGAGCTAGCAACTCAATAGCAAAAACCAACCTGATTAAAAATGGGCAAAGGGCATGAGTAGAAATTTCTCCAAACAATGTATGCAAATGACTGGCAGCTATAGGAGAAGATACTAAATGTCACTAATCATCAGGGAAATGAAAATCAAAACCATGAGATAATATTTCATGGCTCTTAGAATGTATGTTATAAAAATAAAGATTAAAAAGTGTTGGTGAGGATGTAGAGAGATTGGAATGCATGTATACTATTGGTGGAAATGGTGCAGCCATTATGGAAAACAGTATAGTTTCCTCAAAAAACTTAAAACAAAAATAGAATTGATCAAAAATTGATCAAAACAAAAGTAGAATAGAATATGATCCAGTAATGCTGCTTTGGGACATATATCTAAAAAAACTGAAATGAGGATCTCAA
This sequence comes from Hydropotes inermis, assembly GCA_020226075.1. Classification (NCBI taxonomy): domain Eukaryota; kingdom Metazoa; phylum Chordata; class Mammalia; order Artiodactyla; family Cervidae; genus Hydropotes; species Hydropotes inermis. Next base: position 40,326,724 of record CM035276.1, read on the forward strand.
AGACATATTGGTACATCGATGTTCAGAACAGCTTTGTATACAATAGCCAAGAAATGGAAAGGCTTCCCTGGTGGCTCAATGGTAAAGAAACTGCCTGACAATGCAAGAGTCACAAGTTCTATCTCTGGATCAGGAAGATCCCTTGGAGAAGGAAACAGCAATGAATGCAAATATTCTTGCCTGAAAAATCCCATGGACAGAGGAGACTGGTGCACTACAGACCATGGGATAATAAAAGAGTCATCCATATCTTAATGACTAAACAACAACAAAGATATGGAAACAACTAACATTTATCAGTAGATGAATGCATAAAGAAAACTGGTATATACATTTAATGAAATATTATTCAGCAATAAAAAATTAGAAATCCTGTCATAACACAACAATATGAATATAATTGGATGGCATTCTGCTGAGGGAAAAAAGCCAGTTACAGAAGGATAAACACTGCATAACCCCACGTAAATGAAGTAACTAAAATAGTCAAAATTGTAGAAACAGATTGTAGAATGGTGTTTTCCATAGACTGGAGAGATGTTCAATGGGTATAAAATTTCAGTTCTGTGAAGTGACTAAGTTCTGGAAACCTACCTGTACAACATTGTACTTGTAGTCTACAATATTGTACTGTACTTGTACACTTAGAAATATATTGAGGATAGGTCTAATGTTGTGTGTTTCTATGACATTAAAAAATATTAGCTATAGTGAGGTTGAGAGTCTTGTTCAAAAATATTTTGCTCAATACAACCCATATTCATAGTAAAGTTTGAAATAGTAATTTAAAGCTACTCTGATATTCTTGCATTAATATCAGTGTAAGGGGATCTGATCAGTGATTTTTATTTACATAGTCTTCTTCTAATTTTCCTGAAATTTATGGCATATTTAATACCTCCAATTTTAGCTGTGAAGGAATTTGAAAAATTAAAATAATATCTCACTTTTTTGGAATAGGTGTGTAACAAAGGAGAACAAACCTGACTCCATATTGGATCTACTATTTTAGCTTTAAACTTTGTTCTCCTTTACCCATGCTTAATCATGCTAACTCTGCACCTTTGTAATGGTACATTGTCTATAGCCTGAAATGTGCATAATAGCCACTTCTCAAGGTTCTCCCTCCCCTGCTTGACCTTTAAACATATAACAGTTTTCATTCATATAGAGATAAAAAGTTGCAGAATGGAAAATTATGTTTGTCTTGTTGGAGGTTTGCAGGAATGTTTTGACCAGACCTACATGGACAACTGAAAAACAAAGGATTATCACATCACCTCTGATGTCTGACTAATACCAAGGAATTTCCAACAGCCTGCCACAGCCCCTCCTCTTTTTAAAAGAAGCCTGAATTCTAATCTCCAATAAAATGGTTCTTTGGGACACTAGTCTGCAGTTTTCTCAGTCTTTTGAAATAAAGTCTTTATTTCTTTTTGAATAAGGTTGATATTTCTTGTCACAACACCTCATCTCTCAATTTATTGACTTCTCTTATGGGTGACCAGTACTAGCTTGAACTCAGTAGCAGGTGTTTACTTGTAGGTTTGTAATAACTACTAGTCCTGTCTACTACAATTTAGTTTTTCTTTACCTTTTCTGTGTGATTATGTTGTTTTTAATGAAATTTTGTTTTAATAGAATAAATGCTTTATTAAAATTCTATAAGAAACATTTTTAAAAATATATATTTGTGTATAACCTTCTTGTGCTATTAATCTGATTATTTTAGTAGTCTTATCCAGGAACTAATTTATAGCCCAATGTTTCTATGCCTGTCTAAAGAAAAAAAAAATATGAGACACACTCAGTATTCAGTGTATGAGTGCTAAGATGTGTCTTGTGAAGATTCTGGAGCCAGATGTGATCATCTTGACCCAATCATGGAGCACTTAGTGTCATCTAAAGAGAAAAGTACTTTTGAGATTATTATGGTGCCTATCATTCAAATTGGATTTCTAGCTTGAACTCTGTTTGATTCATGCAAGACTCCTAAAAGGATAAAAGTGGAAGAACAATTATAGGAAAAAAGAAAAAGGAAAATAAAGAAATGCCATTTCACTAAATCTTTATAAAATATTTTAGTTAAAAGGAGTAATATATTGAGAAACTGTCATGATTTTTGTTTGTTTTCCTTTAGACCACTTTACATGAAAACAGACCTTTAAACAAGCATATTTTTGAACATTAGCAGACGTATTCTAGTTCAATAAACTGAGAATTAAAAGCAAAAAGAGTTGCACATCTGTATGTGCAACCCTCAGACATCACATCTTAATAAAAACATTCTGTCTTGTTTATGTCTTAAAAGTAGATTCTGTATTACTCCGAAACTTATGTTAATAAGATATATTTTAAATACTTTCCTGACTCCTTTTCCTCTGTATTTCTTTGACAATATGTTAATCAACTAAGGCTGCTAATGAAAGAGCTATTTTAAGAATAATGCTTGAGAGCATCCATGTTAAAATGTATATCATTTATCAGGGCCATTTTTCAATATTCAAGTGGTGCACCACATTTTTTATATACTTCATAATCAGAATACATTCAATAAATACAACTGAGAAAGAAGAACCAACATTAGTCTGTAAATGGTAACAAAATTAAAAATCATACCAAGAAAACCTCAATAATTTTTGGTATTCAAATTGGCAAAAAAAAAAAAAATTTAGAAAACGCAACATGATGAACAAAAAGTGTTCCTGACATAATATGTCAAGAATCAATGCTACTTTATTAGCATAATTAAAGCCCTTCATTAGAAATCCAAGATATATTTTTCTTAATCAGAATCTATAAATTATTACAATAAGATTTGTTCCATAAGTCATAGAGATGCTGACAAATAAAAGATACATTAAAATATTTCAAAATATGCATCTTAAAAATATGCAAGTACTTTAGCTTTTTTGTAAGGAAAAAAGAATGCATTTGGTGAACAGAGGAAGAAGTAAAAGTAAATGGAAAAGGGACACATGACTAGAGAAGAAAAATAATGTGTTCCACAAAGTGAAAGTAAAAGGTATAAAACACTATGCTAAATTTATTATTATTATTATTACATACATATTTGAAATTCTCATAAATGCAAGGGGATTATTAAAGACAACGTGTGTAATAAGAAAGGGAGCCAGAAACTAAACCCAAGCTTTTTGGTCATTTTCCAATGAACAGTGTCTGTTCCTACCTCTTCTTTCTTAGTGCACATTTTATAAAGCACTAAATCTCACATTTATCTGAACCTCACATTTCAGAACATGGAGAACAGAAACAACAAATTATGTTATACAACTTTCTTTTACAAGGACTTATCTCATGGGGGAAAATGGCAATTTCATATTCTCAGATGCTAAGTAGGGATTTTATTTGTAGTTTAGTATGACATAACATAATAACATGCCATATAATTATGGTTTAGTCATTAATGTTTATTGAATAATAGTAAAAACAAGGAGATATGAGAATTACAAGCTATTCATAACTTGTAAGGATTGTATTTCCCTTGTGGCCCCTTCATCAGTTAAAATGGTTGTAGCTTACAACTTTTCCCTTTGCTTTGGGCTATTTGTAGGCACTTCTTTTGCAGTGATTAAAGTGCTAGTTTTCAGTGAATCCATTAAGAAGAAAGTGACTAATTATGAGCATTAACAGTAAAGATTATGGGAAGAACAATGTGTTTAATTGTGAATGCAGAAAACCACTATGTTAAAGCTGTAATCTAAAACAAATGAATATAACATGTAATAGATAACCAAAAATATTCACAGAGAAGAAATGTAGGCTATTATCTCAAAAAACAATAAAGAAATTAGATATGAAACACTGAAAGAAGAGTTTTCACTATCCTTTTTAGTCTTGGATGGCTGATAGAGAACAGATATGAGCTGAAGAAGCCTGCCTCTAACATCTCAGCTCCTAACTCTCCCCTACAAATGGTGCCATCTCCCAATAGAGTCATTTGTTTTCTGCCTGCTCATGATGCCTTTCTTCCTCTTCTTCCCCTATCTGCCTGAAGAAGTTATGTTAATTCTTTAGTGTGGAATTCAAAAGGACATTTTCATAAGCTTTTGTAACACTCTTAATTGATTACCCCCACTGAAATACATGCATTTAAATGCTTATTATATACTCTACTGTAACTGTTTTTTATAAAACTTTCCCTGAGATTAGAAACATTGCATTATAAGCCAGTATATCCCCAGAATTAAGTACAGTATTCACAAACATTAGCTATTCACCAAAGATATAACAAGTAAAAAATGTTTGCCATATTTTATAGCAAAGGTCCATCTAGTCAAGGCTATGGTTTTTCCAATGGTCATCTATGGATGTGAGAGTTGGATTATAAAGAAAGCTTTTGAACTGTGATGTTGAAGACTCTTGAGAGTCCCGTGGACTGCAAGGAGATCCAACAAGTCCATCCTAAAGGTGATTGGTCCTGGGTACTCATTGGAGGGACTGATGTTGAAGCTGAAACTCTAATACTTTGGCCACCTAATGAGAAGAGCTGACTCATTTGAAAAGACCCTGATGCTGGGAAAGATTGAGGGCAGGAGGAGAAGGGGACAACAGAGGATGAGCTGGTTGGATGGCATCACTGACTTGATGGACATGGGTTTCGGTGGACTCCGGGAGTTAGTGATGGACAGGGAGGCTTACTGTGCTGTGGTTCATGGGGTCACAAAGAGTCGGACATGACTGAGCGACTAAACTGAACTGAACTGATGGCATTTAATGTTCAGATGAAGTCCTGATTTAGGTACAAATACTATCTAATAATGGATAAAAGTTAAAAAATAAGCTACTTTTATTAGCAAAATAGTTAAAGTCTGCAATGATATGAATATATAACAAAATACTTCTGCCTAGAAATGTGTACAGTAAAATTAGAAGTATAGAAATGAATGTAGAAAAATCACATGACCAAACACTTAAAAAGCTGGGTAAAGCAGTTGTTTGAAAGTAAAAATAAACATTTCAAATCATCAAAAAATAAATAAATAAATAAAATATACAAGAATAGTTTATTAGAAAGAGATTGGGCTAATTCACTGAGTCCAAGGAAGGTTTATATAAGAACATCTATAGCAACTATGTTGGGAATACAATTCCTGAATAAACAATAGAACCAAAGACATACAGCTGCTGCTGCTGCTGCTGCTAAGTCGCTTCAGTCGTGTCCGAGTCTGTTCGACCCCATAGAAGGCAGCCCACCAGGCTCCCCCATCCCTGGGATTCTCCAGGCAAGAACAATGGAGTGGGTTGCCATTTCCTTCTCCAGTGCATGAAAGTGAAATATGAAAGTGAAGTCGCTCAGTTGTGTCTGACTCTTCGCAACCCCGTGGACTGCAGCCTACCAGGCTCCTCCATCCATGGGATTTTCCAGGCAAGAGTACTGGAGTGGGGTGCCATTGCCTTCTCCAAAAGACATACTCGAAGTTATTTAAATAATATAGTGATATAATGAACTACTGGAAGTGGGGATAATAATTCAGGGACAGATTTACTATGAGTTTTGAAAGTATAGCCTACAGGATATCTCAAAAATGCAGTGGAGAGAAAGAGGAGTGAGAGAGAAAAGGACCTTAATGGCTTCAGAGTTCTTGGCAGATCAACTGTAATCTGACAAAATGGATTTTCCATGAAATCAGATGTGCAATAATATTAAATGAACCATTTTGAAGGAGGTGGAAGGCTGCTGGTGTTATATGATGGAAATAAATGATAGTAGGCCTCACTTGGAATCTCTTACTTATATTTTTTGAGGTAGGAAACAAAAATATGGCCTGAGAATAGGATAGAGAAAGAAGTGATGGAGTTTTGGAGACAGAGGAGAGTGTGAAATAGTTTTCAAATAGAAGAGAGAAGAGAACAAAGAATTACAATATGGTGACTGGGCAGCATTCAGTGTTCACTTGAGGTTCACAATTATACAATTAATGAACAGATAGAGTAGTAAAGTGTTTTTTGTTTCTTTGTACTCACATTTGACTGCTTTAGCACAAATAAGAGTAGCCTAAAAGTAGATGCAATTAAAATTTTGACTTTGCCAATCAATTCTCACAAAGTGAGAAGGGGCAAGGGATGTAATGATGTTTAAAAGGAAATTATTATAATCAATAACCAGAGTAAATACTGGGTAGGAAAGACAAGAGGTTTTCAAAGAGGGGAGAGTGAAAATGTAATAACCAATCAATAAATATCAACAACAATATCTAAATCAACAACAACAAAAAAGGTTATTGGTTTCAAGAGACTACAGCTTATAATATGGAAGGATGAGAGGTGGGATCAAAGAAGATGAACAAGTTAATATGCAGCAATTTTCAGTCTGTCGAGCTATGCTGATTCCTGAAAATGATCATCCTTTACAAGGGCTTTTCAGCAATATGTTCATAATTAAGTTAATGCTAGATTTTTTGTTTAGTCTCTTTTTGTGACTGTGTTTGTAGCTACATCTGGGTTTGCATATGTATTTGATGAAGGCCAGTCACAAATTTAAAAAGATTGTGCATATTGATCCCCATTCCTGAGATTTCATGTTGGATTTCTACAACATTAAGGCAATGAATCAGCTATCTAAAAAGGTAAGATATGTTGAGGCAATGAATTAAAATCATCTTATTTAAAAGTTAAAATTTACTCATGTATAGGCCTAAAACAGAAAAGCAAGTTTTCCTAATCTTTATTCATTTGTAATAAAGAATATACTATCATATGGAGGGCAGCACTTCTTTTAAGTTAAAGGTCACAATTTACTCAATAGACAAGGAAATTTCTTCTTCCTCAAAATTCATTTTTTGAGCTTAGAGACCATGAAGAACTATGATTCATGTTGCTGCACTACAGTGGCTTGTGATATATCTGAATTTCAACAATATGTTTTAGAACTAATCTGGAAAAGTAAGTTACAAACTTTGAAGTTAGATTGAAATAAGTTGTTATTTGAAAAAAAGAAGAAAAAAAAAAAGCCATGGGGGAAAAAGTCATCTCTACATCTTGAGTAAATACTACATTACAGTCTAATTATTTTTCACTGAATCTGATATATACAGCTCCTCAGATATGATAGGGAAGTTGTCATTATTCTGCTGCTAAGTTATGTCCCACTCTTTGTGACCCCACAGACTGCAGCACATCAGACTTCCCTGTTCTTTACAATCACTCAGAGTTTGCTCAAATTCATGTCCATTGAGTTGGAGGTGATGCTATCTAACCATCTTATTCTCTGACGCCCCCTTCTCCTTTTGACTTCAATCTTCTACAGCATCAGGGTCTTTTACAGCCAGTTAGCTCTTCGCATCAGGCAACCAAAGTATCAGGCCTTCAGCTCCAATATCATTCCTTCCAATTAATATTCAGTGTTGATCTCCTTCAAGATTGATTGGTTTGATCTCCTTGCAGTCCAAAAGATTCTCAAGGGTCATACAGAAGACATGTTTTTAAATTAGTCTTGTATCTGAATTATGAATTTTCAAGGTGGTATTAATCAGCTTAAATTTTGTTAATGAAAGAGTACTTTTTTTTCATTTTGCTAAATCTAAAAAACCCAAAGAGATATTTTTTGTTTGTATTTGTATAACTTCTAAACCATCAGGATTATGGTGGAATGGTGAATTAGAAGGGAGAAGTCAAAGGAAAAATACTGTCAAATCCAATATAAATTGTATAATATTTCCTTCTGTTAATATATAAAGTGTTCTTTCTCTAAGCAACAAACAAACTTTATACTGGCTTATAGACTAAAGAAATAACTTTCATCACATTAGTAAGAGTCCAACTATAGGTTTAAATAACAGCTGATTCATTAACCTGATGGCTTTAGTATCTATTAGGATCTTCCCATCTATTCATTCACCATCCTTAACCTTGACCCCATCTTCAGATTTATAGACGCAGGCTGTAGCAGTCGCAGGCACCATCTCCAGACATTACAATACTTAGAGGAGGTTGTGAAATGGCCTCTGTCTTAGAATGTTCACTTTTAGAAATGCTGAAACTTTCCCCCAAAATCTTTCCAGAAGTCCTCTTGTATCTGATCACATATTTCTGAGCAATTAATGAGCAAAAATATTTAGAGTGTTCTCAGACCAGTGGCAGTGGTGTGATTTGGGGGTCTTGGTGGTGGTGATTTTGCCCTTGAGGAGATTCTTGACAATATCTGAGACATTTTTTGGTTGGAATAATTAGAACAGGGCTACTGATATTTAGTGGGTAGAGGCCAGGAAGAGTGATAAACAACCTACAATGTACAGGGCACACTTCCATAGCAAAGAATTATCTAGCTCAAAATGTAAATTGTGCTGAAGTTGAGAAACCCTGTCTTTGAGAAATCATGCCCATCTTCAAGCTAGGGTGGATATTAGCATCTAGTGAGGCACATGGGTCAGTGAAGAAAGAATCAATACATAAAGAAAATTGCAGTTCTCTAAGGAACAAAGCCACCTAATGAAACTAGACATGCAACAATACCCTTACCTTCACCTCCTAGTAATAGGTACCATTTTACAGCCTTGTATTCACTGTCCAGGAGAGATAAGGCTTTCTACCTTCAGAGATTAAAAATGCCAAGGTGGCTGACCCCCTGATATTTCAGTTATGGCTGACTGATTCCTTGACGATAAAAATAGTATTCATACTAGAATACTAAAAGACCATAAAAATGCATTGTTTTCTGCATAATGCTAATGAAATACTGGCAATTGGATTAGAAAATAACATTACTTATTTTCTTTTTTACTTTATAACACAGTAATATATTAACATAGAACACTCTGTCTTGATATGCATGTATGTATGAAGGCAAAAAAATAATAATAATAATTCTTGTCTACAAAGAGCCTGGGAGGTGAACTTCAGAGGAGTTGAACAGTCGTTATTGTTAAGCCTCTTCATAGTCTTCATAGATTTTCTATGCTTTTTCTATAATGTATACAATAATTGTTACAGGATAAAGGCAATTTGAAACATTCTGTACTTATTTCCTTTTAAATAGCTTAGAAATATATCTAAACTTTAAATAGTTGGATATATTGCCATATATATAATATTAAGAAAACATGCTCCATTATTATACATATATATATAACAATATGTATCATATAAAGTCAAAGTACATTTTCTACAATTGAGATTATTTTTGTTTAATTCTAGCTTTATTCTATCTTTTATTAGAGACTAAATGACACCTTAGAATTGCAAAACTAGGAAGAGAAAAAGTTTAAGTAATACTCAAGAGAAAACTATATCTCAAGAAGAGTAGGTAATTTCTTTCTAGATCCCACAGCTAGACTAATTGAGACAAAACTATAATCTCAGAACTGCTATCTCATAACCTGCTGCACAAATTGCTAGCTATCTCTTTGGAATACAAGGTAGGCTGCAGGAAAATAAGAACTGGAGAGAAAAAAAAAATTTTGCGCAAGATTTTACATTTGAGATTTCTTGAGGATGAATGTGCATAAAGGAATGCTTGTAGTCCTTAATGATGCTAGTGATAGTAGGTTTTGCAGAACTAATGAAATGACAATAAATTATATGTAATATTTCCTACCAGCAAATGTAGCAGTCATACCTCCCCAGATTACTGTTAAGGTTTGAAATTATTATTTTTACATGACAGGTAAATAACCAGTTTCCTTTAATTAGACTAGATTAAGAGAAGTGATATGCTTTGAAAATAACAGTGGAATGGAATGGTATCTTTCACCAAGAGCAGAATCATGTTAATGTCTTATGCTGTCTAGTTACCATGAAAAATAGGTTGTGGTACATGCACACTTTAATTATTAAAACTGAAATCTGCTGAAGTTGAAGTATTGCTCTTAGTAAGAGCTATTACTGCTGAAATGACCCATTTAATAGTGACCCATGGTATCAAAGGATGGATTTAAATTGGTAATTAATAACAGTCCATTTCTGAAAATGTTAACACAGGAGTCCAATAAAAATGCTAACTAGATCTCAAATACCACAGACAGTATATTGACATATTAATATGTATTACTTATGTTAAATGTTTTGTAGATTTAGATATGAAACAAAATGATAAGGAAAAATATTTCTTTAGTGTCCAAGGAGTCATTAGCAAACTTAGTGAACTAGTTTACCTTTCTTGCTGTTTTTAGACCTGAAATATTTTGCACAAGCATCTTCTTTTATCATATTCTATAGAAGCCCAATAAATAAAAGTGAAAAAGAATTTAAATTTGACACTATGATCCTAAGGAGGAATTTTGGAGAATGAACAGTAAATGTTACTCATTTTACTGGTTAATTGTTCCAAGCCCCATGTAATAACTAGCTGTTCCAACTCACTCTATTCTGTTTATACCTTTCCCCAAAAGAAGAATATAAAGCTCCATAGGGTGTCACATTGTCAATTATACTATAATGTAACATTTAAATAAGTTTTAATAAACACACACACAAAAAAACAAGCAAAACAAATAAACTTAAGATGCCTGTTGTAGCATGATCATTTCCAAAGTCATCAATTTGTGGTTGGAATACATTAATTGATATTTGTTCAGATTTTTGTACTTAACGGTCTTAAACAGATATCAAAATTAAATTATGTCCTCTAAATATATAGACTGACGCTACCCTATATATGTTAGAATGTTAAGATAAAGAACATAAGATTTATAATTTTCTAAAGATAATTTTAAAACTCCAACTTCTACCTCAGAATAAATGTATACTATACAATAATAATGACAGTGAATATAAAATATGCTGAGTGATTATCATTTATCACCATCCAGGTCTTTAAATTTAAATAAGGAGAGCAGAAAATTTTAGGGAAATATCAGTACATTTATCTCAATATGATTATTAGTGTCTAATTTACAATATATAATAGAAATATATGGCAGAAGGCACTTCAAAATATTCTGAAAACAAGTGCACATAGTTAGATGTGAATATTAATATTTTTTAACAGGAACATTTTTTTAAATGACTAATTATGCCATTCCTTTTAATTTAATGCGGTTTTGCTGGTCCTGTTTGTGACGCCAGTTGTCTTGATGTATCTCACTGTGTGCACTGTTCGCTGAACACATGATAGGCAAGGCGTGAGCCAAAAGGCTGAAAGAACACCGAGAGGAGCCACAGGAACTGCAGACCATTTTATTCTCTCCTGACTGCTGCAGCAGCTGTAGCGCCAGACATAACACAACACAACATAGACGCACACAACTCCTCAGGGCTTTTCCAGGTGAAGCTTATATATATATATACTTATAGAACAAAAGTAGCCTTTGACCAAGTGAGTACCTCGTAATGTGCATGCACAGTCCTATAAGTGATCTCAGTTGTTACATAACCGGGCGAAGTCATTGCTTACAGAACACGGGTGGGGCTGGAGTCAGGTGGGGGGTGCGAGACGGTGAGAGTGTGGGGCTGGAGACCCTGACTGAGGCCATCTGGTTAATTCCTCCACACGCTGCAATGGCTGGCCTCTCGGGTTAGTGTGTGGTTCTTTCTGAGACCTTGTGCCTGAATCTCTGGTCTACTGTACCAATGGCGTTTTGTCATTTAGCCCTGGCACTAGAGTTATACTTTCTCTTGTACTTAGATTTTTAGATACATTTACCACAGTCCACTTCTTAAGATGCTCAAATCACAGTGGCATCACATAGTGCATATTACTGTGATACTTTCCCTTCCCTTTGTCATATGGTTTATGTGGCCCAGTCTAAGAAACTATGTTTTATTATTTTTAAAGGAGATAAAAATATCTTCATTATAAGCATTAGCACTTATCTGGATATATAATGATTCAATCTCTGTCGCTGCTGTCTTTAGAAACAAAGAGTAGGAATATCTAAAATAATCTGTTGACAATTTTTCTTTTTGAAAAAATTATGAACTTAATGGTCAATAATATGAGAGCTGAAATTCAGAATATCCCAAATTCACTTACTCTGAATGTAAATTGCTGTAGATAGGTTGGGTAGAAAACATTTGTCTTATTCGCTAAGAACGTACATCTGTGTGTGTGTGTATGTGTGTGCATGCTTGTATATATGTGTGTGTCTGGCATCCTAACAACAAAATAGTTCAATACAATTGTGATTCAGCCCTGTACTGTACTAGTATGTGCTTAATATATTAGTATAGAAAGTTACACTATTATTATCCCTAGGTTATAAACAATCAGGGATGCAGAAAAAAGTTAAACATGCATCTTTTAAAATAAATACTGAATGCTTCTATGATTTAGAGGATTTGGATTAATTCTTCCCTAGATAATTGGTTTACTTTGTAGAAACACGGTTTGGTTCTCAAACTGGTTAGTAAAAATTAAAGTGCCCTTTTCCTTTTACTTTATTTTTTCTTTTTAAAATTATGTATGACAACATATTTACAGGAGACTTGGAAAATGCAGAACAAAGTTACATATAGTTCCATTACATATTACAATAATTTTTCAATATAGATAAATTAAGATTTTAGAGTTTCAATATCAAATTCTCAAAAAAATTAATAGAATGATTAACAAAAAACTAGAAGGATATAGTAGACCTGCAAATCACTATAACCAAAAATAAGATTTATACAGCTTTCACACAATACTATGAAACAAACTTTATTTAAGTTCCCATGGACTATACACCAGGAGACACTGGAACATTTCCTGGGACATCAGTTTATCAGAATTTGTTGCATTCTGCTGGAGTTCTCTGCAATTAAATACGAATTTAATCTTGAATAAGTTACTAAAACAAATAATGAGTGTCCCTCTCCTTTATCAACAGAATTAGACCTTGACTGTGCACATAGAGATATGAATTGCTTCATCATAAAGTGAGAATTTAGCATTTTTGCAGATGAAATTATGGGACAAACAAAATAAAGTTAAAAGAAGAAATCTGTTTTATATAGTTTTACTTATTTGTTCACTTGTTTTCCTTAAGTTGATTACATTTTCTGTATTTTAAACAGTGTCTCTCAAAAATCATTCCATGATGGATTTATTTGCTTCTTTATATGACACAGATTTATGACAAAAGCACTACATATTAACAAGCATCCTTATTTGAACCACCATCTTCTTTTGGGCATCAACATCTCTGAGTCTTGAAAAATTTATAATTAATCTAAAGGCCTGCCTACTATGTCACTTCATTCATGTCTAACTCTTTGTGGACCTATGGACTATAGCCTGTCAGGCTCCTCTGTCCATGGGATTCTTCAGGAAAGGATACTGGAGTTACTGGAGTGTTAAGTCCAGTCACCATGCTCTCCTCCAGGGGATCTTCATGATTCAGGGACAAAACCCCCATCTCATATATTACAGGCAGATTCTTTACTGCTGAGCCATCAGGGAAGCCCAATCTAAAGGGCACCCTTATTGTGCTTTACTTTTTGTACTTTACAAAACTGCATGTTCTTTTTTTTTTTCCAAATTGAAGATTTTGGCAATCCTGCATCAAGTAATTCATTTAGCACCATTTTTTCAATAGCATTTTCTCACTTTGTGTCTTTGGTAAACATTTTTATAATTCTCACAACACTTCAGACTTTTTCATCAGTATATTTTTATGATGATCTGTAATCAGTGATCTTTGATATTATTTGTTTTGGGGCATCACAAACTGTGCCCATATAAGATGGCAAACTTAATTAAAAATAGTATGTATAATGTGACTAGTCCACTGACTGGCCTTCCTCTCTCTCCAAGCCTTCCTACTCCCAGAAACAACAGGGAAATGAAGCCAGGTGGCACCCTACAGTGGTATCTAACTGTTTGAGTGAAAGGAAGACTTTCACATCTCTCAGTGTTAAGTCAAAACCTAGAAATGATTAAGTTTAGTGATGAAGGCATGTCAAAAGCTAAGATGGCCCAAAACTAGGCCTCTTGCACTAATTAGCTAAGCTACAAATGCAAAGTGACATCTGGATCATTGTAGAGTGAGACATTTCATTTGTTTCTCCTGTTTAATCTATAATGTGTAAAAACAACCACAACTTTGCAAGGATACCTCTGCAAGGTACCAGATAATTTCACATATCTGTTTGTATAACAGTGGGTCACCTGGAACAAATAGAAGAGGTGTAAAATAGGGAAAGAGTAAAGGTGTTGCCTGAAATCCTGGTCCTCTGGCCATGACAGCTGAACCTGCAACCCCAGAGAACTTGATAGCATCAGTGGAGGGTGATGGCTCTAATCTTTGAACTTCTGACAGCTGTGACACTTGTGACCATTGGTAACAGGAAAGCAGTGGTGCCTGGGACTTCATTTCTCTAGCCACAAAGGTACACATGACTCTGAATGCGTAATCTCCCACTCAAAACAGAAGTCCATGAATATTATAGCAGCAAATATAGCAAATATAGCAAAGGTGCCCATGAAACTCTCAATACCCTCAACTTCTCATCACCTTTCAGAGGCAGAACTTGTGACTATAGGTTTCCCAGATGTAGTGGAAGAGCACATCCTTCTGGTGCCACAGACGTTGTTGCCAATGATGCTGGAGGCAATATAAGTGATAATGAGTAGTAGGGTGAAGCTCTAAAAAAAGGGGGGAGGGTGGAAAGTGACAACTCTGAAAGATAACCAGAAGTAGCTCAAGTAAGGGAAATCCGAACTTGAGCTATTCTATCACCTACCAGAAAACAAAAGAAAGACTGATTTCTAATCTATTGAATTTTTAAAATCAAATAGAAATGTATAAAAGTAGTCAATCACAATGTTGTGTAATAGAAACTACCATTATTCTAGGTGAATAATACCTAAAAAGCAAACAAAAAGGACAGACATCAGATCAAATATCTGGTTACTGGAGGCAAATGATGTGGGGATGAGTTGGATGAAGGCAGTCAGAAGGTACAAACTCCAGAGAGTTATATTTTAAATATAGGAACATAATGTACAAAATGATTGATATAATTAACATATAAGACATGTAAAAAACATAATAACATTGCTCTGTTACATATGGAAGTTGATAAGCAAGTTAATCATAAGAGTTCTCATCACAATAAAATGTTTTTCTATTTATTTAATATTGTATCTATATGAGATGATGTTTCTTAAGCTTACTCTGATAATCATTTCACTGATGAAAGTAAGCCCAAAAAAATGCTTGAAGGAAATTAAAATTGCTACTCCAGTGAACACACAAATGATAAAAAAAGTGAACATTTTTCATTACTGATAAGTAGAAAGCTATAGTAGTTTGGATAGAACAGCAAACCTGTCACAACATTATCCTCAGCCAATCCTAAGCCATAGCAAGACCCTGTATTCAATTTTATGAATGCTAAGGGAGCTGAGGAGTCTACAGAAGTAAACTTTGAAGCTAACAGAGGTTGGCTCATGAGGCTGAAGCAAAGAATCAGTGTCCATAACAAAAAGTACAAGTTGAAGCAGCAAGTGCTAATGTAGAAGCTGCAGCAAGGTATCCAGAAGACCTAGCTAAGATAATGAATACGGGTGGACATACCAAACAAGAGAGTTTCAGTATAGATGAAATAGCTTTCTACTGGAAGATGTCATTGAGAAATGTCATAGTTAGAGAGGAGAAAGCAATGGCTTAAAAATACAAGCTGAGTCTCTGCTGGGGGTTTCTCGGATAACTCAGCTGATAAAGAATCTACTTGCAATGTAGGAGACTTAGGTTCAATCCCTGGGTCAAGAAGATCCCCTGGAGAAGGGATTGGCTATCCACTCCAGTATTTTTGCCTAGAAAATTGCATGGACAGAGGAGCTTGGTGGGCTAAAGTCCATCGGATCGCAAGAAGTTGGACATGACTGAGTGGCTAACACTCCTGTTAGGGGCAAATGCAGCTGGTGGCTTGAAGTTGAAGCCAATGCTCATTTACCATTCTAAAAACCCCAGAACCCTCAAGAATTATGCTAAATTTACTCTGCCTATGTTCTATACATGGAACGGCAAAACCTGAATGAGAGAACATCTATTTACAATGTGATTTACTGAATATTTGAAGTCTAACTGTTGGAGTCCATAACTCAGGAAAATTTCCTTTCAAAATAATATTGCTCATTGAAAATGCACCTGATCACCTAAGAGCTCTGATGGAGATGAACAATAAGAATCATGATGCTTTCAAAAATCTCGTTTGTCTATCAACACAAGATTCACTTTGTGGACAATGGATCAAGGAGTAATCTCAACTTTCAAGTCATGTTTTTTAAGAAATACATTTTAAGGCTATAGCTGCCATGGATATGTTTCCTCTACTGGATGTAGGCAAAGTATACTGAAAATCTTCTGGGAAGGATTTGACATTGTAGATGCCACTTAGAATATTCATGATTCCTGAGAAGAGGTCAAAACCTTAACAGGAATTTAGAAAAAGTTCTTTCCAGTCTTCATGAATGATTTTGAGAGGTTCAAGATGTCAATGGAGACAGTGACTATAGATGTGGTGGAAATGGAAAGAGAACTATAATTAGAAGTGATGCCTGAAGATGTGACTGAATATCATGGTAAAGTTTTCATGGATGATAAAACTTTCAATGATGAGGCATTGCTTCTTGTGGATGAGCAAAGAAATTGATTTCTTGAGATGGCATCTACCCCTGATGAAAATGCTGTCAAGACTGTTGTCAAGATGACACCAAAGCATTTAGAATATTATACAAACTTCATTGACAAAGCATCTGCTGGGTTCTAGAAGTTTGACTCCAATTTGAAGGAAGTTTTACTGTGGGTAAAGTGGTATCAAATAGTGTTGCTTGCTACAGAGAAATCGCTTGTGAAAAGAAGAGTCAATCTAAGTGGCAAATTTTGTTGTCTTATTTTAAGAAACCACCGCCTTAATGAATCAGCAGCATGAATATCAAAGCAAGACCATCCACCGCAAAAAAATTGAGCTGAAGCCACATATGATAGCATGTTTTAGCAATAAGGCATTTCTAATTTAAGGTATGTGCATTATGTTTTGGGCTTCACAGGTGGTGCTAGTGATAATGGACTATATAGTATAGTGTCATCATAACATTTATATCCAATGGGAAACAAAAAAAAGCATGCGTGACTCACTTTTCTGTGGAGGTTTGAAACTGTATCTGATATCTGCAAAGTGTACTTGTATTTCAACAAACAACAATTTTCACTGCTTTGTATTATTTTGCCTGGGCTTAGGACATCAAAACATTTTTGGTCTTTATCCTAACACAAACAATACAGTTACCATCTCCCTATCTTACCTTCCTAACTGATTCAAAACGCTTGGTTGATTATTATTTTTTTTTTTTAAAGAAAAGGATAATAAACAGTTATTCTTTTAAGAACTCTCTGCCTACTGGGTAAATTATCTTTACATATTGCCCTTCCTAGCCATGTACTATAATGCCTCAAGAGTTCTTTTGTCTAAATTTCAGTGTTTAGTTGTGGCATAAGCTAGGCACTATTATAAGGTAAATACAAAAAATAAAAATGCTATTCTATTGCTATATCCAGTAACAGTTTGCATCCTAAAATTGCAAGTAAAATAAAATCAAATAAACAAAAGCAATACATTTATTTCAGATTTTCCTTTAATCTATGTTTAAGAGGTAAGTTATGGTTATATAACATTTTAAAGGGCATTTTTTTTCTAGTAAATTAAATGCATGGTTTTCAACCTACAGAAAATGCCATCTTTCAATACCATAAAAATAAGAAAATTAATTATTTAGTATACAATGTTAACTTTCTCACATAATGTCCTTGAAATAAATCCTTATATATCACTATATATGATGAAGACTCATTTTAAAAAGTGATGAAAATGACACTAGTACTGAAATAAGCAATAGATAGTTAATAAATTGTCAGACCTAAGAGTACCATCAACAAAGATCAGAGACAACTGAATTGACCTGCAGCATATATTTTGTGGCTCACGACTGTTTATTATCAGAATTTGGTGACGCCATTTATCTCATATTAGAAACAAAACAAACAAATAAAAAAACAATCCATCCTTTCATTAGTGCTTCACAGAAATGTATAAACGTACATTTTAATCACCAGAAACCTATTCAGCTACCTTTATATTGCTGTCTTAAACAATGAAAAAAAAAAGGCATCTTTTACTCTAATTAACAAAATCAAAGACACTAAATAAGTGGAGAGACTTTCTGTGTTCATGCAGAGAAAAATTCAAGGATGTCAAGATGTCAATTCTTCCCAACTTGACCTGTGGACTCAAAACAATTTCAATGAAATTCCCACCAAATGTGTTATTGATCTAGGCAAACTGTAAAGTTTATACAGAGAGGCAAAAGACACAGACTACCATATAGTATTAAAGCGGAAAATTTGGAAGACTGATGGTATTCAATGCCAAGATTTACTACGATGCTATAGTAATCAAGACAGTGCTAGTACTGGCAAAAGTAAAGTCAATGAAACACAATAGAGATCCTTGAAATAGAACCTTATAAATAGAGTCAACTAACCTTTGACAAAGGAGCCAAGGCAGTACTATGGAGCAAAGATAGTTCTTCAACAAGTGGTGCTGGAATAACTGGAAATTCACTTGCAAAATAAAAAGTGAATCCAGGTATAAGTTTTGAATGAATCTATCTATATATTTTGAATACAGAAATTAACTCAAAATGGATCATAGACTTAAATGTAAAATTCAAATCTATATAACTCCAGAAGATAATTTGGAAGAAAATTTAGATGACATTGGGTACGGTGATGCCTTTTAGGTGCAACATCAATGACACAACCACAAACCTGGACTTTATTCAAATTAAATATTCTGATCTGTAAAACACAATATCTATATAGTTAGAAGATGTGCCACAGACTGGGAGAAAATATTTGCAAAATAAATGACTAAGAGAGAAATTTTATTCAGCGTATACAAAGTATACCAGTTAGAACTGGACATGGAACAACAGACTGGTTCCAAATAGGTAAAGGAGTACATCAAGGCTGTACATTGTCACCCTGCTTATTTAACTTATTTGCAGAGTACATCATGAGAAATGCTGGGCTGGAGGGAACACAAGTTGGAATCAAGATTGCTGGGAGAAATATCAACAATCTCAGATATGCAGATGACACCACCTTTATGGCAGAAAGTGAAGAACTAAAGAGCCTCTTAATGAAAGTGAAAGAGGAGAGTGTAGAAGTTGGCTTAAAACTCAACATTCCAAAAACTAAGATCAAGGCATCTGGTCCCATCACTTCATGGCAAATAGATGGGGAAACAGTGGAAACAGTGTCGGACTTTATTTTTATGGGCTCCAAAATCACTGCAGATGGTGATTGCAGCCATGAAATTAAGATGCTTACTCTTTGGAAGGAAAGTTGTGACTAACCTAGTTACTATATTAAAAAGCAGAGACATTACTTTGTCAACAAAGGTCTGTCTAGTCAAGGCTATGGTTTTTCCAGTGGTCATGTATGGATGTGAGAGTTGGACTATAAGAAAAGCTGAGCATCGAAGAATTGATGCTTTTGAACTGTGGTGTTGGAGAATACTCTTGAGAGCCCTTTGGACTGCAAGGAGATCCAACCAGTCCATCCTAAAGGAGATCAGTCCTGGGTGTTCATTGGAAGGACTGATGTTGAAGCTGAGACTCCAATACTTTGGCCACCTGATACGAAGAGGTGACTCATTTGAAAAGACCCTGATGCTGGGAAAGATTGAGGGCAGGAGGAGAAGGGGATGAAGAGGATGACATGGTTGGATGGCATCACCAACTCACTAGACTCTACTTTGAGTAGACTCTAGGAGCTGGTAATGGACAGGGGGGCCTGGTGTGTTGTGGTTTATGGGGTCACAAAGAGTCGGACATGACTGAGTGACTGAAGTGAACTCAACTGAACTGATACAAAGAAATCTTAAAACCCACCAGAAGGAAAATAGTGCACTCTAATATGGTCCCCAGCAGAACTGATCATCAGATACTCACAGTGGTAACTAGCTCAAATGAGCTAACTTGGATTGAGTTTTCCTTTCTGCTTAAATCAACCCAGTATTTCTACCTCAATTCTCTGAAATATCTTCCCTAATTTATTATACATGGTTAATTGTTTAAGGACACTCTTTTTTAAAGGAAGCCAAGTTAAAATGTGTGTTGATTTGCTGCTTTTTTAAAAAAAAAATACTTAAAAATTTATTTGAAGTGATACTCGTATAGAAGAGCCTGGATATGTTTAAGACCAAATCAGAGTTAAATGGTAGGACAAGATAATTTTCCCGCTATAAGACAGTCAGAGTGTAAATTCTCCCTTAGCCTTTTTGTTTTATTTAAACTTTCAACAGATTGGATGGAGCCCACTTAACTGAGAAAGGCAATTGACTTTACCTAGTCTGCTGATTCATAGGTTAATTTCATCCAGATATATTCTCACAGACACTCAGGATAATATTTAGCTAAATAACTTTGTACCTCCTGGTACAGTCAATTTGTCATAATCTACCATTATAGAAAGTGATTTTTTAAGTTTATGAATTTAATTCTTTAGTTGCCATCATTAACAGTTTAAGAAGAGTAAGAATTAGGAAAGTATATTAGAAGTGAATGTAAAATTGTGCATCAGGACAGCCAGGAAGATATGTTGTCTGAAAGCAAAATAAACTGTTTCAAGAAGGCAAGTAAGTTCTTGTATATTAAATGTTACTGATAAGTGAGATAAAGAGTGGATATTGGCCATTTAATTTATTAATATGATAGCATTGTTAATTTTAACAAAGTTTGTTTTGGTATAATGATAAAACTTTAAGAAGGATTTTTTTTTCTTTATTATTATTCAGTCTCCCAGTCTTTGTGACACCATGGACTGCAGCACACCAGACCTCCCTGTCCCTCCCCATCTCTCAAAGTTTGCCCAAGTTCATGTTCATTGCATTCATCTTCTTTATAAGAAGGTATAAATAGCAAGATTCAGTGAAATTGATTCTATAAGTGAAATCAAAAGCCATCTTCAACTGTGAAAAGAGTAAAGGAGGTGTAAAAAGTTTGAGGAAGGAGCAGACAACAGTATGAAATAAAGAAGTTACTCAAAAAGAGGAAATATGTATGATTGTGTGTATATTGTGTTCAGGAGAGTGGATGATAGTGACACACAGTTTCTGTTCATTTAACAAGTTCCTGATGTCTGGTTTCTGTCAACTTCCTGAATCTTTTTCATTTGATGTTTATGGACTTTGGTATTCTCTAGAATCTGTATACCAGTTTGAGAACTTATATATATATATATAAACTTATGCATATATATATATTTTGTTATTCATTCTTAATTGATCTATTTATATTTCAAATTTTGTCTGTCCTTCCCCACAGTCTCTACACCTGACTCAGGTACATGCTAGTATTAAGGTCTGAACCTTTTCCAAACCATTGGGATTTTAGCACTCTCCATCTCAAGTTCTTACTTGGAGGGGAGGGGGAGTTATGTTTAGTTAATGGCATAATCGAACTATATTCTATTCTAAATCCTTATCTGTTATTCCTTTTCTTTCCAAATGCCTTTCTTCTTCCTTGAGAACTGCCCTCTATACTTTCAGTGTTGTGGCCCCATGCTCTGTAACAAGGAGAATATATTAATAGTTCTTTCATGTGTGTTTCCTAGTGTTGCCCAGAAAAATGCAAGTGAAAGTTAGTCACTCAGTTGTGCCCGACCCTTTGCAACCTCATGGGTTGTAGCCTGCCACCCTCCTCTGTCCATGGAATTCTCAAGCTCCAGGAGTTGATGATGGACAAGGAAGCCTGGCATGCTGCAGTCCACGGGGTCACAAAGAGTTGAACGCGACTGTGTGACTGAACTGAAGTTCTTGCCACAGCACATCATATGCTCTCAAAAATGGTTGCTGTTATAAGGGATTGCTGTTTCCATATTTATCTTCTTCACTATCTTCCTACTTAAAGAACTCAATTAACTGTGAGGGCATTTCTCAAACTGTGACATAAAAATGTATATTCAGGAATCCATACTATCTCTGAGACTCTTGTTACAATTTTATACATTTTTGCTGATAATATAAAAAAAGTTTACTAGTTTTAAAAGCTTTCTCTTACAAGAATTTTTCAAAACAGAAGAATGTAATAAAGTGAATCAAATGGAATAAGCATAACATTACCTGGAAGCACTAGGTCTCATTTGAAGGTAATGATAATGAAATTTCAAAAAAAGGCAAGTCAACAAGATGACATATTCTCCAGTTTCACTCATATTATGCATGGAGTAGGCTGAGAGCTGGGATTAACTAGAATTGCATTTATCAATATGAAGAAAGGGCAAAGAAGTTGAAAAGATATGTGTAGAAGTGTTATTAATGAAGGATAAGATAATTTAATCTGGTTAAGAAAAAATGAAAGAAAATATCATAAGTAAAATTTTTAACATGTAGGATTATGTGAACATATAATTGCATATGCATACACAACTATACATGCATATTTATCCTGTATTCATCATTCATTGGAAAATGTTTACTATTTTAACTTTTTAAAAAGGTATAAGCAAAATATTTTCTTTTTAATCAATATTAAATTGCTTTTATTTATTACCACTTTCAATTTAGTTTTTGGTTAATGGGCACTGGATTCTCAAAGAAGAGAAGAGAAAGTTTTTCATCTGTATTCTATAAGTGCAAGCATGAAGATGGATAAATTTCTAGAATATAATCTTAAGGTATTATAGTTATACCTGGTAATAATCAGTTCTAGGGTATCTTGGAAAAATTAAATAGCTTTGCACTTGGTTTTGTGATTCTGAGAGATTACAGTAAGTTTGCACTAAATCTTTTGGTGTTTGCAAACCTTGCTTAATTATATTAAGGTTTCTTTAGTCAAGGGATCTGAAATTTTTTCTCATAATACTGTTTAATCTGTAATTTTGTCAGTTTCCTCCAGTACACATTAATTATTTGACTGACAGAGGTGTGCCACTATATTGTTGATCAATAAAGTCCCCTTCTAAGTCTTCAGTAAGACTTGTAACATGGAAGGGTAGTTAAACTCAATAATCATTTATATTTACAAAGCGTGTAAGCCATTAACTTAGACAAATAGAGCTTTTTTATAAGACAGTTTCTAAACACTAGGAATGTTCATTATGTTAACTTCCATAAAGCAAAAAGATAAATCTATTATGTTTGAACCTTGCATTTATTATAGATGCTATAAAAATGTTTGGCACAGAACACTAACATGAGTGTTATACAAATTCTGCAGTAGATGGCAAGACATTGAAGCTATTAGCACTGCTTCTGTCATTAAGATAAGAAAAGTAAGCCATAGCTTTGCAATTGTATGCATCCATGCATTTGTGTAACAGAATGTGAAACAAGAGACTGACCTCTGGTCCTATAGATGACTGCTTTGTTTCCCGCAAGCTTTAATCATTTACAACACACTGATGCATTACTAACTCAGGGAATAAAACCTCTTCATAGTCAATTATAATTTCTTTTTTCTTTCTTCTTCTTCTTTTTTTTTTTTTTTTTTAGTTTTTTCAACAGTGTTTCAAGCATTTAGACAGCTATTAACAGATTTCCATATGCTGGGTGGCTTATAAATAGCAGAAATGTATTTCTCACAGTTCTGGAGGCCAGAAAGTCCAAGATCAAGTCACTGGAAAATTGGGTTTCTGCTGAAGACTTGCTTCTTGGATCACGGACAGGTGTCTTCTCACTGTGATCTCATATGGCAGAAGGGACAAAGGAGATCTCTGGACTCTCTTTTATAAGGGCACTAATACCACTCATGGGGGCTCTATCCTCATGACCTAATTACTTCCAAAAGCCTTTCCCACTGGGGTGATCACATTTGGGCGATAGTATCTAATATGGGAATTTGGGGGGAACACAAACATTCAGTCTATAGTGCAAATATGATGTTTACCTGAAAAATTATAATGTACTACCCAAAGCAATATATGTTAGATGATAAATGACATCTTTCATACAAAACAGTAAATGTCTTAATAAACCAATCTGTTGCATCTATGACTTGAGAGCAAGTCATTATATTTTTTCTCATTTTCTTAATGAAGCAAAGTTGTTCCCATACTTTGACTATACATTTAGTTTAGAAAAGTATGGAAAACATTATCTCAAAATGTAGGTTTTGATTCACACAAGATATGAACTGCTCAATTTCTAAAGAATGTTTTACTTATGAAGATATTTAGATAATTTACTTATTTGAGCTGAAATATTATTTTTTCTTCTTAAAATTAAACAGACCTTGATATTCTAATACATAAAATATTGTATTGAAAGAATTAGTTCCCAAGTTATGTTTGTTGGATTTCAAAATTGATACAAGAGTCTAGGAAAACCATACATAGTATGATAACATGCCACAGTAGTTCTTAAGCTAATTACAAACAAATAATAAGCAGAAAATTAAAATCTAAAAATGTCTAGCTAAGTATTTATAACATGTCTTCTGAATAATCAAAGAAATGTAATAGTAAAATGTGCAGCATTTTTATTATAAACAGGGCATAATTATAGAAATAATATTAAAATACAAACCAGAGTTTAAATTAGAGGAATAAGAATAAACCACTTGACATATATATTTAAATGTTTTATTTATCACTTTGCTACTTCTTTTGAAGAGTTTTCAAGTATCATACAAGTAAGAATGAATTGAGCACAATTATCATATTCTGTTTATTTATTCATATAAGCCTAGAGATTGTATTAATTTTCTAGTCAAAATGATTAAATGTTAATATAAAGCATATCCTGAATGTTATGTAGAGTTTGCTGCCTACAATATTGCTTACATTAACTCTTTTGCAAAATGCATGTACTTTTATAGTATAGCAAATATTATAATTCACAGGTAATTCTTTGATTTTGTTTAATTTTAGTCTGTTAAATTAAAATTACATTTAAGTGCCATTAAAGACAAAAAATCTAAACTGTATGAGTCCACATGTAATTGTAGTAAATCATCATTCATTCTTAGAAAGTGTTGCTTAGATGTGCTTTGTATTTAATGTTACTCAGTAGAGAAAGAAATGAGACAACCACTGACTGCTCTGCATTGGGCACTCCACTAAGCTTTCTCTCTCTGCCCCATATATATGTAGAATTTTCACATTAATCCATAAAATAGAAGATAAACCTTATAGTATGTATGAACTATCTGAATTAATGGGAGAGATTGCTTATTCTGCCAAAAGACATTTATATTAAGAGTAGAAAGAATATGTGCTTGACACATATGCATGGTAGATAAAGGAAATTTAACTCACATTTCTTTAATGTTTTTTGAAAAGTGCTGAAATTCAGAACCAAGACATCATCATTATCATTGACATGTTTAGTATTTACTGCGCACTTATTTGTATCACTCATGCATCTGAGTTTTCCCAGGATAATCCCAGTTTAATCTGTTGTCCGAGAACATCCTTATTCAATAGTAAATTATTCTGTCTTGGTTAATAAATTATGTCACCAGTCTAGTGATTATGAAATAAAAAGTTTATTATATTTTGAATACATTTAACTTTCAATTCTTAAACAATAACTTCGCACATAAAGAAACAAGAATAGTTTATTAACAAATACAGGTTTATCCAGTCAGCAAATGGTAGAAACAGGGAATAAACCCAAGTGCCTGGACCCTCCAACCAATGCATTAAAGATAACTTAGCTTTTATCAGAACAGTGAGTTTGAATATTCAGTTCAAAGCTATTAATTTCATGTAACTTACACCAAGTGAGAAGTTTCCCTCTGTGAATGGAAAAATATAAAATCTTTGGTAAAAATATCATGGGTAATACATAGAGGCAGAGTGAATCTTGGAATAATCAGTTGTGTTTTAGCAAGGGAAGGTGTGGGAAATGAGGTAAGGAGAGAAGGAACCCCATGTGGAGAAAGAAAAATGATCATATTTGCAAAGGTTTAATAGTATGTTGCCATTTTAGTCAAGAGAATTCGAGTTAAATTTTAATGTAAAATTACAGTTCTTCACAATATGCCTCCACTCTTTCTATTTTTAAAACATGAAAAGTCTTTTTGCAACTTAATCATTAAAGCAATACTTAATCTTGTATAGTCAGTATTTCAAAGTTATAGAAATAATGTCTATGCCATCTAATAAATTCTATCATCACACAGTACTTTTAAAATGACTACATATGACTATGATATTGCTATGATAGCTTATAGGTTTTTGAATGGTATTGAAAAGTGGTTTGTACATTATAAAAAGATATTAAACATTTGGACAGAGTGGGAAAAATTAACATATCAAAAAATTAAAATTATCATCACTTTATGATATGATAATCTACTTGGGAAACATGACAATCAATTTAAATTCTAATAGAAATAAAAAAGTATATTCAGTCAACAATTATGAGACTCTTCGAGAGATGTTGAGAGTTAGGTATGATCCCTCACTGAAAGATTTTCTTAGCAGATTTCATATTCTACTCTCTCTGGGTTTAGCTTCCATTTTAATCCCATATCTTAAACAACAAGATCTTTTATGTAAAGAGAAAAATATCAGTATATTGTAAGTGGTACATATGTATGTGTGAACATATACACAGACACATGCGTATACGTGTGTGTATGAATGTTTGCTGTATATGTTGTTGTTCAGTCGCTAAGTTGTGTCTGACTCTGCAACCACATGAACTGTAGTGTGTAACATGCCAGGCTTCTCTGCTCTTCACTATCTCCTGGAGTGTGCTCGAAATAATGTCCACTGAGTCAGTGATGCCATCCAACGAACTCATCCTCTGTTAATCCCCTCTCCTCCTGCCCTCAATCTTTCTCAGCATCAGGGGCTTTTCCAGTGAGTTGACACTTTACATCAGGTGGCCAAAGTTTTGGAGCTTCAGCTTCAGCATCAGTCCTTCCAATGAATATTCAGGACTGACTTCCTTTAGGATTGACTGGTTTGATTTCCTTGCAGTCCAAAGGACTCTCAACAGTCTTCTCCAGCACCATAGTTCAAAAACATCAAGTCTTTGGTGCTTAGCTTTTTTATGGTCCAACTCTCACATCCATACTTGACTACTAGAAAAGTCATACGTTTGACTATATGGACCTTTGTCAGCCAAGTGATGTCTCTGCTTTCTAATACACTGTCTGGGTTGGTCACAGCTTTTCTTCCAAGGAGCAAGTATCTTTTATTTCTGTGACTGCAGTCAACATCTGCAAAGGCTTTAGCACAGTCAATGAAGCAGAGCATTTCCTTTTTTTTTCTTTTTTTTAAATTTCCTTGTTTTTTCTATGATCCAATGAATGTTTGCAATTTGCTCTTTGCTTCCTTTGTTTTTCCTAAATTCAGCTTGTACATCTGCAAGCTCTCAATCCACATATTGTTGAAGCCTAGCTTGAAGGAGTTTGAGCATTACCTTACCAGCATGTGAAATGAGAGTAATTGTACTATAGTCTGAACATTCTTTGGCATTTCCTTTCTTTGGGATTGAAATGATAACTGATCTTTTTCAGTCCTATGGCCACTGCTGAGTTTTCCAAATTTGCTGATTTATTGAGTGCAGGACTAATAGCATCATATTTTTTATATATTTGTGTTTTATATATATATATATAAACTTACCTGTGTTAGTGTACACACCCATGCACACACACACACACACACACACACACACACACACACACACACACATACACTTGTTTGGGCTGGTATAATTGCTAAAATGAAAGACAAAATTTTCCAAGCATGTGTTACTTTAATGAAGCAACATGAAGCTTTTGTTATTTTTTATATGTTCCATAGATCTTAAACATATTTTATTGCCTATGATGTTCTTCATATTTATTGCATAAAGGAATAATAGCTTAGGTTTTATAGAGTCTTAAAGTTTTAGTTATACAAATTGATATGTTTATCCATCAATTTTTCCAATTGAAATTAACTCTTATAAAAAGAATTTTCCCCAAAGATTGTTAAGGCATACATTCTTTTGATTTTTATATATTTATATATATGAACACATAAATAATTTTAGTTATTACATATACAATATATTATTTTCATAGTTAAAGAAGTTGCTATTATCTTTTTTAACATGCTATGCCTACTATTAATTTCCTCTACTTTCTCTATTATAATTGTTATAACCATCACTATTTCATCCCATTAGTCTTTCTTTGATGTCAATATATTTCAATATAAATGTGAACTTTTCAAGCCTGACCTTCTTGATTTATTTCTTGAGACTATGAAGAGATCTTATAACCCACATCCTTCTAGAATATAAAATAATTGAATTTAAAGTACATTGATGGAGAAACAGTTAACCTTTTGCTTTGGAAAGGGCTGCTTCATTTATGTTAGATGTGTTCTTTAGCATGTTTCTGTAAATTTACTAAGGACAGATCTAAATACCCAATATCATAGATTATTTCAAAGCTGAAATCAAGATTACTTTTAAAACTGGCCTAACCCTAATTGTTTCAATAGTTCCAAGACTTAGTAAGACAAAGATTGATAAATTAGACCCATTTCTTCAATTGTAAGCTTATTATAAATCAGAATGTTTTTAGTTTGTAATACTCAGATCATTTCTCAGTATCAAGGCAATCTAAATAGGGCCATAGTGTTTCTATAGTAATATGAAATATTGAGATAAGCTTCTCCAGAATATGTATTTTGATAAGATACATTTAAAAATACTAAAATGGAATCCCAAATCTATAATGAGGTGGCATACTTATATTTGATAGTTCTGGTTATCTCATGCCATATAAGTGTAAAATATTTAATTTTAGCAAATAATCAGTTATTGAATTTATTAAATTTTATTTGCATATCTGTATACTCTACAATGACATTCTAAAAATGATTTAATTGAGAATTTCCTCTTCTTGGATTCAGTATATAGTACAAATGTATTGCTTCTATCTTTCTCTTCCTTGAATACATTTCTTAGGCTCTCTAATTTTACCTCATCTCATCTCATCTCATCTCAGCCTATGACAACCAATTTATTCATTTAAACTTCAAATGCTCAGTCTTCTATTGAAAAACCCAGCACCACTTGCTGTCAAAACTGAAAAGAATTTAGAGATTATCCAGCATAATTCAAAGTATGTACAGTACCTCTAATATGGTAAAATTGGGTCTTCTAACCAATGGAATATGGGCTGAAATAATGTATAGTGTTTTCATGGACTTACGAAAAGCCCCTTTTGATATTTCTCATCCTCTCTTTCAAGGTGACCATAGTATGGGCATATTGTAACTGATGATGTTATTTACATCATCAGTTACAATGGAAGAATCCAACTAACAGGAGGAATAAGTGCCCCTGGCTGCAATATAAAAGAGTCATGAGATTCCAATGAAATTAATACATTATGATTTTCTTGTCTCTAATAATGAACAACACTGAACATCTTTTCATGTGTTTATTATCCGTCTGTATGTCTTCTCTGATATAAGTCTGTTTTAAGTTTTTCATTCAGTTTTTGATTAGATTAATTGTTTCTCTGATATTGAGCCACTTATATAATCCTTTGTCTGTTGTTTCATTTGCAATTATTTTTTCCCAATCTGAGGGTTGTCTTTTCATCTTGTCTGTAGTTTCCTTTCTCCTTTGCTTTACAAAAGCTTTTTAAGTTTAACTAGGTCTCATATGTTTGTTTTAATTTTTATTTCCATTACAATAGAAGGTGGGTCAAAGATACTCTTGCTGCTATTTTTGTCAAAGAGTGTTCTGCCTATGTTTTCTGCTAAGAGTTTTATAATGTCTGGTGTTACATTTAAGGTATCACCAGTCAGAATGGTCATCATCAAAAAAAATCTGGAGACAGTGTGGAGAATAGGGGACCCTCTTACACAGTTGGTGGAAATGTAAATTGATATAACCACTATGGAAAGCAGTATAGAGACTCCTTAAAAATCTAGGAAAAAAAAAACTACCATTTGACACAGCAATCCCATGAGAAAATCACCATGGGCAAACACCACGAGAAAATCATGATTAAAAATGACACATGTACCCTGATGTTCATAGCAACTTTATTTACAATAGCTAGTTCATGGAAGCAACCTAGATGCTGAGCAATAGATGACTGGATAATGAAGTTGTGGTACATATATACAATAGAATAATACTCAACCATGAAAAGAAAAAAATTTGAGTCAGTTGTAGTGAAGTGGATGAACCTAGAGCCTGTTACACAGAACAAAGTAAGTCAGAAAGAGAAAAATAAGTATCATATATTAATGCATATATATGGAATCTAGAAAAAATGGTACTGATGAATGTATTTAAAGGGCAAGAATAGAGATAACAGATGTAGACAACTGACTTGTGGACACAGTGGAGGAGGGACAGATGAACTGAGAGAGTATTAACATTTACACACTACCATGTGTAAAATAGGTAGCTATTGGGAGGCAGCTATATACCACAGGGAATTCACCTCAATGCTCTGTGATGATTTAGAGGGATGGGATAAGGGAGTTGGGAGGGAGGCTCAAGAAGAAGGGGATGTATATATATATATATATATATATATATATATAAATACTTATCACTGATTCATGTTGTTCAGCAGAAACCAATACACTGTAAAACAATTTTCCTCCAGTTAAAAAAAAATATATTTGTGTGTTGCTCACTCAAGAAGTGACTCCTTCCTCTTCCTCCTGGGTGGCCTTCATAAATCTGAGTATAGAGATAGAGTCAGTTTTTTCCCTAATGTTTGTAGGACAGCTCCTTCCCACAAGTTTAGGAACTAGAATTTTGTATCTAGTGTCATTCATTTAGCAAATATTTACATATTTATCAGATACCTTCACAAACAGTCCCTCCTTGAAAGCAGGAATCTTCAATCCCTAGGTTAGTCTGATATATATACCAGCAAAAGTCTTGTCTTACTCCCTCATTTTAACACAAATGTCATAGGTTTTTTTTTTTTTTTTTTTTTAAATTTCACTATATGTAAGATTAGTCTAAATATGATCAGTTCAGGTCAGTTTGGTCTCCCAATCGACTCTGACTCTTTGTGACCCCATGGACGGCAGCACACCAGGCTTCCCTGTCCATCACCAATTCACGAAGCTTGCTCAAATTCATGTCCATTGATTCAGTGATGCCATCCAACCGTCTTATTCTCTGTAGTCCCCTCCTCCTCCTGCCCTCAATCTTCCCCAGCATCAGGGTCTTTTCAAATGAGTCAGCTCTTCCCATCAGGTGGCCAAAGTATTGGAGTTTTAGCTTCAACGTCAGTCCTTCCAAGGAATATTCATGACTTGTTTCTTTAAGATGGACTGGTTGGATCTCCTTGCAGTCCAAGGGACTCTCAAGAGTTTTTTCCAACACCACAGTTCAAAAGCATCAATTCTTCAACACTCAGCTTTCTTTATAGTCCAACTCTCACATCTATAAATGACTACTGGAAAAACCATAGCTTTGACTATATGGATCTTTGTTGGCAAAGTAATGTCTCTTTTTTAATATGCTGTCTAGACTGGTCATAGCTTTTTTTCCGAGGAAAAAGTGTCTTTTAATTTCATGACTGCAGTCACCATCTGCAGTGATTTTGGAGCCCCCCAAAATAAAGTCTGTCACTGTTTATACTGTTTCACCATCTATTTGCCATGAAGTGATGGGGCCAGATGCCATGATCTTACTTTTCTGAATGTTCAGTTTTAAGCCAATTTTTTCACTTTTCTCTTTCATCAAGAGGCTCTTTAGTTCTTCCTCACTTTCTGCCATAAGGGTGGTGTCATCTGAGTACCTAGGTTATTGATATTTCTCCCAGGAATCTTGATTCCAGTTTGTGGTTCATCTTGCCCAGCATTTTACATGATGTACTCAGTATATAAGTTAAATAAGCAGGGTGACAATATACAGCCTTATATAGACAATATAGCATCTAAATACATCATTTTTTTTAACCTCACTTTTTTTCCAGTGGTAAAATAATTTTCTGCCACTTTTTCATAACCACCTGCTACCATATAATGTTTTCATATCTCACTCATAATGGTTCCCCGTCTGGTCCAGAAAACCCAGCATCTGTAAAATGATGTACACAGCTCCATGTTCTGTCCCATTTCACATATACAATGACTCTTAATCTGCTGCAAACCAATTGGCCTCCTAGATGTTCTTCTGATAGGACAAGATATGATTACAGAGCTGTATGACTATTCCACTTCCTTCAGATCTCCACTTAAATGCTACCTTCATAATGAGTTCTACTTTGGATAGGTTAATTAAAATTATACCATCAACAATAAGAAATGCTTCTAGTCTTATACTTTATATATTTAAATTTAAAATGTTTTCTGTAGCATACAGTTTCAGCCTTTTACCATTTAATTTCCTTGCCCTGTATGTTGTTATTTATTATTTCTTATTTATCTCCTCTAGTATATTGTGAAATCTTTTAGGACAGGAAACTTTTTGTCTCTTTCATCACCTGATATATCTCAAGTGCTTTGAACAATGTCTAGTTCATAATAGACAATAAATGTTTTCTAAATAAATGTTGATTTTTTTTAATGTGTGTATACATGAATAGTTACATATATTAACAAAGTTTACAGCATTTTATATTAAATGAGCAACAAATCTGTAACTAGAATACTCATATTAATCCCAGGGTCTTTATGAAACAGTTCTTTGATGCCAGCCCACTTAACCTCTTATTTGCCTGGTTTGTAATATTAATATAATTATATTTTATCATTTAATTTTTTGGAATTAATGTCAAGATCAATAAGTTAGTTCATACAAACACAGCCATAAACAATAAATCAACAAATATTTTAATTAGAGATTATTAAAAATAAAATGAGACTTATATACAATTTTGAGGGGTGATATTTTGCAAAAATAGATTTTAATTGGGCATCATAAATATTATAGAAAGGAGTTCTGAAGAACCATCCAAAATGAAATAATTTCATAGGCAGGGGGAGCAGAGACAAGGAACATATACTAGGCTAAAGAGTGGGTTTGTTATTGAAAGATTACATTCCTTTGGGGAAAGCAGCTAGATTTTTGTGTGGTATTCACAAGTCACAACATTGAGTTCACATTCTTTAAGTTGGTTGTTCTCTTTGTTGTTTTTCCTTTGTTCTATTCATGGGGAGATTATTTGCCTGAAGATTAGAAGCTAAAACCACATGTTTAAAACTGTTGAGAAAATACAGTTCACCATAGATACTACTATGATTATTATAAATACAATAATCCAGTGTCTGAAATGCACTTTGGAGCCATGGTCCACAAGACCCAAACTGCTTAGAGTCAAATAAGTCAAAGAAAGATCTCATTGAAGAAGTCACTTTCTTCAGCCAATTGACTTGCTCAATAATCTTACATAGTTGAGTCTCCACTTCCTTGAAAGTGTTAATCCAAGTGCATCAAGTGTTTCTCATAGTACAAATAATTCTTTGGTCAGCAAGAGGGTAATCAAGAGCTATCTCCTTATAAGATATTATATTATTAAGAATAATTGGCCAGAGTATCTAGGGATTTTAAGTTGGACAGCTATTGCTTTAGGAACAGATTCTGTAATATCTTCAAGAAGATATTATCTTCAAAAAGTTATCTTGGAGAAGATAACTTCAGTAGAAGTTCCTGACCATAGTCTCATTTGCACTTACACTGAACCAGGGTAGCAAGAATCTGCTAAAGAAAGCAAATTTTGAATGATGAATGTCTTGGTAATTCTGATTTGAGTCAGTGGCTGAGAACAGAAGGATGACTGCCCTGAAGATCAGTAAAATTTGAGTCTGTGGATTATATAGATAGTTTTATTCTGGTTATCTGTGCCTTATATCCATTTCTCTGTACAAAGTCTGGATGAAAGTTTCCCTGGGTTTAGGGAGGTTAATTAGAGATATGGGAAATGTACTTAAAGGGGATAGGAAGCCTCACATGACAGAAGAGATAAATTTTTTCCAGGGAAACTGAGGCATAGGAAATCAGGGATAATTTTGTGATGAATAGAACTATAAGATCATAGAAAATTGAAAATTCATCTGGAAGTTGGATTACTCTTCCCCTCCATTCTACCCCATACAATGATCTGAGATATGTGAACAATGACATCTTTCCAAGCTAGAGCAGGTAAAAGAATCATAAATATCTTCATGATGTAAGATTTGGAAAGAGTATGGTCAGCCAGAGAGGAATGGAGGATTTAAAAGAAATGTACCTGATCAGACATCTTGGGAGGAAGCAGTTTACCTCTATGTCAGCTAATTCTGCTCCTAGTCAACCTGATTTTGAAGTCTCCAGCATTTACGTAGAGACCTCAAATGGATCAGATCTCAAGTGGTTCAAGTGATAAAGAATCCACCTGCCAATTCAGTAGCCTGAACACACACAGAGCACAAGAAGCAGATTTCACGTGGAATGTACTTCAGTTGTGAAACATTCACCCATCTGACACCTTATAGTTTGGCAACAGTGTCAATGGTCAAAGTTTTAATGGAGTCCTCTCCATGAATTGCACTTCTGCAAAAGCTTCAAAGTAGAACAGTTTGTTTTTTCAGTCACTAAGTCCTGCCAGACTATTTTGCTAGTAAAACAATAACTGCCTGTAAATGAGAAAAGGCTTAAAAATGTCCACATTAAATATCTAATAAGAGTTCATTATAAAGAAATTAAGGAAATCCTGTCATTTCTGTAACCTATGACAATTTAAGATAAAACAGGAATTACAGCTGACAATATTGTGCAATCAGTCATGCAACCCCATGCAACTTTGCAACCCCATGGACTGTAACCCACCAGACTCCTCTCTATCCATGGGGTTTTTCCAAGCAAGAATATTGGAACATCTTGTCATTCCCTTCTCCAAGGGATCTTCCTGACCCAGGGATCAAACCCATGTTTCTTGCATCACATGAAGTGTCAGGCAGATTCTTTACTTGTGAGCCACCTGGGAAGCCCTAACAACATTGTACAAGGCCTATAAAATTTTGCATGCATGCATGTAAATATAACCCAAGAATGCTTATTATCAATTTTTGGGCAATGCTTCCATGTAATTTATTATGCCATATAAGCCTATCTGTTTACAATCCATCTTTCACAAAGTAAGGTGAATCCTTTGAGATTTTTCCAGAGCCCCCTGGAAAAAGAATTTGAACTCCAGAAAATGTCAAAGGTTTGAACATTTGATTAAACAGAATGTCATGTTATTAGGAAACAATACTTAATTTTCTATTTACTAGAGTGACAATGAAAGTGAAAAGTGTTAGTCACTTTGTCAAATTCAATTCTTTGTGATCCTATGGACTGTAGCTTGCCAGGCTCCTCTGTCAATGGAATTCTCTAGGCTAGAGAACTGGAGTAGGTAGCCACTCCCATCTTCAGGGAATCTTCCTGACCCAGGGATCCAACCCAGGTTGTATCTGAGCCACCAGGGAAGCCCAAAGTGACAATAAAAGACATCAAAGACAAATATAGAAGATTAAGTAGATGTCAACAAAAAGCATAACTCTCTTATTAGTGAGAAGACTAAGTTTGCTTAAGTAATTAAAGATCTGATGAAATCAGTGTAAAGCACAATGAGACAAAACATTTTGTTGTTCAAGTAGGTTATGTAAAAAGTAAAGAAAATTATTTGCTTGCAATTTCTTGTTAATACCAGTCCAATAACTGAAGAAAACTGTATTCTTTTAGCAGAGACCCAAATTCTAATTTGATTGATTTTTTTTCCAATCGTATTTGATTAATTTAAACCAAATTCTAATTTTGCATCTGTGTACTTTTGATATTATAACCCATTTTCAGGGGACTTCCTTGATGATCCAGTGGCTAAGAATCTGTGCTCCTAATGCAGGGTGCCAAGGTTCCATCTCTGATCAGGGAACTATTAATAGATCCCACATGCCATAACTAAGACTTCTCACACCACAAGGAAGATCAAATATCCTGTGTGCCACAACAAAGACCCATCATAAACAAATAAATAAATAACCCAGTTAAAAGAAAAAAAAAAAGTAAAAAATACAACTTCAACTCATTCCAATATTAACCAGCTTGACTGCACATAAAATTCCTTTTCCCCAGAACTTCTACAATGCTTTTATATCCATTCATATTTTTCCAGTAGTTTTTCTTCTCTCTTTTCTGAAGCAACCTTTTTACTTTCCTTACCTACACTTCATAAACAATTGTTTCCTTTTATTCTTATTATTTTTAAGTAGTTTAAGCTACATATATTGATTAGAATAGTGAACCCTTTGGAATTCTTAGTGAAAGCTAAGAAATAAGCCAGTGTTAACTGTCTGTTGCACTAACATTTTGTGGATTGGCAAATTTGTGAATATATTTCACAAAAACTGGATACATTTTATTCCCCATAATAAAATGTCCAAGGTGGAATGAAACATGTTTACCAATAAGTCCAAACACCTTTAATTCCTCTGTAAAAAGAAGTCAAAAGTGGATAAATCTATGTTCAGTAGTTAATATATTTTATTTTATTAAAAAATGATCTAGATATTTAATGAATACCCATAATTTAATTTATTTAATTTAATCAGTGTCAGTGTAACTTTAAGACTTCAAGTTGCCCAAAAGATTTTAAATATTTTTAAGATTAAAATATTTTTAAGTAAACATAAAGTATCATTGTTGTTAAAAAGTTTATTTATAAACTTTTGTCTTTTATTTACTTGTAAGAACAAGTAAATATGTTTATTTATATATTTATATAATGCAAGTTTGTAAATTCTATTTACATATGTAAGTTTTTACATAATGTATGTATATTTACATAATGTAAACCTAAAACAATTATGTTTACATTACTCATGAAAATTTTCTTAGACATTAAGCAGTTAACCACCATCTCAAGTTATCTTTCTTGCTGACAAATTTTTTAAAAGAGATAACATTATTTTACTTAACTTTCAGTACACCTAGGTAGAATAAAAGTATTATAGTTAATGGTGATAATTCTAAAAACATGACTGTTTCTGAGGTGGAAATTGCTAGGCAGCCAGTGTAGGACTCAGTCTTATTTTCAATAAACTTTCAGTAACAATTAGCCTAAAGATGTTGTCCTAAACCTTGTGTCCTGCATTCCTGGAATGTGTCCTTGGTCTGATAAAGTATCAGCACTCAGATCCATAGCCTGAGGGAGAAACTACTGGTGATCATTAATCTTAAACTCATACATCCAGTCCACTCTAAAATGGCCAGGGGGTATTACAAAAGATCCAAGGATCAAGAAAAGTCATAAAGATGTTCAGTTAAGCATCTTTACCTTTAAAACTGACTGGGTAAAAAATAATGTAGTTTAAGGACAGCAGCCACCAAACATGTATAGATTAAGGATATAAAAACTGCTCTAAGTCCCACCTTTGGGGGACTCTTTACACCCTTTCAGTATCTATGCTGAAAGCTTTGTACTTTCTTTGGAGAAGGAAATGACAATCCATTCCAGTATTCTTGCCTGGAGAATTTCATGGACAGAGGAGCCGGGTGGGCTATGGTCCATGGGGTTGCAAAAAGTTGGACAAGACTTAGTGACTAACACTTTCACTTCCTTTCTCCTTAATAAATTCTATTCACTTGCTACCATGAATGTTTGTGGTTTGTGAAGTTCATTCTTCAGCTCTTCCAACAAGAACTCAGATTCCTGTTTCATTATCAGCATGTAAACTAAAGTTATTAGCATTATAACTAGCTTTAAATTACTAAATTTAAATAGCTTTTATTTTCTAAAGATTATCCTAGGCCACTTAAACTTGGAAAGCATTTAGTTTAGTTCATATATATGTGAGAATATACTTGATTTACATAATACTTGTCTTTATGCCAACTAAACAGAATTCTTAAATGATGATATCATCTGGCTGTAGGAAAAAAAATTACATATCTATAGCATACATACATAAACATACATACATAGACATACATAAACATACAGATAGAGATTTAATTTAAAAAAATTAGCCATGAGACATATGTAGATGGAAAACTAGTTTATTTAAAAAGCTTCGGGACCAAAATATGTTTCTTGCAGATGGAATAAGGTTACCTGCTCATATGAATAAAGCTTTTTACTAATGTTTATGAGAAACTTTCAAGATTTTTCTCAGGCCTCATTTTCAAAGTAGTCTTCCAATCTTTGTTTTGTTATTTTTTTCTTCCTTTTAATAAGAATGTTCTTAGCTCTGGTAAGTGAAAGTGAAAGTCGCTCAGTCCTGTCCAACTCTTTGTGACCCCATGGACTATACAGTCTATGGAATTCTCTAGGCCAGACTACTGGAAGTGGGTAGCTTTTCCCTTCTCCAGGGGATCTTCCCAACCCAGGGATCGAACCCAGGTCTCCCACATTGCAGGCAGATTCTTTACCAGCTGAGCCACAAGGGAAGCCCAAGCATACTAGAGTGTATAGCCTATCCCTTCTCCAATACCCAGGAATCAAACCAGGGTTTCCGGCATTGCAGGCAGACTCTTTACCAGCTGAGCTATCAGAGAAACTCTTAGAGAAGATTAAATATAATATTTACATTTTAAAAAGCACAGATAAAAAATGCAAGGCCCAGGAAGAAATTTCCTTCTGTTTCCTAATCCAGATCATTTATTATATATGCAAAATGTTTGAAATTAATAGAGGAGGTTTCAGGATTGATAAAATATTACAGGTGGGCTTTGAATTGCTTCTAGAGGAATAGTTGTGTCATTGTAAATATTCAATTTGTAATACAAGTACAGTTGCTTTTGATTCTTTGACAAATTGAGCTGCAACTTCAATGATACAGAGGCTGACTCATCCATCTAACTAAATTTTCTTCAATTTGCTCCTTTATATCAGAGAGAAAATCTTTAACATGGAAATCAAAAGATGTCTATGTTCTAGAATTAGAACTCTGTCTTTGAAGTGCTTTAGTAAGTCTTTCCACAAAGGCATCAGGATATGTTTTTTTTTCTGTCTGGAAACACAATTTCATTTTAGCTTAGGGAAGAAGCTCTAAAGAAATGTTCCCAGCAGGGTCTGAATAGCAGCTTCCAACTCGGCTAACTTCTGGTCATAGAACTACTTATGAAAATTCTTTTGTATATCTTGTTAGTTTAGCTGGGACCAACAGTAAATATTTCTGGCAATATTTGAATAAACACATGGATGCAAGAGGCATCCCCATATAGGGTGTGAGATATATTATCTTCTGAAGATCTAGAGCCAATCTCAAAGATCACCTAAAGAAAGAAGCGCTTAGACAATTCCCCTGGGAGCTGTAAGTGGTCAGTTGAAACCCAGAAACAAATGGAGTACACCCCACATTTCTAGTTGTGTACAGTCATATTTAACTATAAATGGGGTACAACCCACATTTCTGTCCAGCCATGTTTTTGGCACTCCACCTTATGGCTATCAAGTCATGTTCTCAGGACATAAAGTGAGATGAACAAGAAGGCAGTAGCTATCATTGGGAGAGAAAGAATCAATGACCAAAGTGTACAATAAAGCAAGTAAAAATTCAAGGTCTAATGCTTACATTTTTTTTTTTCTCTCTCCCAACCTGAATTTGAAAATGAGTGGACTAAAAGTGAAGTTTTACTTTTTTATTTCAATCACGCAGAACAGATTGACATCTGGGAAAGCTGACTTTGGTAACCATTCTTACCTTTTGCTGGTTTCTGCCAGTTTTCCCAGAATTCTGTCTATAAGCACCAGAGAAAATAGGGTACCCCAGCAGGTCTCATCCTGGTCACCAAACATTGTAAAGGAAGAAAAATAATTTGCTATCTATACTTTATGCTGAGTTATTGACTGAGAACCATTTTTCTCTAGGGCATCTCAAAAATGGATAAACTTATCTAGATTAAAAGTTCTCCATTGAGGCCATTGTAATTCAAGCTAATCTTTGGTAAAAATTACCCTCTCTGTTCATTCTTAAACCAAAATTTTATCCACGTGAGACCTCACACTGGGCTCAGTGTAAGTCAGATCCAGTCTGACTAGACACAGTCTGGTTTCTAAGTTGTACTCAGTCTAATCCTTGGTTGAGTCCAGTTTCTATATTGGACCCAGTCCAATTCTGCTTGATGGTTACCAGACCCAATACACACACACATACAAATGTTGAAATAAACTCAAAAATTGTAATATGCCTTAGTTTATACTTTAACAGTTATGGTATCAAAAGAAGGGACTGAAGGAGAACCCAAAGCTCCCAGAACAGGCATAAGACTCACTTAGCCATTTGAGCTCACTGCTTTCTCATTGCCTCTTGCAGTGATGGGTCAGTGCCCCTCCTGGTCATGGCTCTGCTTACAAGATTTCACACTTTATTTGAACTGGAGTATTAACAATCCAAGACATCATATTTAAATAAACCAACTATAAAAAGACATTTTGAGACAATTGTGAAAAACTTAACATGAACTATTAGGTGAAATTAAAGGATTAATGTTAATTTTGTTAGGTGTGATGATGAAAGTGTGGTCGTGTTATGTTTATAAAATTAGTTTGTTTATCTTATCTTGTTTATCTTACTAGTTTATCTTACTCCCAGAAATGGGAGTACTGAAACTGTAATTAAGTCTCCATATGGTGATGTGGGTTTTAGTTAGCATAGGCAACTCCATTTTGGGTCTCCATTTTGCCTTATTTTTTTAACAAATGACCTTTACATTTTCATCATATTGTATCCATAAGGAACAGAAAATATTACTAGGAGGAGATAATGTTAAGATAATAAGTAATTTCTTTTAGCTAAAACAAAACAAAACCAGTACATACTTACATTCAGATTGCCTTGTTAAGACCAAAAATCAGAAGTTTTACTTCTTTATTTTTCAGAATTAGAAAAAATATTAAACAATATTATAATTTACATATAAAATTCATTTAGATAAGCATTCCACATTACCTAGGCTTCTCCATTTACAAACAAAATATAATAATAAAGATGTGTTGAAAGTCTATATTCAAAAATCATTGTCATTAATGTAAATACACATACACATCATTGCAAGCATGGACATATATTTATAGACAAATATTAGCACATATATGCATATTATTGCCTTATAATTATTTTGATGAAGATTATATATGTGGTCCTTGAAATTCTTATAGTAGGTCCTGAAATAGTCATTTGTAGGTAGCTCCAAAACTGTAGAGAGACATTGGGTAGTTCAACACTACTGGCACTTAAGTGAGTATTTTT
This sequence comes from Hydropotes inermis, assembly GCA_020226075.1. NCBI lineage: Eukaryota > Metazoa > Chordata > Mammalia > Artiodactyla > Cervidae > Hydropotes > Hydropotes inermis. The sequence goes on from CM035276.1 coordinate 40,367,820, forward strand.
CTTAAAGATAAAACCACATTCCCAGAATAAAGTTTGTGCTGTACTCAGTCGCTCAGTCACATCTGACTCTTTGTGACTGCATAAACTGCAGCCCTCCAGGCTCCTCTGTTCATGGGGATCCTCCAGGCAAGAATACTGGAGTGAGTTGCCATGCCCTTCTCCAGGGGATCTTCCCAATCCAGAGATTGAACCTGGGCCTTCTGCATTGCAGGTGGTTTCTTTACAGTCTGAACCACCAGGGAAATCAATACAGTTGAATGAGAAATAATATCAAATTCCAGTAGCCATGCAAGAATTGAGTTATGGGACTTGATTCAGAAGACTAAATATTTGAATATAGTTCCAGTAATAGCTGGTTGGGAATAGATAAATCTGGAGTCAAAGAGCAAAAGTAGTTTTTAAGACAGGAATGTAAGGAGATAGGATGGGTCAGTATTAGAGATATATTATAGAATACTAGGTTGAACATACATTTATTCATAGTTTCAAATGTTGTTCAACTGTCAGAGTTGTGGCAGATGCAAGCTTAATGTTAATGTCCATTAAGATGAAACAAAATGTGTCATTTGATGCAAAGAGAATGCTTCTGTAATGAAAGGAAATCTGCTAGAGAATCCATAGAATTCAGAGCTGAAAGAATATAGGGAAATTTGTTGAATTGATTTTAAAAATATGAAAGGAAACATAATCAAGTCAACCACAGATGTCTAAACAAAAACGAAGACCTAGGTTTTCAGTGTTTTTTCCATTGTACCATGCTACACTAGTATATGAAATACTACACTAGATCCTATAAAATTTTGAAAGAAAAATAGACAAATTCTGAATCTGAGAATGTTTAGAACTTGTGCTTTGTTCATATCTGTTGGTCTTACCCAATAATGATAAAAGTGGCAGTTAAATTCCTTTCATTTCATTCATTCACTCAACAACATTTATTTATATAACTTCTAGACTTAATAATCAGTTGACAAAATATTGCTCATATGTATTACTATAATTATATAACTTTCAGCTATTTCATGATTATATTACTTCATAACACTTTCAAAATTTATATGATTATTATTGTTACTTAGCTTTTTTACTTGTGAATAATGCTGTTTCACAGAAAATAGCTGTGAAAAGAAGAGAACTGAAAAGCAAAGGAGAAAAGGAAAGATATACCCATTTGAATGCAGAGGTCCAAAGAAGAGCAAGGAGAGATAACAAAGGCTTCCTCAGTGATCAGTGCAAAGAAATGGAGAACAACAATTGGATGGGAAAGACTAGAGATCTCTTTAAGAAAATTAGAGTTACCAAGGGAACATTTCATGCAAAGATGGGCACAATAATGGATAGAAATGGTATGAACCTAACAGAAGCAGAAGATATTAAAACGTGGCAAGAATACATGGAGGAACTATACAAAAAAGATTTTCACAGCCCAGATAATCATGATGGTATAATCACTCATCTAGAGCTAGATGTCCTGGAATGTGAAGTCAAGTGGGCCTTAGGAAGCATCACTATGCACACAGCTAGTGGAGGTGATGGAATCCATTGAGCTGCTTCAAATCCTAAAAGATGATGCTATGAAAGTTCTACACTCCATATGTCAGCAAATCTAGAAAGCTCAGCAGTGGCCACAGGATAGAAAAGGTCAGTATTCATTCTTATCCCCAAAAAAGGCAATGCCAAAGAATGCTCAAACTACAGTGCAATTACACTCATCTCGCTCACTAGCAAAGTAATGCTCAAAATTCTCCAAGCCAGGCCTCAATAGTATGTGAACCATGAACTTCCAGATGTTCAAGCTGGATTTAGAAAAGGCAGACAAACCAGAAATCAAATTCCCAACATCTGTTGGATCATTGACAAAGCAAGAGAGTTCCAGAAAAAATGTCTATTTTTGTTTCATTGATTATGCCAAAGCCTTTGACTCTGTGGATCACAATAAACAGTGGAAAATTCTTCAAGAGATGGGAATATCAGACCACCTGACCTGCCTCTTGAGAAAACTGTGTGCAGGTCAGGAAGCAACAGTTAGAACTGAAATGGAGCAACAGACTGGTTCCAAATTGTGAAATGAATATGTCAAGGCTGTATACTGTCATCCCGCTTATTTAGCTTATATACAGAGTACATTATGAGAAATGCTGGGCTGGAGGAAGCACAATCTGGAATCAAGATTTCTTGAACAAATATCAGTAACCTCAGATATGCAGATGACACCATCCTTATGGCAGAAAGCAAAGAATAACTAAAGAGCCTCTTAATGAAAGTGAAAGAGGAGAGTGAAAAAAGTTGGCTTAAAGCTTAACATTCAGAAAACTAAGATCATGGCATCTAGTCCCATCACTTCATGGCAAATAAATGGGGAAACAGTGATGGACTTCATTTTTGGGGGTTCCAAAATCACTGCAGATGGTGACTGAAGCCATGAAATTAAAAGATGCTTACTCCTTGGAATAAATGTCATGACCAACCTAAGCAGCATTGCTTTGTCAACAGAGATACTACTTTGCCAACAAAGGTCCATCCAGTCAAAACTATGGTTTTTCCAGCAGTCATGTATGGATGTGAGAGTTGGACTATAAAGAAAGCTGAGCACTGATGAATTGATACTTTTGAACTGTGGTGTTGGAGAAGACCCTTGAGAGTCCTTTAACTGCAAGGAGATCCAACCAGTCCATCCTAAAGGAAATAAGTTCTGAATGTTCATTAGAAGCACTGATGTTGAAGCTGAAACTCCAGTACGTTGGCCACCTGATGTAAAGAGCTGACTCATTTGAAAAGACCCTGATGCTGGGAAAGATAAAAGGCAGGAGGAGAAGGGGACATCTAAAGATGAGATGGTTGGATGGCATCACCTACTCAATGGACATGAGTTTGAGTAAACTTCAGGTGTTGGTGATGGACAGGGAGACCTGCTGTGCTGCAGCCCATGCGGTGGCAAGGAATGGGACATGACTGAGTGACTGAACTGAACTGAATTGAACTGAATGCTGTTAGGTAATGAAGATATCTATTTTCTTGAGTTTTGGCAACAAGACTAATTTACACTTCTAAAGAGATTTATAATCTGGTTAGTCAGACTAAGAATATGTAATGCATATCCATGGCAATATAATAGAGTTTTCTACTTACAGTCAAAATGAAGAATATAGATAGTGGTATTATAAGAGTTCAGAGGAAGGAGCAATTAAAGAATGCATGTGATCTGGGAAATATGGGAGGGTGAGAATTATGCAGATTATTAAAGACTGATTTGATTTCCTAAAGTGATGCTTTTATTGAAGCAAATGGCACACTTATTAATGGCACAGGCTTCCATTATCTGATTAAATGCTTGACTTACTGACCTGTTACTTTACCTTTGAGATTTCATTTCCTACCTGGCTAGCACAATTCTCCATGTGAAAAGGAAGGTCAATGCTAATCAGAACACTTTACACATTTATATAAAATGTTAGATAATCCTGAACACTTCAGTTTAAAAAAAAATAAAAAATATGGTTTTCTTTTGTTTTAACTTATTTTCTTGAAAGTAGTAGTGGTAGGTATATTTTAAAGCTGGGTGCAGCAAGTAAAATGCATGAGTGCTTATTTTATGTTAGGTTTGGATTAGATGAGAAAACAGATAGAGCATTCAAAATGCCCTTCTTCACCTTGCAATGAATCTGACTCATAGGCAATTTATAGCAACATTTACAGTTTTAAAAGTTGCTGCAGTAATAGTCAGCAGTCAAAGTATTATAATTTTAACTGACTTAAATGCCTCCAGAGAGCACATTTTTACAAGAAAGCTAAAATTTATTGAAAAACAATTTGGTGGGGTTTTCATTCATTGTATTTCCATTTCTGAAAACAAAAAATAACAGTGGCAATAACTCTTGTTAAGTTGGCATCCTGCTTGATGTTTTGCTGTGCATGGTAAACATTTAGTTTTAACAAGCAAAGGCAAAGTCAAAATCATACAACTTTTCTGATCCAATACATCTTTAAGAACATTCAGAAATATTTCAGTATTTCACATCCTAGATGGAATATGGAAATGTCTTTTTTGTTCTTACAGATGTTTTCAGAAATATCTAATATAAATTTCAATAAATGTAACATTATGTAAAAATGAGGTTGAGACGGTTAGGTAGTTAGAATAGGAAAAAGGAGACCAAAATGGTGGTGGCTAAAAAACAAAGAAGGGAAAAGCCCAAGAGAATAGAACAAAGAAATGTCCAAGGACAGGATTGAAGACCTCCGATAAAACAAAGAGCCCTCCTGGCTAGCCCAATTTACATAGGTTGGGCTCAGGGGGAGGAGAAAGCATGTATAAAAAGAGGAGCCAAAATTGTGCTGGGGGTTGGGGGGGTGGGGCGGGGGTGAGGGGGGGGGGCTTCTCTTCTCTTTGAGTTTTTGGGTTTGCCCACCCTCATGCCTCCAGGATGTATTTTTCTTTTCTTTCTAAATAAAACTGTGCTGTAACACAAAGCTGTAACACTGGTCCATTCAAGGAAATTACATGGGCCTGTAACACCAGTCTGTCCATCGCTTTACATTTTTGTTGCAATGAGATAGAACCTAGGAATTACACACTCCCTCAATACATATGATGCCATGACTCATATTTAACCAGGCTGAAGCAATCTCAGTTTGGCACCTGTAAGGCAAAGGCCAAACACAGCAGAAGCCCAACTCGGTGAAAGCTCCTGTAGTGGAAGCAGAATGCAAAGAAAACCCAGTGCAGGGGAAGTGACAAGAAGCCTAGCATGCTGGAAACTGGGACATCAAAAAGCAAACTCAGCAGAAAGCTCACGAGACTCAGTCTCAGATTCCAGAAGGCCTCTGATTAAGGTAGGAGGTCTTCATTCCCATGGCTGGAAAGATATATGACTAACAAAATCTTAAATCCTCTACAATTTCTAATTTCTTGTTTCCTTGAACCCCCCATGAACAGGAAAGCAGAAGTGGGTTCAATTGAGGGACTCTGGCAGGGGCTACTTAGTAGTTGTTGCCCAAGTAGGTGGGAGCTTTTCTGTCCTTAATCTTCTTTGTGCCAAGGATCAGGCCAGTGAAAACTGTGAACACAGGTTAGGTATTTAGCAGACTTTCCTGCAGGTTATGAAGGGGGTTCTTCAGCATGCTTTTCCCTTTGATTTTTCTTCCTGTCCTTCAGCTTCTCTCTCCATCTATACCACTGCTTAAAAAATATTGGGCAGGTCATCATTTTTCCATTTCTGAAATTCTGCTTGAAACAGTTTACCTAAAATTGGCACTCAAACCCATGTGGCATGGACTCTGTGCTATGCTTTGTCACTCAGTTGTATCCAACTGGGACTTGAGCCTGGCCAAAAATCCATGGTTCCTGGCTTCAGGACCTAATGAAGCTCAGGGTCTGATGTCTCATTGCAAAAATTTCAGTGAGACACAGAGATAGGTAAGAGGTGGATTTGTTTGGATTTAGAGAGAAGAACACACACCACAGGGTGTGGGCCATTGCAAAGGGTGAGTGCAATGACCATGGAATGTGGTGTGGTTAGTTTTCCCTGGCTGGGTGATTTAATATGCTAATGAGTAGGAGAATTATTCCAACCATTGGGGAACAACTCACTCCTCAGATTTTGACATTGTCTTGAAACTGTCCTGGCACCTCTGGGTGTGTCATTTAGCTTGCAGATTGAGGATCAAGGTTTAGTTGAATTTGACTTGTCGTTTTGGACCCATTTGATTTTAATCAGTTTGTGTTATGCACTTGAGCTATGCCATTCTTTCAAAAGTTTTGCCCTACCTGCTTCCCTCTTGGTTCATGCTCTTTTCTTGAGCCCTGTCCAGGCCCACAGAGTTGCCTCTACAATCTTCTGAAGGGACAACCAGAAAATAGTAGGCCCTTGGGAGAGAAATACTGTGTAATATCCAATCCCCCTAGACACTCAGGCCTCCAACTTCCATGTTTCCTACAACAGCGTCTCTCAATGAACACGCTAGTGTGGGTGACAGGCACTCAATGTCTGCTAGAAGTCATATATTGGTGGCATCATTTCAAGGTCAATTGGTCTTCCAGGGATAATGTTTGCCATTTTGGGAGTTAGCCCTGTAGACCATTTGGCCCCAAACACTTATCACCCTTCTAAAGTTACAAACATAACCTCGGATCAAATCTCCACTCTAATTTTATGGAACATCTGATCTATTGCCTCTTATAAATTTGTTCTTATGCCACTTACTAACTCCTACAAACACGACCCTGTCCCCTTGTAGGCAATATGGCTCCACCCAGCTTATTATTAAAATATTCCTAGTGCCCCAACAGAACAAGATAATCCACTCCTCAGTCATTACTTCTGTTATTACCTAAAGTGGGTCTATGACAATGAAATGTTTACCATTGAAAAAACCCTAAGCTGCTCTTATGAAAGACTAGGGGAGGAAGTCAGTGACTTACATTTCCTCAGAGCAATAAGAAGAAGGGGCTTATGGCTATTTTGCCACGTTCCCAGTCTCAGGGCACAGACTTGGATTACTTGACATCATGGTAGCTATTCTCATCTGCAGTGAACAAACCAGCAATGATTTAAGATTGAGTGAGTGAAGAGTGAGTGAAGTCGCTCAGTCGCGTCCAACTCTTTGCGACTCCATGGCCTGTAGCCTACCAGGTTCCTCTGTCCATGGAATTTTTCAGACAAGAGTACTGGAGTGAGTTGCCATTTCCCCTTAATCCTACCCAGTACTTGTCACACTGGAGACCTTGGGGATGCCCAGCTCCAGGCTGGGGAACCCAGGAAGTGGACCTGCCTCAACCTGCCTAGGGATCCAGTCCCCGAGAGATTGTCATGCCTCAACCTGCTCAGGGATCTGCCAGTTTGGGGTCCCAGGAGGTCGACCTTCCTTGACCTGCCTAAGAAGCTGGTCCCCTGGGAGGTTGTTATGCCTCAACCTGCCCGGGGATCTGCCAGTCCAGGGGTCCCAGGAGGTCAACATGCCTCGGCCTGCCCAGGGACCCAATTCTCGGGAGGACGACCTGCCTCAACCTTCCTGGAGATTTGACCTCCAGGAGGTTGTCACACCTCAACCGGCCTGGGGATCTGCACCCTGACCCAGGGATGCCCGGATATCAGGTTGCAACAGTACCGGGTAGGATAAACTTCAGAAAGCCTCACCCCTAAGGAAGTTCATCCATGAAAATAAAAGGAAGCTTATTAGTTGTGGGACTGTGCCCAGTCTCTGTAATAACTTAGAAGTCCAGTGAAAACATCATTGCCATCCTGGAAAGCCTAAAAGAGACTCTCCAAAAGTTTACCAATCTGGACTTAGATTCTTATGAGGGACAGGTGATTTTAAAAGACAAATTACATTTCAATGTATGACCAAAACCACTGCAATGTGGTAAAGTGGAGAGGGAGGTGGGGGGGGCCGGGTGGGGAATACATGTAAATCCATGGCTAATCCATTTCAATGTATGACAAAAACCACTGCAATGTTGTAAAGTAATTAGCCTCCAACTAATAAAAATAAATGAAAAAAAATAAAAGGAAATGAAAAAAAGACAAATTACTGTCCCAATGTTCAACAGACATCAGGATAAAGTTACAACAGCTATAGCAGCAAGACTCTGCTGCCTCTTTAGATGAGATGGTCCAGACAGCTACCAATACCTTTTATAACAGTAAACAGGAGAGGGAAGCCAAGGTCCAGGAAAGGGAAAAAAGGAAAGAGATAAGTTACACCCAGATGCTGGCCACCCTCCATGGAAGCCCTATGGCAAGCCCCAAGTCCTTGAAGGACAAGGTACTAGGAAAATGTCTAATCTGTAGACAAGTGGGACATTGGGCCAAAGAGTGTCCAAATCATGACAAGTTTCCTAAAACGGCTTGCTACAGATGCTGTCAATTGGGACATTGGGCACCATTCTGCCCTTGGGACCCAAGAGCCTCAAGGTCAGGCACCAAGTCTTCCCTCACTATGGTTCAATAGGACTGAAGTGACCCGCTCCAGCCAGCCTGCATGTCACAGATAACCATTACAGGGCTATAGCCAAGAGTACAGCTGGATGTGGAGGGTAGGTCTGATAATTTCTTGGTTAACACAGGGCTACCTACTCTGCCCTGACCTCCTACTTTGGCACCTTCTCCTTCCAAACCTGTACCATTTTGGGTGCCTCAGGAAAAACAATTACAAAAAAATTCACACAAACACTTCTTTGTTGCTGGGATGGACAATATGTCCCCACCAGTTTCTGGTGGCCCCTGACTGTTCTAGTCCCTTAATGGGAAGAGATCATTCCCTGCCTTCAAAATCTTGTAGCTGTTCTAGTCCTGATAGAAGATTCTTTAAAACCCTCTCTTGGGGCAAACTGTCTTTACCAGCCACCAAGTGAAACAACTCCTAAAGAGGAGAGGTCATTTATGGATGTCTGACCAAAGGATCCTCAGATATCAAGTAGTGCTGATGGAAAATCCAGGCCTGGCTATATCCCCTTATGATGTTCTTAACCATGCCACCCTCCTGCCTAACCCCTGAGGGCTCTCTCTGCTTTCACTTTTGCCTAGAAACTTTGGACCACTGGACAAAACCTCAAGAGGGATTGTCAGAAGATCCTCTGACCAGTCCTGAGGAAATTAGGCACACTGATGGAAGCAACTTTCTCTTGGATAGAAAAAGAACTGGATATGAAGTAGTCTCCAATTTTGAGACCATAGAGGCTAAACCTTTGCCACCGGGTACTTCAGCCCAACTGGCTGAGCTCATAGCCCTGACTTGAGATTTAGAGTTGGGAAAAGGAAAATGAGTAGCTATTTATACTGACAACAAGTATGCCTTTCTGGTGCTTCATGTACATGCTGCTATTTGGAAAGAAAGAGGCCACTTGACCACCTGTGGGTCCCCAATCTAATATGGTGATCAAATCCTTAGGCTCCTGGAGGCAGTTCATTTGCCCACTGAAACTTACATGCCACCACTCATTTAGGGAAGAAAACCTCACAAAGATTACTTAAAAGGTCCTTCAGAGGAACAGGTAACCAAACAACTATAAGGCAACTGGTCTTCTCTTGTTCCACTTGCCAGTTAAACAACCCCAGGGGTTCAAAGACTCCAGCTAGCCCAGACCATGCAACAATGTTGAACCTACCCAGGAGAGGACTGGTAGATGGACTTCCTACAGATACAAGTTTCTCAAGGGTATAAATACCTATTGGTCATGATAGATAAATTCACGGGATGGATTGAAGGCTTTCCCACTGAAGGCCTTTCCAGACTGAGAAGGCAGAAGAGGTGGTAAAAAAACAAACAAACAAAAACAAACAAGCAAAGAAACAAAAACTGCTTCATGAAATCGTTCTGAGATTTGGTCTGCCCAGGTCATTAAAAGTGACAATGGGACATCATTTGCTTCTAAGGTCATCCAAGGGGTCTCTAAACATTGGGCATTATCTATTATCTCCATTGTGCTTGGAAGTCTCGGTCTTCAGGAAAAGTATAAAGAGTCAACCAATTCTTAAAATTGGTGATTAAGAAAAAAAAAAAAAAGTAACCCAGAAGATCACCCTGGGATGGAAGGAGGCTTTACCAATGGCTCTTCTACACAACCATATCGCCCCTAGGTAACAGGTTGGTCTTAGTCCTTATGAAATGCTATATGGGAGACCTTCTGTTTATGTCAATGACATTTTCCTAGAACCAGAGGCTCAGACCCTCTGGTCTTATATCATGGCCACTGGGGAATTCCAACAGCATATACACTTGTGGGGTGTCAACCAAGAGCCAAAGGATTCTAAAGAACCACCAGTATATGCTCCAGGGACTGAAGTCCTAATTAAAGTCTGGAAAGATGGGACTGAAAGGCTCAACTCCACCCCACATGGAAGGGTTCCTACCCTGTAATACACTCTACCCCCACAGCAGTCAAGGTATCAGGATTCACTACTCACGAGTCAAGCAATGGAAGGAAACAGAAGAGGACACTCAATACACCTGTGAGATCAGATACCTATTCAGGACTACAAATGAGTGCCATTCTAATTAACACCCCAAAATTAAGTTTCTGGGGATAAGATTTCTCAGGATATCTCTAAAAAGCCAACACAGCTTGCTTGGCAGGGATTGTATTCCAAAATAGATAGGAGATAGATCTCCTGATTCTGAACAAAGAGAAACTTGAGCCATCTTGAATCATACATGTTGTTTCTGGATAAATACCTCCAGCTAAGTTAAAGAAGTCTCACACACCTCAAGAAAAACATTCAGATCCTACAGGATCTCCAAGAATGAGCTGGAGAGATCTCGAGGTGGCTACTATCTTTCTTGAGGGGATCCTTCTCCTGGTTAGGGGGAATTTGGAGTTGGCTAATGCCCCTAACTAATCCTTGTTTTTACCATATTGATGCTGCTTATGATTGTTCCATGTATTATTGATTGTCCAACCTGTTTTGTCTCTGCCCAGGTCAACAAGATACAACATGCAGTGCCAGTTCAATGACGATATATAAAACTACAGCCAACCATGGAAAATATCACTCACCCTAGACGGACACTGCCATAAGGACACCGAAGCTTGAGACTAGGAAGAGGGAGAGGCCCAATGCCCCTCACTATCCCAGTTCAACAGGAAGTAGCCACAGAAGCCTCAGCATCCCTATTCCCAGCGAATTGGGCCTCCCATCTCTTGAGGGGGGAATGCGAGGTAGTTAGAGTAGGAAAAAAGGAGTTCAAAATGGCCGTGGCTAAAAGACAAAGAAGAGAAAAACCTGTGAAAATAGTACAAAGGAAGGTCCAAGGACCAGAGAACCTTAGGTGAAGCAAATAGCCCTCCTGGTTAGCCCAGTTTACATAGGGCAGGCTCAGAGGGAGGAGATAAAACAGATAAAAAAGAGGAACCAAAATTGGGCTGTGGGGCTTCTCCTTCTCTTCATGTCTTTTTGGGTTGGACTGCCCTCACACCTCAGGGATGTATTTTTCTTTGCTTTCTAAATAAAGTTGAGCTGTAATAAGAAGCTATAACACAGGTCCAACCATGACAATTACACGGGGCTGTAACACTAGTCCATCCATGGATTCAAATTTTTGTTTGAAGAGACAGAACTGAGGAAATTACACACTCCCCCAACAAGACAATGGTGATAAATATGGTCAAGTGAACCTGGTAAACAATTGAAATGACAAAATAATATAGTAAGAAGAGACACCAGGATTAAAAAAAAAAAAAAACAAACTCTTCATGTGCATTAACAAAAACAATACTTTTATCTCATCCATTAGGAGAATATTTTTTAATCATGGCAAATGTTAGCTGTAGGATTAAATAGAAATATTATGATTTACAATGAGGAAAAGAAAAAAAAATACAGAACCAGCAACATGTTTAATATTCTTGTTTTGAAGTTTCTACCATTATTTGGATTCACATGTAAGGTAAATGTTAAACCGTGATTGCCTCAGAGAGTTCTAGTTTAAACCTTAGTCCTGGAAGCATTGTTACCAGTATCCATTTCACACTAGACTGAAAAATTACATGACAAATTATATAGTCATATTTTCATGGGATGTATTCCAGAAATATTCTTCTCTGACTTGCAACTTTATCACTAGTTTATCTGTAAGCATGTTATGTCATCTTTGAGGAATAACATTGACATTGCAAACGTTTCAACAGAAATAGCACTTATGAAAAATTAAGATCTCTAAAGAAAGTCATCCCCACATTCCCCATCATTGTTTGAGATACTGTAATTGCTTTCTGATTTTTATCTTTATTATACAGGGTAACATAAACAGTTTCCAACTATTAATAAAACTAAAAAGTCAGAGACAATAAAAATGCTTTGTGTTTAATACCCAGAGACAAAATTTAGTAAAACAACTTAAAATATTTTTAAAAAATTCTCTAGGCATAGTGTTTACATGTCTTTACATGCATGTTATCCAATTATACTTACAATTTTCTGTCTTTAGCTTTATTTCTAAGTCTACAACTTTTTTATTAAGATCACAACTGCCACATAGTAATGCTTTGAGTAAATACATCAATGCTTACTTTGTCATTGGATATTTAATTTATTTTCAAACTTTCAAATATGATAAAAAGTAATTTGAATATGATAAACAAATTTCAAGAAATGTTGAAGGACAGGGAAGCCTGGCATGCTTCAGCCCATGGGGTTGCAAAGAATCAAACATGACTGAGGGACTGAACAAAATGACAAAAAAATAAATTACCAATATGTTCATCTGTAAGAATTTGATAAAATAGTTGTCCAAATTAATAGTGTCACCATCATTTTATGAGCTTCTATTGACCCTGCATTTTTACAAACCTCAAGTATTATTTCTTAAAAATATTTACAATTTGATTCACTTTGACCTTATTTCAGGCTCTTCTGTCCATGAGATTACTACACAAAAAAGATCTTAATGACTCAGATGACCATAATGGTGTGATCCCTCACCTAGAGTCAGACATCCTGGAATGCAAAGTCAAGTGGGCCTTTGGAAGGATCACTATGAACAAAGCTAGTGAAGGTGATGGAATTCCAGTTGAGCTATTTCAAATCCTAAAAGATGATGATGTTGAAGTGCTGCACTCAATATGCCAGCAAATTTGTAAAAGTCAGCAGTGGCCACAGGACTGAAAAAAGGCCAGTTTTCATTCCAATCCCAAAGAAAGACAATGCAAAGAAAGTTCAAACTACCACACAATTGCACTCATCTCACATGCTAACAAAGTAATGTTCAAAATTCTCCAAGCAAGGCTTTAGCATTACATGTACCAAGAACTTTCAGATGTCCAAACTGGATTTAGAAAAGACAGAGGAACCAGAGATCAAATTGCCAACAACCCTTGGATCATTGAAAAAGCAAGTTCAGTTAAATTCAGTCACTCAGTCGTGTCCAACTCTTTGTGACCGCATGGACTGCAGCACACCAGACCTCCCTATCCATCATAAGTTTACTCAAACTCATGTCCATTGAGTAGGTGATACCATCCAACCATCTCATCCTCTGTCAACCCCTTCTCCTCCCACCTTAAATCTTTCCCAGCATCAGGGTCTTTTCAATGAGTTAGCTCTTCACATGAGTTGGCCAAAGTATTGGAGTTTCAGTTTCAGCATCAGTCCTTCCAATGAATATTCAGAACTGATCTCCTTTAGGATGGACTGGTTGGATCTCCTTGCAGTCCAAGGGACTCTCAAGAGTCTTCTCCAACACCACATTTCAAAAGTGTCAATTCTTCAGTACTCAGCTTTCTTTCTAGTTCAACTCTCACATCCATACATGACTACTGGAAAAGCCATAGACTTGACTAGATGGACCTTTGTTGGCAAAGTAATGCCTCTGCTTTTTAATATGCTATCTAGTTTGATCATAACTTTTCTTCAAGAAAATAATCTACTTATTTATTGGCTATTCCAAAGCATTTGACTGTGTGGATTACAACAGACTGTGGGAAATTCTTAAAGAGATGGGAATACCAGACCACCTTACCTGCCTCCTGAGAAATCTGTGTGTAGGTCAACAAGCAATAGTTAGAACCAGACATGGAACAACAGACTTGTTCCAAGTTGGGAAAAGAATATGTCAAGGCTGTACATTGTCAACCTACTTTTTCAACTTCCATGCAAAGTACATCATGTGAAATGCCAGGCTGGATAAAATACAAGCTGGAATTAAGATTGCTGGGAGAAAGGTCAGTAACCTCAGATACACAGATGGCACCACCCTTATGGCTGAAAGTGAAGAACTAAAGAGCCTCTTGATGGAAATGGAAGAGGAGATATCAAAAGCTGGCTTAAAACTCAGCATTCAAGTAATGAAGATGTCATCCAGTTCCATCACTTCATGGCAAATAGATGGGGAAACAGTGCAAACAATGACAGACTTTATTCTTGGGGCTCTAAAATCACTGCAGATGGCAACTGCAGACATGAAATTAAAAGACAGATGCTCCTTGGAAGAAAAAGTGTGACCAACCTAGACAGCATATTAAAAAGCAGAGACATTACTTTGCCAACAAAAGTCTGTCTAGTCAAAGATATGGCTTTTCCAGCCGTCATGTATGGATGTGAGATTTTAACTCTAAAGAAAGTTGTGCACTGAAGAATTGATGGTTTTGAACTGTGGTGTTGGAGAAGACTCTTGAGAGTCCCTTGGACTGAATGGAGATCAAACTAGCCAATCCTAAAGGCAATTAGTCCTGAATATTCATTGGAAGGACTGAAGTTGATACTCCAATAATTTGGCCACCTGATGCGAAGAACTGACTCATTTGAAAAGACCCTGATGCTGACAAAGATTGAAGGTGGGAAGAGAAGGGAATGACAGAGGATGTGATGGTTGGATGTAATCCAATGACAGAGGATGTGATGGTCACCAACTGATGGACATGAGTTTGAGCAAGCTTAGGAGTTGGTTACAGACAGGGAGGCCTGCTGTGCTGCAGTCCATGGAGTTGCAAAAGTTGGACACAACTGAGTGACTGAACAGACTGAACTCTTCATGAGATGGTTGCCCTTTCCTTCTCCAGGGGTTGGGGGTGGGGATCTTCCTCACTCAGGGATCGAACCCAGGTCTCTTATATTGCAGGTGGTTTCTTTGCCAACTGAGCCACTAGGGAAGGCCAATTGTCAGTTAGAATAAACATATTTTCCACATTTGTTAACTTGTTGTATCTCTCTTTTTGTTACTTGAAATCCTTTGTTATTATGTTTCACAGGGAGAGAAGAAAATTATACAACATAGCCTTGTTTATGTATATGTTTATGGGTTATATTTTTAAACTAGACATTCACTGTCTAAAATATAAATTAGTTTTCAGTGAACAATAAATGTTTCTCTCTGTCAAGGTATCAAGTTGTTGATAAAGAGATGAATAGGCTTATATTAAAATATGATATTATCAATAAAATATCTCACAAATTAAAATATGTACTTAATTATTGGGTTTCCTTGGTAGCTCAGTGGTAAAGAATCTGCCTGCCAATTCAGGGGATATGGGTTCCATCCTTAGGTTGGGAACATCCCCTGAAGGAAACAGCAACCCACTCCAGTATTATTGCCTGGGAAATCCCTTGGACAGAGGAATCTGATGAGCTACAGTCCATGGGAACCCAAAAGAGTTGGACACAATTTAGTGACTAAATAACAATGATTATTATCAAATAGCTATATTTTTAGTAATAATTGTGCCACTAGGGTTTTCACAAGCACTGTGTTAGTTAATTAATTTTAAAAACAATGTACTTTGATTAGACTAGGTCTTCGGTATTTTTAAAAACTCTCCAGGGAATTACAACATGCAGACAGAATTGAGAATCCACTGTCTGAGCTAATGATTTTTCCATTGGTTAAATTTTAGCTTTTGTCAAGTAGCGATGCAAATGCCTACCCAATCCAGTATCCTTGCCTGGGAAATCCAACGGACAAGGAATCCTGGCAAGCTATAGTCCATATGGTGACAAAGAGTCAAACACAACTGAGTCACTTAGCACAAAGCAAAGATTGTGTTATTGCCTGAGCTTTGAAATGCTGAGGCAGTTGTTCTAACTGACTAATATTGAAAATATAAATAGTAAACAGATTCCCATTAGGAATGCAGACATCAGCATATTGGCAAAAATTAATAAAAGAAATAATGATTTTGCACACACAGCTAGAAAAGAAAGTGTAGAAATTAAGCAGTAGCTAGTAACTGTCTTCAGTGATGAGCCATTTTATTTGTATTTCCAACTGTGTTGTCTAAGAATTGATTATCAAGTAGTGAATAAAATTATCAGTATTTTCACTTGATTTACAGAGAAAGCACAGTGGCCCAACTAGTAAGTCAATTGTCATTTGGGCAAATTTTGCAAACTGATTTTTTAAAAATCTTTTTTGAATATAATTTTCAGGAAACCAATGCAACATCATTCCGAGTTGACTGAATTGTAATGAAAACATGTTATAAAAATTTCTGAAATTAAACACAGTGATAATAACAAATCTTATTGAAGAAGGAAAGTAAATGAACTTACAGGTAAAGTTGGACATTGCAAAACAGTAATGTGAAATGGGACTTCTCTGGTGGCTCAGATATTAAATAATCTGCCTGCAATACAAGAGACCCAGGTTCAATTCCTGGGTTGAGAAGACTTCCTGGAGAAGGGAATGGCTAACCACTCCATTATTCTTTCCCGGAGAAATCCCATGGACAGGGGAACCTGGCAAGTTACAGTCCATGAGATCACAAAGAGTCAACAATATATATTCATATTATTAAATGTATTTTTTAAACAATATAATGAATAAGTTTTGGCATATATATGGTTTGCATGTTAGATATTCTAAGGTACTTTTTATCATTGAAAATTCATGCTATAGAAAACATACACACGATTTTTTAAAATCAAAAGTACTCTGAGCCACAACATATGGAAAGATAAATTTAAAGTAAAAATTATGTTTGAGTAAAAAGCCATTGTTATTTAGATCTTAAAAGTTTCCATCTGTTGGTCAATCAAGACATTATTTATTCAGGAAACACATTGTTGGTATTCAGCTATAAGTTGTTCATTTTCAATTCACTGTTGGAAGAAATAGTGAACCTTGAGAAAAAATTAAGTTATATTCTTTTCAAATCCTCTGAGAAGAAAAGAACATAAGACTATTCATTTTATAATGAATATTTTCTCCTCAATTATGTTGTATTTCTCTGCTTTCCTTAATATTTGGTTTTATAATGGAACACAGAGAGATTTTGCTTTTAAAATGATCACCTGGTGAAGTTAGCATGCTACCTTGGTATGTCATGCCATCTATCCACTGTGGATTTCATAATCTTTTGAACTTACTAAGATAAACTCATAGTTATTTCTGTAGTCCTTTATGATCAGAAAGCCAAGTGATTGGTTGCACTTATCAGAGGTAAATGGACTAAATCTACAGGGCACAGAAAATTGGTATTTAAACAATGGGATAAAAAATAAGGAAAATATGAAGGAAATAAGGAAACATCACCTAAAGATTCATCAAAAGCTAAAAAGATTGTTAAAATTATTCTTTATAAAATTTGATTATAATATATTTCAAATTTTATATTCCTTTTTTGTCATACTTTTACTTAATTTTTAAATGATTTTTATAGCAATTTTTGGATATTTTACATTAATGCCTGCAGTACAATTTTTTGGTATAGGTATGTTGTAGTATATTGTTTCTAGAAAGTAGAGTATTGTGTTATCTCCAATATACAGATATTATGAATAAGTCTGCAATAAACATCTTTGTCAACATCTTTCTGTATTTATTTTAGGAGAGGATATGAAAACTGGAACCACAGTGCATCAAAATATCAGCATTGTAGAGGACCGTGGCTTTCTAGCATGATTATAATAATAAATATTTGCCACAGTATTATTATATATAAAGATGCTTTGGGGGAGGAGGGATAAATTGGGAGCATGAGATTAACAGATGAACATTACCATACATAAAATTGATAACAATGATTTAATGTATAGTGCAGGAAATTGTATTCAATATTTTATAATAAACTATAATGGAAATAAATTTAAGTATACATATAAATATATATTTGTGTGTGTGTGTGTGTGTGTGTGTGTGTTATGGAATCACTTTGCTATTTACCTGAAATAATAATACTATTATAAATCAGCTATACGTCAATTTAAAAATTCCACTGTGTAGATATCAGTTTTTTTTTAAATCTGTTTATCCATTTAAGTAAATCTTAGTCACTTCTAGTTATTGCAAATAAGAATAAGGCTGCTAAAGAAAAAAAAATACCTATCTTCATTAGATCCTGGTTAGATTTGTGTATTATGAAATTTGGCAGTTGAACATTATATTTGGTTTCTATTGTAATTTGTATAGAAAAGTCCAAAATCTTAACATATTACTTATTTTTTTCATTTTTGAGAATAATTCATTATTTTTTAAAGATCAGTGAGATTTATAACTTGAATAACTCTAAAATAAACTAGATTGCATGCTCTTTTGTTCTTACTATAAAGTGTTAACATCAATTTCTCTAATACAATAGCAAAGATTATCATTCAATGATTCAAAAACCCAAAGTAGGAGGAAAAGGAGGAGATAGGGAAAGGGAAGGAGAGAACAATAAAGCAACAATTATAATCTGAGATTTTATTCCTAAACACAGTCATTCATGGGACATTTGTTTGGTTTGGTCACACACATATCTACATAAAAGAAAATATCAATGCTTTATTGAAATGCTAAGCCTATTTTCTTCTAAGTTGAACAGAAACAAATGGAGTACTTTTCTTGTAGGTTTTGTGATGTTACATCATGTTTGTCATGTAAACATTTCCTACTTTACCTGGTCCATATTTAGTGCTTTAGAAAATGTTTACTGGGTTATTGCAGTGATTGTTCTACCCTGTGACTCACGTAATCCAAACAATTCTTTCTTATTATCCATTTACTTTTCTTCCTTTTATGAGTTGCTGTGTTTGTATTTTAGTTCTTGTTCATCTTCTGAAGAGGAAAAGTGCTTAACTGTTTACACTATAGGCCTTACTTGCTGAGCTATACAGATGTGAGGATTTTTGAAGAAACTTTGGCAAATGATGACTGCACTTCAGGACAGAAGATAGTAAATGGAAAATTTATATCACAAAGCTAAAAAGGAAGACAGACGATTAGATACTGCATAAGGTTTTTGGAAATGTCCAGACTGGTTTTACAGTATGTATATACTTCTTTAGAATGCCTCAACATCTTATAGAAAAGACTGAGATTATAATGATGCATTAGTCTGCTAGGGTTACCTTCATTGTGTTTAACATTGCCTTTCATGAGACCAGTTGCTCCAGGTATCTCTTTCTCTTCTTCTGAAGACACTGATCCTATTGGATTATGGGCCCATATTTATGACCTCATTTAATGTTAACTGCCTCCTTGTCTAAACATAACAAAATAAACTTAATTTTTCAAAACCAAATGCAGTGAAGGACTTTTGTACCTTTCTCCAAATTTAGTCACATTGAGGTATAGACCTAGAGCATATGAATTTAGAGGGGACACAATTAAGTTCATAACACTTGGTGAGGATTTTGGAGTCATTTCTGTATTTCTTTGATATACCAGTGCTAACAATGGTCAGAAGTTGGCTCTTGTAATTGTGGGTTAGTTTGGAAGAAGGCAAGAATGACCATTAATTTTCTGGACTTATTTTATAGAAACTTCTATAAAAGGTCAATACTTCATAGTATTGACCTATGAAGTCATGATAATTTTTGGAGGAAAATTGCAGAAGCTATTTCAGGTTAACACATACAGACTCTAGGTATTAGTGAGAGAATTAGATGCCATCAGGACTGTCTGCATAATCTAGATTGAACATTTTTGAGAAATTTCTCATAAGCTTTCACACTAGAGATAGTTATTAAACTCATTAATAGAAAATAGCTGAGCAATTTGACTATTTCATTTATGGGAGAAAAAGATCAAAGTGAAATACCTCAGGACTCTCATCTGTGTATCTCGTATGGGGCCAAATTTACTAGTGTGTTGCTATCATATTCTAGGAATACAAAATGAAACTACGAGGTGAGGACCCTTGCTCCCAAAAAGTATAAAAAGGCAAGTTGAGATCATTTGCCAGGGATAGAAGAAGAGGTATTTGAAACATGTTTATTTGGTAGTCATAAACCGTATTCTACTAAATTAGTTCTATAAGACATGTCAGATATTAACATTTTTCAGTTCAGTTCAGTCACTCAGTCATGTCTGACTCTTTGTGACCCTATGGATCTCAGCATGCCAGGTCTCCCTGTCCATCATCAACTCCCAGAGTTTATTCAAACTCATGTCCATCAAGTTGGTGATGTCATCCAGCCATCTCATCCTCTGTAGTCCACTTCTTCTCCTGCCCCCAATCCCTCCCTGAATCAGGGTCTTTCCTAATGAGTCACCTTTTCGCCGGTGACTGCAGTATTGGGATTTCAGCTACAGCACCAGTCCTTCCAATGAACTACAAGGACTGATCTCCTTTAGGATGGACTGGTTGGATGTCCTTGCAGTCCAAGGGACTCTCAAGAGTCTTCTCCAGCACCATAGTACAAAAACATCAATTTTTCCATGCTCAGCTTTCTTCACAGTCCAACTCTCACATGCATACGTGACCACTGGAAAAACCATATCCTTGACTAGACAGACCTTTGTTGGCAAAGTAATGTCTCTGCTTTTTAATATGCTATTTAGTTAGTCATAACTTTCCTTCCAAGGAACAAGCATCTTTTAATTTCATGGATGCAGTCACCATCTTCAGTGATTTTGGAGCCCCCCAAAATAAAGTCTGACACTGTTTCCATTGTTTCCCCATCTATTTGCCACGAAGTGATGGCACCAGATGCCATGATCCTAGTTCCTGAACGTTGAGCTTTAAGTCAACTTTTCCACTCTCCTCTTTCACTTTCATCAAGAGACATTTTAGTCCCTCTTCACTTTCTGCCATATGTGTGGTATCATCTGTATATCTGAGGTTGATATTTCTCCCGTTAATCTTGATTCTAGCTTGTGCTTCTTCCCTCCCAGTGTTGCTCATGATGTACTCTGCATATAAGTGAAATAAGCAGGGTGACAATATACACCTTTGACATACTCCTCTTCCTATTTGGAACCAGTCTGTTGTTCCATGTCCAGTTCTAACTGTTGCTTCCTGACCTGCATGTAGGTTTCTCAAAAGGCAGGTCAGGTGGTCTGGTATTCCCATCTGTTGAAGAATTTTCCACTGTTTCTTGTGATCCACACAGTCAAAGGCTTTGGCATAGTCAATAAAGCATAAATGTTTTTCTGGAACTCTCTTGCTTTTTTGATGATCCAACAGATGTTGGCAATTTGATCTGGTTCCTCTGTCTTTTCCAAAACCAGCTGGAAGTTCAAGATTCATGTATTGCTGAAGCCTGGCTTGGAGAATTTTAAGCATCACTTTACTAGCATATGAGATGGGTGTAACTGTGCTGTAGTTTGAGCATTCTTTGGGATTGTAATGAAAACTGACCTTTTCCAGTCCTGTGGCTGGAAACTACTTAGCTTTCACTAAAAAGCCTAAAGATAGAACAAACCATAGAGTGATACATGAGAAAGAGTGAGAAAGAAAAAGAGATGAAGAAGGAGAAATTATAAAAGTGGAGTACATAGAGAAGGGAGAGAAAAAGGAAGGTGAGTGAAAAAAAATTATTATAAGTTAATGTTATTATAAGAAAAACATATTATAAGTTCACTTTCACATATTGTGGTTGAATGGTTTTAGGTTATATTTTAATATAAAACAAAATCAAAAACCCCTGCTTAGGTCATAAAAAAGAAAAGAGCACAAGAGTGAAAAGATATATGTATAAAGACAATGTTTAGTGCCTTTATTTTATTTTTAATGTAATGCTATGTTATTCATCTCCTGGAAGAGAGCTACATTAAAAAACTGTGTTAATTTTCAAAGTTTTAACACTGAACTGCTGCTTCTTTTGTGTCACTCAATGATGGAAATTATCTTTTTTTATTAATTTATTTTTTATTGAAAGATAATTGCTTTATGGAATTTTGCTATTTTCTGTTAAACCTCAACATGAATCAGCCAAAGGTATATATATATATCCCCTCCCTTTGAACCTCCCTCCCATTTCCTTCCCCATCCCACCCCTCTAGGTTGATACAGAGCCCCAATTTGAGTTTCCTGAGCCATATAGCAAATTCCTGTTGGCTATCTATTTTGGGCTTCCCTGGTGGCTCAGAGGTTAAAGTGTCTGCCTGCAATGCAGGAGACCCAGATTCAATGCCTAGGTCAGGAAAATCCCCTGGAGAAGGAAATGACAACCCACTCTAGTATTCTTGCCTGAGAATCCCATGGAGGGAGGAGCCTGGTAGGTTAATAGTAATATAAGTTTCCATGTTACTCTTTCCATATATCTCACCCTCTCCTCCCCTCTCCCCATGTCCATAAGTCTACTCTCTATGTCTGTTTCTCCTTCATTGCCCTGTGAATAAATTATTCTGTAGCATTTTTCTAGATTCCATATATATGTGTTACAATAAGGTATTTATCTTTCTCTTTCTGACTCACTTCATTCTGTATAATAGGTTCTAGGTTCATCCACCTCATTAGGACTGACTCAAATGCATTCCTTTTTATGGCTGAGTAATATTCCATTGTGTATATATACCACACTTCTTTAGCCATTCATCTGTCGATAGATACCTAGGTTGCTTCCATGTTCTAGCTATTGCAAATAGTGCTGCAATGAACAATGGGATACATGTGCCTTTTCTAATTTTGATTTCCTCAGGGTATGTGCCTAGGAGTAGTCATATGTTGGTTTTATTCCTGGTTTCTTAAGGAATCTCCATACCATCTTCTATAGTGGCTTCATTGATTTACATTCCCTCCAACAGTGCAAGAGTGTTCCCTTTTCTCCACACCATCTCCAGGATTTACTGTTCATAGACTTTAGGATGAGGGACATTCTGACTGGTGTGAGGTGATATCTCATTGTAGTTTTGATTTGAATTTCTCTAATAATGAGCAATATTGAGCATCTTTTCATGTGTTTGTTAGCCATCTGTATGTCTTTTTTTGGAGAAATGCCTGTTTATATCTCTTTCCCAGTTTTTCATTGGGTTGTTTGTTTTTCTGGTATTGAGTTGTATGAGCTGCTTGTATATTTGAAAAATTAATCCTTTGCCAACTGTTTCATTTGCTATTATTTTCTCCCATTCTGAGGGTTTTCTTTTCAATTTGCTTATAGCTTCTTTTGCTGTGCAAAAGCTTTTAAGTTTAATCAAGTCCCACTTGTTTACTTTTGTTTTTATTTCCATTATTCTAAGAGATGGGTCATGGGGGATCTTGGTTTGATTTATGTCATTGACTGTTCTGCCTATGTTTTCCTCTAATAGTTTTACAGTTTCCGGTCTTAAATTTAGATCTTTAACCCATTTTGAGTTGATCTCTGTCTATAGTGTTAGGAAGTGTTCTAATTTCACTCTTTTACATGTAACTGTCCAGTTTTCCCATCACCATTTATTGAAGTGGCTCTTTGCCCTATTATATATTCTTGCCTCCTTTGTAAAAAATAAGGTATCCATAGGTGCATTTTTTTAATGGACTTTCTATCTTGCTCCATTGGTCTATATTTCTGTTTTTGTGCCAGTACCATACTCTCTTAAAGACTATAGCTTTGTAATATAACCTGAAGTCAGGAAGCTTGATTCCTCCAGCTCCATTCTTCTTTCTCAAGAATGCTTTGGGTAAGCAGGGTCTTTTGTGTTTCCATATGAATTTTGAAATGTTTTGTTTTAGCCCTGTGAAAAATGCCATTGGCAATTTGATAAGGATTGCTTTGAATCTGTAGATTGCTTTTGGTAGTATAGTCATTTTCACAATATTAATTCTTCATATGTAGTAACATGGAATATCCCTCCATCTGTTTATGTCATCTTTGATTTATTTCATTAGTGTCTTTTTTATTTATTTTATTTTATTTTTTTTTTGCAGTCACTTGACTTTTATTTATTTATTTATTTCATTTTTTTTTAATTTGTAGTGAATTTTTTCATACATTGGAATGAAACAGCAATGGGTTTACATGTGTTCCCCATCCCGATCCCCCCTCCCACCTCCCTCTCCACCCGCTCCCTCTAGATTTTCCCAGTGCACCAGGTCCGAGCGCTTGTCTCATGCATCCAACCTGGGCTGGTGATCTGTTTCACCCTAGATACTATATATGATTCGATGCTGTTCTCTTGAAACATCCCACCCTCTCCTTCTCCCACAGAGTCTAAGACTGTTCTATAAATCTGTGTCTTTTTTTTTTTTTTTTCTGTTCTGCATATAGGGTTATCATTAACATCTTTCTAAATTCCATATATATGTGTTAGTATATTGTAATGGTCTTTATCTTTCTGGCTTACTTCACTCTGTATAATGGGCTCCAGTTTCACCCATCTCATTAGAATTGATTCAAATGAATTCTTTTTAATGGCTGCATAATATTCCATGGTGTATATGTACCACAGCTTCCTTATCCATTTGTCTGCTGATGGGCATCTAGGTTGCTTCCATGTCCTGGCTATGATAAACAGTGCTGCGATGAACATTGGGGTGCATGTGTCTCTTTCAGATCTGGTTTCCTTGGTGTGTATGCCCAGAAGTGGGATTGCTGGGTCATATGGAAGTTCTATTTCCAGTTTTTTAAGAAATCTCCACACTGTTTTCCATAGCGGCTGTACTAGTTTGCATTCTCATAAACAGTGTAAGAGGGTTCCCTTTTCTCCACACCCTCTCCAACATTTATTGCTTGTAGACGTTTGGATAGCAGCCATCCTGATTGGCGTGTAATGGTACCTCATTGTGGTTTTGATTTGCATTTCTCTGATAATGAGTGATGTTGAGCATCTTTTCATGTGTTTCTTAGCCATCTGTATGTCTTCCTTGGAGAAGTGTCTGCTTAGTTCTTTGGCCATTTTTTGATTGGATCATTTATTTTTCTGGAGTTGAGCTGGAGGAGTTGCTTGTATATTTTTGAGATTAATCCTTTGTCTGTTGCTTCATTTGTTATTATTTTCTCCCAATCTGAGGGTTGTCTTTTCACCTTGCTTATAGTTTCCTTTGCTGTGCAAAAGCTTTTAAGTTTCATTAAGTCCCATTTGTTTATTTTTGCTTTTGTTTTTAATATCCTGGGATGTGGGTCATAGAGGATCCTGCTGTGATTTATGTGGGAGAGTGTTTTGCCTATGTTCTCCTCTAGGAGTTTTTTAGTTTCTGGTCTTACATTTAGATCTTTAATCCATTTTGAATTTATTTTTGTGTATGGTGTTAGAAAGTGTTCTAGTTTCATTCTTTTACAAGTGGTTGACCAATTTTCCCAGCACCACTTGTTAAAGAGGCTATCTTTTTTCCATTGTATATCCTTGCCTCCTTTTTTGAAGATAAGGTGACCATATGTTCGTGGATTTATCTCTGGGCTTTCTATTCTGATCCATTGATCTATATATCTGTCTTTGTGCCAATACCATACTCTCTTGATGACTGTGGCTTTGTAGTATAGTCTGAAGTCAGGCAGGTTGATGCCTCCAGTTCCATTCTTCTTTCTCAAGATTACTTTGGCTATTCGAAGTTTTTTGTATTTCCATACAAATTGTGAAATTATTTGTTCTAGTTCTGTGAAAAATACCGTTGGTAGCTTGATAGGGATTGCATTGAATCTGTAGATTGCTTTGGGTAGTATGGCCATTTTGACAACGTTGATTCTTCCAATCCATGAACACGGTATATTTCTCCATCTGTTTGTGTCCTCTTTGATTTCTTTCATCAGTGATTTATAGTTTTCTATGTATAAGTCTTTTGTTTCTTTAGGTAGATATATTCCTAAGTATTTTATTCTTTTTGTTGCAATGGTGAATGGTATTGTTTCCTTAATTTCTCTTTCTGTTTTCTCATTGTTAGTGTATAAGAATGCAAGAGATTTCTGTGTGTTAATTTTATATCCTGCAACTTTACTATATTTGTTGATTAGCTCTAGTAATTTTCTGGTAGAGTCTTTAGGGTTTTCTATGTAAAGGATCATGTCATCTGCAAACAGTGAGAGTTTCACTTCTTCTTTTCCTATCTGGATTCCTTTTACTTCTTTTTCTGTCCTGATTGCTGTGGCCAACACTTCCAAAACTATGTTGCATAGAAGTGGTGAGAGTGGGCACCCTTTTCTTGTTCCTGATTTTAGGGGAAATGCTTTCAATTTTTTGCCATTCAGGGTAATGCTTGCTTTGGGTTTATAGCTTTTATTATGTTGAGGTATGTTCCTTCTATTCCTGCTTTCTGGAGAGTTTTAATCATAAATGGATGTTGAATTTTGTCAAAGGCTTTTTCTGCATCTATTGAGATAATCATATGGTTTTTATCTTTCAATTTGTTAATGTGGTGTATCACATTGATTGATTTGTGGATATTAAAGAATCCTTGCATTCCTGGGATAAAGCCCACTTGGTCATGGTGTATGATTTTTTTAATATGTTGTTGGATTCTGTTTCCTAGAATTTTATTAAGGATTTTTGCATCTATGTTCATCAGTGATATTGGCCTGTAGTTTTCTTTTTTTGTGGCATCTTTGTCTGGTTGAGGAATTAAGGTGATAGTGGCCTCATAGAATGAGTTTTGAAGTTTACCTTCTTCTGCTATTTTCTGGAAGAGTTTGAGTAAGATAGGTGTTAGCTCTTCTCTGAACTTTTGGTAGAATTCAGCTGTGAAGCCATCTGGTCCTGGGCTTTTGTTTGCTGGAAGATTTCTGATTACAGTTTCGATTTCCTTGCTTGTGATGGGTCTGTTAAGATCTTCTATTTCTTCCTGGTTCAGTTTTGGAAAGTTATACTTCTCTAAGAACTTGTCCATTTCTTCCAAGTTGTCCATTTTATTAGCATAGAGCTGCTGGTAGTAGTCTCTTATGATCCTTTGTATTTCAGTGTTGTCTGTAGTGATCTCTCCATTTTCGTTGCTAATTTTGTTAATTTGGTTCTTCTCTCTTTGTTTCTTAATGAGTCTTGCTGATGGTTTGTCAATTTTGTTTATTTTTTCAAAAAACCAGCTTTTAGCTTTGTTGATTTTTGCTATGGTCTCTTTAGTTTCTTTTGCATTTATTTCTGCCCTAATTTTTAAAATTTCTTTCCTTCTACTAAACCTGGGGTTCTTCATTTCCTCCTTCTCTAATTGCTTTAGGTGTAGGGTTAGTTTATTTATTTGACTTTTTTCTTGTTTCTTGAGGTAGGCCTGTAATGCTATGAATCTTCCCCTTAGCACTACTTTTACAGTGTCCCATATGTTTTGGGTTGTTGTGTTTTCATTTTCATTCATTTCTATGGATATTTTGATTTCTTTTTTGATTTCTTCTATGATTTGTTGGTTATTCAGAAGCGTGTTGTTTAGCTTCCATATGTTTGAGTTTTTAATAATTTTTTTTCCTGTTATTGAGATCTAATCTTACTGCACTATGGTCAGAGAAGATGACTGGAATGATTTCAATTTTTTTGAATTTACCAAGACTAGATTTATGGCCCAGGATGTGATCTATTCTGGAGAAGGTTCCGTGTGCACTTGAGAAAAAGGTGAAGTTGATTGTTTTGGTGTGAAAGGTCCTATAAATGTCAGTAAGGTCTAGCTGGTCCATTGTGTCCTTTAAAGTTTGTGTTTCCTTGTTAATTTTCTGTTTAGTTGATCTATCCATAGTTGTGAGTGGGGTATTAAAGTCTCCCACTATTATTGTGTTACTATTAATTTCCTCTTTTATCCTCATTAGTATTTGCCTTACATATTGTGGTGCTCCTATGTTGGGTACATATATATTTATAATTGTTATATCTTCTTCTTGAATTAATCCTTTGATCATTATGTAGTGTCCTTCTTTGTCTCTTTTCACAGCCTTTATTTGAAAGTCTATTTTATCTGATATGAGTATTGCAACTCCTGCTTTCTTTTGGTCTCCGTTTGCATGAAATATTTTTTCCAGCCCTTCACTTTTAATGTGTATGTGTCCCTTATTTTGAAGTGGGTCTCTTGTAGACAGCATATATAGGGGTCTTGTTTTTGTATCCATTCAGCCAGTCTTTGTCTTTTGGTTGGGGCATTCAACCCATTTACATTTAGGGTAATTATTGATAGGTATGGTCCCGTTGCCATTTAGTTTGCTGTTATGGGGTTCACGTTTATAAAACCTTTCTGTGTTTCCTGTCTAGAGAAGATCCTTTAGCATTTGTTGAAGAGCTGGTTTGGTGGTGCTGAATTCTCTCAGCTTTTGCTTGTCTGTAAAGCTTCTGAATTCTCCTTCATATCTGAATGAGATCCTTGCTGGGTACAGTAATCTTGGTTGTAGGTTATTCTCTTTCATTACTCTAAGTATGTCCTGCCATTCCCTTCTGGCCTGAAGGGTTTCTATTGATAGATCAGCTGTTATCCTTATGGGAATCCCTTTATGTGTTATTTGTTGTTTCTCCCTTGCTGCTTTTAATAGTTGATCTTTGTGTTTGATCTTTGTTAATTTGATTAATATGTGTCTTGGGGTATTTCGCCTTGGGTTTATCCTGTTTGGAACTCTCTGGGTTTCTTGGACTTGGGTGGCTATTTCCTTCCCCTCATTAGTGTCTTATAATTATCTGTGCAGAGTTCTTTCACCTCCTTAGGTAAGTTTATTCCTAGATATTTAATCCTTTTTGTTGCAAGAGTGAATGGGATTGATTCCTTATTTGCTCTTTCTGATTTTTCATTGTTAGTATATAGAAATCCAAGTGATTTCTGTGTACTGATTTTGTATCCTGCAACTTTGCTAAATTCACTGATTAGTTCTAGTAATTTTATGATATTATCTCTAGAGTTCTCCATGTATGGTATCATGTCATCTGCAAGCTGTGAGAACTTTACTTCTACTTTTCTGATCTGAATTCCTTTTATTTATATTTTTTTCTTCTCAGATTGCTGTAGCTAGGACTTCCAGAACTATATTGAGTAATAATGGTGAAAATGCACACCCTTGTCTTGTTCCTGATCTTAGGGGGACTGCTTTTAATTTTTAACCATTGAGAATAATATTTGCTGTAGGCTTATCATATATGGCCTTTATTATGTTGAGGTAGGTTCCTTCTAGCCCACTTTTTGAAGAGTTTTAATCATAAATAGGTGCTAAATTTTGTCAAAGGGTTTTATCTACAACTACTGAGGTGATCATATGGTTTTTATCTTTCAGTTTATTAATATGATGCCTCACATTGATTGATTTGCATATATTGAAGAATCCTTGCACTCTTGGAATAAACCCAACTTGATCATGGTATATGAGCTTTTTGATGTGTTGCTGAATTTTGTTTGCTAAAATTTTGTTGAGGATTTTTACATCTATATTCATCAGTGATATTGGCAAAGAGTTTTAATTTTCTGTGTTGTCTTTGTCTGGTTTTGGTATCAGGGTGTTGGTGGCCTCATAGAATACATTTGGAAATATTCCTTCATCTGAAGTTTTTTGAAAGCATTTTGGAAAGATATGCATTAGGTATTCTCAAAATGTTTGATGGAATTCTCCTGTGAAACCATCTGGTGCTGGACTTTTGTTTCTGGGGCGAATTTTTATCACAGTTTCAACTTCAGTATTTGTAATTGGGTTGTTCATAATTTCTATTTCTTCCTGGTTCAGTGTTGGAAGATTGAACTTTTCTAAGAATCTGTTCATTTCTTCCAGGTTATCTATTTTATCTCCATATAGTTGTTCATAATAGTCTCTTATGACTCTTTGTATTTCTGCATTGTCTTGTAACCTCTGCTTTTTCATTTCTAATTTCATTGATATGATTCTTTTTTTCTTGATGAATTTGGCTGTTTGTCAATTTTGTTTATCTTCTCAAAGGACCAGCTTTTAGTTTTATTAATCTTTAATATTTTTTATTTAATTTCTTTTTCATTTATTTCTGCTCAGATCTTTATGATTTCTTTCCTTCTACTAATTTTGGGTTTTGTTGTTGTTGTTCTTTTTCCAGTTGCTTTAGGTGTAAAGTTAAGTTGTCTATTTAATGTTTTTCTTGTTTCTTGAGGTAAAATTGTATTGCAATAAACTTCCCTCTTAGAACTGCTTTTGCTGCATCCCATACATTTTGAGTTGTCGTGTTCTCATTGTCATTTATTTCTAGAAATATTTTGATTTCCTTTTTGATTTCTTCAGTAACCTGTTGGTTATTTAGAAATGTGTTGTTTGAGCTCCATGTATTTGTGTTTCTTACAGATTTTTTTCTTGTAATTGATATCTAGTCTCAGAGCTTTGTGGTTGGAGAAGATGCTTGATATGATTTCAATTTTTTTAAATGTACTTAGGTTTGATTTGTGACCCAAAATGTGGTCTATCCTGGAGAATATTCTATGTTCACGTGAAAAGAAGGTGCATTCTTCTGCATTTGGATGGAATGTCCTGAAGATATCAATGAGATCTATCTTATTTAATGTATCATTTAAAACTTGTGTTTCCTTATTCTCTATTTTGATGATCTGTCCATTGATGTGAGTGGGGTGTTAAAGTCTCCTACTATTTTTGTGTGACTATCAATTTCTCCACTTATGTTTGTTAGTGTTTGTCTTATGTATTGAGGTGCTCCTATGTTGGGTACATAGATATTTACAATTATTATGTCTTCTTCTTGGATTGATCCCTTGATCATTATGTAATGTCCTTCCTTATCTCTTGTAATCTTCTTTATTTTAAGGTCTATTATTTTTCTGATATGAGGGTTGATACTCCAGCTTTCTTTTGCTTCCCATTTGCATGGAATATGTTTTTCCATCCTCTTACTTTCTGTCTATATGTGTCTTGAGATCTGCAGTGGGTTTCTTGTAGACAACATATATATATATATATATATATATATATATATATATATATATATATATAGGTGTTGTTTTTGTATTTGTTCAGCCAGTCTGTGTCTTTTGGTTGGAACATTTAATCCATTTACATTTAAAGTAATTATTGATATATATGTTCCTATTGCCATTTTCTAATTGTTTGGGGTTGATTTTGTAGATATTTTTTTCTTCTATTGTATTTTTTGACTATTCAAGTGTGTTTAACATTTGTTGTAATGCTGATTTGGTGACACTGAATTCTCTTAACTTTTGCTTGTCTGAAAATCTTATTTCTCCATCAATTTTGAATGAGCTCTTTGCTGGATACACTAATCTTGGTTGTAGATTTTTCCCTTTCAGTACTTTAAATATATTCTTCCATTCCCTTCTGGCCTGCAGAGTTTATGCTGAAAGATCAGCTGTTAATCATATGGATTTCCCTTGTATGTTATTTGTTGCTTCTCCCTTGCTATTTTTAATACTATTTGTTTGTGTTTAATCTTTGTTTGTTTGATTGGTATGTGTCTTGGCATGTTTCTCCTTGTGTTTATCTTGTTTGGGACTATTTGTGACTCTTGGGCTTGACTGGCTATTTCCTTTTCCATCATGGGGAATTTTTCAACTATAATCTCTTCAAAAATTTTCTCATAACTTTTCTTTCTCTTTTATTCTTCTGGGAACCCTAAAATTTGAATGTTGGGGCATTTGATATGGGCCCATGGATCTATGAGACTGTCCACAGCTCTTTTTATTCTTTTTACATTAATCTGCTCTTCAGAAGTTAATTCGGCCATTTTACTTTCCAGCTCACTGATTCATTCTTCTGCTTCAGATATTCTGCTATTTATTCCTTCTAGAGTATTTTTAATTTCAGTAATTGTGTTGTTTGTCTCTGTATATTTATTCTTTAATTATTCTAGGTCTTTGTTAATCTATTCTTGAATTTTCTCCTTTTTGTTTTCAAGGTTTTGATCATCTTTACTATCATTATTCTGAATTCTTTTTCAGGTAATTTTTCTATTTCCTTGTTGTTTATTTGGACTTCTGTGTTTCTGGTTTTCTCCTTTATTTGTGCAGCATTTCTCTGTCTTTTCATTTTTATTCATTTATTTTTAAGTTATTGTGTTTGAGGTCTCCTTTTCCCAGGCTTCAAGGAAAGTTGAATTCTTTCCTCAAAGAATGTTGAATTCTTTCTTCCTTTTGGTTTCTGCCCTTCTAAGATTGGTCCAGTGGTTTGTATGAGCTTTGTATAAGGTGAGACTTGTGCTGAGTTTTGTTCACTTGTTTGTTTTTCCTTTGATGGGCAAAGCTGAGTGAAGTGGTACTCCTGTCTGCTGATGATTGGGTTTGTATTTTTGTTTTGTTTGTTGTTTAGATGAGGCATCCTGCTTGGGGTGCTACAGGTGATTGGGTGATGTCGGGTCTTGTAGTCAAGTGGTTTCCTTTGTGTGAGTTCTATTGGATACTCCCTAGGGTTAGTTCTTCAGTAGTCTAGGGTCTTGGAGTCAGTGCTTCCACTCCAAAGACTCAGGGCTTGATCTCTGGTCAGGAATCAATATTCCATAAGTGGTTTATAATGGCATTAAGGGAGAGTAAAACAAATATCCAAAAATGAGAAACCAAAGATGAACCCCAAACCAATGGCAGTTACAAAATCAGAAAAATAATAATCAAAATAATGGAACATACATATATACATATACACACATGAGCAAAGTGGAAGCAGTCCAACAAAAAGAAAGTACAGAAGATTGATCTGGCAAACAAAGGAAATAAAAAATTATATTTACCAGTTAAGAACAAAACTAACTTAAGCACAAAATGGAAAACAAAACTAAAGCAAGATGCCAAGTGGGGAATAAAGCAATGAAAGAAAAACTAAGAAATATGTTGAGAGGAAAGGAAAGAAAGAACAGATATGCAGAGTTAAATAGAGGTATATGAAGATTTATATACATTAAAGATTAACTGCAAGGAGAAAAGAACAGTAGGAAAGGCAAAGGAATAAATGTAGAAAAATAATAATAGGTAAAAAAATTAAAAGAGAAAAGAAAAAAAATGGAAGAAGAAATCAAAAAGGAGGGGGGGGGAGGGAATTCCACAGAACTGCAAAAGCCCAATGTAGGGGCAGAGACTTATAACAATAGAAAGTGTGCCTGAATATACACATATACATATATACCCATAAGCCAAATCAAAACAGTCCATCATAAATTAAGTACAGTATATTGACCCAGTGAACAAAGGAAAACAAAAATTTTACCAATAATAAACTAATTAAAGCACAAACTTGAAAACAAAACCAAAGCAAGGTGCCAATTGGGGAATAAAGCAATGAAAATAAAACTAACAAATATGTTGAGAAGAAAGGTGAGA
Organism: Hydropotes inermis; assembly: GCA_020226075.1. Classification (NCBI taxonomy): domain Eukaryota; kingdom Metazoa; phylum Chordata; class Mammalia; order Artiodactyla; family Cervidae; genus Hydropotes; species Hydropotes inermis. The sequence goes on from CM035276.1 coordinate 40,400,545, forward strand.
AAGAAAAGAGAGAAATAATAGATATGCAAAGTTAAATATAAGTAGATAAAGAAGATTTATATACATTAAAGTTTAACTGCAAGGGGAAAAGAACAGTAGGAAAAGAAAACAAAGGAATAAATATATAAACAATAATCATAGGTTTAAAATTAAAATTTAAAAAAGAGAGAAAAAAAAGAGGAAAATTCCACATAGCTGCAAAAGCCCAATGTAGAGGCAGAGGTTTATGACAACAATAAAAAAAATGTGACAGGAAAAAAAGAAAAAAAAAGAAAAGCTCAAAAGCTTAATTGGATTTTTTAGTGCCAATAAAATCAACAACTACACTGGGGGTGGTGGGGGGTGTAAAAAAAGAAAAGAAAGAAAATCCAAAAGAATCTACAGAACAAGTCAAAATATAAGAATAATAAATGTTTTTCTTGAGTCACTGCTGTCAGAGTCCTTTCCCATGCTGGGAATCACAGTCAACCTTACCTCCCTAGGATGCCCTCCAGCACTGCGCTGATCTCTGGACCTGCTGTTGGGGCAGCTCACGTTCTAATCTGGCCCTACTCTTGTGTGCTCTTGACTCCAATGTCTACAGATATCAGATCTAGTGCGTTTTCTTTTGTGGGAGCTCTCAACATCCTGTTACATATTCCATAGACACAGTCTGCTTAGTTGATCGTGTGGATTTAATCTGAAACTTTTACAGCAGTCTAAAGGTTTTGGGTCTTCTTCCTTAGCCACAATGCCCCTGGGTTTCAATTATTGTTTTATGTTCACCTCCACATGTGGGTTGTCCACTGGAGTTTAGCTCCTGAGGCTGCCCTGGAAGGGTTTGCCCCTGGGAGGGTCAGCTGTGGAGGTGGTGCAGCTGCTTGAGTCGCAAGGGTTCTGTAGCACCAGGTACTCAGAGGAATTGTCAGCTAGGGTAGTAGGAAATATAGTGCTCTAGAAGGGTATGGCAACCAGTATTGGCCAATATGCTCCAGTATTCTTGCCTGGAGAACACCCTCTCTGACAGAGAAGCCTAGCAGGCCACAGTCTACAGGGCCTCAAAGAGTCGGACAGGACTGAAGCAACCCTGTGTTCATGAACACTCCCCCGCCCCCCACTTTGGCTGTGGCAGCTTTGCCCCAGTGAGAATTGAGCATGAATGTGGTGCAGCTGCTGCTTGGCTTGTGGAGACTCTGGTGGTGCCAAGTGTTGCTCTGCTTCATTCTGTACTCCAAGGACACATTTGTTACTCCAGGTATTTCTTGACTTCCTACTTTTCCATTTCAGTCCCCTATAATGAAAAGGACATCTTTTTAGGGTGCTGTTCTAGAAGGCCTTGTAGGTCTTCATAGAACCATTCAACTTCAGCTTCTTTAGCATTACTGGTCAGGGCATAGACTTGGATTACTGTGATATTGAATGGTTTGCCTTGGAAATGAGCTCATATCATTTTTTTTTTCATTTTTGAGATTGCATCCAAGTACTTCATTTCTGACTCTTTTGTTGACTATGATGGCTAGTCCATTTCTTCTTAGGGATTCTTGCCCACAGTATTAGATATAATGGTTATCTGAGTTAAATTCACAAATTTTAGTACAAATAGATGGGGAAACAGTGGAAACACTGGCTGATATACTTTTAGGGGGTCCAAAATCACTGCAGATGGTGACTGCAGCCTTGAAATTAAAAGATGCTTGCTCCTTGGAAGGAAATTTATGACCTACCTAGACAGCATATTACAAAGCAGAGACATTACTTTGCCAACAAAGGTCTATCTAGTCAAGGCTATGGTTTTTCCAGTAGTCATGTATAGATGTGAGAGTTGAACAATAAAGAAAGCTGAGTGCCAAAGAATTGATGCTTTTGAACTGTGGTGTTGGAGAAGACTCTTGAGAGTCCCTTGGACTGCACGCAGGTCCAACCAGTCCATCCTGAAGGAGATCAGTCCTGAGTGTTTACTGGAAGAACTGATGTTGAAGATGAAACTCCAATACTTTGGCCACCTGATGTGAAGAGCTGACTCATTTGAAAAGACCCTGATGCTGGTAAAGAGTGAAGGCAGGGGGAGAAGGGGACGACAGAGGATGTGATGGTTGAATGGCATCACTGACTCAATGGACATGAATTTGGGTAAACTCCGGGAGGTGGTGATGGATACGGAGGCCTGGAGTGTTACAGTCCATGAGCTCACAAAGATTCGGACACGGCTGAGCGATTGAAGTGAACTGAACAACTGATTTTAGTTCGCTGATTCCTAAAATGTTGACGTTCACTCTTGCCATCTCCTGTTTGACCACTTCCAATTTGCCTTGATTGATGAACCTAACTATCCTGGTTCCTGTGCAATATTGCCGTTTACAACATCAGTTTTTACATCTATCACCAGTCATATTCAAAATTGGGTGTTGTTTTCACTTTGGCTCCGTTTCTTCATTCTTACTGAAGTTATTTCTCCATTGATCTCCAGTAGCATATTGGGCACCTACTGTCCCGTGGAGTTCATCTTTCAGTTCCCTATCTTTTTGCCTTTTTGTAGTTTTCATGGTGTTCTCAAGGTTAGAATACTGAAGTGGTTTTCCATTCCCTTCTCCAGTGGACCATGCTTTGTCAGAACTCTCAACCATGACCATTCTGTTTTGAGTAGATTTCTATTTTTATTATATTTCCCTAGTCAAATTCATACAAAATCCAATTTTTTTTTTTTGACCATATGAGCATGCTTCTATGGAAATTTTTAGCTTTCTACATCCCCAGTCTTTTCAAAGTAGGCATTTGCTTTTGGCTCTAACAAAAATGTGAACACTGCTTTATTATAGTTGATTTATAATATTGTTATAATTTCAGGTGAATGTTTAGTATTTTATTTTTTAAATTAATTATTTATTTTTGGCTGTGCTCTTGTTCTTGATTGCACACCAAGGGGCTACTCTCTAGTGGTGCATGTGGATTCTCGTTTTGGTGGCTCCTCTTGTTGTGGCACATGACTGTATTTGCCCTGTGCCATATGGGATCTTTCCAGGCTGGAGACTGAGCCTGTGTCTCCTGCATTGGCAGGTGGGTTCTCAACCACTGCTGCTGCTGGTGCTGCAAAGTCGCTTCAGTCGTGTCCAACTCTGTGCGACCACATAGACGTCAGCCCACCAGGCACCCCAGTCCCTGGGATTCTCCAGGCAAGAACACTGGAGTGGGTTGCCATTTCCTTCTCCAATGCATGAAAGGAAAAGTGAAACTGAAATCACTCACTCGTGTCCGACTCTTAGGGACCCCATAGACTGCAGCCTACCAGGCTCCTCCGTCCATGGGATTTTCCAGGCAAGAGTACTGGAGTGGGTTGCCAATGCCTTCTCCATCTTAGCCACTAGACCATCAGTAAAGTCCCAGGTGAACAGTCTTAAAAGAAACTGCTTGCTTACATTACAGCCCTCTCAAATTAAAGACACTTATTCATGATTCTTCATACACCATCCATCTGACTTTGGTGGGTGTGTTCTAATTAGCAAATGGAATTGCATCCCAACCCCTACCTTTCCAGGGACAAGAGGAAACAGGAGTGAGAATGGAAATGGAAGCAAAAATAAGAATTGGATAGTTGGGCAGAAACAGTTGAATCCATACAACTATGAAAAACAGAGACAGATGGAGGGAATTTGAAACAACTGTACATAATTTTACATGATTTTGAAATATCTACAGTAAGAACTAGACAGAAGCCAAAATGCATGACTAATGATATTGACAAGAAACTGAGGAACAAAAGATACAAAACCTCTTATGCTGTTGATGTCAGCAGAAAATTTCTGTGCTTGGGAAAAATGAAACCCCCTTTGGGTAGGCTCATATATATATAGAATGTCATTAAACGATGGTTCCTTTCACCAGGACTTCAATCCTGCTGCAATTTTCAACCCAATTCAACTCAATTCCACTGTATTAAAAAATGTTCTGTGTGGGAGGAAAAGGGATTTTACTGTGTGGCTGAACTAAGGAAGACAACAAACCAAGGAATAGTAATTTCTAGTAAATCTATTGATTTGTGAATTATTAATTAATGAGAATATTGTAGTTTGCCTTAGGAGATCTACTGAGTGAATACTATTACACATAGGACGCATAGGGCATATATAAAAACAATACTTTTTCTAATTTTATTTTTATTATTTTTTAAAACTTTATTTTATTGAAATGTAGCTGATTTACAATGTTGTATTGGTTCCTGCTGTAAAATTAAGTGATTAAGTTACACATGTATCTATTTTTTTTTCATCATCTTTCCATTATGGTTTATCACAGGATATTTAACATAGTTCCCTGTGCTGTATAGTAGGATGTTGTTATTTAACACATTTTAATCTGCATCTGCTAACCCCAAACTCCCAGTCCATCACTATTCTATCCCTCCTCCCCCTTGGCAACCACTTCCTATGTGTGTTAATCTGTTTCTGTTTTGTAGATAAGTTAATCTGTGTCATATTTCAGATTCAACATAAAACTGATGTCATTTGATATATGTTTTTCTTTTTATGGCTTATTTCACTTAGTATGATTATCTATAGGTCCATTCATGTTGCTGCAAATGGCATAGTTTCTTTCTTTTTTATGACTGAGTAATATTCCACTGTGTATATCGACCAAGTCTTTATCCATTCATTTTTCAATAGACATTTAGGTTGTTTCTATGTTTTGGCTATTGTGAACAATGCTACTATGAAGATAGAAGTGTGTGTATCTTTTTGTATTACAGTTTAGTCTAGATATATGCCCAGAAGTGGGATTGTTGAATCATAAGGCAACTCTATTTTTTGTTTTTTTGTTTTTTGTGGAAACTCCATAAAACTTTCCATTGTGGCTGCATCAATTTGCATTCCTACAAACAACATTGGAACGTTCCCTTTTCTCCATACCCTCTCCAGTATGTGTTATTTGTAAACTGATAGTGTGAGGTGATACTCAATATAGATTTGATTTGCATTTCACTAATAATTATTAATGTTGAACATCTTTTATGTACCTGATGGTCATCTACATATCTTTTTCAGATAAATGACTGTTTAGGTCTTTTGACCATTTTTCAGTTAAGGTTGTTTGCTTTTCATTGTCGAGTTGTATGAGCTGTTTGTATATTTTGGGAACTAAGCCCTTGTCAATTTCATCACTTGCAAATATTTTCTCCTAGTACATAGATAGTCTCTTTATTTTGTTTATGGTTTCTTTTTCTATACAAATGTTTGGCAGATTGCTTAGGTTCCATTTGTTTGTTTTTGTTTTGTTTCTATTGTCTTGGGAGACTGACCTAAGAAAATACTGATATGATTTATGTGAGAATGTTTTGCCTCTGTTCCTTTCTATGAAATCTATGGTGTCATGTCTTATATCTAAGTCTTTAAGCCATTTCAAGTTTTTTTTTTTTTTATTTATGATGTGAGTGTGTGTTCTAACTTGATTGACTTACATGCAGCTAGCTATTCAATAATGCCAATTTTTGCTACAAGTTAATGAAAATAAAACTAACAGATATCATGGAGTTTTCCCTGGTTAAGATTTTCCTTATATTTAAGTAGAGATCTGCATCATCTTGCCTCAATCTTTAGTTTAATTTAGTATAAGCAACTGAGTATTTGTGTAAAATTAATTTTTTAGTTTTTCAATTCTAATATTCATTATTCATGGATTATTATTTTTTTAAAAAGATACTTTTATAATCACTTCTTTTAGAGTTATCAAGATTATATTTACCTATTTCCCATAAAATACCAATATTAGAATCTGATATACAGAAACAAAGCATATTGCAATAAAAAAGAAGTAAATCCATTAAAGAAAACTTAACTCTAAGAAGCTCTGACAGATGTAAAGTGTTTCATGCACATTACTCTGTGAAGTTTAACATATGTTGTCAATTAAAAAAAAATGCTCAAGAAATATTTAACAAGAGAGATTCATCACACTTAGAGTTTGTAGAAGCAATTTTTGCATAAATGTGTCTTCTTTTACTTTTGCATATTTAAGTTAAAAAAGCAAAGTTTATTTGTCCAAGTTGTACCTTAATTATTTTTTTCAAAAGTTGCATCCTTTGATATTTGGTTTTCAGAAGTGGTAAAGACATTTTCATTGTTAACATTTCATGGTTGACTGCATAAAATATTTAGCATAATGAATGGACTGAGGAAGTATTCCTTTCCCTTAAAAAATTGTTAATGCCACACAGCTAACTTTATTTGAAAATCAGTGTTGAGGTATACATACACATATTTTATTTACTGTTGCAAGAACAAGTGTTGAATAAATACTGGCATAGAAAGAACAAACATCAATTTTGATATAGAATCCCAGAGAAATACATCAATTTTAAGCTATCAAAAAAAATAAATAAAATAAATAAAGCAAAAAATCCGAGGGTCACTCATCTTAAATAAGTACTTATTGTCAGGCTTTGGCCAAATCATTTGTCAGTTGATAATTTAGTGCTAGAGACAGCATATCTCTAGCAGTTTCTTGGGTGGTAGGATTGGGTATCCTAGGATTACATTGTCTTAAATTTAAAGTGGTCCTGAAAATCATAGTACTTAATTAGGCTTCAGGTAATTTTATTTGTGCAATTCTATGTAGGATCAAATATATAGCCATGATGAAACATATAAAGAGACAAGCAAATTAATTCTGAAATAAAATGAAACAGAGGTGATTCCAAATGCTTTTTCAAAAGGCACACTGTTGGTGTTTAAAAACCAGATGAAATATTAAGTAAGTTGTTTGATGCACACAGATTGATGATGAATGAATCTATTTTCATATCTATTAATTCATTTATCTAATGAATGCATTAAGTGTTCACAGAGGTATGAGAGCTTATGGTGAGAACTGTGGATACACTGTGAAGGGTCTTTACCATATATCTGTCAATCATCTGGCCTATCATTTCTATCTATATTAAATTACATCTATGCATCTGACAATAATACATTACTGAGGAGATTTTCCCAGAAAGAACTGCACTTCTTATGAAGCAGTCCAACTTTTCTGTTTATAAACAAGTGCTAATATTGACATTTCACTGTAAGGAAGTCATATGGGGTATTGATTAGTGTCAGTGAACAGACACTCAAAACAAATACAGATCACCTGTGCTCACTCTTGAACTCACTTTTTAGAGCTGTTCATATTGTAGAACTGAAAGAAAGAAAAAAAAGAACAAAAATACAGAAGGGAAGGATGAAGGAAAATAAAAGAAGCAGTAGTCACTTTGATGTCTCTTGCAGAACAATAAATCATTCTGGCTTTTTGCCATTTTTTCCTAGATATTTAAAATATTACTTTGAAAATATTGGTTTAAAATGTTTTATTTTATTATAAATACATTTTTCCAACAAGTTTTAATTAATATGTTTTTGAATTTCCAGGTAAAACTTGCATTGGTTAACTGCTAATATTTTAATTGTTTTTCTAATATTACATATGCCTGAGCTCCCTCCAATCTTCCTGTTTTCATTATTAAACTTGTGAATTGACAATTTTCAAGTAGAAAATTTAATTCAAAATGATCTTTTAAAATATGTATAGATTTATAGATGTGTAGTTTTTTCTTCATTCCATGTTCTTATTTTTACCACATAATCTCCTCTTGAAAGATGAACACATTTTAGTTTTGGACAAATAAGATGCTGTATTTATTTGGAGGTTATACACAGGATGAGACTAAAATAAGTCTTTGCTTTCACATTTTATTTACATAACTTATGTTTTCCACTCAGATGTAATCTCAAGTATCAGGCATGCATTTAATAACATTTTTATTTTAGTGAAATTATAGGGACAAATCTATTATATTAATTTATTGTTTGCTATTATGCATCTTCCTGATTTAAATTATTATACAAATGTATTTATACTAAAAGTAAACTGAGGTTGCCATAGAGGAACACAGATCTTCATCAAATAGCAAAGATGAAGAATTAATACCTAATGTCTTCCATATGAGAGAATGAATTTGATGACGTAACATAGACTATGGATATACATGTATATATACATATGTATATGTATGTGTGTGTGTATATATATATATATACATATGTATATATACACATATGTATATATATATATATATGTGTGTTTATGTATATCTTGCTATCTATAGAAATACTTTCTTTAGTGTTCTCCCCACCAACTTTATTATCTGCTAAATGCTGTACACAAATCCAGCAGCAGAAAATTCTTCAGAAACAAAGCTGCCAGTGCAATGCTTTCAACTTGCACTTTTTTATTGAAAAATATAAATCTCATTTTTTTTTTTACCTGTCAGTCTAGCTGTCTAACAGAAAGTGGGAGTTTATGGCAACAGAGAAGTGGCTCAGTAGGCAATGACACCTGAAGTTGAAGTAAATAGATTTCCCAAATGAAATCTGGAGCTGTCAACACTGTCAGTCGACACTCTGATGATAAGCACACCATTTGAAACCTGTGGCAAGACTTTTCCTAGCTTTCTCTGACTTTGTTGAATCTCACAGTGTTTCATATATCTTGCCCTGGCTGCAGAGCTGTGTTACAAGTTCAGTGACTGCTTCCACCTTGAAAATATTGAACATATTGCTGTCTTAACTATCACAGGAATTCAAGTGATGCTGCACCCCAAGGGACCTTACATGGAGACGTCCTCAGGGTCCAATAGCCATCTCCTTCTGATGTAAACTGTAATGTTTAAAATGTATAAAAAATTTTTACAGTAGATGCCCTTCAGTTGCAAGTACATGGATTAATTTTTGTGTAACATTTTATTTGTTTTAATTTTGCTCATGGCAGTGACTATACTCTCTTTTCCACTTACACTCTTTAGTACTTAAAACCTAAGAGTCCCGTATAGCTTTGTTTAAGTTTTCTTAGAAACATATCATCAGACAAGGATTTGAGTTCAAGTATTTATTTGGAAAGTACACTATTTACAGAAAAAGAATGAGGAGATAAGAATGTAAAGGAAGGCTATGAGCTTGAAAGCCAGTGTTGGGCAACTGTGGCTATTTCTACAGGGAAAGCTTGGGAAACAGAATAAAACAGATGTTTGAGTGTTATCAGGCTTATGGAGAATTGGCAGTATGTGCATATAGTCTCCCATAAAATATCTGGATGAAATTTGCTCTCAGGACTCTATAACTGCCCTTCAGGCAAGGAAAAAAAAAAAAAGCAGACCCCTGGGTGGGAAGCCTTAAAACACTGAGGAGGTAAGAGCTGAATGTGGCATGGATTTTAGAAGCACCTAGAATTCTTGACTGTTTACATCCTTTAAATCCCCATCCAATCATCTTTACCTTTGAACTATAGAAATACTCTGGCAACATTCATTACCTGCACTGCTGCACCAAGCCACCATCATTTAGTATCTGATGAAATAACTAGTTCAGTATAGGTTCAAAGGTGAATTGAAAGAAAATAAAGTAGTCAGTGAAACCGTTCTTCTTTTAGTTTTACAGTGAGGGAAAGCAGAGATTTAAAGTGCTGACCTCAAAGTCAAGTAGAATCAAGACCGATCTACTTTTTAAGGAGGAATATGATCTCATATTGGTATGAGGATGAAGATTATCCAATGGAGAGAGAAGAAAAATGATGCCAAAGAAAGAGAGAAGGATTTTTGAAGTACAATTATTGAGTATACCCAAAGTAAGATTCATTTGAAAACTGGTAGAAGGTTTCTTAATTTGGATCATTAATACAGAATAAGAATAAAGGTTGAATTTATGATCATAGAAGCAAGTGAATGAGAGGTAAAACGTGGGTGTCCTATCTCCTCAGATCACAAAATTTAAATGGGACAGTGAGTGCCATTACTAATGTAAATAATAAAAATGAAAAAAGACTAGGAGGATGGAGAAAAGCAGATGGTTTTCAAGGAGAAATTTTCAAGGAGAATGGAAGAATAAATGGCATAGAGAAATTGGGTATAATTTCTAGAAACATCAAAAACTTACCTGAGGTTCAGTCATTATTCTCCACACTGTAGAATGGTTATTTTAAAATGGTAGTTACATCATATCACTTGGACTCAAAGCTCTTCACTCTAGATAAAAACAAAGCAGTCACCTCCTATGTCCTGCTTTATGCAGCCTTTATATAACCACTTAATTTCTGCTGCCCACTGCTCACCTTACTTTATCTGCCCCAGTCACTCTGGCCTCCTTTTAATTAATAAGCCATGTCAGGGTGACTTCCATCTCTGGGGCTTTGTTACATTTCCTCTGTGTGAAAAATCTTTTACACCTGATAGGCACCTGATTTATACCTTAATTTTCTTCAAGTTTACATTGCTGTCACCTTATAAGAGAGCCTGTCCCAACCTCACACATAACATAGTGCCTTCCACATTCTATATCCTGCTTTACTTTCCTTCGCAGCACTTATCATTGACTGATTTTTGTGTCATCCGATGTTCTTTCCTAGACCATAAGCTTTGCATAAGAAGGAGCTTTGGTTAATTCATTGCTTTATCCTCAGTGTCAAAACCAATGCCAGGAATTTCATGAACATTTGTTGAGATGAATTGAGCCAGAAAAGGAAATATGTTAAGTATAGATGCCAGAAATTTTGGATTACTCCTTTAATAATTTAATTTTTTTTCTTTTGTGTATCTAAAGCTCACCATGTACTTAATTGCTCAGGTGTGTCCAACTCATTGCAGCACCATGGACTGTAGCCCACCAGGCTCCTTTGTTCATGGGATTGCCCAGGCAAGGACACAGGAGTGGGTTGCCATGCCCTCTCCAGGGATTCTTCTCAACTCAGATTTTGAACCCAGATCTCCCAAATTGCAGGCAGATTTGTTACCGTCAGAATCCAGGGAAACCCCAAAAATACCATAAGAGTTATTATAAAGGAAAGATTAGGTATCCAGAACAGTAAGAAAAAAGTGAGGGTTGATGTATGAATTGAATGCCGTTTTTTTTTTTTCAATAAAATTTACAACAGCTGAAAACATACTTGTGAATTTTCCTCATCATTGTTACTGAGATTGATTTGGATATGATGACAATTTTTTGACAATATCTGTCAGTGCAGTATGGATGTTGTATGCTAGGTGGGTGGCCTTGTCTGCCACAATATTTCAAGCCTTTTCTGTTTCTATAGATTTTTGTATGCATGTTGAATAAAGGAAGATAAGATGTAATAAACTACATTTTAGTTATATTATTTTAGAATATTCATACCCTTTTAACAAATTTAAGATATATTTAAATTTCACATGTTATTTAGACAGTCAAATTTTAGGCCACATTACCTATATTAATATTTTTTATCATATAAATATTAAATATACTACAAAAAATTAAAGTTTAAAGTGTATTGAATCCTCATGTATTCAAAACTCAGCTTCAACAATTATGTTTTCTGTTAATCTTGTTTTACCCATCTACTCTGTTTTTTTCCCCCTTGAACCATTCAAAATCAGATCCCAGTCATCTGTTATCTGTAGATATTTAGTACATACTTCTAACAAATAAAAACTTGTTATTTTTAATGTAAACATCATGCTGTGGTCCATTAACAGTACTTAATAGCAGGCAATTATTTTAATTTTTCTGATGGCTTGAAATTTTTTCCTTTTGCCATTTTATTCTAGCCACAATATAAATAGTGTCCATGTGTTCTAATCAATCATTATGTCACTTGAATCATTTTATTAGAATAAAACTCTCTGGACCTTTGTAATAGACAGAACTAGGACATGCTACTTATTTGTGTTTAAGAGTATTCTAACTATTATATGATTATCAGTTAACTGTAATTATTATTATATATTTGTGCCCAATTTAATGTTTTACATTTTAGTTCCTTAAGAATATTGACATAATTGCTTATCTGCTTCATCTTAAAAATACCTACAATAATTTTAAAATAATAATACCAATATTACAAAACTAAAATAATTGAATACAATTTAGTATTTGTGAGGCTTTTTGCTTTAAGAACAAATCTCACTAAGGACATTCAGTCACTGGAAGTGGAAGTCACTCTGTTGTGTCTGACTCTTTGCAACCCCATGGACTAAACAGTCCATGTAATTCTCCAGGCCAGAATACTAGAGTGGGTAGCCTTTCCCTTCTCCAGGGGATCTTCCCAACCCAAAGTTGGAACCCAGGTCTGCCCCATTGCAGGCTGATTCTTTACCAGCTGAGCCACAAGGGAAACCCATTTAGTCACTACCTGGTCTTAAAATCAAGAGAAAAGTTTCTTTTTATGTATAGTCATGCCACAGCTGGATACAAATTTAGGATAATTTGTATCCGTTTGATTTCACTTTAAGGCAATTAAATTTTTCTTCATAGATATAAATATTGGTTTCAATTATAGACAGTACTTACATAACATCAAAGTTAAAAGTACATAAAAAAATCTACATGTCTCATTTCTATATTATCTCATTTCTATCCCCATATTCCATATTCCATAGAAATATTAATATTTATTTTCACATCAAAAATACAAACTCTACATTTCCTACAGACAATTTACTTGCAGCTACTTTTTTACTTGCAGTTACTTTTTTTCCCCTTCTACTACTTCTTTTCTACTCTTTTCTTTTTTAATAAAAGCAAAATATATACAATATCTGCATCTTATATATACATTTTACAAAATATATGTTTGATCCTAAGTATATGTGAAGAACTGGCTCACTGGAAAAGACTCTGATGCAGGGAAAGATTGAAGGCTGGAGGAGAATGGGGCAACAGAGAATGAGATGGTTGGATGGCATCATTAACTTGATGGACATGAGTTTGAGTAAGCTCCAGGAGCTGGTAATGGACAGGGAAGCCTGACATGCTGCAGTCCAAGGGGTTCCAGAGTTGGAAACAACTGAGTGACTGAACTGAACTGAACTGAACTGATAATACACATTTATAAATTACACATATTATTATTGTATTAAAAATTATATATATTCTCTATATGTGTATGTGCATGCATATATTCCCCCCTTCTCCCTTCTTTAGACAAAGAACCTCATCCTCTCCCCTCTAATTATAATATGTCCTAAATATTACTCCATATCAAGATTTGGGGGTATGATTCATCAATTTTTGTAGGCAAAGGTACACATTGCTCTATGACTAAAGCAACTTATTCAACTAGTTACATATTAAAGGGCATTTTAATTGTTTTTTGACTTTCATATATATTAATGATTGATTAACCTTGTCTGTAAATCATATGTTTACCTTTGTTTAAGGATAGTTTTCTAAAATTAGCATTTTTGATTCAAAGTTAATTATTACAAAACAATGGTAAATATTAGGTACTTCCCATGTGACTCAGCAGTAAAGAATCTGCCTGCCAAATGCAAAGGATGCAAGAGACATGAGCTTGTCCACTAGGTCAGGAAGATCCCCTGGAGTAGGAAATGACACCCCTTTCCAGGATACTTGCCTTGAAAATTCCTTGGACAGAGGAGCCTCGTGAGTTAGAGTCCATGGGGTCAGTCACAAAGAGATTTACAGGACTGAGCAACTGAGCACAAATGCATGGATGATAAATATTGCCAAAATCTTCTTCATTTTGTTGTACAATTTTTCCTTTCTACAAGCGAAATATGGTATCTCTTACTGTATGACTTCACTACCAAGCTTTGTTGTCCAACTTTTAAACTTTTCGTTATTCAGATGACAGGGGGAAATATCTTTCAGTGAACTTCTACTTTTAATTGTTCTATTTCTTAATGACCACTGCATTTTGTTATCTGGGATCTATCTGTTCTAAACTTTGTTATTTTTTCTATTAGGTTGCTAGTCTTTTAATTTTCTACTTTATTCGGCTCATGAATCTGTGGTGTAAGTTGACTTATTTGCTGATTTGTAATTTGTGTTTCACTTTGCTTATAATATTTATATTCATTTGTTTCCCCTTAGTTAAGTTTATTAAGTTCTTTACCTAATTGCATCTTGGTTTGGGGTTAGATCTTTAAAACTTTATTTCAGTTTTCAACTACAAATGAATTCAAATGTTTTACAATTTCTCATATTTTAAATTTCATATTTCAATTGGATCTTTTTTTAAAAATTTCTTACAGAGTACCAAGTTTCATATCTGGCTGTCAAATCATCTCAACATCAATTTTAAAAGGATATTTTTCACATTATGTAATGTGTCACCTTTGTGTGTGCTACCTTTCCATATTTGCTATATGTATATAAATCAGAATATAGCTATTTATATATTTTAGTTTTATATGTTTCTGTTTAGTAAGCTATTTGATTTTGTGAAATTATTTTTCACTTGGTTCTTTTAGAATTTTCATATAAATAAGAGAAAATAGAGATAGATTTGTTATTTTTTCAATTCTTATACATAAGTGTTCAGTACTCCTGTCTAACTATTTTGTCTAATGCTGCCAATACTAGCTGACTGTGAGATTATTGGCAGCCTAGATTTTTCTTGATATTATCAAGTTAAATATGATACTCACTTTTGGATAGAGACATCTATTCGTGTGTTCACCAGTTTTTACTTCTATCTATCTATTATTGATCTAATCATCATGTTTAAAAAAAAGTACATATCTTAGTTCTAAATGTTTTATAACAACTACTTGTTCTTATACTAAACTTTATTTTTGGCACTTGAGGAGATAATCTGGACTTTTTATCTTTAATTTTTGGGGGTGTATGATGGATTATATTAATCGCTTCCATCTATTGAAACTTCCTTGAATTCTTTTAATAAATTTCCTATGACTGAATTAGCAATTCTCCTAGAATTGTAGTAAATTAATTTTCTTTCTATTCTGTTATCTGTCCCAAAGAAGATTACAATAATTCAGAATATTGTAGGATACATAATAGGTACTCATTAAGTAAAATTCTGAACGAAGGGAATACCAGACCACCTGACCTGCCTCTTGTGAAACCTGTATGCAGGTCAGGAAGCAACAGTTAGAACTGGACAGGGAACAACAGACTGGTTCCAAATAGGAAAAGGAGTATGTCAAGGCTCTATATTGTCACCCTGCTTATTTAACTTATATGCAGAGTACATCATAAGAAACTCTGGGCTGGAAGAAGCACACACTGAAATCAAGATTGCTGGGAGAAATATCAATAACCTCAGATATGCAGATGACACCAACCTTATGGCAGAAAGTGAAGAGGGACTAAAATGCCCCTTGATGAAAGTGAAAGAGGAGAGAGAAAAAATTGTTTTAAAGCTTAACATTCAGAAAACTAAGATCATGATATCTGGTGCCATCACCTCATGGACAATAGATGGGGAGACAGTAGAAACAGTGTCAGATTTTAGTTTTTTGGGTTCCAAAATCACTGCAGATGGTGACTGCAGCCATAAAATTAAAATATACTTACTCCTTGGGAGGAAAGCTATGATCAACATAGACAGCATATTAAAAAGCAGAGACATTGCTTTGCCAACAAAGGTCCATCTGGTCAAGGCTATGGTTTTTCCAGTGGTCAGGTATGGATCTGAGAGTTGGACTGTGAAGAAAGCTGAGCACTGAAGAACTGATGCTTTTGAACTGTGGTATTGGAGAAGATTATTGAGAGTCCCTTGGGCTGCAAGGAGATCCAACCAGTCCATCCTAAAGGAGATCAGTCCTGGGTGTTCACTGGAAGGATTGATGCTGAAGCTGAGACTCCAGTACTTTGACCACCTCATGGGAAGAGTTTACTCATTGGAAAAGACCGTGATGCTGGGAGGGATTGGGGGCAGGAGGAGAAGGGGACGACAGAGGATGAGATGGCTGGATGGCATCACCAACTCGATGGGCATGAATTTGAGTAAACTCTGGGAGTTGGTGATGGACAGGGAGTCCTGGCATGCTGCGATTCATGCGATCACAAAGAGTCAGACACGACTGAGCGACTGAACTAACTGAAGTAATGATTGAATAGATAACTATCTTAAAACATTAGTTTTCTTTCTCCTATTTTCATAAGTAAAGCATGTCAGCTGTTTAGTGTCAGTTTTAGGCAAGAGAACCTTACTATAAGTGAAAATACATTTAGTTTAAAATAACTCATTTAATTTAAAATGAAATAAGCTATTTAAAAAGAACTTGGGCAATATATCTCTTGAAATAACAGCTAAATTCGGGGGGGGGGGAAGCAAAAACTTTCCTTGACACAGTCATCTTTCCAAGTTATTCTGCCTATTTCCCACCAATCACTAAGGCTCTAGTCTTGAACTCATATGTTGTTGTTCAGTCAGCAAATTATGTTTGACTCTTCACAACTCCATGGACTGCAACACTGCCTGCCTCCATGAGCTCCTGGAATTTGCCCAAGTTCATGTCCATTGCATCAGTGGTGCCATCCAGTCATTTCATCCCCTGTCACTCACTTCTCCTTCTTCCTTCAGTCTTTCCAAGCATCAGGGTCTTTTCTAATGAATTAGCTCTTTGTATCAGGTGGCCAAAGTACTGGAGCTTCAACATCAGTCCTCCAAATGAGAATTCAGTGTTAATTTCCTTTAAGATTGACTGGTTTGATCTCCTTGCTGTCCAAGGGAATCTCAAGAGCCTTCTCCAGCACTTCATTTCAAAAGCATCAATTCTTCATGCTCAGCCTTCTTTATGGTCAAGCTCTGACAACCCTACATGACTACTGGAAAACTATTGTTCTGACTATACTGGGGGTTCATTGGAAGGACTGATGTTGAAGCTGAAACTCCAATGCTTTGGCCACCTGATGCGAAGAGCTGACTCATTGGAAAAGACCCTGATGCCTGGAAAGATTGAGGGCAGGAGGAGAAGTGGATGACAGAGGATGAGATGGTTGGATGGCATAACTGGGTTATGGACATGGGTTTGGGTGGACACCGGGAGTTGGTGATAGACAAGGAGACCTGGTGTGCTGTGGTTCATGCAGTTGCAAAGAGTCAGACACGACTGAGTGACTGAATTGAAATGATACAGACATTTGTTTTCAAAGTGATATCTTTGCTTTTTAATATACTGTCTAGGTTTGTCATAACTTTCCTGCCAAGAAGCTATCCTCTTCTGGTTTCATGACTGCAGTCACTATCCACTGTGATTTGAGACCCCAAGAAAAGGAAATCTGTCACTGCTTTCACCTTTTACTCTTCTATTTGTCATGAAATGATGGGGTTGTAAAATCAGTCCTGAACATTCATTGGAAGGACTGATGCTGAAGCTGAAGCTCCCACTCTTTAGTTCCTCTTTGCTTTCTGTTATTAGAGTGGTATCTGCTTATCTGAGGAGGGTGATATTTCTCCCAACAGTCTTGAATCCAGCTTGTAGGTCATCCAGCCCAGAATTTCTCATGATGTGCTCTGTGTATATGTTAAAAACAAAAAATGAACAACAACAACAAAACAGGGTAACTATAAACAACCTTGTCATACTCCTTTCTTAATCCTGAACAAGTTAGTTGTTCTATACAGTATTCTGTTGTTTCTAAACCTGCATACAGGTTTCTTAGGAGACAGGTAAATTGGTCTGGTAAACCCATCTCAAGAATGTTCCACAGTTTGTTATGATCCACACCATCAAAGGCTTTAGTGTACTTGATAAAACAGAGGTCATTATTTTTCTGGAATTCCCTTGCTTTCTCTAGGATGCAGAGAATGTGGGCAATTTGATCTCTGGTTCCTCTACCTTTCTAAACACAGTTTGAACATCAGGAAGCTCTCAGTTCACATAATGTTGAAGCCTATCATGCAGGATTTTAGGCATGGCCTTACTAATATGGGAGAGGAGTACAATTGTCCGATAGTTTGAAAGTTCTTTGGTAGTGCCTTTCTTGGGAATTGGGAACTTGAATATGATTCTTTTTCTCCCTCCATGCAATTCCTACATTTTCCCTCTCTCTTATTTCTTCCTCTCTTTTCTTCAGTCAGGTCAGTTCCATTCAGGCACTCAGTCGTGTCCAATCCTTTGTGACCCCATGGACCGCAGCGTGCCAGGCCTCCCTATCCATCACCAACTCCCAGAGTAAACTCAAACTTATGTCCAATTAGTCAGTGAAGACACTCAACCATCTCATCCTCTGTTGTCCCCTTCAGCTCCCCGCCTCAATCTTTCCCAGCATTAGGGTCTTTTAGCATGAGTCAGTTCTTTACGTGAAGTGGCCAAAGTATTGGAGTTTCAGGTTCAGCATCAGTCCTTTCAATAAATACTCAAGTCTGATTTCCTTCAGAATTGACTTGTTGGATCTCCATGAAGTCCAAGGGACTGTCAAAAATATTCTCCAACATCACAGTTCAAAAGCAAAAAAACATAGCTTTGACTAGATGGACGATTGTTTGCAAAGTAATGTCTCTGCTTTTTAATATGCTGTCTAGGTTGGCCATAACTTTTCTTCCAAGGAGCGAGCATCTTTTAATTTCATGGCTGCAGTCACCATCTGCAGTCATTTTGGAGCCCCCAAAAATAAAGTCTCTCACTGTTTCCATTGTTTCCCCATCTATTTACCTAGAAGTGATGGGACCAAATGTCATGGTTTTAGTTTTCTGAATATTGAGCTTTAAGCCAACTTTCCCACTCTTCTCTTTCACTTTCATCAAGAAGCTCTTTAGTTCTTCTTCACTTTCTGCCATAAGGGTGGTGTCATCTGCATATCTGAGGTTATTGATATTTCTCCCAGAAACCCTGATTCCAGCATGTGCTTCATACAGCCCAGTGTGTCTCATGATGTACTCTGCATATAAGTTAAATAAGCAGGATGACAACATACAGCCTTGATGTACTCATTTCCTGGCTTGAACCCTGTCTTTTGTTCCATGTCCATTTCTAACTATTGCTTCTTAACCTGCATAGAGATTTCACAAGAGGCAAGTCAATTGGTATGGTATTCTCATCTCTTTAAAAATTTTTCAGATTTTTGTGATCCACACATTCAAAGCCTTTGTCATGGTCAGTAAAGCAGAGGTAGACATTTTTCTGGAACTCTCTTGTGTTTTTGATGATCCAATGCATGTTGGCAGTTTGATTTCTGGTTCTTGTGCCTTTTCTAAATCAAGTTTGAACATCTGAAAGTTCACACTTCACATATTGTTGAAGCCCGGCTTGGAGAATTTTACTAGCATGTGAGATGAATACAATTGTGTGGTACTTTGAGCATTCTTTGGCATTGCTTTACTTTGGGATTGGAATCAACTGACATTTTCCAGTCTTGCAGCCACTATTGAGATTCTCAGATTTGCTGGCATATTGAGTACAGTATTTTCACAGCATTACCATTTAGGATTTGAAATAGCTCAACTGGAATTCTATAACCTCATCTTGTTTTGTTCATAGTAATGCTTCTTAAGTCCCACTTGATTTTGCATTCTAGGATGTCTGGATCTATGTAACTGATGACATCATTGTGATTATCTGGGTCGTGAAGATTTTTTTTAAACAGTTCTTCTGTGTATTTTTGCCACCTCTTCTTAATATATATGCTTCTGTTACATGCATACAATTTATTTCCTTTATTGAGCCCACCTTTGCTGTAAATGTTCCTTTGGTATCTCCAATTTTCTCAAAGAGGTGACTAGTCTTTACCATTCTATTGTTTTCCTCTATTTCTTTGTGTTGATCCCTGAGAAAGGCTTTTGTTTCTCTCTTTGCTATTCTTTGTAACTCTGCATTCAAATGGGTATATCTTTCTTTTTCTCCTTTGACTTTCACTTCTCTTCTTTTCTCAGGCATTTATAAGGCCTCTTCAGATAACCATTTTGCCTTTTTGCATTTCTTTATCTTGAGGATGGTCTTGATCCCTGCCTCCTGTACAATGTCATGAACCTCTGTCTTCCATAGTTCTTCAATCACTCTGTCTATCAGATCTAATCCCTTGAATTGATTTTTCACTTCCACTGTATAATTGTTAGGGATTTGATTTAGATTATACCTGAATGGTTTAGTGGTTTTCTCTACCTTCTTCAATTGAAGTCTGAATTTGGCAATAAGCATTGCACGATCTGAGCCACAGTCAGCTCCCAGACTTATTTTTGCTGATTGTATAGAGCTTCTCCATCTTTAGCTGCAAAGAATATAATCAATCTTATTTCAGTATTGGCCATCTGGTGATGTCCATGTGTAGAGTCTTCTCTTGTGTTTTTGGAGGAGGGTGTTTGCTATGACCAGTACATTCTCTTGGCTAAAGTCTATTAGCCTTTTCCATGCTTAATTCTATACACCAAGGCCAAATTTGCCTGTTACTTCAGGTATTTCTTGACTTCCTACTTTTTCACTTCAGTCCCCTATAGTGAAAAGGAAGATTTTTACGGTGTTAGTTTTAGAAGTTCTTGTAGGTCTTCACAGAACCATTCAACTTCATGTCTTCAGTATTACTGGTAGGGACATAGATTCTGATTACTGTGATATTGAATGGTTTGCCTTGGAAATGAACACAGATCATTTTGTTGTTTTTGAGATTTCATCCAAGTACTGCATTTCAGACTCTTTTGTTTATTATGATGGCTACTCCATTTCTTCTTAGGGATTCTTGCCCACATTAGTAGATATAATGGTCATCTGATTTAAATTCACCCTTTCCAGTCCATTTTAGTTCACTGATTCTTAAAATGATGTTCTCTCTTGCCATCTCCTGTTTTACCACTTCCAATTTGCCTTGATTCATGGATCTAACATTCCAGGTTCATATGCAATATTACTCTTTATAGCATCAGACTTTATTTCTATTACCAGACATCCATAACTGAATGTTGTTTCTGCTTTGACTTTGTCTCTTCATTCTTTATGGAGTTATTTCTCCATTGATATCCAGTCATATATCAGGCACCTACTGACCTGGGGAGTTCATATCTCAGTGTCCTATACTTCTGCCTTTTTCTACTGTTCATGGGATTCTCAAGGCAAGAATACCAAAATGGTTTGCCGTTCCCTTCTGCAGTGGAACACGTTTTGTCAGAATTCTCCACAATGACTTGTCTGTCTTGGGTGGTCCTACACGGCATGGCTCACTGTTTC
Organism: Hydropotes inermis; assembly: GCA_020226075.1. Classification (NCBI taxonomy): domain Eukaryota; kingdom Metazoa; phylum Chordata; class Mammalia; order Artiodactyla; family Cervidae; genus Hydropotes; species Hydropotes inermis. The sequence continues at coordinate 40,421,450 of CM035276.1, forward strand.
ACTGATTTAGACCAGTCTGTGCTCCATGTGATCAGATGGATTAGTTTCTGTGATTGTGGTTTTCAGTCTGTCTGCCCTCTGATGGAGAAGGATAAGAAGTTATGGAAGCTACCTGATGGGAGAAGCTGACTGAGGGGGAAACAAAGTCTTATTCTGGTGGGCAGAGACATGCTCAGTAATGCTCCTCTCTTTCCTTATAGACAATTATAGATTTTAAACTTTCTTACAAGTTTGGTTATTTATTTAAGAATAAATGTGGAATTTTTTCAAATACCTTTTCAGCATCTGTTAAAAAGCTTATATATGTAGTTTTTCTTGATATATTAGGGTATTGGTTTCATTTCAACTTTTAAAATATTAAATATCCTTTATTGAATGTTGATAGGGTCCTGTGTCTGACGTGGTCCTCTTTTAGACTATTCCTTGTAGACTTTTTAGTTGTCCCATTGAGTTTTACTTGTTAGCATTGTGTCCACATTTTAATATTAATGTTCATAAATAATGTCAGTCTAGTTTTTTTAACCTCTATTTTTGCAATATTGTAATATGTAAAGTGCATTCATTGATAAGATTTTAAATTATTCATGGAATCATATTATGACATTTTATTTTAGATAAGTTGAATGAATTTAATAAGCAATAAAAACTCCCTATGGAAAATTCTAATAGGTCAAACACTGATAAATACTATTGTTGTTTGCTACTTTGTCTTGAATATGTGTATATTTAGGCTTTGCTGTGTACATGAACATAATTATACATCAAGGGATGACAACAGAATGATAAATGCTGTAGAGAAGGTTTTCAATATAAATGTACCAAATACAAGAAAACTTTAGCTAGAATACCCAGGGAAATAACTCAGGAGAGGTTGTATTTGATCTAATATGTGAATAACATTTGGAATGGTTAAGAAACAGAAGCTCACTTAATCTAAGTGGAGTTCTGAAAGGAGATGAATATAAGAAAGAATTTATTTAAGCTAGATCAGGGAGAAAATTATAAATCAAAAGAAGAATTTTAGCAATCTGTACTTCCTCCCTAAACCTAATATTAATCTTTCCATACCTGATGTCTCAACTGAAATTTGAACCTGATTCTCTTTTGTTCATTAGACATCAGACTTTAATACAGTAAACATTGCAACATTAGCATAAATTGACCACTTTGGACACTTCTGTGTATTATGTGATTCTGATGTTTTCAGATAAAATCTAAATAAAGTAAGCACTATATTTTGAAATTCCCATGAGGATCAAGGATAGTTTCCTCTTCTATTTTAATTATGCTTTTTTGCTGGTGCTCTATTTTTATATTTCCACAGACTTTGCATTGATACTATCCACTTTGTTGATAAGCAAAATCTCTACTGTCTTTATGATTTTTTTCCCCAAAAGCTCAGTTTTGTAGAGGGTTTTAAAACATTGGCAGTATTTTTTGACAAAGTTTCCAAGAATAAACAGTGGAAATGATAGTGTCTTCAAGAAATGGTGTTAGGAAAACTGGATATCAACATGTGAAAGAATGAAAATAAATTCTTATTTTACACTACACACAAAAATTAACTTCAAATGGATTAATGGCTATGTAGGACTTGAAAGTCTAAAATCTCCAAAATAAAATATAGGGGAAGAGATGTATGGCATTAGCTTTGATTTCTTAGGTATGACATAAAAATCATAGGCAATGAAAGCAAAGACAGCCAAATGGAACTTCATTAGTTTCAAAGCTTCTGCACAGCAAAGGAAAACTCAGAAGAAGAAAAGGGCAATGCACAAAATGGGGGAAAATATTTACAGATCATAACTTTGTTGAGTAATTAATATCTAAAATGTATAATGAACTTTTACATCTCAATAGCAAAAAAAAAAAAAAAAAAAAAAAAAGAAAGAAAATAAAATAAAAAACACAAACAACTCTCCCTTTAAAGAAGCAAAGGACTTGAACAGGCATTTCCAAAGAAACCATACAAACTTGTCCCTGGTATATAAAAAAATATTCTCAACATCACTCAGGGAAATTGAAGTCAAAATCATAATATTATCTCATATCTGTTAAAATCACTATTCTGAAGAAAACAAAAAATAAGTATTAATCTTAGTATTAACCTTGGAATCCTTGTACATTATTGGTGGGAATGTAAAATAGTACAACCACTATGGAAAATAGTATGGCAGCTCTTCAAAAAGTTAAAAGTAGAGATCCTATGAGATGAGATATCAATTACAGAAAAAAACTAAAAATCATAAACACGTGGAGATCAAACAATATGTCTAAAAAATGAACAGGTTACTGAAGTAAAAAATGAAATTAAAAATTTCCTAGAAACAAGCAAAAATGAAAACATGACAACTAAAAATCTATGAGTTGCAACAAAAGCAGTTCTAAGAGGGAAGTTTATAGCAATACAATCCTGCTGCAAGAAACAAGAAAAATATCAAATAGACAACCCAAGTTTACTCCTAAAACAACTGGAAAAACAGCAACAACAAAACAAAATTAGCAGAAGGAAACAATCATAAAGAGAGCAGAAATAAATGAAAAATAAATGAAAGAAATATAGTAAAGATTAATCAAACTAAAAGCTGGTTCTTTGAGAAGATGAACAAAATTTACAAACTTTTAGGCAGACTCATCAAGAAAAAAGAGAAGAATCAAGACAACAAAGTTAGAAATGAAAAAGGAGAGGTTACAGCAGATAAGGCAAAAATACAAAGGATTATAAGAGATTATTAAGAGCAGCTATGTGGCAATAAAATAGATAACTTGGAAGAAATGGACAGATTCTTAGAATAGTTCAATCTTCCAAGACTGAACCAAGAAGAGATAGAAATTATGAACAACTCAATTATAAACACTGGAATCAAAGCTATTATAAAAATTCTCCCCAAACACAAAAAGTCCAGGACCAGATAGCTTCATAGGTGAATTCTATCAAACATTTAGAGGAGAGCTAATACCTATCCTTCTAAAATTCTTTCAAAAAATTGCAGAGGAAAGAACACTTCCAAATTTATTCTATAAGGCCACCATTACCCTGATATCAAAACCAGACAAAGACAACACACAAAAAAGAAAACTACAGGCCAATATCACTGATGAACATAGATGCAAAAATCCTCAACAAAATTCTAGTAAACAGAATTCAACAAACATTAAAAGCTGATACTCTATGATCAAGTTGGCTTTTTTCCAGGGATGCAAGCATTCTTCAATATATGCAAATTAATCAGTGATACACCAAATTAACATATTGAATGATAAAAACCAAATGATAATCTCAATAAATGCATAAAAAACCTTTAACAAAATTCAGCATCCATTTATGATTAAAACTCTACCAAAAATGGCATAGAAGGAACCTACTTCAACATAGTAAAGGTCATATGATAAGCCCATGGCAAACATTATTCTCGGTAGTGAGAAAATCAAGAAAAGCAAAAGCATCAGGAATAAACAAGGGTGTCCACTGTCTCCACTATTATTCAACATAGTTTTGGAAGTCCTAGCTACACCAATCAGAGAGTAAAATGAAATGAAAGGAATCATGATTGGAAAAGAAGTAAAGCTCTCACCATTTGCAGGTTGACATGATACTATATATAAAAAACCCTAAAGATATTATCAGAAAATTACTAGAGCTAATCAGTGAATTTATCAAAGTTGCAGGATACAAAATCAATATGCAGAAATAATTTGAATTCCTATATACTAACAATGAATAATCAGAAAGAGAAGTTAAGGAATCAATCCCATTCACGATTGCAACAAAAATAGTTAAATATTTAGGAATAAACCTACCTAAAGAGACAAAAGAACCATACACAGAAAATTCTAAGACACTGATGAAAGAAATCAAAGATGACATAAACAGGAGAGATGTTCCATGTTTCTGGGTAGGAAGAATCAATATTTAGAAAATGACTGTATTACCAAATGCAATCTACAGTTTGAATGCAATCCCTATCAAATTCCAACAGCATTTTTCACAGAACTAGGACAAAACATTTCACAAATCATATGGAAATACAAAAGACACTGAATAGCCAAAGCAGTCCTGAGAAAGAAGAATGGAGCTGGAGGAATCAGCCTACCCGACTTCAGATTATATTATAAAGCTACAGTCATCAAGACAGTATGGTACAGGCACAAAGACAGAAATATATGCCAAGGAACAATATAGAAAACCCAGAGAGAAACTCACATAGCTATGGATACCTTATTTTTGATGGAATAAGCAAGAATACACAATAAGGCAAAGAATATTAAATAGGGCTTCTTCAATACATGCTGCTGGGAAAACTGGAAAGATGCATGCAAAACAATGAAATTAGAACACTTTCTAACACCATACACAAAGATAAACTCAAAATAGATTACAAACCTAAATGTAATACCAGAAACTATAAAACTCTTAGAGGAAAACATAGGCAGAACACTTGATGATATAAATCAAAGCAAGATTCTCTATGACCTACTTCCTAGAGTAATGGAAATAAAAACAAAAGCAAACAAGTGGGAACTAGTTAAAATTAAAAACTTTTGCACAGTGAAGCAAACTATCAACAAGGCGAAAAGACAACCCACAGAATTGGAGAAAATAATATAAAATGAAACAACTGACAAATGATTACTTTCCAAAATGTACAAGATGCATAGTTCAGTTCAGTCTCTCAGTCATGTCTGACTCTTTGTGACCCCATGGACTTGAATGTGTCAGGCTTCTTTACTGTACCTATTAATTATATATATATAATATATATATATAATTATATTATATATAATATATAATTATTAATATATATAATAATATTATAATGTAAAAATATATATTTTATTTTTTATATATATATATATATATATATATATATATATATATATCCTGCTATTATTCCAAAATAGTATTAATATTCTCCTGCAACCAAGGTTTCATCATTATGATGATCTTGATTGCTCAAATTTAGAATGATGTCTCTTCTCTACTTTCATTCTAATATGTCTATTATCTTCTCAAATTAAAAAAAAAATAACAAGCAAACAAACAAACAAAAACTCTTCCTTTCACTAACTTCCTACCCATCAAGTCATTAGCTACTTTCAGTTCAGCTTATTTCAATCTCTCAGTAGTGTCCAAATCTTTGTGACCCCATGGACTGCAGCTTCCCTGTCCATCACCAACTCCCGGAGCTTGCTCAAACTCATGTCCATCGAGTCTGTGATACCAATCAACCATCTTATCCTTTGTCATCCCTTCTCCTGACTTCAATCTTTCCCAGAATCAGGGTCTTCTCCAATGAGTCAGTTCTTCACATCAGGTGGCCAAATTATTGGAGTTTCAGCTTTAGCATAGCCCTTCCAATGAATATTTAGGACTAATTCCCTTTAGGATTGACTGGTTTGATCTTGCAGCCCAAGGGACTCTCAAGAATCTTCTGCAGCACCACAGTTCAAAAGCATCAGTTCTTCAGTGTTCAGCTATCTTTGTTGTCCAGCTCTCACATCCACCCATGACTAATGGAAAAACCATAGTTTTGTCTAAACAGACCTTTTGTGGCAAAGTGATGTTTCTGCTTTTTAGTATACTGTCTATGTTGGTCCTAACTTTTCTTCCAAGGACCAAGTGTCTTTTAATTTCATGGCTGCAGTCACCATCTGCAGTGATTTTGGAGCTGAAGAAAATAAAATCAGTCAGTATTATTTGTTTCCCCATCTATTTGTCATGAAGTGATGGGACTGGATGCTATGATCTTTGGCTTTTTAATGTTGGTTTTTAAGCCAACCTTTTCACTCTCCTCTTTCATTTTCATCAAGAGACCCTTTAATTCCTCTTCTCTTTCTGCCATAAGGGTGGTACCATCTGCATATCTGAAGTTATTGATACTTCTCCTGGTAATCTTGATTCCAGTTTTTGTTCATCCAGTCCAACATTTTGCATGATGTGTTCTGCATATAAGTTAAATAAGCAGGGTGACAAGATACAGCTTTGATATATTCTTTCCCAATTTTGTACCAGTTCACTGTTCTATGTCCAATTCTAACTGTTCCATGTCTGGTTGTAAGAATCAGCTCATATAATTCAATACCAGGAAAACAAATAACACAAACAAAAGGTGGCAAAAAACCTAAACAGACATTTCTCCAAAGAAGACATACAGATAGCTAACCAATACATGAAAAGATGCTCAACACTACTTTCTATTTGAGAAATGCAAGTCAAAACTATAATAAGTTATCACCTCACACTGGACTGAATGGCCATCATTAAACTGACTACACAAAATAAATGTTGGAGAGTGCATTGAGTAAAGGGAATACTCTTGCTCAGTTTGGTAATGCAAATTGGTACAGTCACTCTAGAAGACTATATGGAGATTCCTTTAAAAATTAGGAATAAAACCATGATATGATCCAACAGTCCCACTCCTAGGCATATGCTCTGAGGAAAACAAAGTTGAAAATGACACATGTACCTCAGTGTTCTGTAGCTCTATTTAAATAGGTAAAACATGGAAGTAACCTAGATATCCATCAACAGATGGATAAAGAAGTTATGGTACATATACACAATGGAATATTATCAGCCATAAAAAAGAAATGCATTTGAGTCAGTTCTAATGAGGTGGATGAACTAGAGCCTATTATACAGAGTGAAGTAAGTCAGAAAGAGAAAGAGAAATACCATATACTAATGTATATATATGGAATCTTGAATTATGATACTGATGAATTTATTTGCAAGGCAACAATAGAGAAATAAACAATGGAGAGACAGACTTATGGACATGGGAAGAGGGAAGGATAAGTTGAGTTGTATGGGCAGAGTAAAATGGAAACTTACATTACCATATGTAAAATAGATAGCCAATGAGAATTTGCTGTCTCAGGGAATTCAAACGGGCTCTTTTTCATCCTAGAGGAGTGGGATGGGGAGGGAGATGAGAGGGGGGTTCAAGAGGAAGGGAGGGCTGATTCATGTTGATGTTTGACAGAAAAGAAAATTATGTAAAGCAAGTATCCTTCAATTTAAAAATAAATAAAATTTTTAAAAAAGGAAAAATTAAAACTACCATATTATCCAGCAGTTCAATTCCTGGGTACATATCCAAAATAATAGAAATCAGGATCTTGAAGTGCTAATTACACACTGATATGCATATATCAGCATTATTCAAAATAGTCAAGACATGCAAACAATTAAATGTTAATCCAAGGATGAGTGGATTAAGAAAATTTGTATATACCTACAATAGAATATCATTCATCCTTAAAAGACAAGGAAATTCTGTCATATGCAACAACACAGATAAATGTGGAGGCTGCTATGCTAAGTGAATTCAGCCATCACAGAAGGACATTTCTATTTTATGAAAGAGCTCAGAGGCAAAATCACAGAAACAGACAGTAAAACTGTGCTTGCTAGGAGTTGGAAGAAATGGGATATGGGGAGTTCTTATTCAACTGGTATAAAGTTTCAGTTATGCAAGATGAATACATTCTAGAGATCATCCATTAAGTAATGTACACATAGTTAATATTTCAATATTATACACTTAGAAATTTGTTAGGAGGGTAGATTTCATGTAAAGTATTCTTAACACTTAACAGAGTCCCTTGGACAGCAAGAAGATTAAATCAGTCAATCCTAGAGAATATCAACTCTGAATATCCACTGAAAAGACTGATGCTGAAGCTGAAACACCAATACTTTGGCCACCTGATGTGAAGAACTGACTCATTGGAAAGACCCTGATGCTGGGAAAGATTGAGAGTAGGAGGAGAAGGGGGTGACAGAGGATGAAATGTTTGGATGGTTGGTGATGTCATCACCAATTCAATGGGCATGAGTTTGAGCAAACTCTGGAAGATAGTGAAGGACAGGGAAGACTGGTGTGCTGTGGTCCATGGGGTCACAAAGAATCTGACATGACTTAGCGATTAAACAAAAACAAATTCTTAGCACACACACATACACACACAAAATCAAAGAAACAGGATAAAACTTTTGAAGATAATGGGTATGTTTACCAACTCAATTGTGGTGATGGCTTCACTAGAGTAGGCATATCTTTGGACTCATCAAATTGAATATATTACATATGCCCAGTAGTTGTGTATCAATTATTGGTCAATGAAGTTTAAAAAAGCAAAGATTCTCTGAATGAATAAACATAAATAATTTCTTGATACCCTTTGTTAATATATGGCATACTTTAGGTCCAATAAGCACCAACAGAAAGAACAGTAATTTTTTATTGAGGGAAAAATTTTGTATTTGAGATTATGACTTACTGATTCTATCTAAATATATATTTATCTCTGTATCTTTCTCTATTTTGACAAATAAAACAATTTTCTTTTAGTTTTAACAAAATTTACCACCAGTTTGGGGAACAGAGAATAGTTCAGAAAGATGAAACCATTTTGCAGTGTGCAATCTTACCCCTCTGTTTCTGTTTCTCCTGCAGACCACTTTCTGTTCATATTCAAGATGTATTATTCAGTTGATGTGCCATGCCTGCTGACAAGTTTATGCACTTTCTTCTAGCTATTGTTTTATTCCTGACATGTGTCATCATCTGACAAACTGGTGATGAGTCACCAAAAATGAATTCAAATATACCACGCCTGGTGAATCTCTCTCATCGTACACTTAGATAGTGTCACTCCTTCTTTTGTATACCTATTGTTTACAAAATCTTACAATGTACTTATCCTTTTACCTCTCCTATGATAATGTGAACCCTCAAGGAGTGGAATGACAATAAACTTCATCTTTATTTTCCTTGATTAGGGATGGCAACAGAAATACACATATGCATACAGAGAGCATATTGCTTTGCCCATAGTGTTCATTCTTCTGTAATTCTATTTTTGTGTTCTCAAACATTTAGGCATATTTGGATTATCTGCAGGCTTTTTAAAAGCATGGATACTTCACCATGAAAGGACACTTAACCATGAAGGGTTAAAAAGACAATCCACAGATAATACTTTGAGAATCACAGGTGGCATACACTAAACATTTGAATAAATGCAAGTCTCCATTGAAGCATAAGATAAAATAGGCCAGGCATTTAAATCAAGGGAGGGTCAGATAAATTCAAACTGCATTTTTAATGAAACTTTTGTGGCAACTCTCTTCTACCACTGGGTATTATTTTTAATAGCATTTGCTGATTTTGTGATAAATGACAAGGGAAGGTTTTCCTTTTCTTCATATACAGACTTCAAATTCATGAAAGTGGATAATTAATTCCCCATAAAGAGCAGGCAGAAATCTTTTCACATATGCGTGTATTTTTTTTGAAGCCTTATGTGTCCAATAAGCCTCACATTCCTTCTTTCCTGTTTGTGTCAATAAAAGGTGAGTGAGCTTTGATGCCTCTGAAACCAAATCTGCCAAGATAGTGAACTGTGACTGCAGGTGATGCTGTCTATCTCCGTGACATATCAAACTGATAGTCTTCCTGCCTGTCTATCTATCTACACATTTAGATGGCTTTGACAAGCATGCTATTTTAGCAAGAAACAATACAAAGAGGAGAAAAAATACCCTTCACTGTATTTAAGCCTCAGGCTTCTCAGGGCTTGAGCCTGAGGAAATTGCATTCTTCTTCATAGAATGTAATTGTTGTCTGGGATGAAATTTCTAATAGACAGAATTATTTTCAATTACATTGAGTTAGACATGACTTAAAGGTGGAATTTTATATTAAGTAGATAACTGATGGTTGTTATTACAGGAAAAAGACACACAAGCACTAGGAATAGCAAATGAAATGAATTGAATAGAGTAAGTGAAATGTAATCTAACATTCAGAGTAAAGGGGTAGTCTACATGCCACTGCCCTTTGGAGCATTTTGGCTGCCTTTGCAATGAGCAGTATAGAGCTGGAAAAAGAAGATTCTGATGGTTTTATTTTTAATTGCATTTGTTTAGGGATTTTTACATTCGTGACTTGACTCTGCTTTGATTTGCTTTTTTTTTCTTTTTTATCATAGCCTTGCTTTCAAAACTTTTAAACTTTGAATTACATAACTTTTAAAGCTGCTAAACTAAAGCTTTATATGCTTTGGCAAATTATAAAGCTCTTGAACAACAGACTGGTTCCAAATAGGAAAAGGAGTATGTCAAGGCTGTATATTGTCACCCTGCTTATTTAACTTATATACAGAGTACATCATGAGAAACGCTGGGCTGGAAGAAGGACAAGCTGGAATCAAGATTGCCGGGAGAAATATCAATAACCTCAGATATGCAGATGACACCACCCTTATGGCAGAGAGTGAAGAGGAACTAAAAACCCTCTTGATGAAAGTGAAAGAGGAGAGTGGAAAAGTTGGCTTAAAGCATAACATTCAGAAAACTAAGATCATGGAATGTGGTCCCATCACTTCATGGAAAATAGATGGGGAGACAACGGAAACAGTGTCAGACTTTATTTTTCTGAGCTCCAAAATCACTGCAGATGGTGACTGCAGCCATGAAATTAAAAGATGCTTACTCCTTGGAAGGAAAGTTATGATCAACCTAGATAGCATATTAAAAAGCAGAGACATTACTTTGCCAATAAAGGTCCATATTGTCAAGGCTATGGTTTTTCCAGTGGTCATGTATGGATGTCAGAGTTGGACTGTAAAGAAAGCTGGTCGCCAAAAAATTGATATATTTGAATTGTGATGTTGGAAAAGACTCTTGAGAGTCCCTTGGGCTGCAAGGAGATCCAACCAGTCCATCCTAAATGAGATCAGTCCTGGGTGTTCACTGGAAGGACTGATGCTGAAGCTGAAACTCCAGTACTTTGGCCACCTCATGTGAAGAGTGGACTCATTGGAAAAGACCCTGATGCTGGGAGGTATTGGGGGCAGGAGGAGAAGTTGACGACTGAGGATGAGATGGCTAGATGGCGTCACTGACTCGATGGGCATGAGTTTGAGTAAATTCCAGGAGTTGGTGATGGAAAGGGAGTCCTAGCGTGCTGCTATTCATAGGGTCACAAAGAGTTAGACATGACTGAGAGACTGAATTGAAATGAACTGAAGTGAACTGAAAGTTCTTGTCATGACATTTTTGTTCATTCTTATATTTATATATTTTTCAAATAATTAGAATTTCATAGATACTTTATAGCAACAAGGGTATCACAGAATATTAGTTATTTGGTTTTTGCTACTAATATGCCCATTGTCATATTATTTTTTTCTATAATTTAATGAAGAATTATGGATAACTCACTGCAGTGTCTTATAAGTTTTAGAAAAACTATTTTAATTAAGCATAAAATGTCTAAATAATTGGTAAAAGTCTTGGCTCTCTAGATATAAAAATCTAATTAACTTAAATATTTGTATAATTGAATTTTAAGATAGTTAAAATTTGGTTGGTTAATAACTGTTCTCTGTATCTTCAAGCCTTTTCAGTCATTCAAGAAAACATCTTACTATTTATGTCAAGAAATAGCTTTCAAAAAATGAATCATTCCAAGTTTGGTTCCATATCAACACACTAAAAATATTCTAATTGTTTTCAAAATGGGTAATGTTGCTATAGAGATAATTCAGAAATATTTTTACTCTGAAGTTTTGACATATGTACCACATTTTTATCCATTTCATGTGTAAAATCAAATGCATAATCTATTTTCTGAAAAATAATCCCTGCTGAATTTATTCAATTAAGTATATACTTGAAGAGCAAAATGTATAATATTTTTAACATGTATTGTTTACTTATAAAAATTATTAACATTTTATCATCATGATTAATCATTGTTTAAAGTACATATTAATAATGTGTTTTAAAATTAAGCTAATATTTAAAATTTAAAATGAAGTTAATATTCCCAAGGAAAATTGATAAAATATGAATACTAAATAAAAAGGACTACATTACATTTCTGTGTCTTCTCATGATTCACAATTTCACTAATTACAGAGCATCCAGTTCAGTTCAGTTCAGTCACTCACTCATGTCTGACTCTTTGCAGCCCCATGAACTGCAGCACACCAGGCCTCCCTGTCTATCACCAACTCCTGAAACCTACTCAAACTATGTACATCACATCGGTGATGCCATCAACTGTCTCATCTGTCGCTCACTTCTGCTTTTGCCTTCAATCTTTCCCAGCATCAAGGTCGTTTCTAATAAGTCAGTTCTTTGCATCAGGTGGCCAAATTATTGGAGTTCCAGCTTCCGCATCAGTCGTTCCAATGAATATTCAGGACTGATTTCCTTTAACATGGACTGGTTGCATCTTCTTGCTGTCCAAGAGACTCACAAGAGTCTTCTCCAACATCACAGTTCAAAAGCATAGAGTCTTTGGCACACAACTTTCTTTACAGTCCAACTCAAACATCCATCAATGACTACTGGAGAAAACATAGCTTTGACTAGAAGGAGTTTTGTTGGCAAAATAATGTCTCTGCCTTTTAATATGCTGTCTAGGTTGGTCATAACTTTTCTTCCAAGGAGCAAGCATCTTTTAATTTCATAGCTGCAGTCACTATCTGCAGTGATTTTGATAAGATATCCATAGCTGTGTGGATTTATCTGTGGACTTTCTATTTTGTTCCATTGATCTGTATTTCTGTCTTTGTGCTGGTACCATACTGTCTTGATGACTGTAGCTTTGTAGCATAGTCTTAAGTCAGGCAGATTGATTCCTCCACTTCCATTCTTCTTTATCAAGATTGCTTTGGCTATCCAAGCAGGATGGTGGCTATGGAAGTCATAGACCACTAAGGAGTGTTTTTGTTGAATCAACTTACCCTGAAAATGAATGGCACTGGAGCATTGGGCCCATCCTCTGCCATCACAGAGAAAAATCAAATAAATAACCTAACTTTACACCTATAGCAACTAGAAAAAGAAGAAAGGAAGAACCCCAAGGTTAGTAGAAGAAAAACAAATTATAAAAATTAGGGCAGAAAGAAGTGAAAAAAGAAATAAAGAAGGCTATAGCAAAAACTAACAAAACTAAAAACTGGTTCTTGGAGAAGCTAAGCAAAATAGACAAAACATTAGCCAGACTAATCAAGAAAAAAAGGGAGAAAAATCAAATCAACACAATTATAAATTAAAATGGAGAAATCACAACAGACAACACAGAAATACAAAAGCTCATAAGAGACTACTATTGGCAATTATATGACAATAAAATGGACAACTTGGAAGAAATAGATGAATTCTTAGAAAAGTATAACCTTCCAAAATTGAACCAGGAAGAAATAGAAAATATTAACAGATCCATCACAAGCTTGGAAATTGAAACTTAATAAAGAATTTTCCAACAAACAAAAGCTCAGGATCAGATGACTTCACAGGTGAATTCTACCAAAAATTTAGAGAAGAGTTCACACCTATCCTACTCAAACTCTTGCATAAAATTGCAGAGGAAGGTAAACTTCCAAATTCATTCTATGAGGCCACCATCACCCTAATACCAAAACCAGACAAAGATGCCACAAAAAAGAAAACTACAGGCCAATATCACTGATGAACATAGATGCAAAAATCCTCAACAAAATTCTAGTAAACAGAATCCAACAACATATTAAAAAGATCATACATCATGACCAAGTGGGCTTTATCCCAGAGATGCAAGGATTCTTCAATATTCACAAATCAATCAGTGTGATGCACCACATTAATAAATTGAAAGATAAAAGCCATTGGCTTTCTCAATAGATGCAGAGAAAGCCTTTGACAAAATTCAACATCCATTTATGATAAAAATCCTACAGAAAGCAGGCATAAAAGGAATATACCTGAATATAATAAAAGCTGTATATAATAAACTCACAGCAAACATTATCCTCAATGGTCAAATATTGAAAGCACTTCCCCTAAAGTCAGGAACAAGACAAGGGTGCCCACTCTCACCACTACTATTCAACATAGTTTTGGAAGTTTTAGCTACAGCAATCAAAGAAGAAAAATAAATAAAAGGAATCCAGATTGGAAAGAAAGAAGAAGCAAAACTCTCACTGTTTGCAGATGACATGATACTCTACATAGAAAACCCTAAAGAATCCAAAAAAAAAAAAATTAGAGTTAATCAATGAAACAGCAAATTTGCAGGGTATAATATTAATACAGAGAAATTCCTTTCATTCTGAGACACTAACAATGAGAAAACATAGAGAGAAATTAAGGAAACAATTCCATTTTCCATTGCGACAAAAAGAATAAAACACTTAGAAATAAATTTACCTAAGGAAACAAAAGACCTATATATATATAAAACTATAGAGCACTGATGAAAGAAATGAAAGATGACACAAATAATGGGAGAAATATACCATGTTCATGGATCAGAAGAATCAATATAGTGAAAACGAGTATACTGCCCAAAGTAATCAACAGATTCAATGTGCTCCCTATTAAGCTATCATCAGTATTTTTCAGAGAACCAAAACAAACAATTCCACAATTTGTACAGAAATACAAAAAACCTTGAATGTTGATTTTTAAGCCAAATTTTTCACTCTCCTCACTCACTTTCATCAAGAGGATCTTTAGGTCTTCTTCACTTTCTGCCATGAGGGTGATGTCACATGCATATCTGAGGTTATGGATATTTCTTCCAGAAATCTTTATTTCACCTTGTGCTTCATCCAGCCTGGTATTCCATATGATGTACTCTGCATATAAGTTTAAAAAGCCACAAACTAATATACAGCCTGGACATACTCCTTTCCCAATTTTGAACCAGTCTGTTGTTCCATGTCCAGTTCTAACTGTTCCTTCTTGACCTACATACAGATTTCTCAGGAGGCAGGTCAGGTAGTCTGATGTTCCCATCTCTTGAAGAATTTTACACTGTTTTGATCCACAGAGTCAAAGGCATTGGTGTAGTCAATAAGTCAAAAGTAGACATTTTTCTGGAACTCTCTTACCTTTTTGATGATCCAATGGATGTTGGAAATTTGATCTCTGGTTCCTCTGCCTTCTCTCAATCCAGCTTGAACATCTGGGAGTTCATGGTTCATGTATTGCTGAAGCCTGACTTGGAGAATTGTAAGCATTACTTTGCTAGCATGTGACATAAGTACAATTGTGCAGAAGTTTGAACATTCTTTGGCATTGCCTTTCTTTGGAATTGGAATGAAAACTGATCTTTTCCAGTCCTGTGGCCATACTGCTGAGTTTTCCAGGTTACTGACATAATGAATGCAGCACTTTCACAGCATCATCTTTTAGGATCTGCAATAGCTCAACTGGAATTCCATCACCCCCACTAATTTTGTTTGTAGTGATGTTTCTTAAGGCCCACTTGACTTTGCATTTCAGGATGTCTGACTCTAGGTTATTAATACACCATCATGAAGATGTGTCATGTCTTCATGGGTCATGAAGATCTTTTTTGTTTAGCTTTTCTGTGTATTCTTGTCATCTCTTAATATCTTCTGTTTCTGTTAGGTCTATACCATTTCTGTCATTTATTGTGCTCATGTTTACATGAAATATTCCCGGGGTATCTCTGATTTTCATGAAGAGATCTCTAGTCTTTTTCATTCTATTGATTTCCTCCATTTCTTTACATTGATCACTGAGGAAGGCTTTCTTATCTCTCCTTGCTATTCTTTGGACTGAATTCAAATGGGTATATCTTTCTTTTCCCCTTTGCCTTTAGCTTCTCTTCTTTCCTCAGCTATTTGTAAAGCCTCCTTAGGCAACATTTTTACATTTCTTTTTTGGGGGGATGGTCTTGATTTCTGCCTCCTGTACAATGAACTTCTGTCCATAGTTCTTCAGGCACTCTGTCTATCATGTCTAATCCCTTGAATCTATTTTTCATTTCCACTGTATAATCCTTGATTTGATTTAGGTTATACCTGAATGGTATAGTAGTTTTCCCTACTTTCCTCAACTGAAGGCTGAAACTGGCAATAAGGAGATCATGACCTGAGCCACACTCATCTCCTGGTCTGTTTTTACTGACTGTATAGAGGTTCTCCATCTTTGGCTGCAAAGAATATAATCAGTCTGATTTTGGTATTGACCATCTGGTGATGTCCATGTTTAGAATCTTCTCTTGTGTTTTTGGAAGAGGGTGTTTGTTATGACCAGCTTGTTGTCTTGGCATAATTCTCTTAGTATTTGACCTGTTTCATTTTGTACTCCAAGGCCAAATATGCCTGTTACTCCAGGTAGCTCTTGACTAGAATAGATGTAAGATGGAGGAGGTATAGGATGGAGAGACTACTTTCTCTCCCAGAAATTTATCAAAAGATCATTTTAATGCTGAATAACTTCCACAAAACAACTTTGAACACTGGTGGAGGACACCAGGCACCCAGAAAGGCAGCCCATATTCTTTGAAAGCAGATATCACAAAATATAAAGACAAAAATTAGATAATAGGGACAATAGCTGTCCTGGAGAGGGAGTTGTGAAGAAGTTTCCATAGAGTAGGAAACCCTCTCACACGTGAGTCTGTGGGGGGTTTTGGAATCTCATAAAGCAATAACCTGGAGAAATAAAATAAATTAAAAAAAAATAAACCCACATAATACATGTGTAACCACAACTGTGGAAGAGAGCTTTCCTGCGAAAGGCCCTAATCTAACAACATAATATGCAACCTGACCAGCTAACAGAACAAAGGATTGAATGGATACCAAAGGACAGCTAGGAGGCTGCATATTAGCTCCTCCCCACTGAGAGGCAGCGAGTCAGCCTTGTGACAGCCAGGGCAGGAAGGCAAGGGGCTGCTACAATCTCAGCCCCAGAGACAGCGTCTTCCACCAAACTGTGAGCAGATTTCCAGCTGCTAACCATGTCTTTTGGAGATCCTGGATTCTTGATATCCATCAAGAGAGTTGCAGCCTGAGATCAGCTCTCCAGAGGAGGCATACTGCACAGCTGAGATGGTGCTCTTGTGGCACACCTGGGAAACTGAGCAGCCAGGACAGAGGAGAAAATTAAGATGCATGGCTCACCTGGGACAGTGTGCTCACCAAGCCCCTGGTCGCCTAAGATGATCAGACCTGGGAAAGGCACAAAACACATGCTCAACCCATGGAGACTGAGCCAGAACTGTGTCTGAGTGTCTCCTGTGGAGATACAGGTGAGCAGTGTCCTGCTGTATGGTCTCTGGTTGCAGCAGACCTAGGTATGAAATAAGCCCTCTTGGAGGAGGTTGCCATTAACCCTACCATAGAACTACCAGAGCTTACTCAGGACTGAGGAAACAGACTCTTGTAGGACACAAACAAAACCTTGTGTGCACCAGGATCCAAGAGAAAGGAGCAGTGTCCCCACAAGAACTGACCCAGACATGCCCATGAGTGTCCAGGAGTCTCTGGCAGAGGCATGGGTCGGCAGTGGCCTGCTGCAGGATTGGAGGCCCTGAGGGAAGCAGTGCACCATGGGGCCTTTTGAAGGAGGTCACCATTATCTTCCTAACCTCTACCATAGTTCAGTCTCAGCTCAAGCAACAGGGAGGGAACACAACCCCACCAATCAACAGAATATTGGATTAAAGATTTACTGAACATGGCCCCACCCATCAGAACAAGAGCCAATTTTCCCCTCAGTTAGTCTCTCCCATCAGAAAGCTTCCATAAGCCTCTTATCCTTGTCCATCAGAGGGCAGACAGAATGAAAATCACAATCACAGAAAATTACAGAGGGCTAGATAATTGAAAGGATTCACTAGGATTCAGAGATTTATGAACATATAGTGCCAGCATTAGTTGCTCACTTGTGTCCGACTCATTGGGACCACCTGGACTATAGCCCACCAGGCTACTCTGTCCATGTAATTCTCCAAGCAAGAATACTGGAGTGGGTTGCCATTACTTTCTCCAGTGTATTGTCCTGACCCAGATATTGAACTTGGGTCTTCTGCATTGCAGGCCAATTCTGTACTATCTGAGCCACCTGGAAATTCCATATAACACTCTTACAAATGTAAATAACAAACAAGATGAGAAAGAAAATGCAGACAGTCATGGAAATGCCCAAATGTCTGTATGTACAGAAGCTAGTGTTCTTTCTTAGCTGCAAGGAACATATGTTGAGTGCTGAACCATCAAGAAATATGCAACATATTTCAGCTTCAGGGAGTTCAGGCATGAGTTTACTGAGGTATATTTGTATTTCATTGTTCAAGAAGTTACAGAGACCTACTTTGTAAGTGGTTAAGCCAGGTGCAAATTATCCATTTAAACTCCAATGGAGATTTAAATTTTTAACAGTGCATTCTTTCTAAATTACTAGCTAGGACATCTCATCCTTATCTTTTTCAGGGGTAAGTACCAGTTCTCAAGGCATATCTAGGGGAAAATATAGAGCTATGGTAGTCCCAGTGGTAAAATAATTCTTTTATTTACCACACAAGCCATTTAAGACCTCTCTGGCTTAATATCCTTAGTACTTATATTTTAATATTATAATGAAGTCAAGTTTTCCAACATACATTTATGAGGATAAACTTCTATTAGCAACTAGCAATTTCTTTTTCTTTTTTGTTTTTAAACTTTTTATTTTATATTGGAGCATAGCTGATTAATAATGTTGTGATAGTTTCTGGTGCATAACAGGGAGACTCAGCCACATATATATAGGTATTCATTTTCCCCAAAACTTCCCTCTCATCCAGGCTGCCACATAAGATTGAGCAGAATTCTCTGTGCTATATAGTATGACTTTGTTGCTTATCCATTTTAAATATAGCAGTGTGTACATATCTATTGCAAACTCCCTAACTACTCCTTTCCCTATCCTTCCCACCTGGCAACCACAAGTTCAGTCTCTAAGGCTGTGAGTGCAACTAGCAATTTCTTCTTATACTCTGACTTTCTCAGCAACCCCAAATGACCTCTTTCCAGTCGGGTAAAATCAGAAGTGTTCTTCCTTGCTCTCTAAGCTGAGTTTTTGAAAGTCTACCTAATGCAAAGTAAACAAAACAAAACAAAACCTTAAAGGCAACCATTCCAACTTTATTTTTATCCATTCTGTTGTGTTGCACACACAGAGTCTCCTCTTTCTCTTTCCTTCTCATATGCTATATTTCTTGTCTTTAAATGCCTAGAGGATAAGAGATGTAGATGTTGCATATAATTTAAATAAGATGAACTGGAAATTTGGGGAAAATATGTTGATTTTCTCAAATATGTTACTTTCCTTTTTATCTTTTTTGACAATATACAAAGTATTTTGCTTCTACCATTGCAAGGTTAGCAATCATTATAATATTCCTTTCCATCTGTATAAACTAAATATTTTCCCTCAACTATCCAAATATATTTACTAGATTTCAATTTAGCACTTGCCAATATTTAAGCCTATCACTCTATACTTTAAAGTGCTTCTTTTTATAGAGGGAGACAGAAAAATTTATGTGATAGAATATATATATATATATAAATGATATGATAGAGATCATACATGAGTTCTTGTGATGGTTTTTAATTGAAATATTCAAAAATAAAAGTCAAAACATGAAAATAAAATACACACATTTAAAATAATATTAGGTTGGCTTTGATATATATTAATATGTGTATGTGTGTGTGTGCTTAGTCATTTAGTCATGTCTGAATTTTTGTGACCCCATAGAGTGTATTAAATTATATTAGTTAAAAACAAAGAAATTGTAACAAAGATAGCTGATAAATTCAGTTGCAAAGATCTTATCTATAAAATTTATACAAATACATCCATAGTTCTTCTTATAATTTTTTATCTTTTTTAAAATTCTATTTTCTTCCTTGGGTCATAATTATATCATTCAGAAATTTTGAGTGACATATTTACACACATAATTTGACATATGTGTATTTGTAATTAAATAAACAGAATTTTTACTTTTGTAAAATAAAAATTAGTTATTAGTTATGATAGTAATTTGACATGATCTCTTGATAATATCAACAAAAAATATTAATGAAATTAAAGCAGCTAAAATATAAATCAAAAACTTTGAACTTGATGACTGCAAAATAGCATAGCACTTTTAATAAGCAATCCAGATTAAATAAATAATAATAAGCAATCCAGATTATCATAATTTGGTAATCCTTACTACCATTATGATAATAAAGTTTGATATTCTTGATTTTTTAATGAAGAAAGTTGCATTTACTGAAATATTATGTGCAAAAAGTAATTTTGGTTTACCTAAACTGAAATACCTTATGTCTTGAACAATTAATCATGGAAAGTGAAGGTGGATACTATTCCAAGTTGAGAAAAGAAGTAATTCCAGAGGCCCAAATTTACATTTCAAAAACCAAACGTTGGTGGAGTTTCTGTAGTAAACTGGCTAAAAAAAAAAAAATAGAATAAGGTAATTTGAAAAGAGGATTATATAGGCCAAAATATGTAAAATCTTACAGGCCATAATAAGAATCTGTAATATTTCCAAGTGTGGTAAATAGAACTAGAATAAAGGAAAGAGGAAGGAAGCAGTCACAATAGTCTAAGCAAGAAATGTGACTTGAACTTAGTCATCTTCATTTTGTAAATGTTCATATCAGAAAATTGGTATCTTTTATCTATTTATTTATATTATATATTTATTATATTGACTTTAGCAATGTTTTAATAATACATATATCATGCATTTTCATTATTCTGTGTAATTTAAATGCAATGGATTTTTTAGGGTGATATCAAATATGTTTAGATTTAAAATATATTTGCCTAAAACACATTCTTATTAGAAAATAGCAAAGTCCAAATGCTCAAATATCAGAGTACAGCTTAGGCTGCTAAACTCTCCTCTCATGCTGAAAATGTCTTCAATTATATGTCATCAAGAAATCAAAGATGAATTATTTGCATTAGTGAAGTTATTCATGATATACATATTTCTTTACCATATTAATATATATGTTTCCTCTTGCTCTTGCTCTATTCCTTCAAACTGAACCAAAGATAAAATTCATCACATAATTAAAACTTTTTTTTTCTGAAAATTCTGTTACACATAGAACACAAATGGTAAAGGATAAATAGAGAAAGTTTTCCACAATTTTTTAATTAAAATTCTTATTGTCTTGAATTATAATTTGAAATTTCTCATCTGTTCATTGACCTGGATTCATGACAACTTTTCATTGTCATAGACTGCAACTTGAAATTGTTGTAATTTTACATCAAATATTTAAAAGCTTCAAATCAACATAAATCTAACAATTATATTTACAATAAAATCAACATGGTTTAATGCCTAGATAGAGACACTATGTTAAATCGTAGCTCATGCTGACTTAAAAGTTTAACCTCCTAACATTTCCTGGAGCATAATATAATTTACAGATTCTTTCATGTAGTACTAAAATTTCTCAATAATTTTAAATAGGATACAAATTCTTAGTGTTTTTTAATGTATTTGAAAATATATTTAATATATATACTGCAGTAAAATTTGCTGGCAAAATAAAAAAAATATAATTTCACTATTTTTTAAAATGCATGAAATTTATTTTCATAATCTACAGATTTATTGTTCAAAACTGGGAACAGTTTGTATATTCCAATTTAGAGATCGCATAAGTCTTAACTATTAATTATAAGCATTACAAGTAAAAGTCAGGAATATCATTTTTATAGCTCTTTAATATGTATTAAATAATCTTTGAGAAAAATGTTTTTCATATATTGTTAAGCAGTTTTTATTTATAACACCCAAGAATTTGGGGGGAATAGCAGCTAATAATATGCTAATCAGCTGAGATTTAAACTAATTGTAAAACTTTAGAAAATGCCATATTTCCTGTATTTATAGATATGTTGGGGAAAATAATTTTACACTTCACTTTATGTACTATGCATACTTAGTGATAATGAGGACTTCTGGTTACTATGGCAAAGTAAGCTGAATTAGGAGGACTGATTCTCTAATTAAAGACACACATAATGCTGTATTCAATACCACATAATATAGAGGAGAAAAAATAGATAAGAACACCATAGCTGCCAAAAATCAGTTTAGATGACCATAAATTGAAGCTGAGCAATTCAAAAGATATCAGAAGGCAATGAGACACTGATTTTAAAATTGAGATTTTAATTCTAGTATGCTAACAGAAGATAATTACTAGAGCCCTTCCAAAAGGGAAAGCGAAACTGAGTTGGAAACTGAGCTAATTGCATAAAGTAGATCAGCAAATCATTGTTACATCTGTGAAACAGGGATTATAAATTCTCTACTCACCATACTTTGGAAACTGTAAATAATCTTACTGAGCACAGACTCAGAGGTAGTCCAGGAAGAATTTTACTCTCCAAAAAAAATAATACAGAGCAGACTTAAGTAAACATATCTGCTGGACCCCAAATCTTACAAAATCTTACTAAATGCTAGGCTCAGTAATTTCAACCAAAGGCATTGATCTTAAAATATCATCAAGACTAGATAGCCCATGTGTATCTACACAACACAAGACGGATGGGTATTCTATCAAAACAAACTGATTGAAGCTATCAAGAAAAAAATATTACAAATTAACTAAGGAAGAACACCTTAAGAAGATGAAGACAGCTGACATACAAGTTGGACAATTTTCTTACAAAACATATGAAGCAACACAAAGATTTGAACAATTTTCCACAATAAAAATGTTTAAAATGTACCTAACACAAGGAAAGTAAGAGAAATTGTAAAGTAATTGCATGGCAGTAGAGAAAAGAATAGGCATATCGGAATAAAAAAATAATTATTTGAATGGGAAATTATGATAGACATGTTAGCAGTCAGGATAATTATATCTAACAAAGATTTTGTTTTTAGAAGATAGATCAAAGAAAAGTACATATACCTGAGAAGTGTCATAGGTATAAATTATGAAAGATAATTTGTTAAAATAGAAAATAAAGATACATGATAAATTGAAAATGGAGACAAAACAGTTTTAAAACACAACAGTAAATAATTGCTCATGATTAAAAATCATGAGTCATCTCCAGAGGATTAAAAAAATACTAATAAGCATGCATAATAATAATGGCACATACTAGTAAAAATTATGTGGATTACTCCAGATTGCTCATCCCTAAAATAAAACCTTAAAAATTATTAAAAAAAAATGGACTATTGATGAAAAAATAACTATCAGGAAATTTAATTATCATGTCTATAGGAAAATATTTCGAACTTACTATTATTCAACTAGTGTTATTGAATGAGGGTGAAATGATGTTTTCAGACATAAGAACTCAAATTAGCTTTTGAAATACCTATTATGCTATTGAAAATAAATTACAAGAATGTTGATGCTTAGATATTGCATATAAACTGTATATAAATATTAATGATTAATCTTTGAGGTTTAAAATTCCAACAGTAGACCATGAGAAGGTAAAACCTGGAGTTAAACCATTTTAAACAGTTTTGAATTTTTGAGCTACAAAAGTAAAATTATTGAATTTTTAGTATGTTTAGAACAGATATCAAACATTTACAGTTTCAACTAAAAGAGAAAGGAAAATAATAGAATGTCAATATAAAACCAGTAGAGGAAAAAAATTAAGAAGTGAAAAAAAACACTAAACCTCCTAAATATAATTAAAAAAAAGAAGGAAGATGAAAAAAATGTTTAAAAAGGAAGGTGTGATAAGTAAAATATTTGAAACATATGGATAGATCGCTAATCAAAATATGGAACTCCCTCTTAAAAGAGAGAACATTCTGCCTTTAATTCCCAAACAAATATCTTAAGAAAATATGTCATCATTTGATATTTTTAAGTTCATGTCTGCATATATAAGAGAAAATGTAAGTGAAAGCTAATGGATAAAAGCATCTTTGAGAGGAAAAAAATAATATTTTCTGTTTCTGAATAGAGCAGAGATATATTTTAAAGGCATTACAAACAAGAATTGTTAAACTCAGGGACCAATTTCTTCTGGAGATTCCATGGTGGTGGTAATTTAGTCACTAAGTCAAAGTCATGTCTGACTCTTCCAACCCTATGGACTGTAGCCTACCAGGCTCCTCTGTCCTTGGTATTCTCCAGGCAAGAATACTGAAGTGGGTTGCCATTTCCTTCTCCAGAGAATCTTCCTGACCCAGGAATCAATCCTGATTCTCCTGCATTGAAGGCAGATTCTTTACTGACTGAGCTACAGGGGAAGGCCATGAATCCCTTGAAATTAAACACTTTATACAATCTTCATGAATTGTATTTATGAATGCGTTTTGTTGTTTTTTTTTTTTTTTTTTTTTTTTTTTGCGTGTAAGTCTACAGTTCTTGTCAGGTTGTTTCATGAATTGTGGCTTCAACAAAAGGAACAATGATAGCTATAAATGCAATATTTGAAAAATCAGTGATTAATCTGAGACATATAACATTTAACTAAAGGAGATAGGGCCAGGTTATTCCAAAATAGAATCCTACATACCAGTGCCTCTCAAATTTTAAAGGTTTAGAGTATTCATGTTTAATATATTCTTCAGTTTTATTTAAGTTGCAATGCAGGAGACCCACGTTCAGTCTTTGCCTAGGGAAGATCCCTTGGAGAAGGAAATAGCTAGTTACTCCAGTATTCTTGCCTGGAAAATTCCAAGAACTGAGGATCCTGGTGGGCTACATACAATCAATGGGTCAGAGAGTCAGACACAACTGAGAGATTAACATTTTCATTTTCACTTTTAGAGTCATGGAGGATTGATTGGTTATCATTTGGTATAATTAAGTGTCCAGAAGAGGTCTTACAATAGTTTTACATAAATTCAATGGCAGTCAAAAATGTGAACAAAAAATAATTTCCACAATGAGAGAATTCTGATCTGTTTTTCTTCTGCTGCTGCTGGTAGTTGAGCTATCAAAGAAGATCACAGAAGATAAGGAGTATCAGTAAGCATATATGTTCACTTTCTGTTTATCTATCCAGTTAATAAATCTTTTCTTGAGACACTTCTAACTACCAGGCACTCTGAGGTGCCAAGGATAGATGTGAGTGAAAAAATGTTAGAGCTTCCCCCCATTTCCATGTGAATATACTAAGACAGATATTGCAGTTGTAAGTAGAAGTCTGATAATTTTGTTTAAACATCTAATGCATAGTTATTGTATGTTTATGGTTATTATTCCTTGGAGTTGTAAGTTTTAAAGTTATTTCTCCCTTAACTAATGTCTCAATTTATAAGCAAAACGTTGCCTCTTCTCACAAGCCTGAAAGTCAATCATGGACAAATCTTGTTTGTTTGTTTGTTTGTTCTTTTCTTCTTTTTCTCGCAGACCAGGATGCAGAATTGAGTGTGAGAATTCACTTGGGAGAAAGTGGGATAAGAAATTTTCTTTGATTCAGAGAATAGCAATAATAGATGCTACTGACATTTGTTGATCACTTAACGATGTCAGGCACAGAGCTAAAAGCCACATGTATATCATTAGTGAGACACAAGTAAATAACCACCCAGTGGAGAAAAGAAGAAGATACCTGGATCTGAACTTCGGAAATTGACTCCAGGGCCTCTGTTCCTTAGAACACTATAAGACTAAGAGTGGCAAATTAACCAGTCAACAACTGCCTTACAAAGAACAAGTTTTATTTTTAAATTTACAATTTTCTGAGTAATAGATATTTTGCTATTAGTAAAATATAGAATTAAGACACTAGAAAAATAAAATTAAAATACAAAATAGCTTAATTTCCTTTACATTTAGGAGAAACAGCTTTACTCTATCAAAAGGCAATAGAAATGAATCATAATTTATCTACATTTTTCAAATGATATAGAATTTAAATATATCTTGTCAAAGACTTATAACAAACAATTTGCAAATGTACACCAGCCCAGAGCTACACCTTTGAACAGCACTGAATTAAATCTATCCCTTTTAGTGGTGATTTATATATATATAATTTGCCCATTGAAGATAACTTGAGAGTTTTGAATCAAGAAAAATACATGTAAAATTGAGTAAGCCTTAAGATAAAAGGGAATCTGATTGGGGATATTTTACTAAGTATAAAGAGTTGATATTTTTTGCAATGATTTCCTCTGAGACACGTTTAATTTTAAATAATAGTTTAGAAAAAATTAATCAATACTTAGCTAAGAATAAAACAAGAATAAAGCATAGATTATTGCTGTTTTTTACTAGCTCCAACCTACACCTAAACTTGAGACAAAGTTATAAGGGCTGAGAAATTTACTCTTAAAACTAGACCGTGTGGTGAGAGAGGCAAGCCCAAATGAATATTCCAACTGAAAAGTCAAGTTCATTGAAACTACAACTGCGAAATATTTGCTTGCTATCTTTACTTTCTGGAGACAAGTGTGTTTGCTTTTAACAAGTGTAGACCATCTCCTGCAATATGTTTGTAATACAATATGTTTGTAACCCAAGAGCTCTAAAATGTAAAATCTTTAGTAGCCTTCTAGATGGTCTTCCTCACCAATGG
Organism: Hydropotes inermis; assembly: GCA_020226075.1. Taxonomy (NCBI): domain Eukaryota; kingdom Metazoa; phylum Chordata; class Mammalia; order Artiodactyla; family Cervidae; genus Hydropotes; species Hydropotes inermis. The sequence goes on from CM035276.1 coordinate 40,447,815, forward strand.
TAAGCACTGCAGTGACATGAAAACATATTATTGTTGCTGCCTGGTATCAGCAACATTTATCAAATAGTCTCTTTTGTCTATATTGGTATTAAAATTGTTTTTAATTTTACTTTAATTGTGAGAAAAGCATGCTTAATATATTTATGATTACAAAATATGAGTAGTAATATATAAATACCATTGCAACTGTACAAGAAGCAAACATTTCTCTAGATTGGTAATTTATATAAGATTAGTAGAAGAGAAAACTTAGAAGTTGCCCTTGAAATGCAATTAAAATTTTACCAATCCATAAATTGGAGACAGAAGTACACTGAAATAATATAGTTTTATGCAAAACTGATGAAACAACTGCATATGTGAGTGCTAAGTCACTTCAGTTGTGTCCAACGCTTTACAAACCTATGGATCTTAGCCTGCCCAGGCTCCTCTGTCCAAGGGATTCTCCAGGTAAGGATACTCAAGCAGATTGCCCTGCCATCCTCCAGAGGATCTGCTGTGCCCTTCTCTGACTCGCTCGAACCTGCATCTCTTTTGTCTCCTGCATTGGCAGGTGGATTCTTTACTACCAGAGCCACATGAGATGCCTGAAATAATAAGTGATTTTTATTAAAACATATTAATTCATATAAAGCAAGCTTTAGAAGGAATCTTCTGAATGGAACACAATAAAAAAAGTATATTAACTTAATAATAGCAGTAAAAGAAGTAAGAAATAAAATCCCTTTCAACTTTGTTTTTCAAAATTATTCTGTTAACAATAGTTTTAGGCAATGTATTTTATATTTTTAAGCTAAGTATAGCATAATTGCAAATTCTATATAGCAGATATCTGGGATATATCTGATACTATTTTAAAAGGAAATAAATTGTAATAGTATACATTTATATTGTAAAACAAATAGGTAGCATAAAAGTACTGTGATTATTTTTTTTTACGTCATAGATTTTTTTTTTAAGTTTTAAGTTTACATAAAAACTTGGTAAAATGTAAAGGGTTCTAATATACTCCTACTCCTCAGCCTCCTCACCACGCAGCATTCCTTATTATTAGCATGTTGCATTTATGGGGTACAATTGTTATGATCAGTGAACCAATGTTGATATTTTATTTACTAACTAAATGCTCTAATTTTATTGGTATCCACTCCTTGTCCTGTTGGAGAAAGAAATAGAAGTACATTTCATGATTCTTGCCTGGAAAATTCCATGGACAAAGGAGCCTGGTGAGCTATACAGTCCCTGTGGTTGTAGAGTCAGACACTAATGAGCACACGCAAGTTGCTTTGGCTTGCTCTATTTGATTATATGACTTGCATCCATCATTATGGTACAATACAGAGCAGTTTCAGTGTGCTAAATGTTTCCTGTGATCACATATTTCACATATTTTCCCCCAGAGCTGACTATCACCTATTTTTCTACCAGTTCTGTAGTTTTACCTTTTCCAGAATGTCATTTACTTAGAATTCATCAACAATGTCATAATATTCTTCTCAGTATAGTTAAACATTACATGGGCTCTTTTTCTGACTATAAACCTCTAACATTCCTCTTCTTAAAACATTTATTTTAGAAAATGTATAATTGCAAATCCCTTCTCTGCCCCTCTGAAACGTATGACCCCCCCCCCCCACCTCTAGCCAGTTTTACAATCCTGGGAAATGATTTTTATTAACAATCTCAGAACTGTATCTTTTAAATGTTAACACAGAAAGAAATGGTAATACAAGCTTCCAGTCTCTGATCCAAGGTAGGAGCATAACTTATATGCATACCAATAAGCAAAGAAACATGGCTAAATTAAAGAGAAATCTTTGTTCAGTAGGAATAACATATACTCAGGAGTTGCTCAATGTGTTCAACACATTTGTTGAAAAAGGTTCTTTCCAATTTTCTCCAGGAATTTTCCACTAGACAGCCCTTGTGTTTAAAAACCCATCTGAATTTTGTTTCAGTCAGGTTGAGTTCATCCTCTCTCCTCTATTACAATAGTCTTAAGAAAGTATTCCCTACTTGTTTAACTTTGTCCAGAATACATATTACTTTGATAGAAATATACAGTATGCAGAATTTCAGACTTTTTATTTTTACTTAGTAATATGTCTTTAAGGCTCTTCCATGTCTTTTTGTGACTTGATTTCCTTTAATTTTAATTTTTGTATGACTGTCTCAATTTTTATTTCATATGTTCAATTATTCAAGAACATTTCAGTGGCCTCCAATGTTTTTCAATTTAAGATATTTCCTCTAAAATTAGGAACAAGACAGAAGTGCCCACTCTCACCATTACCTTTCAACATAGTTTTGAAAATCCTGGCCATAGCAATCAGAGAAGAAAAATAAATGAAATAATCCAGATTGGAAAATAAGTAAAACTCTCACTGCTGGTACAGTACATGATCCTCTACATAGGAAACCCTAAAGATACTACCAGAAAGCATAATTCTGGTAGTATCAATGAATGCATTGATACTAATTAACAAATATAGTAAAGTTGCAGGTTATAAAGTTAATACACAGAAATCCTTTGCATTCTTGTACACTAACAATGAAAAACAGAAAGAGAAATTAAGTAAATAACCCCATTCAACATTGAAACAAGGAGAATAAAATACTTAGGAATAAATTTACCTTAAAAAGATCTATATATAGAAAACTATAAAACACTGATGAATGAAATCAAGGATGGCACAACAGATGGAGAAATGCTCATGAATTTGAAGAATCAATATAGTGAAAATTAATATTTTATACAAAGCAATCTATAGATTCAACACAATCCCTATCAACCTACTAATGGCATTTTTCACAGGACTAGGACAAATAATTTCACAATTTGTAGGGAAATACAAAAAAAAAAAAAAAAAGACTTGAATAGCCAAAGCAATCTTGAGAAAGAATTATGGAACTGAAGGAATCAATCTTCTTGACTTCAGACTATACTACAAATCTACAGTCATCAAGACAGTATGGTACTGGCACAAAGATAGAAACATAAATCAAGGAACACAATGGAAAGCCCAGGATAAATCTATGCACCTATGGATGCCTTATCTTTGAAAAAGGAAGCAAAAATATTCAATGGAGATGACAGTGTCTTTAACAATTGGTGCTGGGACAATTGGTCAACAACCTGAAAAAGAATGAAACTAAAACACTTTCCAACACTACACATAAAAATAAACTCAAAGTGGATTAAAGATCTAAATGTAAGACTAGAAACTATAAAATTATTCAAGGAAAACATAGGCAGAATGCTCTCTAACATAAACTACAGCAAGATCTTCTGTGACCCACCTCCCAGAGTAATGGAAATAAAACCAAAAATAAACAAATGGGGCCAAATTAAACTTAAAAATTTTGCACAACAAAGGAAAAAATAAGCAAGGTGACAAGGCAGGCTTCAGAATGGGAGAAAATAATAACAACCAAACAACTAACAAGGAATCTCCAAATTATATAAGCAGCTTATGCAGCCCAATACCAGAAAAACAAACAACCCAATCAAAAAGTTGGTCAAAAAACTAAACAGACATTTCTGCAAATAAGACATACAGATGGCTAATAAACACAGGAAAAGATGACCAACATCACTCATTATTAGAGAAATGCAAAACAAAATCACAATGAGGTATCATCTCATACCAGTTAGAATGGCTGCCATCAAAAAGTCTACAAACAATAAATACTGGAGAGAGTGTGGAGAAAAGGGAACCCTCTTGCACTGTTGGTGAGAATGCAAGCTGGTACAGCCACTATAGAGAACAGCATGGAGATTCCTTAAAAAACTGGTAATTGGACTGACATACAACCTCGCAATCCCACCGCTGGGCATACACACCATGGAAACCAGAATTGAAAGAGACACATGTACCCCAATGTTCACTGAAGCACTGTTTACAGAAGCTAGGACATGCACATAACTTAGATGTCCATCAGTAGATGAATGGATAAGGAAGTTGTAAATATTCACAAAGGAATAATATGCAGCTATAAAAAGGGATGCATTTGTATCAATCTAATGAGGTGGATGAACCTGAAACCTATTAAACAGAGTGAGAAACACCAATATTGTACATTATTGCATATATATGGAATTCAGAAAGACAGTAATGATGATCTTAAATGCAAGGCAGCAAAAGAGACACAGATGTAAAGAACAGACTTTTAGACGCAGGAGAAGATAAGGATGGGGTAATTGGGGAGAGTAACATAGAAATATGTATATACCATATGTAAATAGATTTTAATGCATGAGGCAGGGTACTCAAAGTTGGTGCTCTGGGACAACCCACAGAGATGGCATGAGGGAGTTGGGAGGGGGATTCAAGATGGAGGGACACATGAACACCTATGATTCATCAATGTATGGCTAAAACCATCACAATATCATAAAGTAATTATTCTCCAATTAAAATAAATTAATTTAAAAAATAAAAAAATAAAGCTGAATAAATATTCATGTGAAGGCTGTAAGTGTGAATTTCTCTTTCACACATTGATTAGGCTCTCATGAAACTTAAGTCAATTAAGCTCTGGGAAAATAGTCTTCCTTGAGGGAAAACCTTTGTTAAGAAGGGGACACCATGGGCTTTTATTAAATTGTTATTTCTCCACTTCATCTACAGGAAGTATGGGGAATTTTTCTATGTCCTTTATCCCAAAATTTAATGAAGCTTGTGATAGTAAAACTTACAAAAGTGTGAGTTCTGAGCTTTCAGGCTAGGCCATAGCTAGTGTATAGCATTTACTCAAATACTCTTTAAGTGTGCCTATCAATTTCTGGCTCTAACAAGAGATTCTTGTACTGGTAAACTGATTCTTTATATACAGTAGCCTTTTTTATCTGTATGTGATACATTCCAAGACCTCTGGTGGATGACTGAAACCACAGAAAATATGAAACCCTATATATACTATGCTTCCCTCCATCCCATGCATATGTATCTATGAAAAAGCTTAATTTATAAATTAGGCACAGTGAGAGAATATCCAGCTTTCCAGAATAGTTACTCTTGTGCTTTGAGAACATTAATGAATGAAATAAGGGTTACTTGAACTCAAGCATTGGAATACCACAACAACCAACCTGATAATCAACATGGCTACTAAGTGACTAAGGTGAGCACAGATACAGTGGAAAAAAGGCAGAATTGTACAACATGGATCAAGATTTCATCATACACTCAAATTGGCACACAATTTAAAACTTATAAACTGTTTATTTCTGGAATTTTCTCAGTTAATATTTTTGGACCAAGATTGGCCACAGGTAACTCAAACCATAAAAAGTGAAACTGTGGTTGAGGTGGGCTACTGCCTTTGTCTATGTGTCCAGTTTTGGGGCAGCAGATTGCACTATGACTTCCGTTCTCTGACGTATCTAGGAAGAGCTAATTTTCAGTTTGTTTCGTGTTTTTGTTTTATTTTTGTGAGGAAGGAAGTGATTACTTCGAAGTTTGTTACATATCTAACCACAAACTAGAAGCCCTCATGACATTTTTTTATTATTATTATTAGTTGGAGGCTAATTACTTTACAATATTGTAGTGGGTTTTGTCATACATTGAAATGAATCAGCCATGGATTTACATGTGTTCCCCCTCCCGATTCGCCCCTCCCACCTCCCCCTCCACCCGATCCCTCTGGGTCTTCACAGTGCACCAGGCCTGAGCACTTGTCTCATGCATCCAACCAGGGCTGGTGACATTTTTAAGATTAAAAAAAGAAAAAGCTGTAAAAATTACTTAAACATTTATATTTCATATAACTATGTGTGTGTGCTGAGTCATTCACTTGTGTCCAACTCTGTGACACTTTGGACTGAAGCCTGCCAGGCTCCTCTGTCCCTGGAACTTTCCAGGCAAGAATACTGGGCTGGATTGCCATTCCCTCCTCCAGGGGAACTTCCTGATTCAGGGATCTAACCCACATCCTGTGTCGCCCGCTTTGCAGGTGGATTCTTTTACCACTGAGTCATCAGGGAAGCCCCACCTCATATACAATGTGGTTCAGTCACCTAGTCATGTCTGATTCTTTGCAACTACATGGTCTGAGGCACATAAGATGTCCCTGTCCCTCACGATCTTCTGAAGTCTACCCCAGTTCATGTCCATTGCACCGATGATATCATCCAGCCATCTCATCCTCTGATGCCCTCTTCAATTCAGTTCAGTTCAGTCATTCAGTCATGTCCAACTCTTTGCAACCCCATGGAATACAGCATGCCAGGTTTCCCTGCCCATCACCATCTCCCACAGCTTACTCAAACTCATGTCCGTCGCATCAGTGATGCCATCAAACCATCTCATATTCTGTCATCCCCTTCTTCTCCTGCCTTCAATGTATCCCAGCATCAGACTCTTTTCCAATGAGTTCATTCTTCAAATCAGGTGTCCAAAGTATTGGAGTTTCAGCTTCAATATCAGTCTTTTCAATGATTATTCAGGACTTATTCTTTTAGGATTGACAGGTTGGATCTCTGCAGTCTAAGGGCTCTCAAGAGTCTTCTCCAACACCACAGTTCAAAAGCATCAATTCTTCATCACTCAGCTTGCTTTAGAGTCTAATTCTCACATCCATCCATGACTACTGGAAAATCCATAGCTTTGACTATATGGACCTTTGTTTGCAAAGTAATGTTTCTGCTTTTTAATATGATGTCTATGTTGGTCATAGCTTTTCTTGCAAGGAGCAAGTGTCTTTTAATTTCATGGCTGAAGTCACCATTTGCAGTGATTTTGGAGACCACCTTACCTGATTCCTGAGAAATCTGTATGCAGGTCAGGAAGCAACAGTTACAACTGGACATGGAGTGACAGACTGGTTCCAAATAGGGGAAGGAGTATATCAAGGCTGTATATTGTCACCATGCTTATTTAAAGTATATGCAGGGTACATCATGATAAATGCTGGGCTGGAAGAAGCACAAGCTAGAATCAAGATTGCTGGGAGAAATATCAAAAACTTCAGATATACTGATGACACCACCTTTATGGCAAAAAGTGAAGAAGAACTAAAGAGCCTCTTGTTGAAAGTGAAAGAGGAGAGTGAAAAATTTGGGTGAAAACAACATTCAGAAAGCTAGGATGCCCTCTTCTCCTTCTGCTTTTAATCTTTCCCAGCATCAGAACTTTTCAAATGAGTCAACAATTTGCATCAGATGCCCAAAATATTGGAGCTTCAGCTTCAGAATCAGTCCTTCCAATGAATAGTCAGGCTTGATTTCCCTTAGGATTAACTAATTTGATCTCCTTGTTGTTCAGGTGACTTTCAAGAGTCTTTTCCATCACCACAGTTTCAAGGCATCAATTTTTTTCCCTCTGCCTTCTCTATAGTCCAGCTCTTGCAATCGTATGTGACCACTGAGAAAACCAGAGCCTTGATGATTTGGACCTTTGTCAGCAGAGTAATGTCTCTGCTTTCAATATACTGTCTAGGTTTGTCATAGCTTTCCTGCCAAGAAGAAATTGTCTTCTGATTTCATGGCTGCTGTTACCATCTGCAGTGATTTTAGAGCCTCAAAAGAGGAAATCTGTCACTACTTCCACCTTCTCCCCTCCTATTTACCATGAATAATGGGACTGGATGCCATGACCTTAGTTTTTATCTTTGTTTTTTTGTTTTCTTTCTAATATTTAGTTTTAAGCAGACTCTTTCACACCCCTTCTTCACCTTCTCATACATATATTAATGTGAAAATGAAATCAGTTCATAATAAAGTGCTATGCCCTACTTTTTCCTAAGAATATATAAATCAACTGCAAGGACCATTTCTAATCAGAAAATGTGCTTCCGCGGAAATCAGAACTTCTTATTGATACTTATCAATTTACAAAGGAACTAATTATGTGACCTATAGCTCTCTGAGCATGGACTTTTATTCCTATAAAATCAAGGAAAATAATTTACAGTACATGTTTTCTAAAGCTATGGTAAATGCTAATGGCCCATTATCTTCTGCAAGTGATATTCTCATATAATGTCATTTAAGAAGGCAGCCTATCTGAGGATTTGTACTAACTCACTACTAACTGAGATTCCCTAGGGGCTCAGATGGTTTAGAATCCTGCAGTGTGGGAGACCTGGGTTCAATCCTTTGTTTGGGAAGATTCCCTGGAGGAGGGCATAGCAACACATTCCACTGTCCTTTCCTGGAGAATCCCCATGGGCAAAGGAGCCTGGCAGGCTATAGGCCTGGGTCACAAAGAGTCAGACACAACTGATCAACTAAGCACAGCCCTACTAAATATTGTTTTGAAAATACCTACAGTTAAAAGATTTTCCTTTATTTCCTTGATTTTCAGGTCCACTTTTATTTTCTTCATTCCCCTTTCAGTCAGCACTTTTACTACTTATAGATCAAGCTAAATATACATGATTAGAAAGGTTAACACAGAAAAGCAAAATGTTTAGAAGAAAAATAGATCAGGCATTTAAACTCATAGCTAAGGAAACTACGGTAAGCCCTTGGGTTATATACAAAGAAAAGAAAGAGGAAAAATAAGGTAGATCCCTTTGAATCACAGAACTGCAACACTTCTAAACCCCAAATATTTCCTCTAGGGAATAATGAGCTTAAATATATTTATAATTTCCATAGCCCTTGATCTAAGCAATAATATAATTAATAAACATGTATACTATCCCTGCCTCCCCCCTCCCCCAGGGGAAGTCTCTTTGACTCAGGAGATTAGTGGCAGGGGATAGTGGTACTTTCTAGGAATAGGTCCACTCTCAAATATGTTTCATATCAGTATCTTTTCTTTTTGTTTATTTTGTTAAGTAGTTAAATAAGCAAAGAGAGTCCAGAATGGTGGTGGCTAAAAGACAAGGAACGGAAAAGCCCGCAAAAATAGAACAAAGAAAGGTCCGAGGATCGGACTGAGAACCTAAGGTAAAACAAACAGCCCTCCTGGCTAGCCCAGTTGACATAGGTCAGGCTCAGGGGGACGAGAAAAAAACATAAAAAGAGGAGCCAAAATTGGGGTGGGGGGGGCCTCTCATCCTTTCCTGTCTTTTTGGCCATCATGTCCTCATATCTTGAAGATGTATTTTCATTTACTTTCTAAATAAAACTGAGCTGTAACATAGAACTGCAACACTGGTCTATCTGAGGGCTATAACACTGTTCTTTCCCAGGGCTTTAATGTTGGTCCATCTGTCACTTCAAATTTTTGTTGCAATGAGACTGAACTGAGGAAATTACAAACTCCCCCAACAACTTGATTTAGGGTTTAGCCATTTAGAGGAAACATTGCTATTTAGACAATTTTAGAAATTGCAAAAAACTTAGTGACAATAAAACTAAAATTGAACATGATTTGTATATAAAGGAAACTTTCAATCACTATAGATTTCAGTTTCTTTCCCAAATCATACAATATAAAATTCAAATTCACACTTGTAATAGACATATTGGAAAAATATTTTTTCAAACTGTAAAATAAAGTCTTTTGCTCTATTATTTTATTTCCAGAAGTTTGTCCAAAATATATTAGACATGGTATTTCAGAAATTATTTTTATTCCCTCTGGCAAATTTAAGGAGTTAGAAGAATTTAACATCTTAAAAGACTAACCCTTTTCCCCCTTTAACCTGACTTTTCTCTTGATGTAAATAGCATTTATATTAAGAAGACATTAACTGCAAATCTCCATTCTTTAAAAGAAACAAAAAAGTCAGTGATTAAGGAAAAGGAACAGAGAATGTGCATTACCAATTAAGATCTGGATGTTAAATAGTGGGAATATTTTGTTGTGTTTAGTCACTAAATCATGTACTATGCTTGTGAGCCCATAGACTATATCCCACCAGGCTCCTCTGTCTATGGGGTTTCCCTGAGAAAAATACTGGAGTGGGTTGTTATTTCCGTCTTTAATGGATCTTCCCAACACAATTAAGGAATCCACTTCTCTTGTACTGCAGGGGTGTTCTTTATCATTGAGCCAATCTAACACTAAAACTTAATGAGGACTCTCTTGATATTACAAGAAATTGCTAACTTGGACTGTACACTCATGGCATCAGAGTCTTGCTTTTATTGGTTAGTTGGGTTCTTTGGATTTATGTATCCTTCCTTAACAAGACTTGAAGGAATTTGTTAACTTGTTGCTTTGGGACTGTCTTGTAAAATGAAATAAAACAAAGAAACGTTCCAACAAATGTTATGTTCTTATCAAGAATTTTGGAATCAGGCACACACAATGTGATACATGGTATAACTAAATAGCATCATTTAGGTATAGAAAATGGAATAATTACATGTAGAAAAACATTTTTTTAAGAAAAGCATGTACTCATATTTAGTTTCAGCATCTTTTATTAGGATGTATTAACATCTTATGCTCAAGTAAGAAAAAAATAAACATATCTCAGTGGTTTAAAACTCCTTGGATTGATTACATTAGTTTGGCTATGGTTCTACTGGGCTTGCCTGGGAATTCATGGCAACATTTGGTTGGACTTGATTCAGTTCTACATGTCTTTTCATCCTATTATTACAGCAGAAACCTAACACTCAAGGATGGTTTCAGAAAGTAGTGCATAATTGAACTGTGTAAGCATATTTAAAATTATAGCTTAAACATGTCATATATTACATGCATTTGCATGCTTTTGGCCAAAATCAGTTATGTGGTTAGCCCAGGATCAATGAGCTGGAAAAATACAATTTTTCTGCAGAGAGGCATGATGGTGTTATGCAGGAAACTTAAAAGCATGATCAAAGTGTGATCGAGTACAAACAAGAATAGGTACATCATAGTGTGGTGTAAGACAGGTCTTAATTAGATATAATATTGGTGTTATGCAGTATTTTTCTTACAGATTATTTTATTTTATGTAAAATGGAGTTTTATGTACTGATTTTCTCTAGTATCTTTTTAAAAATCCAAATAGCAGAGATCTCAGCCTCTTAACTAAAGCTATAAGTTTTTTTTTTTTTTGCTTTCCTTATTTTTTATTTATTCATTTATTTTAATTAGTTGGAAGCTAATTACTTTACAATATTGTAGTGGTTTTTGTCATACATTGACATGAATCAGCCTTGGATATACATGTATTCCCCATCCCAATCCCCCCTCCCACCACCTAGTCTTGGTAAATTAAAAAAAATTAAAATTATTCCAGTCATCTTCTCTGACCACAGTGCAGTAAGATTAGATCTCAATTACAGGAAAAAAAATATTAAAAATTCAAACATATGGAGGCTAAACAACATACTTCTGAATAATGAACAAATCATAGAAGAAATCAAAAAAGCTATAAGTTTTTTGTGATCATATACACAGAACAGCATTTCTCTCCTTAATGTGTTCAACTATGGACAAATGCATACAGAGTTCTACAAATATGTAAGATTTAGAAAAGATAGAGGAACCAGAAATCAAATTGTCAACATTCATTAGATCACAGATAAAGCAAGGGAATTCAAGAAAAATATCTATTCCTCTTTCATTGACTACACTAAATTCTTTGACTTGTAGATAACAACAAACTGTGGAAAAATCTTAAAGAGATGGGAATACCAGACCACCTAACCTGTCTCTGAGAAACCTGTACATAAGTAAAGACACAACAGTTAGAACCAAACATGGAAGAATTGACTGCTTTCAAATTGGGAAAAGAATAAAACAAGGCTATATATTGTCACCCTGCTTATTTAACTTATATGCAGAGTACATCATGTGAAATGCTGGGTTGGATGAAGCACAAGCTGGAATCGAGATTTCCAGGAGAAATGTCAGTAACCTTAGACTTGCAGTTGACACCACTCTAATGGCAGAAAGTGAAGAGGAACAAAAGAGCCTCTTGAGGTGAAAGAGGAGAGTGAAATAGCTGGCTTAAAAAACTCAACATTCAGAAAACTAAGATAATGGCATCTGGCCCCATCACTTCATGGCAAATAGATGGGAAAACATGGAAAGAAGGGCAAACTTTATTTTCTTTGGCTCCAAAATCACCATAGATGGTGAATGTAGCCACAAAATGAAAAGACTCTTGCTCCTTAGAAGAAAAAAAAAAAAAAAAAAAGGATGAAACTAGACAGCATATTAAAAAGCACAGACATCACTTTGCAAACAAAGATCCAGTACTCAAATCTAAAGTTTTTCCAGTACTCATGCACAGAGGTGAGTGTTGGACCATAAAGAAGACTGAGTACCAAAGAATTATGCTTAAGGACTGTTTTGCTGGAGAAGATTTTTGAGAGTTCCTTGGACAACAAGGAGATCAAATTAGCCAATCCTAAAGAAAATCAACCCTAAGTACTCATTGTAAGGACTGATGCTGAAGCCAAAGCTCTGATTCTGTGGCCACCTGATGTAAAAAGCTGACTCACTGGAAAACATCCTGATGCTGGGGAAGATTGAGGGCAGGTGGAGAAGGGGGAAACAGAAGATGAGATAGTTGGATGGCATGATCGACTCAACGAACATGACTTTGAGCAAACTCTGGGAGACAGTGAAGGACAGGGAAGCCTGGTGTGCTGCAGTCCATGAGGTCACAAAATGTCAAACACGACTGAACAACTGAACAGTATCAACAACAATAAAACACAATTTTGGAACTAAGATAGTTTGATCTTTTACAAAATTCTCTATAAAAATTTTTACCTTTGCAAGAGAATGCTTTTCCTAAATCTATATCCATGCTGCTGCACTGGTGTTCTCTCTTCTCCCTGTATTGTCCACAACACTGAAACAAGTTGTATAATTTGTCTTTTCTTTTTGCTAAAATAGAAAGTTGTTTTCCACTAAGAATATGAAAAAAAAAATCTTCCACTGAACAGCAGTACTTAAATTTAACCTGGTAGAATGATATTAAAATTTTCCTTTGTACTTTATTGTGTAACTATTAAATAATCATCTTGATTTGAACCTCTGAAAGTGATCAACAGTATCCAGACAGAACACTGAAGATCCAGAGAGCTAGACTGTTTATTAAGAAAAATCCAGGGAATTTGAATGGATTGAAAAGTGCATCCATTGCAGAGGCTCATGGCCCTTAGGTAGGATAAAATGTTAAAAGACAGAACACTGAACAGTCAGGTAGAATAGGGGCTTAAGCTATTTTAACATGATGGACTGTAATGGGTGAATTTAACTCAGATGACCATTATATCTACTACTGTGGGCAGGAATCCCTCAGAAGGAATGGAGTAGCCATCATAATCATCAAAGGAGTCAGAAATGTAGTACTTGAATACCGTCTCAAAAATGACAGAATGATCTCTGTTCATTTACAAGGCAAACCATTCAATATCACCATAATCCAAATCTATAACCCGTCCAGTAACACTAAAGAAGCTGAAGTAGAATGGTTCTATGAAGACTTACAAGACCTTTTAGAATGAACACCCAAAAAAGATGTCTTTTTCATTATAGGGGACTGTAATAAAAAAGTAAGAAGTCAAGAAACACTTGGAGTAGCAGGCAAATTTGGGCTTGGAGTACAGAGTGAAGCATGGCAAAGGCTAACAGAGTTTTACCAATAGAACTCACTGGTCATTGCAAACACTCTCTTCCAACAACACAAGAGATGACTCAACACATGGACATCACCAGATGGTCAACACCGAAATCAGATTGATTACATTCTTTGCAGCCAAAGATGGAGAAACTCTATATAGTCAGCAAAAACAAGACCAGGACCTGACTGTTGTTCAGGTCATGCACACCTTATTGCCAAATTCAGACTTAAATTGAAGAAAGCAGGGAAAACCACTAGACCATTCAGGTATGACCTAAATCAAATCCCTTATGATTATACAGTGGTAGTGAGAAATAGATTTAAGGGACTAGACCTGATAGACAGAGTGCATAATGAACTATGGACAGAGGTTCCTGACATTGTACAGGAGACAGGGATCAAGCCCATCCCCAAGAAAAACAAATGCAAAAAAGCAAAATGGCTGTCTGAGGAGGACTTACAAATAGCTGTGAAAAGAAGCAAAGGGAAAAGCAAAGGAGAAAAGGGAAGATCTACCTACCTGAATGAAGAGTTCCAAAGAATAGCAAGGAGAGAAAAGAAAGCCTTCCTCAGTGATCAATGAGAAGAAATAGAGGAGAACAATAGAATGGGAAACACTAGAGATCTCTTCAAGAAAATTAGAGATACCAAAGAAACATTTCATGCAAAGATGAGCTCAGTAAAGGACAGAAATGGTATAGACCCAACAGAAGCAGAAGATATTAAGAACAGGTGTCAAGAATATACAGAATAACACTACAAAAAAAAAAAAAAAGATCTTCATGATGCAGATAATCACAATGGTGTGATCACTCACCTAGAGCCAGATATTCTGGATGTGAAGTCAAGTGGGCCTTAGAAAGCATCAATACGAACAAAGCTCATGTAGGTGATCAAATTCCAGTTGAGCTATTTCAAATCCTAAAAGATGATGCTGTGAAGGTGCTGACTCAATATGTCAGTAAATTTGGAAAACTTGTCAGAGGTCACAGGACTGGAAAAGGTGTTTTCATTCCAATCCCAAATAAACGTAATGCCAAAGAATGCTCAAACTACCGCACAATTGCACTCATCTCACACGCTAGTAAAGTAATGCTCAAAATTCTCCAAGTCAGGCTTCAGCAATACGTGAACCGTGAACTTCCAGATGTTCAAGCTGGTTTTAGAAAAGGCAGAGGAATGAGAGATCAAATTGTCAACATCCTCTGGATCATCAAAAAAGCAAAATAGTTCCAGAAAAATATCGATTTCTGCTTTACTGACTATGACAAAGCCTTTGACTGTATGGGATCACAATAAACTGTGGAAAATTCTGAAAGAGATGGAAATACCAGACCACCTGATCTGACTCTTGAGAAACCTGTATGCAGGTCAGGAAGCTACACTTAGAGGTGGACATGGAACAGCAGACTTGTTCCAAATATGAAAAGGAGTATGTTAAGGCTGCATACTGTCACTCTGCTTATTTAACTTATATGAGGAATACATCATGAGAAATGCTGGGCTGGATGAAGCACAAGCTGGAATTAAGATTGCTGGGAGAAATATCAATAACCTCACATATGCAGATGACACCACCCTTATGGCAGAAAGTGAGGAAGAACTAAAGAGCCTCTTGATGAAAGTGAAAGAGAAGAGTGAAAAAGTTGGCTTAAAACTCAACATTCAGAAAACTAAGATCATGGCATCCATTCCCATCACTCCATGGCAAATAAATAGGTAAACAGTGGAAACAGTGGCTGACTTTATTTTTGGGAGGCTCCAAAATCACTGCAAATGGTGATTGCAGCCATGAAATTATTTATTTTTATTTTTATTTTTTTTATTTGTAGTGAATTTTGTCATACATTGGAATGAAACAGCCATGGGTTTACATGTGTTCCCCATCCCGATCCCCCCTCCCACCTCCCTCTCCACCAGCCCCCCCTAGGTTTTTCCAGTGCACCAGGTCCGAGCTCTTGTCTCATGCATCCAACCTGGGCTGGTGATCTGTTTCACCCTAGATGCTATACATGTTCATGCTGTTCTCTTGAAACATCCCACCCTCTCCTTCTCCCACAGAGTCTAAAAGACTGTTCTATAAATCTGTGTCTTTTTTTTTTTTTCTGTTCTGCATATAGGGTTATCATTAACATCTTTCTAAATTCCATATATATGTGTTAGTATATTGTAATGGTCTTTATCTTTCTGGCTTACTTCACTCTGTATAATGGGCTCCAGTTTCATCCATCTCATTAGAATTGATTCAAATGAATTCTTTTTAATGGCTGAGTGATATTCCATGGTGTATATGTACCACAGCTTCCTTATCCATTCATCTGCTGATGGGCATCTAGGTTGCTTCCATGTCCTGGCTATGATAAACAGTGTGCAGCCATGAAATTAAAAGATGCTTACTGTTTGGAAGGAAAGTTATGACCAACCTAGACAGCATATTATAAAGTAGAGCCATTACTTTATCAACAAAGGTCTGTCTTGTCAAGGCTATAATTTTTCTAGTAGTCTCTCATGTATTGATATGAGAGTTGGGATATAAAGAAAGCTGAGAATAAAAGACTTGATGCTTTTTAACCATGGTGTTGGAGAAGACTCTTGAGCATCCCTTGGACTACATGGAAGTCCAACCAGTCCATCCTAATGGAAATCAGTGCTGAATATTGATTGGAAGGACTGATGATGAAGCTGAAACTCCAATACTTTGGCCACCTGATGCAAAGAGCTGACTCATTTGAAAAGACCCTGATGCTGAGACTGATTGAAGGTGGGTGGAGAAGGGGATGCCAGAAGATGAGATGGTTGGATGGCATTATCGACTCAGTGGACATGAGTTTGTATAAATTCCAGGAGTTTTGGATGGATAGGGAGTCCTGGAGTGCTGTGGTTCATGGGGTTGCAAAGACTCCAACACGACTGAGTGAATGAACTGAACTGAACTGAACATGCACACCCAGGTTAATTCGACCTCATTAATTCACATTAACTGTATCCCAAATATGTCACAAGCTGTTGAGTTTATGTTATACTAGATATACAAGGTAAAGGCCAATATGTTGATGTTAAAATCCTTATTTTTGCACAGATTTGCTTATAAAATGTACAGAGAAGAAATAATAAAATTACTGAAATACCACATTTGTTGGTTTTCTGGAAACAGGCACCAACCTCACTCTAGGTAAAATGTATTCAGGTATGTTTATTATGTTTGAATTAGGCTTTTTTTTTTAATTCCCCCTGGGAAACTAAAGTTTTTTAGACCACTACTATTCCATGAACACAGCTTTTATCATTTTACTTTTTCTGAATCTTCAATTTATTTGCTTTGCTCACCTTATAAGAGTGTCTACTATATCTAGCCATTTTTTTAATATGAAGTATATATTTGCATATATACATATATGTATGTATGCCATTTTAATTTCCATCAATAACATTATATTATGCCACAATCCCAATTTAAAACATATTTCATACTGATATAGGTAGAAATGTATCAATACTCTGGCATGAGTGTTTGTGTGGTGGTTTAGTCACTAAGTTGTGTCCCACTCTTGCGATCCCATTTTCTGTAGGCCACCAGGCTCCTCTGTCCATGGGATTCTCCAGGCAAGAACACTGGAGTGGGTTGTCATTTCCTTCTCTATATCTATATGTTGAATTCTAATGCCCACTGTGATGGTATTAGGAGGTGGGAGTTTGGGAGGACACACTTTGGCCACATGATGAGAAGAGCTGACTCACTGTAAAAGACCTTGATGCTGGGAAACATTGATGGCATGAGGAGAAGGGGGGTAACAGAGAATGAGATTGTTGGATGGCATCATGAACTCAATGGATATGTGTTTGAGAAAACTCCAGGAGACAGTTAAGGACAGGTAATCCTGGTGTGTTGCAGTCCATGGGGTCACAAAGAGTCAGACATAGCTGAGTGACTGAACAACAACAGTATATCTGTACTCATTCCTTTTCCTTGCTGTTGTATTTCACTACCAGTTATACATAGTTGATAGACATTTGTATTGATTTCAGTTATTAACTATCGCTATGAAAGCTGCCATAAACAGTCATGTACATATCTTTGGGTAAAACCTTCATTGTGATGACTCCATCATAAAAAAGAATATTTTTAACTTTTGGGGAAACTATCAACTGTTTTCCAAAGAAATTACAGCATTTTGCATTCCATGGTAGTGCTGCTTCACATTCTTGCCAACATTTGTGATGGTTTGTTTTCATTTCAGTCGTTTTAACAAGGGTTTATAGGTATCTTATTTTGGATTTAACTTATACTTTCCATATATTTATTGATGCTGAGCATCTTTTCATGTGATTATGTGTCACCCATTTATCTTCTTTGGTGAATTGTCTATTCACTTATTATACCTAGCTAATAAAAAATGAATCATCTTTTTAACTTAGTTTTGTGGAGAAATATTAATTATTATTTTTCATATTCCTATTCAGTGCTTCTAGCACCAGTTAATTGTCTTTTTTTTTTCAAAATAAGCTGAACATACATGTTTGTATTTGTATCTGAATTTACCATTCTCTTCCATTCTATGATGGAAGTAATTTTTTGTCTCTTTTTTCTAATCATTCTGGTTAGAACTTTATTCCTTTAATTAATCTTCTCAAATAACCAAATTTTGATATTAGTAATTTTATATTATTTCATTTTTATGTTTTCTTTATCATTATTTTCCATTCTTATTTGTATAATTTAATAAATAGTACTTTATTTGGAGTATGTGCTCTTTTCTTGAGTTTCTTAACATGTTATCTAAGGTCATTGTTTTAAGAACCATCTAATCTTTAATATAAGTGGTTAGTGATATAAATACCCCAACAAACACTGCTTAGCTACTCTCTACAAATCATATGTTGTATTATATTTAAATTCAAAATTAAATAGTTGTTCAAAAATAATATCTTATTCTTTTCTAAAATTATTTAAAATAATTTTATTTATTTTCCATATAATGAGGGGTTTTCAGACTTTCTGTTAGCTATTTCTATTATAATTGCATAATCATTAGAAATATATTGTATCACTTGAATTTTTAAACGTTTATCAAAGCTTGTTAAATGGCTCAAATTAACGTGTGTTGTTAAACTGCTTACATGCACTCAAAAATAAATATGCATTCATACTGTATTGGATGGGATCTCCTATGACTATTACTTAGGTTGAGTTGATGAGCAGTCATTTTCTATATTCTCTTATAGTTTTTCTGAAATTGTTCTATTATATATGGAGAGGAGATGTTGAATTTAACTATAATTATGGCCTTCCTCAGTGATCAGTGCAAAAAAAATGGAGGAAAACAACCAAATGGGAAAGACTAGAGATCTATTCAAGAAAATTAGAGGGAACATTTCATGCAAAAATGGGCAGCTCAATAAAGGACAGAAATGGTATGGACCTAACAGAAGCAGAAGATATTAAGGAGAGGTGGCAAGAATACACAGATGAATTGTACAAAAAAGATCTTCACAACCCAGATAATCACAATGGTGTGATCACTGACCTAGAGCCAGATATCCTGGAATGTGAAGTCAAGTGGGCCTTAGAAAGTATCACTATGAACAAAGCTAGTGGAGGTCATGGAATTCCAGTTGAGCTATTTCAAATCTTGAAAGATGATGCTGTGAAAGTGTTGCACTCAATATGCCAGCAAATTTGGAAAACTCAGCAGTGGCCACAGGACTGGAAAAGGTCCATTTTCATTCCAATCCCTAAGAAAGGCAATCCCAAAGAATGCTCAAACTACCACACAATTGCACTCATTTTACACGCTAGTAAAGTAATACTCAAAATTCTCCAATCCAGGCTTCAGCAATGCGTGAACTAAGACCTTTCAAATGTTCAAGCTGGTTTTAGAAAAGGCAGAGGAACCAGAGATCAAATTGCCAATATCCTCTGGATTATCAAAAAAGCAAGAGAGTTCAATAAAAACATCTATTTCTGCTTTATTGGCTACACCAAAGCCTTCAACACTGTGGATAACAATAATCTGTGGAAAATGCTGAAGGAGATGAGAATACCAGACCACCTGACTTGCCTCTTGAGAAACCTGTATGCAGGTCAGAAAGCAACAGTTAGAACTGGACATGGGACAACAGACTGGTTCCAAATTAGAAAGGGAGTACTTCAAGGCTATATATTGTCACCCTGCTTATTAAACTTATATGCAGGATACATCATGAGAAACGCTGGTCTGGAAGAAGCACAAGCTGGAATCAAGATTGATAGGAGAAATATCAATAACTTCAGATATGCAGATGACACCACTCTGGCAGAAAGTGAAGAGGAACTAAAAAGCCTCTTGATGAAAGTGAAAGAGGAGAGTGGAAAAGTTGGCTTAAAGCTTAACATTCAGAAAACTAAGAACATGGCATTTGGTCCCATCACCTCATGGGTAATAGATGGGGAGACAGTGGAAACAGTGTCAGAGTTTATTTTTGGGGGCTCCAAAATCACTGTGGATGGTGACTGCAGCCATGAAATTAAAAGACGCTTACTCCTTGGAAGGAAAGTTATAACCAACATTTATAGCATATTAAAAAGCAGAGACATTACTTTGCCAAGAAAGGTCTGTCTGGTCAAGGCTATGGCATTTCCAGTGGTCATGTATGGATGTGAGATTTGTACTGTGAAGAAAGCTGAGCACTGAAAAATTGATGCTTTTGAACTGTGGTGTTGGAGAAGACTCTTGAGAGCCCCTTGGACTGCAAGGAGATCCAACTAGTCCATCCTGAAGGAGATAAGTCCCGGGTGTTCATTGGAAGGACTGGTGCTGAAGCTGAAACTCCCATACTTTGGCCACCTCATGCGACCAGCTGACTCATTGGACATGACCCTAATGCTGGGAGGGATTGGGGGCAGGAGGGGGAGGGGGCAACAGAGGATGAGATGGCTGGATGGCATCACTGACTCGATGGGCATGAGTTTGAGTAAACTCCAGGAGTTTGTGATGGACAGGGAGGCCTGGCAAGATGTGATTCATGATGTTGCATGTGATTCATGATGTTGCAAAGATTGGACACGACTGAGCGACTGAACTGAAATGAACTAATGGTTTATCTTTTTTCCTTGAACTTCTTTCAAATTTTTGCTTCACATACTATGTCCTCTTGGGCAATTGACAGATTTATTCTTATGAAATTACCTTTTAATTCTTTGTATGATTTAAATAAAGTGCCTCCAGATTTCTTTTGATTGATATCTGTTATACTTTTCCCCCTTCCTTTCTTTGAAGATACATTTTTCTTTATATTTAAAGAGGATGCCTTTAGATAACATATTGTGGGTATTGCCCCCCCACCCCACAGTGTGATAAGTCCTGCGTTTTAACTGAGGTATTTACATTATTTCAATTTCACTTGATAATTAATATTATTTTGTTTTTCACCTTTCTTAGATTGTTTCTTATGCTATGATTATATCCTTTGTTCACTTATTAGACTAACACTTTGTTTTATTTTTCTAGTTTTCACAGGTTTTAGAAATTTAATTATGATGCAGCTGAAAGTGTTCTTAATGTTCGTTTTATACAGATTTCATTGAGTTTCTTGCATCAGTTCATGAAAGTGAAAGTGAAAATGAAAGTGTTAGTCGCTTAGTCCTGTTTGACTTTTTGCAACACCACGGACTGTAGCTTGCCAGGCTCCTTTGTACATGGGATTCTCCGAGCAAGAATAGCATTCCCTTCCACAAGGGATCTTCCTGACCCAGGAATCGAACTCTAATCTCGTTCATTGCAGGCAGATATTTTTACCATCTGAGCTCGTTTTAATCAAACGTGAAAAGTTTTCAGTCATTATTTCTGTATGTTTTTTCTCTTCTTGCTCTCTTCTCCTCTGCTGCTGCTGCGAAGTTGCTTCAGTCGTGTCCAACTCTGTGCACCCCACCAGGCTCCCCCATCCCTGGGATTCTCCAAGCAAGAACACTAGAGTGGGTTGCCATTTCCTTCTCCAATGCATGAAAGTGAAAAGTGAAAGTGAAGTCACTCAGTCGTGTCCGACTCTTAGCCACCCCATGGACTGCAGCCTACCAGGCTCCTCCATCCATGGGATTGTCCAGGCAAGAGTACTGGAGTGGGGTGCCACTGCCTTCTCCATTCCTCTCCTCTAGGGACTCCAATTACATATAGATTAGGCACCTTGAAATTTTCCCACAGCTGACCAATGCTTTGTTATTTATCTCTTAGGTTTGCTTGTTTGTGTTTCTATTTTGGAATTTTTTTTTTATTGTGATGATCTCACCTTCAACTGGCAACCCACGCCAGTACTCTTGCCTGGAAAATCCCATGGATGGAGGATCCAGGTAGGCTGCAGTCCATGGGGTTGCTAAGAGTGGACATGACTGAGTGACATCACTTTCACTTTTCACTTTGATGCATTGGAGAAGGAAATGGCAACCCACTCCAGTGTTATTGCCTGGAGAATTCCAGGGATGGGGGAGCCTGGTGGGCTGCCATCTATGGGGTCGCACAGAGTTGGACACAACTGAAGCAACTTAGCAGCAGCAGCAGCACCTTCAACTAACGTTTTACTCTTCATTGTCTAATCTTCTGTAAAGCCAATCTAGTTAACCATTTTTCATTGTCCAGTGAATCTCTTCTTGCTCTATCTGTCATTACACTGCAATAATCTTGGTGTATTTTCTTATTGAAAATAGAAGGCTCACATATAGATACCACACATAAGAACATAAAAATATCATCATGGGACTTCCCTGGCAGTCCAGTGGTAAGACTCCACATTCCCAGTGCAGGGAGTTCAGGTTCAATCCCTCTTCAGTGAACTAAGATCCCAAATACTGCATAGTGCAGCCAAAAAATAAAAGTCATCAGTATTACTACTGTATATTACAGTTTATAAAGAGCTGAAGACAATTTCTTAACAAATAAATAAATTACTTAGCTATTCATAGAGCAGTTTCTTGTTTAATGTGGGACAAATTTTTTCCCTGTTTTCTTCTTATGAGAAAATGATAGAAGGAAAAACAATACCTCTAGTAATGTTCAGACTTTTTAAAGATTTCAGGAACTATTTCTCATGTTCACTTTAAAAATTATGCATTATATCTGATTATTCTTAATATTAGAAGTTAAAATATTTCAGACTGATTTTTTTTTTTCCTGGGATGTTGTACATTTTACTCACTACTTTATAAAACATTAACTTTTAATTATCTTAAGACCTGACAAGATTAAAGACTTTTCATTTGTCTATGGCCATATGAATAATTTAAATAATAAATTCACTAATTTAAACTGACAACAGTTGGAGTTTTATTCCATAACACTTGAGTGTGGAAAAAATTACTTGGGGAATGCAACTTATCACATGCTTTGAGAAACCTCCTAGTTCAAAATATTTAAAATTATAAAACTAATACACTCTCCAGAAAACCTTTCTTATCCAAATTAATAATAAACATACATGAAATCTCATACAGATCAAAAACTTGCAAAGACTATATTTTAAAGGAGTGTTTTGATTCTGGATGTGATTTTTGCTTTACACTGCTAAGTCTGGTAATTTTAGAGCTTGTGCTTTTATAATCCACACATGACAGGAAGGTGGCAGAGCCTTGTCTCCTTGTAAAGTGGGAAACTGAATCAGAAATAGTGCAAATAAAAAAGAAACTTCTAAAAGATGAAGACGTCAAGCCTCGAAGTTATAGTTGGTAGGAATTCTTGCTTGCTTTGATCTTAGAGATGAGTAGATGTTATAAAGAGAAAATAAAAAGATCTCTGAGAATCCCTAACTCTAAAATTATCCTCCCATGAGAAAAATATCAGAATTCAAACTTCCTGTGTGCAAATAATTCTAAATATGCCAAGTTTGGTATTTGATTTAAATAAACCAGAGTCAGTGCACATAATGTCCTGTTGTGAGATTTCAAAATGCTTCTAGAGGAAATGAATGCACTTATACATAAGCATGGAGAAGGAAATAACAACCCATTCCAGTATTACTGCCTGGAGAATCCCCATGGACAGAGAAGCCTGGCAGGCTATTGTCCAAGCAGTTGCAAAGAGTTGAACAAGACTGAGTGATTCAGCATATATAAGCAAAAAGTATCTTCTACTATTTGAGAAAAAAAGTTCACAATAAAATTAAAAAAAAAAAGGTGGGTTGGGGAGACAACTTAGCCAAACACATAAAATACAACCCAAAATATAAAATTGAGTTGTCGTTCAGTCACTAAGTCGTGTTTGACTCTGCTACTCCATGAACTGCAGCCTGCCAGACTTACCTGTGCTTCAGTATCTCCCAGAATTTGCTCAAACTCAGGTTCATTATTTCGATGATGCCATCCAACCATCTCTCTACCACCCCTTTCTCCATCTTCCCTCAATCTTTTTAAACATCAGAGTCTTTTCCAAAGAGTTGGCTCTTCACATTAGGTGGCCAAAGTTTTGGAACTTCAGCTTTAGCATCAGTCCTTCCAATGAATAGTCAGGGCTGATTTCCTTTAGGATTGACTGATTTGATGTAGTTGCTGTCCAAATGGACTTCCAAAAGTCTTCTCTAGCATCACAATTGGAAATTATCAATTCTTCAGCACTAGCCTTCTTGATGGTCCAACTCTCACATTTGTACATGACTACTGGAAAACCCATAACTTTGACTAGATGGACCTTTATCAGCAAATTGATGTCTCTGCTTTTTAATATGTCTATTCTTTCACCCTCATCAAGAAGTTGTTTAATTCCTCTTATCTTTTTGCCATTAGTGTGGTATCACCTGTGTATTGAAGGTTATTGATATACCTCCTGACAATCTGCAGCTTTAAAAACTGGACATATTGAAATAGTATCATTTAGGGTATAGCTCTTCATGCTTAATGTAGTTAAGCACATGTAGGATGATGTCAAAATAGTCTAAAGAGTCAGTAGTTTTCAGAAACAGTAGATGAGGTTTACAAATAACCAAATTTAAATTAAAAAAAAAAACATGGTAACTGGTAATTAGAAGTTAACTTATACTTTAATTAATATTAAGGAGAAATGAAGAGTGATGTGATGAAGTGGGAGATTATTCTATAGGGATATAGATGAAGACTGAAAGAAATAAAAGTAAAAGATAGGAAATTATGAAAGGAAAACATCAGACACATGGATTGAAAATATACTGACCTAAGTATTTCTGGAAAAGAGTATTTGGCTGAAAATGATAATGCTAAGCTCAAAATAACTCTGGGTGAATATGTTTTGCATACAAATATAAGTTCAGTTCAGTTCAGTCGCTCATTCATGTCCAACTCTTTGTGATCCCATGAACTGCAGCATGCCGGGCCTCCCTGTCCATCACAAACTCCTGGGGTCTACCCAAACCCATGTCCATCGAGTCAGTGATGGCATCCAGTCATCTCATCCTCTGTCATCCCCTTCTCCTCCTGCCCTCAATCTTTCCCAGCATAAGGGTCTTTTCAAATGAGTCAGCTCTTCTCATCAGGTGGCCAAGGTATTGGAGTTTCAGCTTCAACATCAGTACTTCCAAGGAAAATCCAGGATTGATCTCCTTTAGAATGGACTGGGTGGACCTCCATGCAGTCCAAGGGACACTCAAGAGTCTTCTCCAACACCACAGTTCAAAAGCATCAATTCTTTGGCGCTCAGCTTTCTTTATAGTCCAACTCTCACATCCATACATGACCACTGGAAAAACCATAGCCTTCACTATAGGGACCTTTGTTGACAAAGTAATGTCTTTGCTTTTTAATATGCTGTCTAGGTTGGTCATAACTTTCCTTCCAAAGAGTAAGCGTCTTTTCTTTTTTTTTTATTTGTGGTGAATTTTATAATGGATAAGGAAGCTGTGGTACATATATACCATGGAATATTACTCAGCCATTAAAAAGAATTCATTTGAATCAGTTCTAATGAGATGGATGAAACTGGAGCCCATTATACAGAGTGAAGTAAGTCAGAAAGATAAAGACCATTACAATATACTAACACATATGTATGGAATTTATAAAGATGTTAATGATAACCCTATATGCAGAACAGAAAAAAAAGACACAGATTTATAGAACAGTCTTTTAGACTCTGTGGGAGAAGGTGAGGGTGGGATGGTTCAAGAGTAAGCGTCTTTTAATTTCATGGTTTCAATCACCATCTACAGTGATTTTGGAGATGAGAAAAATAAAGTCAGCCACTGTTTCCACTGTTTCCCCATCTATTTCCCATGAAGTGATGTCATGATCTTAGTTTACTGAATGTTAAGCTTTAAGCCAACTTTTTGACTCTTCTCTTTCACTTTCATCAAGAGGAACTTTAGTTCTTCCTCACTTTCTGCCATAAGGGTGGTGTCATCTGCATATCTGAGGTTATTGATATTTCTCACAGCTATCTGATTCCAGCTTGCACTTCCTCCATCCCAGTGTTTCTCATGATGTACTCTGCATGCAATTTAAATAAGCAGGATGACAACATACAGCCTTAATGTACTCCTTTTCCTATTTGGAACCAGTCTGTTGTTACAAGTCCAGTTCTAATATTGCTTCCTGGTCAGGTTGTCTGGTATGCCCATCTCTTTCAGAATTTTCCACAGTTTATTGTGATCCACACAGTCAAAGGCCTTGGCATAGTCAATAAAGCAGAAATAGATGTTTTCCTCGAACTCCTCTTGCTTTTTCAATGATCCCAGTGGATGTTGGCAATTTGATCTCTGGTTCTCCTGCCTTTTCTAAAACCTGCTTGAACATCTGGAAGTTCATGGTTCACGTATTGCTGAAGCCTGGCTTGGAGAATTTTAGGCATTACTTTATTAGCATGTGAGATGAGTGCAATTATGCGGTAGTTTGAGCATTCTTTTGCATTGCCATTCTTTGGGATTGGAATTAAAACTGAACTTTTCCAGTCCTATGGCCACTTCTGAGTTTTCCAAATTTGCTGGCATATTGAGTGCAACACTTTAACAGCATCATCTTTCAGGATTTGAAATAGCTCAACTGGAATTCCGTCACCTCCACTAGCTTTGTAGTGATGCTTCCTAAGTCCCACATAACTTTACATTCCAGGATGTCTGGCTCTAGGTGAGTGATCACACTATGGTTATTATCTGGGTCGTGAAGATCTTTTTTGTAGGGCAGCTGCAAGAGAGCATGAGCAGAGAGGCTGTGATGGTGCACAAGCATGGCCAAGTGGAGCTACCCAGCCCCTGAGGGTGGGGTGGTGGCCAAGGAGAGGTACCCCACTTCTGAGGTAAGGAGCAGCAGCTGCACTTTGCTGCAGCAGCCTTGAGGAGAGACCCCACATTCAACGTAAGAAAAACCTAAATAAGAGGGTTGGCACTGAGAGAGGGGATCAGAGCGTAGACATCCTGAAACTACAGTCACAGACATCTAGCCAATCTGATCACAGGACCACAGTCGTGTGTAACTCAATGAAACTAAGCCATGCCATGTGGGGCCACCCAAGATGGCAGGGTCATGGTGGAGAGGTCTGACAGAAAGTGGTCCACTGGAGAAGGAAATGGCAAACCCCTTCAGTATTCTTGCCTTGAGAACCCCATGATGAACAGTATGAAAAGGCAAAAAGATAGGACACTGAAAGATGAACTCCCCAGGTCAGTAGGTGCCCAATATGCTACTGTAGATCAGTGGAGAAATAACTCCAGAAAGAATGAATGGATGGAGCCAAACCAAAGCAAAAATATGTTAGGAATTCTGAAAATACTTGAGATGAATTATAGGTTTGAACACAAAAGCGAATGAATTGCAGGTAATGATAGCCAAGTTTTTCCTCTCTCAGAGAGTAGACATTTCAAAAAGCAATGGGAGGGAGAAAGCTAGAATTAAATTTGTGTTGGTGAATTAGAATTGGAGACTCATACATACACATACCAATATGTGCAAGTTCACGTATATGTCTATAACTGTCAATCAATTCATTTATCTATCATCTATCTATCAATTTTCTTTCTATTATCTGGCTATCTATTTTTGTCTATGTTTGAGTTCACACCAACACCTCTAACTTCAATTGAACATCCAAGGAGTTATATCCTTAGTTTGTATTATGCTGCCTTTTTTCCTAACGCTCTTTTATCACACTTGCAAAGTCTTTCTTTGACAATGATAAAGCTATTTTCCATTAACCCCAAAATATTTATGTATTGTCTTAATAGCCTCATATGTCTCAATCAAGCTAGTTACCTCTGACTTATGGCTCCACCACTGATTCTTGTTGCTCATGTGGTCTTTTCCATGGCACCATTATTTCTTTTGTCTCTGGTTTCCACTTTCAAAGAGAGAGAAGAAAAGGTGGATTATAACAAAGGAAAGATAAGGATGGAGAAGCAAGGGAACATATCTAAGTACTATATGCCTAAAATTTTCTTAAATTATTTATTTTTTTAAGCTTCACAGTCTATTTTGGTTCTATGTTAGTATGGATTATGTAAATTAAACCTTCATTATAATAAAAAGAATGTGTCATTCTTTATAAAGAATAGGATGTAGAATGTCCCATTTTACACTGTCTGGAAAATGTAGACAATATTTGCTATCTTTAGTCCTCTGCTGATTAGGATTAAATGGCCCCTGCATAGCACACCTGGTCTTTCTGAAAGAGGACTCTACTTTTGTTGTTCCAAGTTTGAAACACAATAGTCACTGACAAGACTGGAAGCTTATGTTTCAACTGTTTTCAAGTCTTTCAGCCCATGGATGCATCATGCAGTCAATTAATTTAAGTTCTATTGAAGGGACCTGTAAATTCCTCTTTTCTTCCTAATTTCTGGGAGCTCTCAAAAACCTTTCTGATTATCACATATACTGGTGCTTCTGTATCTGAGAAACTTCTTTTTCTTATAATCAAATTATTTTTTCTCTATAAACTTACAAATTCCAAAATAAAACATGTGATATGATTTTATTTTATCATGGAGCCTAGAAACTTCTAATAGCAGTACACAAAGTAAGTCATTTATGGAAGTAAAGATGTCAAAGGGATTGGTTAATTGCTTGGGATCAGAAATCACTAAATATTTCAAAACAAATTTACTTTTTACAGGTAAGCATACATTAATACCTAAATACATATTCTAAAATTTTCTCTTACTTTTTTTTTTGTAGGGCAGTGATGACCATTAGCGATGATCCCAGTATCGCAAGGATTTTCTGTATTTGGAATGGAAGAACTATTAAGCAAAAACCTAGTCCACTATATGACAAAGGCAAGCTTGCAGTAAAACCATATAATAGTTAGGTATTTATAGAAAAATAACTAAAATTAATATGAACATATGCCAGAGATGTAATAAAAGAAGGGAGCAGTGAATAGAATTTAAAACATAGAAAACAGTCATTAGTTAAATCTTAGTAATTCTGTCTGGGATTCATTCTTTTACTTAAGCCATCCTCCCCACTTTTTTTTTTTTTTAACATATGCTTATTGGAACTCAAATCATAGTGTATTCACCGCACAGTTGTGTCCAACTCTTTGTGAACCCACGGATTGTAGCTCACCAGGTTCTTCTGTCTGTGGACTTCTCCAATCAAGAATACTGGAGTGGGTTGTCGTTCCCTTCTCCAGGGAATCTTCCTGACCCATGAATCCAAACCAGATCTCTTGTATTGCTGTAAGATTCTGTAATGTCTGAGCCAGAAAGTGAGTTTGGAACTCACAAACTTCCATTTTAATCAACTTTATTTTTAGTTTAGCTTTGTTATTGAAAGAGGATTTCTTTGAGAAGAAGAAGAATGAAGAAAATAATTTAATTTACAAAAGTCACCATTCTAGAAGCTTTCAAAATTCCTGGCATTTTATTTTCATGCTATATAGAGTGATGGCAACCTCTTAATAATAAAATGTATCCATTTACATAAGTTCCCAATATTAACAAGGCAAAATTATTTATAAATCAACTGAAATAAAATTTGTTAAGATGTTTTCATAATTAGTTTTATGTTTGTTCAGTTGTTAAGTCAGGTATGACTCTTTGTTGATCCCATGAACGGTAGCACTCCTGGCCTCCCTGTCCTTCACTATCTCCTGGAGTTTGTTCAGATTCATGTCCACTGAGTTGGTGATGCCATCCAACTGTCTCAGCCTCTGTTGCCTCCTTCTCCTCCTGTCCTCAATCTTTCCCAGCGGCAGGGTCTTTTCCAATGAGTCAGCTCTTTACATAAAGTGGCCAAGATATTGGATCTTCAGTTTTAGCATCAGTCCTTCCAATGAATTTTCAGGGTTGATTTTCCTTTCGATTGACTGATTTGATCTCCTTTCTGTCCGAGGGACTCTCAAGAGTCATCTCCAGAACCACAGTTTGAAAACATCAATTCTTTGACACTCAGCCTTCTTTAAGGTCCAACTCTCACATCTGTACTCTACTACAAGAAAAAACATAGTTTCGACTATAGGGATCTTTGCCAGAAAACCACTAGGCCATTCAGATATAACCTAAATCAAATCCCTTATGATTATACAGTGGAGGTGATGAATAGATTCAAGGGATTAGATCAGGTAGACAGAGTGTCTGAAGAAATATGGACAGAGATTCGTAACATAATTAGTTTGCATACTTTAATTATTTAATTTTCAAATTATTAATATTTGTTTTGAAATACATTAAATGGGTATTAAATTTATAAGCTCAGAACTTTATATCTTATGGACTCTATTTTTTAATATATTTAAAAATATTACTTTAATTTACTATGACCGTTGCAACTGATTTGGGGGGAAATTGATGAATCAGATGCATGTATATTTATTCACTCCCTGAAAGAGTTCTTTAAAATCTGCTATGGATAGACAAATGGTGGGCTGGTGAATGCATAGAATTGAATTTTTAAATGTAGTGTTGTTGCTGTTGTTGTTTTATCTTATGACAGTGAAACTATTTGCATCAAACCAATGGTATATAAAGTGAAGTCATATAAAGTGAAGTGTTTTACCTCATTTTAATCATCAATATTTATGATAATATCTAGATACAATTCTATTTAATTGAATATTATATACATGGAATGATGACTTTGTTTTAATTTTACTTTGATTACTATTTCAAGTTGTAAAGGGATTCTTGGATTTTACTTCTTAGTGAAGGACTAAATTATCTTTAATAAATCACCACCTTTAAGACCTGTTTCTTCTAGCAATTGCAACTTATGTATATTAAATATAAATTTTAGTAGTTCTACTTCCAGATCAGTGAAATACTGTTAAATATGGCATTTAATATTCCCAGGTTAACCAACAGTCTTTCTTTAAGGCCAGTCACCACGCACAGATTAAAGAAAGGACTGCTCTAGATATTCCTTTTTTATTTTTTTATTTTTTTTCAGTACAGTTGGTATGTAATATTATGTTCCTTTCAGATGTACAACATAGTGGTTCAGCATTTAAATATCTTATGAAATGATCACTACTATAAACTAATAGCCATCTGTCCCCACATGAAGTTATTAAAATACCATTGAACATATTCCTTATGCTCTATATTTCTGTGACTTGTTTATCTTATAACTGGAGGCTTTTTAACCTCTTAATCCCCTTTGCCTACCTTGCCACTGCCCCACTCCCTTCCTTTCTATATCTGTGAGTCTGTTTTTATCTTCTTTTGTTTGTTTGATTAAGATTTTATATTTCACATGTAAGTGAGATTATGCAATATTTGTCTTTTCTGTCTATTTTATAGGTAAAAATCCAGTCACAACATTCAGAGATACTGTGGGTTATGACTTTAATGTGTGAACTGAGGGGTCACAGCTCAGCCCATAACACAGCCCAGCTGTAAACAGTTTCTTATCGTCATCACTACCCTATTTTCTCTCCAGCCATCCTCCTCATCTCTCTTGAACTGACAACTTGTGCAGGACACCGTTCTCCCTCATGGGTAACTTCTCACCTGGAGCATGCTTTGACATCCTGCGCAGACCAGCCTTATTACATGTAAACTCTCCAAACTGTCTGAGCGATAATGCCCCATGCTAGGGTACATTTTGTTGTGGATCCCCTCTTTATTCCACTCCAGGTCAGTCCCCTCAGCATGGTGGGCTACAGTCCAAGGGGTTGTGAGAGTTGTACACGACTTAGCGACTAAACCATCACCACCAAATCCCTTTCAGTTTCAACACTCCATCTCAGGGAATTCTTTGTTTTAATTATTGCTGAAGAAATTCAAAGGTTGATGAACAATAGCCTTGTTGACTCTTGAGCTGCTAAAGTAAGTCAAATATCACTGAAAAATTTTAAGAAGTGAGTTTTCAAAGAATTTTAGTTTCCAAGAGAACACTTATCTGCTTCAAATCAGATGCCTTCATGGGGGGGAAAAATGAGTTCAAAAACACTTACCAGATTTTCAACACAGAGGCTGACAAATGAAGTAGCTGCCCAAGGAAACATTATCACTGACAGATCAGGTGTTCTTTGTGATTTCTATCCCTCATAAAGTGAGCCTTGGTAGCATTTTTTTATTACACACCCCTACACTAAAAAAACATTGAGTAAATAATTCCTTTTTTAAAAATCCTTTAATTTTCAAAAAAGGCATCTTAATTGCCAAATTATCTGTTGAAGGCAGATAAATTTTGTTTTTCATTTGGGTCATTGTACTATATATTATGGACCCTGGATTTGGAACTAGAAGCAATAAATGGATGAAGTTTTGGTTTATCTCCTTTTGGTGTGAATAAGTATTGATACATTTTGAGAAGCAGTGGGCAATTCCAAAAATGTGTGCACAGACACCAAAGTGGGCCCCATCTGCTAGGACCTTTTTCAACTGACTCTATGGATGAGAGGATACAGGAAACAAGAATACTCAAATGGCCATTGAAAATGTGTTACCAAGTAAACAAAACAATGAAATCTATCTGATCTGTGAACTCCTGATCATGTGATATATTTGTTTCATTATTTTAACTTGAGATTTGTATCATTAACTGGTTCTGGATATCTTAGCAATATTGCAATATTCAATAAAACATACCATAAGTGAGCAAAACTCACACAAATAATAGAGATTATCAAGAATGTTTAGTACCTTTCTCTGTTTAAAAAAGGGAAAAAAAAGAAATAAAGACTTTAGAAAAACATTTTTTATGTGTGAAAAATTACACAAAATAAATATTCACAGATACAATAGTATAGTTTTCCAAGTATTTCTATCTTTTGACACCATATCATGTAACTTTCAATTTTTTTGGATATTACATATAGAAATATGCTGTGTATTCTCTGGTGTGTGAATATAGCACGTTGAAGTACATATACATGGTAGCAGTGAAATGGCACTTGACTACTTAAGCCATTTATAATTTTATTACTATAGAAAGTTTAACCTGCTACAGCCCATAAGCCATGAAAATTATCTTGGGCAATTTTTAAATTTAAAGATCTAGGCTTTAGATCCTTTGATTCATTATCATGGCCTTTTATAGGTGACAAAAAAATCCCTAAGAGGTATGTTATGAATCTTACAGGATAACACTGAGTTTTAAATTATTTGACCTTGGTGTCATTTTAAATTATTTGCACAACTTTTAAGAATATATTGCATGTTGTATTGAAATGGCAACTGGAATGTATATTTAAGAAGAAAAAGTACAATCTAGAAAGCTAGATCAGATGCTAAAAATCAGTATAGTTCAATGCCATTGATCAATGTGTTTCAAGTTCTAAGACCAGAAATAAACACAAGAAGTCCCCTCTATCTCCTCATAAATCTTTTGAAAATATTGATCTTATGTAAATAATCATAGCAAATTAAACACATTAACTTGAGGCTATGATTGCTTTAACTCTTTTGATTAGAGACTTGCTTGGACTAAATATTTTCATTGATGCAACATACTATGTTAAAATACATACCATAAAATTAAGATTTGTTAATACAAACTCCACAAAAATCTAGCTAGTCCTTGGAAGGAAACATATCCCTTTCTTAGAGTCAACATTTAACTTGAGATAATGATACAATTGAGTTGACTTTGCTAATCTTTTAAATGTTGATTTTGTTTTGTATTTTTATCTTAATATAAAATAGAAGCTGTGAGTAAAATTAATTAGGTGTCATTATAGTGCACCTATGTTCTAAACACTTAGGAACTTTTAAAATATATACTGTTAAGCAGCTCTGGCCATCAAAATTTCAGAGAAAATATGTTTTAAACATTAAAAAAAAAACACATCTGTATGTAGTGTCAAGACCACTTAGTAACTATATTTGATGTAATGATAAAAGATAAAAAAGTAAAAGGAAAGAAATCAACATAGTCAGTAGTCCATACATTTTACCAAATGAATAAACTATGATTAAGAAAACCTTTTTATTTAACTATTTTTATCTCACTTGTATTGAAGCTGTGGATATTAGATTTTAACATTTCTATGCATCAATTTTCCTGTTTCCAAAATGAAGTTTTCAATATAAGGCACAGAATAGTAGCAGTTGTATTGAAAATGCACTAATAGACCCTGCTAGATTTTGGACATTATTGTTAGTCTCAAAGCTGTCATTGCTTCAGCCATTCACACATTCATCCAAAAAATATTAAATACACATTTAATATGTGAAAACACAGTAAAATCTTCAAAAATCCAAAGTTTGAAAAAGGCAACTTCCTGCCTCTAGAAGCACTTGATCTGTTAGAGACAAACTAAGTTAAAGACACTGTCATAGGGTGAAACAGATCACCAGCCCAGGTTGGATGCATCAGACAAGCGCTCGGACCTGGTGCACTGGGAAGACCTAGAGGGAGCGGGTGGTGAGGGAGGTGGGAGGGGGGATTGGGATGGGGAACACATGTAAACCCATGGCTGTTTCATTTCAATGTATGACAAAATCCAGTACAAATAAAAATAATAATAATAATAAAAAAAGACACTGTCATGCAATGTTATGTAAGAATATTGAGCCAATATAGGTTAGGAGGCCTATGAACATATCATATCTGTGTTATGATTTTAATATTTTCCCAAAAAGGCTATATACCATCCCACAAAGAATCAGCAACATGTTGCACAGTACCTGGCGCAGAATGAGAAAGTGTTTTTTTGTTGCAAGAACAAACTGTACTTAACATTTATTTCATAATTACTATGTTCACATTAACATTTTAAGTGACTTTACATTACATGATTTTATATTTTACAATATTCTTATGTTACTTTTTCCATTTTACAATTGAGGAAATCAAGACATAAGGATAATAAGCTATGCATCTAGTATGTAAGAGAAGGGATAGAAACTAAGTGAGTTAATTATATAATGTGAAATTTTAAGGAGGCACTCTGAAACTTTGTATCCATCACTCTGCATATACCATGGATCTGGAGATGTGGAGGGGGTTTGACTGTCATATCTGAAGAACTAAGTATTTAGTTCTTTTCAAAGAAATTGGTTAGCTTGGAACCTCCCAAACCAACTAAGTGTCCAGTGGGACTGGAAGACCCATTTTCAAGATTGGCCTCATCAAGTACATGTCAGCACCGAGGTTCTTCCTGGACACCTCAGTGGCTTCTCATTTTCTGGGGAGATTCCATGAGGCTTGAGATTCTAACAGAAGAGTGGTTCATAATATTTGCACTTCTGACATGTAAATTAACTTCTAGGAGGCAGGGAAAGGAATCTCCCAAACCAGTTAAGTGTTATACATCTTTTCTGTCACATTATATTAATCAGAACAATCATAGAGCACATGCAGTCTCATGAGGCTAGAGAAATAGAGTCCTCACTGAATCAAGAGGGGAAAAATAACACTGTAGAAGAGAATGTAGTTTGGGAAATGTTTCTGAGTCCATTTTTGGAAAATTGTCTTCAAACACTAGGAATGTGAATGTAATATCTTTACTATCAATAGTAGAAGACTCTGTATTAAACTTATGAATTCATTCACATGCTCTACTTGGAGTTTGTCAACGGTTTTTAATTTAATTTAATTTTTATTTTTTAATTGGAGGATAGTTGCTTTACAATATTGTGTTGGTTTCTGCAATCCATCAACATGAATCAGCCACATGTATATATATGGCCCTTCCCTCTTGAACCTCGCTCCCATCTCCCACCCCATACCACTTGCAAAATCTTGAACATAATTTTGAAGGCATTTTTTAGGATAATGGTGCAGGAAAATAGTATTAAGAACAGAGAGAAAAACATAGGTGATGCAGATAGAAGCAAAATATGTGGCTTGAGATGAGGTTTTTTAGTTTTTTTTTTTTTTTTATTAATGTTTGGTTATTGTTGTTTTGGAGGATGCTCCAGAAAAAACAAAACAAGCAAAACAAAAACACACTGACTTTAAATGACCAAATGTATTTTTTTCAAATGAATTTAATAATTATTCACTGATATTTATGCTAATTCTCCTCAATGAGTTCTTCCTTGTGGTTAAATTAAGTTCATGATAGTTATAATTCACTGTTTTATCACAGATTTAAAATAATGGAAACTGTCAAATCTGTCACATTTTTAAAAGCTGGCATTGAATTATATGTGTAGGTTGCAAAAATTTTTCTATCATCCTTAAAAACCCTTATAGTTCTGAATTATCCTTTTATAAGCTTGACTTTATAAGTCTGAAAAAAGGAGACCGAATGAAAAGTTTAATTTAATTTCTTACTAACAGAGGTTATTTAGTCAGTGTCTTAAAAGCTATGCCAATGTGTAAGTGATGCAGGAAAAGGACTTTTCTTTGGAAAAGGGCTGGATTCTACATAACACAAAGTAATACTTAAAATGTCTGTGTAGAAGGACTGTATCTGATTAATTTACCCTGGAGAGGACTTGGAGAAAAGCAAACTTAGAGAATTATGTGAATGTTGACTTACACTCAGTAGGAAGACAGAAAATAGGAGATGGTGACTACTGCAGATTTTGCAACAAAGTCAATTGCAAGAATCAGAACAGAGTGCCTTACCTGGAAAATAGAGTAAGAAATAGTAAAGGGATAATTTTCCTTAGAGATTCATTCACTGAGTAAAAACATACAATGAACAGCTGTATTGTTCCAGGAACTGGCCCTGATGTGGAGGATAATATCATCAGCCAGATAAATCATAGCAATAGACTGTACAGGGACAGTTAGGATGAGCATTAGGCATAAAATACTCCTAACATTGTACCTTGAATCTGAGGAAAGGAATCCAGATCCTGGTTAAAAATGAAGAAGAAAATGAAGCTGCATACATCAAATGAATGTTAATTTTTTAAAATAGTATTCAACACTTGCATTTTAAAAATGATCATCTTAGACTAAGCAACATTAGCCCAATCTGTCATGAGGCTCTCCACAGGCCCTTAGACACCCTGGAAGTTCATGGATTTTTTGTTTGTTTGTTTTTTGTTTTTTAATTTTATTAAAGTCTAGTTGATTTACAATGTTGTGTTAATTTCTACAACAAAATGACTCATATATATATATATATACATATTTATATTCATATTCTATTTCTTAGTTGTTTCTATTATGGGTTATCACAAGATATTTGAATATTGTTTATTGTGCTATACAGTAGAACCTTATTGTTTACCCATCCTATTTATAACAGTTTGCATCTGTTAATCTCAAACTTCCAATACTTCCCTTCCTCACCCTAGAAGTTCTTTTTCTTTTAGCCAAACAAAACGGTGACAATACAAATCTAGGGTTGCAACCTTCAATGATGGTTCCACTCAGAATAAGCTCTTACCATTTCTTTTAGAACATTGAGTATTGTTTTTCTCAAGACCTTAATTTTCTTATTATATATTGTTTTTAAAATCCAATTATCAGAATGTAAGTAACCTAAAATTGTCCTTTTCTTTTGGTTGTATTTTACCATCTTCAAAGAAGTTCAGTAATTCTGCTTATTCTGAGGGAAAACAAAATCTTCCCTAGAAGAACATTACATACATTGCATGTAACTGTTTCTATTCTGAAAAATGACTTTTCACATTTTATGGTATTTTGTGAAATGC
Source organism: Hydropotes inermis (assembly GCA_020226075.1). Classification (NCBI taxonomy): domain Eukaryota; kingdom Metazoa; phylum Chordata; class Mammalia; order Artiodactyla; family Cervidae; genus Hydropotes; species Hydropotes inermis. Next base: position 40,485,213 of record CM035276.1, read on the forward strand.
TATTTATTATTATGATTTAATATAGTAAAATTACTCTGTGACTGTTTCTGTGGGCTACTCAGGAATTCTGTCTCATTTTCCTCCATTTAAAATATTCATATTTAGTTAATGCACAAGAAATTAATATGTGAATTTAGGAATCTGATTTTACTATACTGTATTCATGGTGACAATCACCATACAATTCCCTTTCTTAAGAAAATTCAGCCTCTTTTTAGTGATTTGCAGTGCCACCTCTCTGTGTAAATCTGTTTCTAGTGTCTTCACATTCTGCAGTGTTGATCTATTTTCTGACTCCTCTTCAGTACATCTACACTACATCTTTTCTTCAGAATTTTTTTGGCATTCTTTGTTTATCTGACATCTGGATTTTAGATTTATTTTGTTAATTTACTAATTCACACAAAGAGAAAACACAGTTTGCAGTATTGCCAGAATCCCTTAATTATCAAAAAGGAGGCAGTTTAATACAAGTGTGAATTTTATATTTTAGTGAAAACATACAGTTTGGGTCCAATACTGCCCTTTTACTTTCTTATACTTAACAAATTCTATACCTTTGACAAATCACTTAACTTTGGGGAAAATAGTTGTTTTTACCCATTAAAAAGAGGATAATGATAATCATGCTCCACAGAGCTATCAAAATTAAACATTAAGTACACAGAAGAATCTTCTACATAATAAATATTTATTAAATTTAATATTAGTTGCTAAAAACATATTTACTCAGTACATTCTAATTTCCAGGCATTCTAATACATTCACACTAAAACAAGAAAAGAAGTTTAATAGTCACCTGCTGACTCAGATTGTAAAGAATCTGCCTGCAAAGTGGAAGACCTGATTTTGATCCCTGGGTAGGGAAAATCCCCTGGAGGATGGCCTGGCAATCTACTCCAGTATTCTTGTCTGGAGAATCCTCATGGACAAAAGAGCCTTCCAGGCTATAGTTCATGGGGTCACACAAAATCAGACACAACTGAAGCAACCAAGCAGCAACAGCAGCAGCATAACATTTATGAGAGCCTAGTGGAATATATGCATGTTCATGACAATAAAAACACTTTTAAATGTTGAACTGTAATTCATTGAAAGAAATACATTAAGAAAAATACATGTGGCGGTGCAGTGGGAAAATGGTATTTAACTTGAGACTTGGAGACTGACTTTGAGTAAACCAAGTGTACCTGTGTGAGGTATGACCATGGAGAGATGTGTTACTAAGATCATACTAGAAAGGAGAATAATACACAAAATCATTGAGCCAAGAATTTGCTATTTTACTAGATACATACTAACAATGAAAGAGTTTTCTTAAATTTTATTCTTGTATTTAAAATGTGTAATTCCATTTTACACAGAACAAAAACCACCACTTGAGAATATATTTATCAGATATCTTCTTTATAACATATATATCTATATATATATATCTTACTTTCTAATTCTTTAAACTACTTTATGTCTAACTTCTAATGAAACTTTGCATTACATGTGATCTTTAATTGTAGAGCCCAATTGTCACATAACAATGGGAAAGAACCTAAATAGTATATAACTTCATTGGTTCTCTCTAATCTATGTATGTGGTAAATATAACATGATTTATATAAGTATTTATAATAATATATTACATTGTCAATGTATTTGCTCAGTAGCTCAGTCATTGATTTAGGTCATACCTAAATGGTCTAATGGTTTTCCCTACTTTCTTCAATTTAAGTCTGAATTTTGAAATAAGGAATTCACTATCTGAGCCACAGACAGCTCCTGGCCTTGTTTTTGCTGCCTGTATAGAGATTCTCCACCTTTGGCTGAAAAGAATATAATCAATCTGATATCGGTGTTGACCATCTGGTGATGTCCATGTGTAGAGTCTTCTCTTGTGTTGGAAGAGGGTGTTTTCTATGAATAGTGCATTCTCTTGGCAAAACTCTGTTAACCTTTGCCCTGCTTCATTCTGTACTCCAAAACAAAATTTTCCTGTTACTCCAGGTGTTTCTTGGCTTCCTACTTTTGCATTCCAGTCCCCTATAATGAAAAGGACATCTTTTTTGGGTATTAATTCTAGAAGGTCTTGTAGGTCTTTGTAGAACCCTTCAACTTCAACTTCTTCAGCATTAGTTGACATAGATTGCTGTGATATTCAATGGTTTGTCTTGGAAGTGAACAGAGATCGTTCTGTTGTTTCACACAATGCCTCCAAGTACTGTATTTTGGACTCTTTTGTTGACTATGATGGCTACTCCATTTCTTCTAAGGGATTCTTGCCCATAGTAGTAGATATAATGGTCATCCATTAAATTCACCCATTCCAATCCATTTTAGTTCACTGATTCCTAAAATGTTGATGTTCACTCTTGCCATCTCCTGTTTGACCACTTTCAATTTGCCTTGATTCACAGACCTAACATTGCAGGTTCCTATGCAATATTGCTCTTTACAGCATTGGACCTTGCCTCCATCACCAGTCACATCTACAACTGGGTATTGTTATTGCTTTGACTCCATCACTTCATTTATTCTGGAGTTATGTCTGCTTATTTAATTTATATGCAGAGTACATCATGAGAAATGCTGGGCTGGATGAAGCACAAGCTGGAATCAAGATTGGTGGGGAAAATATTAATAATCTCAGATATGCAGATGACACCACCCTTATGCTAGAAAGTGAAGAAGAACTAAAGAGCCACTTGATGAAAGTGAAAGAGGAGTGTGAAAAAGTTGGCTTAAAACTCAACATTGAGAAAACTAAGATCCTGGCATCAAGTCCCATCATTTCATGACAAATAGATGGGGAAACAGTGGCAGACTTTATATTTTGAAGCTCCAAAATCACTGCAGATGGTGACTGCAGCCATGAAATTAAAAGACGCTTACTCCTTGGAAGAAAATTATGACCAACCTAGACAGCATATTAAAAAGCAGAGACATTACTTTGCAAACAAAGATCCGTCTAGCGAAGGCTATGGTTTTCCCAATAGTCGTGTATGGATGTGAGAGTTGTACTATAAAGAAAGCTGAGTGCTACAGAATTGATGCTTTTGAACTATGGTGTTGGAGAAGACTCTTGTGAGTCCCTTGGACTGCAAGGAGATCCAATCAGTCCATCCTAAGTGAAATCAGTCCCAAATATTCATTGGAAGCACTGATGCTGAAATTGAAACTTCAATATTTTGGCCACCTGATTCAAAGAACTGACTCATTAGGAAAGACCCTGATGCTGGGAAAGATTGAAGGAGGGAGGAGGGGACAACAAAGGATGAGATGGCTGGATAGCATCACTGACTCAATGGTCATGAGTTTGAGCAAACTCCGGGAGTTGGTGATGGACAGGGAGGCCTGGTGTGCTGCAGTCCGTGGGGTCACAAAGAGCTGGACATGACTGAGCAACTGAACTGAACTAACCTAGCTCAGTTATGTCTGATTCTTCATAACCCCATGGAGGGTAGCCCTGCAGTCTTCTCAGTTGATGGCATTCTCTGGGCAAGAATACTGGAGTGGGTTGTTGCCCTTTCCTTCTCCAGGGGATCTTCATGACCCAAGGATACAACCCACATCTCCTGAGTCTTCTGCATTGGCAGGAGGATTCTTTAACATTAAGCCACCTAGGAAGTTCATTGCAGTTCAAATATTTCTTTTGTAATTATTTAATTTTGTCCATTATGGCAAGATTTTAAGCTTCAGTATGTTTTTATATTATCATAACATAAAAATGATGATGATGATAATGGTGATTATGCCTAACTATAAAATGGTTGTGAAGTTTTAGTGAGTTAATGGGTTCAAGAAATGACTTGTATGTAATAAATGCTGAGAAGTTGTAGTTATTATTCTTTTCTCATTGACACCTGTGATGGTATATCCTTTTTATTTTGAAAATAAAGCAAATACTGAGTATGTTAACATTATTAATAAACTTTTAAACTCTGAAATATTCTGAATTTTTGAAGCAGTATGATTGTTGTAGCAAAATTAACAATGGTATGATACCAAAAGTTATTAGGATTTTATTGAAAAAAAAATAACACCTTCAATATCTAAATTACAACCTGGAGTTAATAAAATTTATCTCATCACTTGCATGTATTAATTAAATTAGTTAAAATGCTATCTGTCTACTATCTAATATAATTTTCATGGTTTTAGATTCTAAAATAGAAGTGATAAAAAAGATCAAATATGTTTCATAATGATAACTATCTTGAAGAAAAATAATTTTTAATAAAATATGGTCAATATTGGCTACATATAAAATACAGCCAGTATTTTATAAATATAATTGAATTATAACCTTTAAAATTGTGATTTTCATACAATATTATACTTAATTTTGTACAAATATTATATTTTCTTTGATTTTTTTGGTAAAGATGTATATCTGTAACTTATATAATATTGTACAGGAATTACACCACAATAAAAGATAAATACATAAAAATGGTTTCAGAAATTTAAGAAGTAAATGAAATTTTAATTTGTTTGCCATTTGAGGGCTTCCCTTGTGGTCCATGATAGGGAATCTGTCTGCCAACAAGGGGACATGGGTTTGATCCCTGATCAGAGAAGATTCCACAATTAAGCCCATGCAGATGCCACAGCAAGACCTGCTCTAGAGTCTGCACTTTGCAACAAGAAGTAACTGCAATGAGAAGCACATGCACCTGCAACTAGAGTAGTGTCAGCTTAGTGCAACCAGAGAAAGTCCTCTTGCAGCAATGAAAAGCCAGTGCAGCCATAAATTAATCAGTCAACTGATTAAAATTAAATGAAGCAAAACTCTTTCCATTTAAATGTAAATAGCAGTATATCAAGGGCAAAGACTTCAGTAATTTTTCAATATTCCACAGTACCAACATTTAAAATTATAGATTTATATAATGAATAATGGTAGATCTTTATTTGCCAATTGATAATGTTTTTTCAGGCTTCCCAGGTGGCTCAGAGGTAAAGAATCTGCCTGCAGTACACAAGACACAAGTTCCACCCCTGGGTCAGGAAAATCCTCTGGAAAAGGGAATGACATCTTAACCCATTCCAGTATTCTTATGTGGGAAATCCCATGGACAGAGAAGCCTGGTGGGTTACAATCCATGGTGTGGACTCGACTTAGCTACTAAACAACAACAGTAAAAAAAACAGTTTATTTTCAGGATTATCCAGGAATAATGGATGCTATATTTAAGCATAGAAGGAATGCTTTAACAAATGTCAAATTTTTAAGTTTTACCTTCAAATTCTGCAGGTTCATGAAACATCCCTAAAGCTGACTTTCAGTTATAGACCAGTTTATTTGATCACTTAATTTTTGACAATTATTTGGTCAATTGATGTTTTGATGGTTCATGGAGGAATACTGTCTGCTGGCCATTAGCTTAATTTTCATAGTTTCTACAGGTTTTAGTTTTTCTGCACAATAATGTTATTAAATTGTTTTTAATTTAATTATGTCTATTTTACTCAATTTTAAATTTAATACTTCCTAAAATAAATAAATAAATTTAATACTTCCTAAATCCAACATTGAATATTAAAATTTTTGTCTCTAGTGATAACATATTTAGATTTCACAAATTAATGTAGAAAGAAAATCTTTAGATATTCTTGATTCTATATTGTTAGAGTAATTAGGGGCTTAAGTAGATCAAAGCTAACTGCAGAATGTTTAATTTTGAAAAAAAAATAACAACTTAAGAAAAATGTTTCAAAAAGAAAAAGAAAAATATTTCAACAGACATATTGCTGAAATTATGTCTTAAAATGAAGTAATATTTTAAAACTCTAGTTGAGTAAAACCCCTGCTTTCCCAATGTCACATTTTGGTTCAAGCTTCACACATTCAATGTTTATATATATTTGTGGAGTGTGTTACATAAAGAAGTAGGAAATTACACTTCAAAATATCTGGGAAATACTTTAAAAAATCTGGACAATTGAATGAAAAATATTTTGTATTTATTGAAAATAAAGAGAAAACTATAAGAAATGACATGACCAAATGCACATTTTGTATCATATTTATTTTTGCTTGTGTGGACTCAAAAAAAAAAAAAAAGGTGGGGGTTAGGCTCTTAAACAAGACTGTGACATTGCAGCGCTAAGCTGATGCTGAATGTTGGATTACATTATTTTAAACTATCCTAGTCTGAAGAAATGGCTGTTTGAGGAGGTCTTACAAATAGCTGTGAAAAGAAGGGAAGTGAAAAGCAAAGGAAAAAGGAAAGATATATCCATTTGAATGCAGAGTACCAAAGAATAGCAATGAGAGATAAGAGAGCCTCCCTCAGCAATTAATGCAAAGAAATAAAATAGTAAAAAAAAAAAAAAAGAAAGAAAGAAAAAGAAATAGAGGGAAACAATAGAATGGGAAAGACTAGAAATCTCTTCAAGAAAACAAGAGATACCAAAGGAATATTTCATGCAAAGATGGGCTCAATAAAGAACAGAAATGATAGGGACCTAACAGAAGCAGAAGATATTAAGAAAAGGTGGCAAGAATACAAAGAACAAATGTACAAAAAAGATCTTCATGACCCAGATAATCACCATGGTGTGATCACTCTCCTAGGGCCAAATATTCTGGATATGAAGTCAAGTGGGACTTAAGAAGCATCACTATGAACAAAGCTAGTGGAAGTGATGGAATTACAGTTGAGCTATTTCAAATCCTGAAAGATGATGCTGTGAAAGTGCTGCACTCAGTATGCCAGCAAATTTGGAAAACTGAGCAGTGGCCACAGGCCTGGAAAAGGACAGTTTTCATTCCAATCCCAAAGAAAGGCAATGCCAAAGAATGCTCAAACTACCACACAATTGCACTCATCTCACACACTAGTAAAGTAATGCTCAAAATTCTCCACGTCAGGCTTCAACAATACATGAACTGTGAACTTCCAGATGTTCAAGCTGGTTTTACAAAAGGCAGAGGACCCAGAGATCAAATTGCCAACATGTGCTGGATCACCGAATAAGAAAGAGAGTTCTAGAATATCATTTATTTCTGCTTTATTGACTATGGCAAAGCCTTTGACTGTGTAGATCACAATTAACTGTGGAAAATTCTTAAAAAGATGAGAATACCATACCACTTGACCTGCCTCTTGATAAGCTTGTATGCAGATCAGGAAGTAGCAGATAGAACTGGACATGGGACAACAGACTTGTTCCAAATAGGAAAAGGGGTATGTAAAGGCTGTATACTGTCAGCCTGCTTATGTAACTAATATGTAGAGTACATCATGGGAAATGCTGGGTGGGAGGAAGTGCAAGCTGGAATCAAGGTTCCTGGGAGAAATATCAATAACCTCAGATATGCAGATGACACCACCATTATGGCAGAAAGTGAAGAACTAAAGAGCCTCTTGATGAAAGTGAAAGAGGAGCATGAAAAAGTTGGCTTAAAGCTCAACGTTCAGAAAACTAAGATCATGGCATCCGGTCCCAACACTTTATGTCAAATAGAAGGTCAAAAAATGGAAACAGTGACTGACTTTATTTTTCTGGTCTCCACAATCACTGCAGACAATGATTGCAACCATGAAATTAAAAGACACTTACTCCTTGGAAGGAAAGTTATCACCAACCTAGACAGCACATTAAAAAGCAGAGACATTACTTTGTCAACAAGGGTCCCTCTAGTCAAGGATATTGTTTTTCCAGTGGTCATGTATGGATGTGAGTGTTGGCCTATAAAGAGTGCTGAAGAAGTGATGCTTTTGAACTGTGGTGTTGGAGAAGACTCTTGACAGTCCTTTAGACTGCAAGGAGATCCAACCAGTCCATCCTAAAGGAGATCAGTTCTGGGTGTTCACTGAAAGGACTGATGCTGAAGCTGAAACTCCAATACTTTGGCCACTTGATGCAAAGAGCTGACTCATTTGAAAAGACCCTGCTGCTTGGAATGATTGAAGGCAGGAGGAGAAGGGGACAGCAAAGGATGAGATGGTTGGATGGCATCACCAACTAAATGGACATGAGTTTGGGTGGACTCCAGGAGTTGGTGATGTACAGGGAGACCTGGCGTGCTGCAGATCATGGGATCACAAGGAGTCAGACATGACTGAGCAACTGAATTGAAGTCTGAAGAAAGCAATTGCTTCAGTAATTCTATTTGATTTATGAAACACAGATGATTAGTTTGTGATCTCCCTTCTAAACCCTTTGGCTTCCTCCTGACATTGTTTTCCTGCCAACATCACAGATTTGACAGTTTAATAGTCTGCTATGATTATTAGAATAATTTTACAAACTCTCCTCTTGCACTGTTTCATAGTCTCTCCTTAACTATGCCTCCATTGTCCCTTCATCTAATTTTCATGCACACCACCTCATCTTGTTTAGCAATTACATACTTCCAAAACATTTGAAGTTATGATGAAATTCAGGCTCATATTGTATATAATACATTTAGAACATTGATATTATATTTATTTTAATGTAAAATAGTTTCCTGGGAATGCAATCAGTATAAAAATTATTTTACTAAATAATTATTTTACTAAATATACTGTGATAAAAAGCAAGTGAGCAATCATTTTTTTTCTCTATCTATCCATACATGCATATTATTGGTAAAATCTTTAAAACAATACAAAATTATACAAAGTAAAGTAAATTATTTTTTTCATATTCATATCATTGTGATATTTTTTATCTTTAAAATGTGCATATGTTTAAACTTTTGTTAATTCTGATTTGCATAAATGAGATATAACTATAAGAGAAAGCTATATACACACACACACACACACACACACACACAAACAAACATACACATCATTAGGGGTAACTGAAGTCTCAGTAGATTTCTTAAAGCTTGGAAAGTTTGAATAATTTCATGATCTTCAAGGTAGAAAGCCTGCCAGTAGATGTTTAGTATCTCATCCCAGAATATGGGATACTGATAAATGAAGTAGGTGGTATGTGTGCATGTTTTTCCAAAATAGTAGAAGCCTGATAAACAGTTTTGGAGTGGATAGGAACAGCAAACTATGAAGGAGAATTAAAAGTTTCAAACCATAACTTCAAAAGAGAATCATGAGATATTTTTGAAATATTATAAAAAATTGATATCTTCATGTCTTGACATCAATTTTGAGCTCAATTATTTGAGGTACTTGATTGGCCTGAATAGTAAAGGAGATGTCCAGAGAATAGGGCATGAATTGCTTTAAATACCATAGAAAACATTTTCTTGTGACATTAAAAAGAAAGCAAGTAGAAATATTTTCATTCCAATCCCAAAGAAAGGCAATGACAAAGAATGCTCAAACTACCACACAATTGCATTCAGCTAACATGCTAATAAAGTAATGCTCAAAGTTCTCCAAACCAGGTTTTGGCAATACATGAACTGTGAACGTCCAGATGTTAAAGCTGGGTTTAGAAGAGGAAGACGAACCAGAGATCAAATTACCAACAATTGCTGGATCATTGAAAAAGCAAGAGAGTTCCAGAAAAACATCTATTTCTGCTTTATTGACTATGTGAAAGCTTTTTACTGTGTGGACCACAACTAACTGTGGGAAATTCTGAAAGAGATGGGAATACCAGATCACCTGACTGCCTCTTGAGAAATCTGTATGCAGGTCAGGAAGCAACAGTTAAAACTGAACACAGATCAACAAACTGGTTCAAAATAGGAAAAAAGGAGTACGTCAAAGCTGTATATTGTCACCCTGCCTTATTTAACTTATATGCAGGGCACATCATGAGAAACACGGGGCTGGATGAAGCACAGACTGGAATCAAGATTGCTGGGAGAAATATCAAGAACCTCAGATATACAGATGACACCACCCTTATGGTAGAAATTGAAGAAGAACTAAAGAGCCTCTTGATGAAAGTGAAAGATGAGAGTGAAAAAGTTGGTTTAAAGCTCAACATTCAGAAAGAAAAAGCATGGCATCTGGTCCCATCACTTCAAGGCAAATAGATGGGGAAACAGTGGAAATAGTGACATACTTTAGTTTTTCGCTCTCCAAAATCATTGCAGATGGTTACAGCAGCCATGAAATTAAAAGACACTTGCTCCTTGGAAGGAAAGTTATGACCAACCTAGACAGCATATTAAAAAGCAGAGACATTATTTTTCCAACAAAGGTCCATCTAGTCAAAGCTATGGTTTTTCCAGTAGTCATGTATGGATGTGAGAGTTGGACTATAAAGAAAGCTGCATGCTGAAGAATTGATGTTTTTAAACTGTGGTGTTGCAGAAGACTCTTGAGAGTCCTATGGACTGCACAGATATCAAACCAGTCCATCCTAAAGGAAATCAGTCCTGAATATTCATTGGAAGGACTGATGCTAAAGTTGAAACTTCAATACTCTCGCCACCTGATTCGAAGAACTGACTCATTAGGATAAACCCTGATGCTGGGAAAGATTGAAGGCAGGAGGAGAAGGGAAAGACAATGGACAAGATGGTTGGATGGCATCACCATCTCAATGGACATGAGTTTGAGCAATCTTCAGGAAGTGGAAAATCTTCAGGAAATCTCCAGGAATTCTCCAGGACAGGAAAGCCTGGCATGTTGCAGTCCATGAGGTCTCAAAGAGTCAGACATGACTGAGCTGCTGAAAAACTCCAGCAAATATTAATATTAAAAATGCCTTCTTGATTAGCTAATACATAGTCTACAGCCAATCCATTGTCAAAATTTATTTTTACCATGATTCCCTGGCTTTATTTATGAAGGCTTTACATTTTCCCTACTTTAAAATATGAGATATTAAAATTGTGGTTGTGTCATTTAGTGTCAATACTTTTTGACTATTAAACCTATGGTTTCTGCATCCTTTCAACAAATCCCTAAGTGGTGGGTTATCATATTTTAGATATGAATGTGGTGTATTTATATTTGGCTGGGGTGGGGGAGAATAATTAGCATATATGTAAATAGAAAGGACCAGAGAAGCTGGACTGTATCTATAATTTGAGGCTTGAAGATAGTGGAAAGGCAAATTGGAAGAGATGAACATATGGGTACAGTATAGCTTTATGGACTTATCTTTAGGTTTGAAATTACAGTTTGCTTTGCACTTTAGGTATTACTAAGGAATAAGGCTGGAGGAATATAATCATGTTTTCCAGGCATATAGTGAGGAAGTAGAGTTGTCCATTAGGTATTAATATCTCATCTGGGCTGCATATTGAGGAAATTGAGCATTTTCCACTTGCCATGTGGAGACGCTCAAAGAACAAGCAAAAGTAGCAATTTGAAAGAGGTCTTAATTTCCCAGTATCTCTTCTTCTCACAGCTAGATAAATGTATGGTACAGAAAATGCAGAAGGAGGGCTGGTGTCAAATTCAATAATTATGGAGGGTCAAAGCATTTGAAACTAGTTCAGTTAAAGGTATCTATTATTGTATAATTGTATAAAAATCTAAGGGGCTAGGGAAATAAGTTTGGCTTTTTTTTTTACCATATAATCTTTTGGAGGACAACAGATTAGGCACTGTTAGTGTAGGAAAGTTGGTAAAGGGAAAGTGATTCTGGATAATGTGGGAAAGGGAGGGAAAGGAGAGAGAGGGGAATAAGTGGTTTGAGCACTGAGAAGGCAATAGCTTCTGTTATACCAAGGAGAATGGATTGATCAATACTTTGTTAAAGTCACCAGTTAGATGGGAACAATGCATAAAATTAGCAAAATTTTAGCCTTGAAAATATTGCAGAGTCATTACATAAAGCTTAAAATTGTTAAAATTAGAGGGGCCAGACATTTTTTTTAGGCCAGTGCCTAACACTCATGCAGTTTTATAGGTAACACAAGAAAACATTGAATCATGGAGCAAGCAAACTAAATGTCTGGAAAATCACTATAATCTAGTTGGTTTCACCTTCTTAAACAGGGCTTAGCCATGTAGTCAGTCACTGGACAACTGAGGATATCTGACGTCTCCTGTGAGAAATGAGACTTTCTCACCTCTGACATAGTTGGGACTTTTAGTAGTTGGTTAGTAGGCAGATGCAATGTCATCTCCAAAGATAAGATCTTAGGCTGGGACAGTGTCTTCTGAGGTGGTGCCTTTACCTGCAAGCTCTTGGACTCTGGTGGTGTGGGACTAGAATATCTTTCCTTGCAATACACTAGTTAAAATTGATGTTGACATGCTTTAGTAACCCTTATAGTATAATGAGGCTGAACTGCTTGTAGAATACCAAGGAAACTTAATTATGTGAACTTGACTTCAAAATACATATTAAATCAAGATTTTATAGGGGTATACTGTTAGCAAATGTGACAATGGAATCCGTGATACTGCCATAAATGGACCAAAACTCAATGACTCACTTGCCACCATTAACGTCCCAATTAAGGGTGGCTGAATCTAATAACTCCTAACAAATAAAGGTTTTGTTCTGATTGATGATGAGAGTGGTTCTAATACACATAGATTTAAAAGCAGAAGGTTGATTTTGGAAGATGTGATTAATAGTGTGTCAGGATATTTGCCAATTAAAATATTCAAGTCGAAAGCTAGGGACACAAAATTAATCTGTAGTCAGGTCCTCCTAAATTGGAGGTGCCAGTTACTCTGCACCATTTATTTCAGTTGCTGGTTTGGCTGGTGAAGAGCAAGCCAGTGAGGTCTTTGGTCTATAAGGCTTGCACTAGACACACTCAGTGGTATGTGGCCCTTTGTATTTGCCCCATTTGGTTAAAACAGTGACATATTGGAGAGTTTGAGCCTCCAGATTATAAACCAATGAAAATGTTCAGATCAAAAATATTCAGATCAAAATGACCAAGAGCCAACAGGACAGTATGCCACTGTATCTTATATGGTTTTTATTGTTTGATATTTCTTTCCCTCCAGCATAAATTATTACCAAAGAGGGATTGTCATCTTTGACTACAGTGGAGTAGGGTCTAGTTTCCATGATAATCTTTTAATGTGACTTTCATTTGCCAAGCAAAGTTGCTTATCTCCCTTCTTGGTTGTCATAATGTCTGTAGAAATGGCTTAGAGCAGTAATTCCTACTTCCTGAAGAGACTCAGAGAAGGAGGCCATATTAATCATCCATACCTTACAGCATGAAGAATGTGGAAGATTTTTAAATGGTGAAATTTTAGGTTCAAATGGGTTCCATAGCAAATGGGACAAATGCCAGGCCTGAAGGGCAATGTCTCATTAATGGATGTTGATCTGGCTTCTAGCTCCTGTGGAATGAAGCGAGACTAAATTTTTATATTCACTGGAGGTTTTATTAAAGGGTCTCTTGTAAACAATCTTCCTAAACATAAAGATGAGGTCTGTTCCTCCTTAAATATAGAAAAAACTTGATAAAGAGTTGGGTAAAAATTAGTATGAGGCAAAATTCTAGAATTAAGATAAATTAGGATTGGTACAAAACTGACACTTATTTAAGAGTACATTTGCTAGACTGAAGTTCAAAAAGCAATTGTTCAGCTGTTGTAATTAAACTAGTTGCCTGGGAGCCATATGCCAGATGGATAGTTTATTGAAAGTCCTGTCCCAGGATCAACTGTTGCACTGTATGTGCTAATCAATGAGAACCCTGATCTGAATCAATAATGTTAGAGTCCCAAAGGAGACAAGAATGGTCTTGGTATGGCCATTTATTGTGGTTTAAGCCATTTCATGCCTAGTATGAAAGGCCAGTAGGAGGCCAGTATAGTTATCTACTATAGTTTGAGCATAACTCTCCTTGCTGAAGGGAGAATCAGTCTAATATCATCCAGTTACCATCTCCTATAGGGAATGTTTCCCCAGTATATATATATACATATACATATATACATATATATATATGTGTGTATATATATATATACACATATATTTGTGTGTGTGTGTGTTTTATCTCATGAATTGCTGATGACAGTTTATGAATAGTCAGATTTGCCAGGGTTGTATTAGAGAAAGTCCTATAGCCTGGTCCTGATCCATCAGAGAAAACACTCCTCAGAAGCCAAATGTCTCATAGGTTCAGACTCCCATGGTAACAAAAATGAAGAAGTTTGAACAAGGATAATCCTGGCCTGTTTATCGGCCTTATTATGAAAGAAAGTCTTGACCTTGGTATAAACGAGAAGTAAGATACCCAAAGGGAAATACTCCTCAGTTTCTGCCAAATGGATGATTCTTATAGTTTTTTTTCCCTAAATAAACAAATCATTCATTTCCCATTGACTAGAACAAATAGCAAGTCTGTTAGCTATTCCCCAGAAATCTGTAAAAAGGTAAACCACTAATAATTTGGGCATGGCCTATAATTCTGCTAATTAGGCCAAGCCAAGGGTGCTATTTTGTGCTTTGCCTCATAGCTCAGTCGGTAAAGAATCTGCCTGCAATTCAGGAGACCCAGGTTAGATTCTTAGGTTGGGAAGATCACCTGGAGAAGGAAATAGCAACCCTCTCCCATATTCTTCTTGGAGAATCCCACAAACAGAGAATCCCATGGACAGTGGAGCCTGGCAGGCTACAGTCCGTAGGGTCACAAGAGTCGGACATGACTTAGTTACTAAACCACCACCTAGGGTACTATTTCACGTGAGGGAATAGCCAAGTCAAATGCAGTTGCTTTCTAGGGAGAGTTCCATCACAAGTGATCTTAATACTGCCATTAGTGACTCTCCTCTTCAGATAGTTGGTGTTAGAGAGCTCCTCATTTTACAATGGGGTTGAAGATGGGAGAAGTCACCTCCTCCTGTAGTGCTGAAAGACCTTTGAGGTCAAGTTTAGCCCTATCCTGAATAATGAGAATTCTGTGGCCATGCAGAACCATATAGGGGGTAAGTTCTTAACCCACTGAATAATGGACACTAAAGTATGCAGAGGAACAGATAAGAGTCCTCTAATGGCTTTTGTTTCCAAGAGTGTCCAGTGTATCAAAAGGTGTTGCCAGAAATGTGTATTAGTTGTGTGTTACATGTAGCCACTAGGTCCAAAATTCCATAGGCAGTCTGTCCAAATAGGTTTCAGCAGACATAGTCCTTGGTGACCAGGGCCTACACTGAAAGGTTGGACCCCAGCATTGCCAAAAGCAAGTCCTATGGTGTGGCCAAATGAACAAGATCCCAGTCATATAACATTTGGATGATGTATGGGTAATCTGAGAGAAGGGTCTTATTATGATAGAAAAATAAGGAATATGTTGTCTCTAAAACCCTATGAAACAAAGGAGATGTGAGGACTGTTTTAAGGTAGAATTGATGCTTAATTTCCTCAGGAATTTATCATCCTTCTACTGACCAGACAATGCAGTCAAATTCAGCAAAGTAATACTGACCTTGGGATTTTATGCGGGATGGTAGCCCAACCTCTGGCTTGAGGTCCTGCCATCACCACATGCAAATTGGCCTAGATGGTCCCTAGTTCCCTGGTAGCTCAGGAAAGAATCTGCCTGCAATGCAGGAAACCCTGATTTGATTCTTGGGCCAGGAAGATTCCCTGAAGAAAGGATAGGCTATCCACTCCAGTAATCTTGGGCTTCGCTGTTGGCTTAGATGGTAAAGAATCTGCCTGCAACCTAGGAGACCTGGGTTTGATCCCTGGGTTAGGAAGATCCCTTTGAGAAGGGAAGATCCCTTGGAGAAAGGAGTGGCTAACCACTGCAGTATTCTGGCCTGGAGAATTCCATGAACAGAGGAGCCTGGCAGGCTACAGTCCATGAGATCACAAAGAGTCAGACATGACTGAATGACTTTCATTTTATCTGGGTTTTAAGAGAATATTATTTATATAATATCAGCAGAGAAAGTAAAAAATAAAAAGATCTATTCTCCAGTTCTTGAAGACCAAAGTATATGGGCTGAGGTGTGAGTATTTAAATATCCCATAGGTGGAACTTCACTAATGGTATAGTGGATAAGAATGCACCTGACATTGAAGGGGACATGGGTTCGATCCTTGGCCTGGGAAGATTTCATGTGCATTTGAACAACTGAAATCGTACACCACAACTACTGAGCCTGTGCTCTAAAGCCCACATGCTGCAACTACTGAAGCTTATGTGCCTAGAGGCTGGGTTCCTCGACAAGAGAAGCCACTACAATAAGAACCTGCACACCACAATTAGAGAGTAGTCCTTGCTCAATGAAACTACAGAAAGCCCACATACAACAATGAAGACCCAGTTCAAGCATAAAAAAAAATAAAGTTTAAAAATATATTAAACATATACATTTATTTAAACATATATGTTTATATATGAATATATAAATTTAATATATAGATAAATATATATATATATATTCTATAGGCAAACAGGTAAATGTATATTGGATATTTCTTCAATGGAAAAGGCAAATTGTAACTAGGAAAGTGTAGTAATAAGAAAAGAATAAAGCCTATTGACTAAGTCATGATGGAAAAATATTTCCTAGAGACTTTTGAGTGTTCTCATTCATCTCAATAATATTGAATATGGGAGTTTTGATGAGAGAAACTATGGCATTTAGATTATCACAATAATCAGTAGTGAGCCTCCATTTATTTTTATCTACCTTAAGGACAGATCAAATTAGACTATTAAAAGGATAAATTGTGGGTATTATGGCCTGTTCCTTCAATAAATCTTGTATGACTGATCACAGTCTTTCTGGTTCTTGTTTCAACTGGTAGGCTAAAGTATTAGCTATTTTAAATAGCATAGGTAAATCAATGGGTTTCCATTCAGTGTGGCCCACTAATAAGGCTATAGATTTATTTTTTTCCAATCAGTGGATTTCCCCAAGATGGTATCTATTCCAATTATGGAAATTTCAGTTTAAAAGGAAGAGTAATCACTAAAATATTTCTCAGTTGAATGATTTTAATTTTGCCATGTTTAATTAACTAGACTAGGACTTTAAAGCCAATGACCCCTTGTAAGTTGAAGAGAAATTACTTATATTTAGAGAGATTTCTAGGCAAGATAGTTATTTGGAATTCTGCATTTAAGAGAGAAAATACTGGAATTTGTTTATTTCAATAGACCATCAAAGTAATGTAGGGACAATTGTCCTCTGACCGCTATAGAGGTCCAAAGTGAAAGTCACTCAGTTGTGTCTGTCTTGGACCCCATGGACTATACAGTCCATGGCCAGAATACTGGAGTGGGTAGCCTTTCCCTTCTCCAGAGCATCTTCCCAACCCAGGTCTCCCACACTGAAGGCAGATTCTTTACCAGCTGAGCCATAAGTGAAGCCCAAGCATACTGGATTTCAGTAGCCAATCACTTCTCCAGAGGATCTTCCAGACCCAGGAATTGAAGTAGAGTCTCCTGCATTAGAGGCAGATTCTTTACCAACTGAGCTATCACAGAAGTCCACCAACTGAACTCTCAGAGAAGCCCAAAGAGGTCCAGAAGGAGTGCTGAATTCCTATAGGAGAGGCCGAGTTGGTTTCTTTGGAGCAAGTCACAGGAGCAGCCTGAGCTAGAACTGATGAGGGCAGGGCTCTGGGGACTCTTGGGTTTGTGGCCAGGAGAATTTCTAAGCTTGAGACACATTAATGGGATTTAGGGTATCTTAACATTACTAGAGTAATCCTAGATGCTTTAGATTCCTTAGTTGCCAATACAAAGTTTCTGGGGATTCTGAGATGATGAGAACTAGAGGAAAAATCAGGAGGTTGGGTAGAATTAGATTCAATGGAAGCTTTTCTTTGGAAGCTATTTTAATTGTCTTATTAGTAGTTAAAGTTGGGAAATGAAGGGAGGCAGTTTCTTCATTATGGATTAACATATCTGCACTACCTAATACTTCTTTAATTGTACATATAAGACATTAAAGAGAGTAGAGAGACCTGATAGTGAGTAAAGCTTCATTGTAAAAAGAGTTGTTCTGCTAACACACCATTGCAAATCAACTATGCTCTGATATTTTTTTAAAAGAGTTATTTTGTTTCAACTCAATAAAAGAGTTGATTTGGGTATAGTTATAGGCTCCTCTCTCTGTGGATGTTCTGCAAAATGATATACCCATTATATAGATGAAGACTTAGGTAGCAAGGTATGAGCCTTCTTTCAGGCCATGAAGACCCCATGTAATGAGGGCAATGTCTCTTGGAGTCAGGCCTCATCTGAGGAAGCAGTGTGCTGTTTCTGATTTATGTCTTTTTTAACTCTAGTAACCTCTCACTATCATGGGCAGTTAGAGTCTTTAAGGCAGTTTTATCTCTGAATGAATCATAAATTTTTGGATCTCTAGGAAAACCAGCTAGCTGTCTTATTTCCACTGCAGTCAGCTGTAACTATCACCCCACATTGTATAGTTCTAATAGCCAGCTAGTTGTTTTTTCATTATTATTTTGGACATAGTCTCTCAATATGCTTTGTTTCTAATCTAGAAAAATTTCAGATTTTTTATGCAGTTTCTATTTTTTGCCAACTGTGGGGACCCTCTGGGTGATGAGAGGAAAAACCTCCACACTTCAGAGAATAGGCAAGCTGCCTTTCATGGTAAGGCCTCCCAGTCACCTTCCAGACATATATATGGTCTGGGGATTTTCTACTATGTGTAACAGACCCACTTCAGCAGAAATTTGGCATGGGTTGGGGGCAGGTACAGGAAGAAAAGTATTTATTTATCTGTCCCATTTGATTTAAACATTAGGCCAATGGCCTTCTCAGTAGTAACCCACAACAGCCCTTGTGGTCTAGGGACCATTAAGTTAGTTGGAAAACCAGAAAATTATGAGTGAGAGGGGTATTCACAGTGGAGTAACATCAATAAGACTAGGTACCATTTTACTACTCCCCAGAAATTTTGCTTTATGTATACTGAGGATGCATTGCAAGATGCACAGAATTTGGAATGACTAGATCATTGAGTATTTTTATCGTTAGGAAAGATGTCTGCTTAAAAAGATTCACAGGGCTAAGCTAATTTATCTGATAATATTACATTACAATCCCAGTTGAGTTATTTTAAATCCTAAAAAAAAAAATGATGCTGTGAAAGTGCTGCACTCAATATGCCAGAACATTTGGAAAACTCAGCGATGGCCACAGGACTGGAATATCTCAGTTTTCAATCCAATCCAAAAGAAAGACAATGCCAACATGTACTCAAACTTCCACACAATTGCACTCATATCACTCACTAGTAAAGTAATGCTCTGAATGCTCCAAGCCAGCCTTCAACATTATGTGAACCATGGACTTCCAGATGTTCAAGCTGGTTATAGAAGAGGAAGAGGAGCCAGAGACCAAACTGACAACATCCATTGGATTATCAAAAAAGCAAAAGAGTTCCAGAAAAATATCTACTTCTACTTTACTGACAATGCCAAAGCCTTGCCTTTGACTGTGTGGATCACAACAAACTGTGGAAAATTCTTCAAGAGATGGGAATACCAGACCACCTGACCTGCCTCTTGAGAACTCTATATGCAGGTCAGGAAGCAACAGTTAGAATTGGACATGGGAAAAGAGACTGGTTCCAAATAGGGAAAGGAGTACATCAAGGCTGTATATTGTCACCCTGCTTATTTAACTTATATGCAGAGTACATCATGAGAAACACTGGTCTGAATGAAGTACAAGCTGGAATCAAGATTGTTGGGAGAAATATCAATAACCTCAGAAATGCAGATGACACCACCCTTATGGCATAAAGCAAAGAATTAAAGAGCTTCCTAGGGAAAGTGATAGAGGAGAGTGAAAAAGTTGGCTCAAAGGTCAACATTCAGAAAACTAAGATTATGGAATCTGGTCACACCACTTCATGGTATATAGATGGGGAAACAGTGACAGATTCTTTATTGGGCTCCAAAATCACTGCAGATATTGACTTCAGCCATGAAATTAAAAGACACTTGCTCATTGGAAGAAAACTTATGGCCAACCTAGACAGCATATTAAAAAGCAGAGACATTACTTTGCCAACAAATGCTGTCTAGTCAAAGCTATGCTTTTCCCATAGCTTTCTCATGTATGGATGTGAGATTTTCGACCATAAAGAAAGCTGAACGCTGAAGAATTGATGCTTTTGTCCTGTGTTGTTGGAGAAGACTCATGAGAGTCCCTTGGACTGCAAGGAGATCCAACCGGTCCATCCTAAAAGAAATCAGTCCCGAATATTCATTGGAAGGACTGATGCTGAAGCTGAAACTCCAATAATTTGGCCACCTGATGCGAAGAGCTGACTCATTTGAAAAGACCCTGATGTCCTTGGTGTGTATGCCCAGAAGTGGGATTGCTGGGTCATATGGCAGTTCTATTTCCAGTTTTTAAGAAATCTCCATTATACAGAGTGAAGTAAGCCAGAAAGATAAAGACCATTACAGTATACTAACACATATGTACGGAATTTAGAAAGATGTTAATGATAACCCTATATGCAAAACAGAAAAAGAGACACAGATGTATAGAACAGACTTTTGGACTCTGTGGGAGAAGGCGAGGGTGGGATGTTTCAAGAGAACAGCATCGAAACATGTATATTATCTAGTGTTGAAACAGATCACCAGCCCAGGTTGGATGCATGAGACAAGTGCTCAGGCCTGGTGCACTGGTAAGACACAGAGGGATCCGGTGGAGGGGGAGGTGGGAGGGGGGATCGGGAGGGGGTGGGGAATACATGTAAATCCATGGCTGATTCATTTCAATGTATGACAAAACCCACTACAATATTGTAAAGTAATTAGCCTCCAACTAATAAAAAAATAAAAATTAAAAAAAAAAATATCCTGATGCTGGGAAAGATTGAAGGTGGGTGGAGAAGAGGACAACAGAGGCTGTAATGGTTTGATGGCATCACCAACTCAGTGGAATATAAATTTAAGTAAGCTCTGGGAGTTGGTGATGGACTATGAAGCCTGGCATGCTGCAGTCCATGGGGTCACAAAGAGTCAGACATACTGAGCAACTGAACTGAACTGATTACATTATTCCATTCTGTTTAGTTTATGGATGGTATGTTTTTCTCTATTCCTCTACATTCATTTTCTATGAATCTTTATATTTAAAGTGTAGTTATGTTTCTAATAGTGTATATTTGTTTTTTTGCTTTTATTCATTTATCTTTTGCTTAAACTATATTGGCCAATTTTTGTTTAATGCAATTATCAATAAACTCATGTTTACATTTACCATTTTTCAGTTTGACTTTTATATGGATGACTTTACATTTCTTTTGTCTTCCTTGTTGCCTAATATTGTGTTAAATATTATTTTCCTATTTCTTGAATTTGCTCTGAGTATTTCAACTTACATAATGGGCTAACTAAAGTCTAGTATAAATTCATCCCTATACTACTTTATGGATAATGAGAGGAATGTTACAGCCATTAAATCTATTTATTTCCCATTCATTTATGTTTTTCCCAGGTGTTATTAACATTATGCATTTTAATCCTCATTTTGGGAGTATTTAATCATATGTTGAAAACACCTATTGAATCTTAAAGGTCATTTATTATGTTTTTTGGTTCAATAATTTGTTTCTCTAGTTCCATTTCCCCCCTCCTTCTTCTTATAGTTCTCTGCTGAATTTTCAGTTTGAAACATACTTTCTAACACTCATAAACAAGTTATTCTAACAACCTTTTAATGTCTCAGATTTTTTGCATCTCCAGTGGGTCTTACTCTATTTTCTAATTTTATTTTGTAGCCCATTTGATTTTGTCTCTTGATAATATTTTAATAAATATTGAGTGATGTGTGCTAAAAATTAGAAAGAAACTTTAAAATTTGCTATATTAATATTTTCCTCCAATATAGTAGCTCTCAAAATTCAATCTGAGATTGTGCTTATTCAAAGCTAATTTTTAAATCTTTGCAGGGTTTTTCTATGTTTGGATTTCTTTTACTTGTAAGTCGTTGCCTTTTATGATTTCATTAGAAAGACTTAACATTTATAAGTCTCCTTGGTTTTGGTAGACACCCCCATACTCCTAACTCCGTTAGACTGCAGAAAATTTGACTATCCAACTTCTTGACCAATAATTTGATTTGTAATTTCAATCCAATCAGACATTCTGATATATGTGGGTGAGTTTCAATCTTTGTAAGATCCAGTCTTTTTTCAGTTGAAATTCATTCTTGAGAGGAGCCTTTTAAGATTCAGGTTGAAACTACTGGGTGTTTAACAAGACCCCTTCATATTTGAAAGTCTTGGACCCTCTTTTTTGTCTTCCTAATCCTATAGGACAATCTGATAATTTTTTTACTGAATTTTGCTCACTATAGAATTAAGAATTATAGACATAACTTCGAAAAGTTCAAAGGAAAAATTAAAACTTTATCTCTGAGAACTTCAAAACTATACTTTCATAAGTAGGACACACAATTTTGTTTGAACAACCCACTGAAAGTTTAAATAGTTGCTTTAAAACCACCCACTCTCTATACTGCAAACAAACTTCTCCTCCCCATCTGCTTACATTTGAATTAATATGATGCTATTCTCTGCCTGCCTGCATACCTATACTCAGAATTTAAAAAATGGTATTGCCTGAGATTTTAAGAAGCAAGAAAGAATAGAAAGAGAATAGAAATAGATATGTATGTATATATATATGTGTGTGTGTATGTATATATATATATACATACACATACACATACACTTTTCTCTCCCTTTCATTTCTTTGTTTTCTTTTCTTTTTTTTCTTTCTTTCTTTCTTTCTTTCTTGTTTTTGAAAAATAACCTTGCAACATCTCACAGGGTTCTTTGTTTCTATATATATTTGTGTATATATATATATATATATATATATATATATATAAGATCATGTTCTACTTACCATTATGTTTAAGTAGATCTTTAACCTGGTTTTCTGAAGAACTTATTTTTCACTTCCTTATCTATTTTATAATGCTTTCATTTTATTCTTGCATTGTATACAGCTTTAATCAGGTCACTCCAATGATGAACATTGTTTAAAACTGCTTTTTCTTTATAAAGAATAATATTCAGGATTCTTAGATAATCATTCAAAGCTGATTTATCTTTTCAATTATATTTCTCAGAGTCCTTCAGAATATTTACTGGTAAAATTGCACAACAAATCAATATTTTCAACTGATATTTGAAACTCACATGATCTAGTACTTTATTGGACTGCATTTATAAAAATATTTTATCAACACTTTCATCATTTTTTCTTTCAAATAAATATTTTGTATCCATAACATATTTCTCTATATGTTTTTTATAATTCCCTCCTATCTCACTGTATGGTTATTTGTGTATCTTATCTCTTTAACTAATCTCTGTATTCTCCAGGGAGCAACTTTTTATTTGATTAATACTTGTTTGCTCACATCATTCAACATAGTGCCTTAAATCTTGCTGGCACATAAAACAATTTGTTGTTGTAAACAAATAAAACAATTGTATCGGTTTTCCATTCAGTTCAGTTCAGTTCAGTCGCTCAGTCATGTCCAACTTTTTGCAACCCCATGAGCTGCAGCACGCCAGGCCTCCCTGTCCATCACAAACTCTCGGAGTCTATTCAAACCCATGCCCATCGAGTTGGTGATGCCATCCAGCCATCTCATCCTCTGTTATTCCCTTCTCCTCCTGCCCCTAATCCCTCCCAGCATCAGGGTCTTTTCCAATGAGTCAACTCTTCGCATGAGGTGGCCAACGTATTGGAGTTTCAGCTTCAGCATCAGTCCTTCCAATGAACACCCAGGACTTATCTCCTTCAGGATGGACTGGTTGGATCTCCTTGCAGTCCAAGGGTTTTCCATTACTAAGTAACAAATTACCAAAAACTTAAAACACTATCACTCATTATTTAATAGTTTTATAAGTCAGAAATTGCAAGCAAGTTCAGCTCACTTTTTGTTTAGTGCTCCACAAGGCTGAAACCAAGGTGTTGCCTGGGCTGGGATTTTATGTAGAATATCTGGGGTAAAATATGTGTACAAGATCATCAGAAGGTTGGCAAAATTTGTTTCCAAGATGCTGTAGGACTCAGCTCCACATTTTCTTGTTGGCTCTCATCTATGGCCTACTCTCAGTTTCTAGAAGCTGCTGAAAATCTTTGTCATATGCCCTTACCCCTACTCCAGTGTTCAAGTCAGCACAATATGTTAAATCTTCCCCAAGTTTAATTTGAGACTTCAATTACATCTGCAAAAGAATCAGGGAACTGAACTCTTAGTAGGTATAATCTGTAGAATATGTCAATTTCAATGAATAAAAAATAATTCTCACCACTATGTATCACATTCAAAATGTTCAATACTGTGTTATAGAGGATTTTATGCATTGAATTTTAGGAAAATTTTAGGCAGCATTTTTGTGATTCTTTTTATAATATTTTTACATGTCCAAATTCAGTCTCTGTTTATTAGAGCTATATCTTATTTTATGAGTACAAAACTGTTTTATTCAGCAAGACTTTTTAAAGTATTTTACTCATGAACTACTAGTAATTAATTCTAAATAATTTTTAACTTGTTACAGAATGCATTTATAGGAAATAATACAAATGTTACTGCCAGGTACAAGATGTATTAGGTATCTCTCTATGAGGTGTTAGAAGTAGAATATGATTATAAAAATATTCATAGTATTGCATTAAGTACTGTTCCATGCTAGATTCTTTGAACAAAGCTTTAAAGAAAGTGCATTATTTTCCTTGTAAATAGATGATGTATTGTAATAGATGGTATTTAATTGTCCAAAGACATATTATAGGTAAGTGCAACAGTTAAGATTTGGAAACTGGGACTTATTTTGCATTCAGTATTCTTTCCACTGAATAACAACTATGAAGTATCATTTCTTAAACTTTATAAACTTATGTGACACAAGCAGCTTCATTTCTTTGTAGGAAATGTCCCCAAGGCATGTGTTTTGGGCTAAATTTTCAATGGAATAGTGGCTATTTTAGTACACTTTCATAATTTTTTCAGTTAAAATTACCTTAAAGTTATTAAATATATTTTTGCCACATATTTTATGTTAAATTTTACCTTTTTAAAGCTTAAATTGTTACTTCCAGTGAAATATTAGGGGATAGATGAAAGAACAATTTCATTTTAATTAAGATCTTCAGAATAAACTTAGCTTTTAAAGAGAAAACCATTTTTAGGTCACTAACGGGTTGATGCTGAAGCTGAAACTCCAATAGTTTGGCCACCTGATGAGAAGAACTGACTCATTGGAAAAGACCCTGATGCTGAGAAAGATTGAAGGCAGGAGGAGAAGGGGACGACAGAGGATGAGATGGTTGGATGGCATCACTGACTTAATGGACATGAGTTTGAGGAAGCTCTGGGAGTTGGTGATGTACAGGGAAGACTGGCGTACTGCAGTCGATGGGGTTGCAAAGAATTGGACCTGACTGAGAGACTGAGCTGAACTGAAATGTGCATAATGCAAAATACTAGGGACACTAAATGAATATACAGTTTCATATTCTTCAGTATGTGTAAACTTTCTTTACAATTTTTTTTTTTTGGTACTTAAATGATTTATGGTTTAATCTTCATACCAGCTAGAAATCTTACAGCAAGGAAAGACCTAATTTATTGCAAACATTTCTTACTTCCTCCAATATTTACTGTTAATTATTTTATATCTCCTTTAGTGTCTTTGTACCCAAAAGTTTCTACTATATTTGAGAGTAATTTTAGTTTTCTAACAGTATCTAACTGTTATCTTCTGGTCATTGTTTTCTTAGTCAACCGTAACACTAACTAGGTGCATTTTCAGAACACATCTCCCCAGTGACATTAGTGATTATAGATTTTTTTTCTTTTTCTTTAGTAAAGCACAGTTCTGCACAACAGCTAAATAAATACAAAGGCCTTTTTGAAAGGCAATGCAACTTATCTCCTGAGGTTTCACACTAGTCACTGACATGAGACTTCTCTCTGCTATATACTGCTACTTCTTCATGGACCAAGGAAAATTGAAATAAAGAGAAAAATAGTTCAAAAACAAACAAAAGCTCAGTTTTATAATATGAAACATATTGATACAATATATATTATTTGAAAACAAATACATTTTCAACATTTGGGGCACTTATTTATATGTATGTTTTAAATATATTAAGTCATATAATAAGTACTTTAGACCAGCATCATGAGGACAGAATCAATGCACTATTTCAATTGACTTTAAATCCTTAAGGTGGCATTTAAACATCTAGTTTTATAATTAAATGTATAAGATTGGTCAGCCCTTATGAAAAATTCTGTTTCTCACCTTAAGGTGGAAAAGTTACTTTATTCATATTCATCAGTTCAAAGAACATTTTCCAGTATCAACACTGATCCTTATAAGTTCCTGTTTTGGTTTCTCTGTTTATGTATACATGTCATTTTATCCATGTATCATATTCACATTCTCCACTTCAGTAGCAAACTTTGATGGAATGTGCTTTTCCAACATGTGTATTTTTATTTGTTTGTATAAATATTTAAGCTGCTTAAATTTTATTAAGAAATGTATGTGGGTTTATATATATATACATATGCATATATAAGTGTGTGTATAGTGAGTGCTGTGCTGGTTAAAAAAAAAAAAAAAAAGACTAGTTGCTATGCTCTTTGGTTTCTATAGAATAGACAAGCCCAGTACAGCTGAGTTCAATCCACTAACATGTCATGGAACACAGAGTTAGTTAACAAAGTGCAATAACAACAAGTTGCATATAGTATTTTAACCATACTGATATGATAGATATAAATAAATGTCTCAAAAGCAGAAACAATAGTAAGGTATTGTGGAATAATTAGGTAAAAATGAGATTTGAATCATTATTTGCTCCAACTATCCAACTATTTGGCCGGTATTTGCTATGCTATTTACAAGATGTCTGAACCTGAGTCATTTTATTGTCCTGGACATTTTTTTGTGTGCATTTCATAAATAATAGTATCTATCAACATGAAATTACTTGCGTAGAAATATAATGCATTGTTCCAGAATTAATGTCAGATTATACAACCATACATATATGCTATATATATATATATATATATATATATATAAACTAGACATATTAAGAGCATGACCTACTATGCCTCCAAATTCTGTCTAATGTAGAGTTTCCCATGGGAAGTCCTTGATTGTCTTGCTTTGTAGCATTTGCTGTTTTTCAGTTGCTAAATTGTGTCTGGCTCTTTGCACCCCCATGGATTGCAGCACACCAGGCTTCTCAGTCCTCCACTATATCCTGGTGTTTGCTCAAATTCATGCACACTGAGTCAGTGATGCTATATATCTATCTCATCCTCTGTTGTCCCCTTCTCCTTTTGCTTTCAATTTTTCCCAGCATCAGGGTCTTTTCCAATGGGTTGGCTCTTTGCATCAAGTGGCCAAAGTATTGGAGCTTCAGCTTCAAAATCAGTTCATCAATGAATATTTAGAGTTGACTTCCTTTAGCATTGACTGGTTTGATTTTCTTGCTGTCCAAGGGATGCTCAAGAGTCTTCTCCAACACCACAATTTGAAAGCATAAATTCTCTAATGCTCAGCCTTCTTTATGGTCCAACTCTCACATCTGTACATGATTACTACAAAAAACATAACTTTGACTATACAGTCCTTTGTCAGCAAAGTGATGTCTTTGCTTTTTAATATGCTGTTTAGGTTTGTCATAGCTTTCCTTTCAAGGAGCAGCCATCTTTTAACTGAAAAATATGCTTTATAGCATATGTGCCTTTATTTTGGCTGGTACTGCTAGTTTTGGCTTGGGAATGTAAATGGAACCAGTACCTTCTCTTAAGCAGGATTATGAACTGTGAAATAACTAGAGAATAAGGCATTTATCAGCCAGAACTAGAGCAGAACAGATGCATACTAAAGTCATGTAAGTAGTATGGTCGATTGATGATCATAACAATCCCAGTTTAAGAGAATGATAAAAATCTGAACAGGCAGAGCCTACAAAATTGTAAAGTAACAAAGAAAAGATGAGAGTGAGCTGGAATGGGTAAGAGGTAGGAAAATCTACGTTGGCATAAACATGAAAGAACTGCTTATTCTTAGTAATGTCTGTTTTTACCATATAGACACGGGGCTCTGCCATGTGCTGTTATGACTTCTGCAATCCCTTGCAAGCAAGTAACACTGAGATAGGTCTCAGTCGTCCAAGGGTTCTGAGAAGAAGGATCACACTGTAGTCAGTCATGTGTTAGTCCATTACATACATTTGGGCTTCTGTGGTAGCCCAGATGGTAAAGAATCCACCTGTAATACGGGAGACCAGGGTTTGATCCCTGGATCTGGAAGATCCTCTGGAGAAGGGAATGGCTACCCACTCCAGTATTTTTGCCTGCAGAATTCCACAGACAGAGGAACCTGGAAGGCCACAGTCAATGGGATCACAAAGACTTGGACATGACTGAGTGACTAACTCTTATATATATAGTTGCTATGATATGAGTAATAGCTTTTTTTCAGAGCTGCCAGGCTCTCTTTCTTTGCCTCTGTTGCTGTCCACTGCAGCCTGCCTGAGATGGTCTCCAAAGGTGATATGTGGAAATAAATCAAAATGGGCTTATAGCTTTGGGTGAACCCAACATCTACTTTATCATATGCAGTGATGGGTGATTATTGGGAACACAAAGGTGGAACCTTATCTTGAATTCCCATAGAGGTATCTAAATACTACCCTTAAGCTTGTCTCTATGTAATTCTTTCTGGATGCCTCATTTCTGCATCTCTGTGTCTGAATTCCAAATGATGACATCAAAGGTAGGCAAGAAATTAACCCTCTCTTAAACATTACTTGGATAATTAATTTAAATGAATAAATTATGCAGGTATTTTGAGTTGAGTTGAGGTGTATAGGCTGAAAACTTCATATATTAGGGATTGTGTACTTCCCATGCCTTTCTCTGTTAGTTGATATACACCTCTCTTATTTTGTCCAGGCTATATTGGGCCCAATTATTATTTACATCTTGGTACCACGAGAGTCAAAAATAATATAAAATACATCATGTCCCTCAACAACAGTACTGAACAGAATCATGGCTTACTATGACTTTTCCAACATGCTTGACACTGAAGCTAAAATCTAAACAAGATATTCATTGCATGCTTTCATATTGGAAATACAAATAGTGATTTTTTTTCTATCTGTGATTTTTAATTCAATAGAAGTACAAAAACTGAGGGGAGGTATACATGAGGAAAATATAAACAAATGAAAGAAAGACTTTTTCAGAAATAAGCATTTGCATATTTATTTGACAGATAATTGAGTAGCATTGTTGGTCTTTCCTGGTGGTTCAGACTGTAAAGAATCTGCTTGCAATACAGGAGATGTGGCTTCTATTCCTAGATTGGGAAGATACCCTGGAAAAGAGAATGGCTACCCAGTTCAATGTTTTTGCATGGAGAATTCCATAGAGAGAGGAGCCTGGCTGGCTACAGTCCATGGCGTCCCCAAAAGTCGGACAGAATTGTATATTAGTTGACTGAGCCAGTTTTCACATATGTCTGTTAAAGTAACTCTATTCGATCAATAATGTGACTATTTGAAGCATTAAAAGAATTCACATGGAAAATTCAAATATAAAAGAAAAGTGAAATGTTGAAAAATTAATAAATTTGCAACTTATAAGATATTACACATAAATTCAAATTGTGATAATAGAATCTATAAAAGGAAAAAAGTCAATAGATTATAATCAATAATCAAAGTTTTAAATAAAAATGTGTTTCTTATAATTTGTAAACAACTTGTTATTCAGTCACTAAGTTGTGTCCGAATATTTGGAACACTATGGATTGCAGCACACCAGGAATTCCTGTCCTTTACTATCTCCTGGAGTTTAGTCAAACTATATCTATTGAGTTGATGATGCCATCCAAACATCTCAATCTCTATTGCCCCCTTTTCCTCCTGCTTTCAACCTCTCCCACCATCAGGATATTTTCCAAAGAGTCTACTCTTTGTATAAGGTGGTCAAATTATTGGAACTTCAGCTTCAGCATCAGCATTCTGGTGGATATTCAAGGTTTATTTCCTTTAGGATCGACTGATTTGATCTCCTTGCATTCCAAGGGACTTTCAAGAATTTTCTCCAGCACCACAATTCAAAAGCATCAACTCTTCAGTAATCGGCCTTCTTTATGGTCCAACTCTCACATCTGTATATGACTTTTGGAAAAACCATGGCTTTGACTATAAGGACTTTCTCAGCAAAATGATGTTTCCTATTTTTAATACACTCTCTAGGTTTGTCATAGCTTTTATTCTAAGGAGCAAGTGTCTTTTAATTTCATAAACAGGCTAGCAATATACAGCCTTTATGTACTC
Organism: Hydropotes inermis; assembly: GCA_020226075.1. NCBI lineage: Eukaryota > Metazoa > Chordata > Mammalia > Artiodactyla > Cervidae > Hydropotes > Hydropotes inermis. Next base: position 40,515,405 of record CM035276.1, read on the forward strand.
CTTCCCCAATTTTGAACTAGTCCTTTGTTCCATGTCCAGTTCTATTTGTTGCCTCTTGTCTTATATACAGGTTTCTCAAGAGACAGATATGGTGGTCTGGCATTCCCATCTCTTAATAAATTTCCACAGATTTTTTTGTTTGTTTGTTTTTTGTGGGGTTTTTTTTTGTTTGTTTTTATATGATCCACACAGTCAAAGGCTTTCACATAATGACTGAAGCAGAAGTAGATGTTTTTGGAATCTCCTTGCTTTTTCTATGAGCTAACTGATTTTGGCAATTTGATGTCTGGTTCCTCTGCCTTTTCTAAGTCCAGCTTGACCATCTGGAAGTTCTTGGCTCATGTGCTCTTGAACCCTAGCTTGAAGGATTTTGAGTATTATCTGCTAGCATGTGAAATAAGTGCAATTGTGTGGTAGTTTGAACATCCTTTGGTATTGCCTTTCTTTGGGATTGTAATGAAAAGTGACCTTTTCCCGTTCTATAGTCACTGCTGAGTTTTGCAAATCTGCTGACATATTGAGTGCAGTACTTTCATAGCATCATCTTTTAGACTTTAAATAGCTTAGCTGAAATTCCATTACCTCCACTAGCTTTGTTTGTAGTAATGTTTCCTAAGGCCCACTTGACTTCACATTCCAGGATGTCTAGCTCTAGGTGAGTGACCACGTCTTCATGGTCCATCAGAAATTTTCTATACAGTTCTGTGTATTCTTGCCACCTCTTCTCAAACTCTTCTGTTTCTGTTAGGTCCTTGCTGTTTCTGTTTCTATCCTTTATTGCACCCATCCCTTGCTATCTCGTTTTCTTGAAGAAATCTCCATTTTTTCCCATTCTACTGTTTTCCTCTATTACTTTGCATTGTTCATTTAAGAAGGCTAATAAAATTAATAAGGCTTACTATGAAATGTTATTTTTCAAAATTTGATTATTTTGTTAAGTATTTAGAATTTTAATCAGCAGTACAAATTAAATGAACTAAATTACCATTTACATTTTCTATTTAAAACAATCTTTTCTCTCCATAAAATACAATATCAATCTCATTATCTATTGTTTTGCCTAAGGTTCTTGTATCTTTCATTTTGCCTGTCATTAAATGTTGCTTAGAAAGTAAATACAGACTTGGAATATTTGAAACACTTTTAAAAGACATAATAAGTAATGTTATATTGTATAAAATACTTTTATTCATTTAAGAAGTAATTTTTGTAATAACATATTTTTGAAAATATATTATTGTACTATCCCCAAAATACTTTTACAGTGAACTTACAGGGAATCAAATTTCCTTTACTGGACTATAATCTGTCATAACAAAAGCTCTTTCAGTACATGGGGTGAACACCCAGAATTAAAGCAAAAATTCTTTTCATGATATAAAATTTTAGCTAATGAAATAAATACTATAAATAAATACTATAAATGGATCTAACCTATATTTTTGTTTCATTATTTTAAAAAATAGATAAGGAAATAAATGCCAAACCATAATTTCACTATGGGGAAAAAAAAAAAGAATGAAGCAACTTTGTCCCAATCATTTTTAAGATGTGAACTTGTTTCAACTGCAGTTTGAGAAAGGCAGATATAAATAGACATCTAAAATGTTAAAGAAGTTAGGAAAAAAAGGACATCTTTGCATGACATTGAAATCACCATGCACTGATATGAATGAAACCAAATGAAGTTAAATCATAGACCAGGATGTATGAGTGAAATCTTAAATAAAACCTTAACTCAGTTTCTTTACTTAGGAAGAAAGAGAGAGGTAATAAAAATGGAGTAGGAATTCAGAATCAAAATTTTATCATCTCAAAATATTGTAATCTAGCTGAGAAGCAGCATAGTAATGTGGCTAAATGTGTGGGCTGTATAGGATATAGGCTCTGCTACTGTACCAACTGAACTGCTGTTGTAATTACTTAATATCCTCTGGTCTCTACTCATCTCTAAACTCACTATCTACCTTGTGGACTTGTTGTAAATATTAAATAGAGTTAATATTTGCAGAACACTTCGAATGCTGCTTAGACATCATAAATGTAGAAACACTTGCTAAATATAATTATATGTATCTGGATATATGCGTTTATTAATATGCATAGTCTGTCCAATAGATGCATCACAATATATTAGTTATTTCTCCTTTTTTATGTGAGTGTTTATTGAATGACAAAGAGTTTGTAGGTAGGTTAGTTTGATTGATTGATAGATAGATAGATAGATAGATAGATAAATAGATAGAGATAATAGATAAATCTAAAATAAGCTCTATCAAAATCAGATTAAAATAGCTCACTGCTATGTTATGGAAATTGAGCCTTGCATTTCTGTATGAAACTTAAAGAGATGTGGACAGAAAAGTGCATATGTTCCTGCTTGGAATAACAAAAATAAAACTTACATCGAATGGATATGCAAACTCAAACCTAATTCAAGAGATAATTATTTTCAATTTTTTGGAAAAATCTACAAAAGTATTTACACAACTATCAAGAAAAAAATGAATGGTAGGTAAATTTTATTTTGAACAATAATATCATATGATAGTTTTCAGTAAAATTTACAGAAATAGCAGGCTCTCATTCAGACAGAATGCAAAGAATTATCAATGACATGAGTGTAAACAAATATTATTTATTATTCCAAAATAGTATTTATTTGGAATACAAATTTTAAAAAATTAAATTTAATTCCTGTGTACAATTATCAGTAACTAAAAAGCAAAAGAACACAAAAGCTGTTGCAAAATTAAATAAGTTTCAAAGATAGGATAGATTCACTTCTTTAAGTGAAGTAATTTCATATTAGTGGAATGCCATATTCTATAAATATTAAATATTATGAAAGGTCATTTATTTGTGAACAAACTATTTATATTAGCAGAAAAGGATCACTGAACTTGTGCATTTATTATCTCTACCAAATTCTTTTAAAAAATCAAAATTTAATACCAGTGATACTATGATGATAAGATTCCATTCACTAAAAGAAGCTTCAAGCACAGTTTGCAATTGTGTGGGTAATTCTGGGTTAATTTAGAGCTAATGAAACCATGGATAATTAGCTGTAAGAAACAGGACCAATACCACATAAATTTAAGGAAGCTTAAGCCAACCTGTTCATAAGTAGACTACAGAAGATAATGCTCATCTAAAAAGAAGGAGGATGGTATGTGTGGTCACACAGGTGCACCTATTCCACGGAATGAAAAAGCCTATTGCTTCAACGTGGGTTCAACCCCTTAGTCAGGAAGGTCCCCTGGAGAAGAAAATGGCAACCCACACCAGTATCCTTGCCTGAGAAATCCATGGACAGAGGAGCTTGGTGGGTTACAATACATGGGATCCCAAAAGAGGCAGGCATGGTATAGTGACTAAACAATAAATTTGTATGTCTGTACATACATATTTCCCTCATTGATTTTAGTAGCTTCAAAGTGTAATGTGGTAAGTTTACATTAAAACTATTCCCTTATTTAGAAACATTTAATTTTGGTGAGTAGATTATGTGAGTAGGGGAAATTGAAACTCAAAGAACATTGCTGAAATTTAATTCTGTGTAAAGCAGTAAAGATTTGTTTATAAAAGGGAACTGTAAACCCTACTGCCTGGGTACAAAATCTGTTTTGCCACTTAGTTGTGAACTATTTTTGCGCTAGTTTTCTTGCTTATAAAATGAGAATAATAGTCAGTTCACTTGGTCAGTCATGTCCGAATCTTTGCGACACCATGGACTGCTGCATGCCAGGCTTTCCTGTCCATCACCAATTCCTGGAGCTTGTCCCAACTCATGTCCATTGAACCAGTGATGCCATCCAACCATCTCATCCTCTGTCATCCCCTTCTCTGTAAATGAGAATAATAATAATATCTAAATAACAGAGTATTCATAATAAATACATTAATATATGTAAGGTTCATAGATAACAGATGCTATATGACACCAAATAATTTTTATTATACATTATAGATTTACATTTATTTAACATGCTTAGAATATTTGTCTTGTGTAAGCCAGGTGTTGTGCTGTCTTCCTGGACATAATGAGATTTGCTGATTGCCTCCTAAGTTTTTATTTTTGCTTTCTCTTTTTTGACTCAATCATATGACTGGTAGAATTGCCTTACTCCCAGAATAGGAATTGATCTTTATTCACTTTAAAATATTCAATTTCATGACTATAGTGTTTGGACAGTTTTGTTGCTGTTGTTGTTCAGTCACTAAGTCATGTCCAACTATTTGCAACCTCCTGGACTGTAACATGCCAGGTTTCCCTGTCCTCCACTATCTCCTGGAGTTTGCTCAAACTCATGTCCATTTGGCTGATGATGCCATCCAACCATCTCATCCTCTCTCACCCACTTCTCCTTCTGCACTAAGTCTTTCTTAGCATTGGGATCTTTTCCAGTGAGTCAGCTCTTTGCATGAGGTGGCCAAAGTATTGGAGCTTCAGCTTCAAAATCAGTCCTTCCAATAAATATTCAGAGTTTATTTCATTTAGGATTAACTGGTTTGATCTGCAGTTCAAGGGACTCTCAATAGTCTTCTATAGCACCACAATTCAAAAGTATCAATTCTTTGGCATTCAGCCTTCTTTATGGTCCAACTCTCACATCCATACATGACTACTGAATGTGTCAGTTTATTCCTAGTCTAATTTAGGTCAATGGGATGTGATATGTGTTACCTGGTGACTTCAGAGAAGGAAGCTCACTGTCTTTCCTCAGATATATGTAAATGCCAACTCTTCTGCCATCAGTAGTCTTCATGAAACACTAAGAAAGTTAATCATCAAATGATAATGATGCTTTTATTGCAGAAGTCACAAGAGGTGATGAAAAAAATCTAACAAATTCATTTGCTGACATTGGTAACAAAATGTGAACTTATAAGTGACAGGAATAAAGATAAATGTGTATATGTTTAAGCTAAAAATGTATTCAATTCAAATAAGTAAGACACATTTGAAAACTTCAACATATGTAGTGTTCAGTTCAGCTCTATATTTTACACACACACACACACACACACACACACACACACATGTATGTATATATTTGGAACAATCAGGCAAAAAGAATAAACATTCAAAGAAATCTAATTTGGAAATTAGCAAAATTCTAATATATAGATTGGAATGCCATTGATTTCAATTTCCACCTCTTATTAATTTTCTCTGAAAATTCTTACTTGACTTTTTCCTTTCCTTTTATTCCTGTGAGAGCACCAGTTCTATTTCTTAGCACAGTCCAATCACACACTGCATTATTGTCCATTATAGTTTCATGCTATTCATAGATCCTCAGACATTATTCATCTTGTAATTGAAAGTTTGTACCCTTTTATCAGACTCTCATTATTTCTACATAGCCCTCAGTCTCTGGCAACCATCATTCTATTCTCTGATCCTATAAGTTCAACTCTTTTTATTCTATCTACAAGTGATAGCGTGCAATATTTCTTTCTCTATCCAGCTTATTTCACTCAGCATAATTCCCTCTTCTTTCATCCTTGTTGTCACAAATGGTAGGATATCCTTCTTTTTGAAAGTAGAGTAGTATTCCTTTGTGTGTGTGTGTGTGTGTGTGTGTGTACCACATTTTCTTTATACAATCATCTTTTAACAGATATAACAGACATCTGGTTGTTTTGATACCTTGGCTGTTATGAATAGTACTGCAATAAACAAGGGAGTATAGCTATCTCTTCAAGAAAGTGGTTTTAATTTCATTTTGATATATATGCATAAATCACATTGCTGAATTTTATAGAAATTCTACTTTCAATTTTTTCAGGAAACTTCCTACTGCCATATGACCATGCTGTATGATCAACTTAACATACTGTTGAGTTTGGTGTACCAATATTTTGTTGAGGATTTTGCATCTGTATTCATTGGCCTGTAATTTTCTTCCTTCCTTCCTTCCTTTCTTTCTATGTTTTTATATATCTTTAACCTTGAGTACATCAAGGCTGTATATTGTCACCCTGCTTATTTAACTTATATGCAGAGTACATCATGAGAAATGCTGGGCTGGAAGAAGCACAAACTGGAATCAAGATTGTCAGGAGAAATATCAATAACCTCGGATATGCAGATGACACCACCCTTATGGCAGAGAGTGAAGAGGAACTAAAAAGCCTCTTGATGAAACTGAAAGAGGAGAGTAAAAAAGTTGGCTTAAAGCTTAATATTCAGAAAACTAAGATCATAGCATCTGGTCCCATCACCTCATGGGAAATAACTGGGGAGACAGTGGAAACAGTGTCAGACTTTATTTTTTTGGGCTCCAAAATCACTGCAGATGGTGACTGCAGCCATGAATTTAAAGGACACTTACTCCTTAGAAGGAAAGTTATGGCCAACCTAGATAGCATATTAGAAAGCAGAGACGTTAGTTTGCCAACAAAGGTCCATCTGGTCAAGGCTATGGTTTTCCCAGTGGTCATGTATGGATGTGAGAGTTGGACTGTGAAGAAAGCTGAGCACAGAAAAGTTGATGCTTTTGAACTGTGGTGTTGGAGAAGACTCTTGAGAGTCCCTTGGACTGCAAGGAGATCCAACCAGTCCATCCTAAAGGAGATCAGTCCTGGGTGTTCATTGGAAGGACTGATGCTGAAGCTGAAACTCCAGTACTTTGGCCACCTCATGGGAAGAGTTGACTCATTGGAAAAGACCCTGATGCTGGGAGGGATTGGGGGCAGGAGGAGAAGGGAGCGACAGAGGATGAGATGGCTGGATGGCATCATCGACTCAAGGGGCATGAGTTTGAGTAAGCTCTTGGAGCTGGTGATGGACAGGGAGGCCTGGCTGCTGTGATTCATGGGGTTGCAAAGAGTCGGACACGACTGAGCGACTGAACTGAACTGAACTTCAACATAATTCTGGCTTCCTAAAATGAGTTGGTAGTGTGGCTTCCCATTTCATTTTTTGGAACATTTTTAGAATCATCGGCATTAATTCTCCTTTAAATGGCTTATAGACAAGTAATGAAACTCTTCTCAGACTTTCCTTTGTTCGGAAGTTTTTGATTATTGATTTAATGTCATTACTATCTTAATCTCCTTAACAATAGTAATCTGTTCATATTTTCTGGGTTCCCTTATAGCTCAGTTGGTAAACAATCCACCTGCAATGCAAGACCATAGTTTGACTCCTGGGTTGGAAATATCCCCTGGAGAAGGGATAGCCTACCCACTCCAGTATTCTGGGGGCTTCCCTTGTGGCTCAGCTGGTAAAGAATCTGCCTGCCCTGTGGGAGACCTGGATTTGATCACTGGATTAGGGAGATCCGTATTCTGCCTTGGAGGATTACATGAACTGTGTCAAGGCCTTTGACTGTGTGGATCACAGTAAACTGTGGAAAATTCTGAAAGAGATGGGAATACCAGAAAACCTATCTGCCTCTTGAGAAACCTGTATTAAAGTCAGGAAGCAACAGTTAGAACTGGACATGGAAAAACAGACTGGTCCCAAATAGGAAAAGGAGTATGTCAAGGCTGTATATTGTCACCCTGCTTATTTAAGTTATATGCAGAGTACATCACAAGAAATGCTGGTCTGGAAGAAGCATAGGATGGAATCAAGATTGCCAGGAGAAATATCAATAACCTCAGATATGCAGATGACACCACCCTAATGGCAGAAAGTGAAGAACTGAAGAGACTCTTGATGAAAGTGAAAGAGGAGAGAGAAAAAGTTGGCTTAAAGCTTAACATTCAGAAAACTAAGATCTGGCCCCATCCCTTCATGGCAAATAGATGGGGAGACAGTGGAAACAGCATCTGACTTTATTTTGGGGGGCTCCAAAATCACTGCAGATGGTGATTGTAGCCTTGAAAATAAAAGATGTTTGCTCCTTAGAAGAAAAGCTATGACCAACCTAGACAGCTTAATAAAAAGCAGAGACATTACTTTATTAACAAAAGTCCATCTAGTCAAGGCTATGTTTTTTCCCAGTAGTCAGTTATGGATGTGAGAGTTGGACTATAAAGAAAGCTGAGCCCTGAAAAATTGATGGTTTTGAACTGTGGTGTTGGAAAAGACTCTTGAGAGTCCCTTGGACTGCAAGGAGATCCAACCTGTCCATCCTAAAGGAAATCAGTCTTGAGTATTCTTTGGAAGGACTGATGCTGAAGCTGAAACTCCAATACTTCGACCACCTGATACAAAGAACTGACACTGGGAAAGACTCTGATGCTGGGAAACATTGAAGGCAAGACGAGAAGGGGAAAACAGAGGATGAGATGGTTGGATGGCATCACCGACATGATGGACATGAGTTTGAGTAGGCTCTGGGCATTGGTAATGGACAGGGGAGCCTGACATGCTGCAGTCCATGGTGTCGCGATGAATCAGACTCAGTGACCCAGCTAAACTGAGGAATTTTTCTTATATTCCTAATTTATCTGATTTTTTGTCATATATTTTGTTCACATAGTTTCTTATGACTCAATATTTCTGTTGTGATTTAAAATATCTCCTCTTTCATTTCTGATTTTATTTGAAACCTCTCTCTCTCTCTCTTTTTTTTTTTTTTTCTGTCTTGTTTAAGGTTTTCAAGCTTATCCCGTCAAAGAGACAGCTTAGTTTCACTGATTTTTTTAAAGTCTATTTGATTTATTTCTGCTCTGTTCTTTGATATTTCTTTTTCTATTATATTGAGTTATAAAGATAGGTCATTTATTTGAGAGTTTTCTTTTATTCAATGTAAGCATTCTTTACTAAAAATTTCCATCTTAAAACCATTTTTTCTGTATTCTGTAAGTTTAGTATGCTTTTTTTTTAAGTTATCCTTTTAATTATTCTTTGACCTATTGGTTTTCAGGAGCACATATTTAATCTCTACACATTTGTGAATTTTTCTGCTTTCTTCTTATAATTGATTTCTTTTTGTTTTTTTCTTATTGTGTTCAGAAAAAATTCTTGAAATGATTTCAATCTTTTGAAATTTATTAAGATATTTTTCTGCACTAGCCTAATAATATATTTTGGACTCCATGTGCTCTTGAGGAGGTGTATTTTGATGCTGTTCTATGGAAAGTATACATTTGTTTGTTAGGTTTTGAGTACCTGTTGGATTGTTTAATTCTATGCTGTGGATGCTATTTATGACAAGAGTGTGTCTCAATCTTTCCTACCCATTTGGATATGGATAGTTTCTGAATGCTAAGTCTGAGAGAAGGTCTGACGATGTAGGTGACATGTACACAGAATGTTTTACTTTAGACTGTGTGGTAAGGGAACAGTGTACCAGGCTGTTATCTTCTCCATGAGTCCTTCCTTTCCCTCACACTGTAAAATAAAATAATGAAATTTCCATATATGATTTTAGGGATAAGAGAAGAATCATATTGGAGGACACGCCCTTTCTTAAGAGAAATTTTTTTTTAAATCTGGTAACTGCCTCAGAATCAAAATAACAAAAGCTGCAGTGTTGTATGGCCATGGGTTTTTCCCATAATGATTTACATATCAAAGCATCAGGAGACATTCTGAACTACTGCTATAAACTGAATGATTATGTCTCTTCAAAATCATATGCTTAAGGACTAACACCAGTGGGGTACTAATTAGAGATGAGGTTTTGGGGAAGTGATTAGGTCATGAAGATGGGAGCCTCACATAGAATTAGTATGTTTATAAAAGAGACCCTAGATAACCGCTCCTTCCATCATGTGAAGACACAATGAGAAAATGGTTGTGTATAAACTGGAAAGCATGCGCCTCCTCACTTGCACTGAATATGATGGTTCTTTTAATCTTGGACTTCTGGATCCTAGAGCTATGTCTACTATTAAGCCACTCAGATTATTGGTATATTTTTTGAGAGTAGCTTGAATGTACTGAGGAGACACAAAAAGCCAGATATTTGTGGAATGAGGTGATACAGCCATGTAGTATAATAGTTTGATGGAAGAGACAATAATGTAGGCAAAAGGTAAGATGGAAGCAGTATGATTATCTATGCCATCAGTTCAGTTCAGTCGCTCAGTTGTGCCTGGCTGTTTGTGACCCCATGAATGACAGCATTCCAGGCCTCCCTGTCCATCACAAACTCCCAGAGTTTACTCAAATTCATGTCCATTGAGTTGGTGATGCTATCTAACCATCTCATCCTCTTTCATCCTCATCTCCCCCCGCCTTCAATCTTTCCCAGTGTCAGGGTATTGTCCAATGAGTCAGCTCTTTGAATCAGGTGGCCAAAGTATTGGAATTGTAGCTTCTGTATCAGTCCTTCCAATGAACACCCAGGACTGGTATCCCTTTGGGATGGACTGGTTGGATCTCCTTGCAGTCCAAGGGACTCTCAAGAGTCTTCTCCAACACCACAGTTCAAAAGCATCAATTCTTCTTTGCTCAGCTTTCTTCACAGTCCAACTCTTGCATCCATACATGACTACTGGAAAAAATGGTAGCCTTGACTAGATGGGCCTTTGTTGACAAAGTAATGCTGCTGCTCTTTAATATGCTGTCTAGGTTAAAATAAAGCTAAATTGCAGTATCCAGCTCTAAAACAAGGGATACTGGAAAATCATTTCTGAGGGAAAAAAAATCAATTTAATTTATGTTCTTATTAAGATGTGTCATCTAGCAATCAAATGTCAAAATCAAAGATATATAATTATTTAACTCATGAGAAATGGAAACAAACAGGTTTGAAATGTACAGTTGTAGTCATTAACATATATTAATAGAAAATAAAGTTAAAGAGTAAATCACCATGGCAGGAAGAGTAGATGATGAAAGAAGAGAAATGAGATATGGGAAAGAATCCTAGCAAAGTCAACATTTAATGTTTCAGTGCAGCTTGTGGTGCTCAAAAAGGACTGAGAGGAAGCAGCCAAGAAAGTAGGAGAATAGTGTCAAGTGAGACAAGAGAGGAGAGAACCAAGGTGGAGAGGGAATACTAAACAATGAAAAATACAGCTAAGTTACAGTAACAAAAATGAATATATGCTTTTAAGAGTTAGTAACAAAAGTGTCATTAGTGACCTTGGCAACTAAAATTCAGTAGACGGATAAGACTGAGGTAATAATTCAGTGAGTAGGAAAAAAGTGGGTATTGAATACGGATGCTTCAGTAAATTCCTATAAAAACGTTTTAAAGAAAATATGGTGAAGCAAATAGGACAACTAAAAATGGAAGTAAAATATCTAGTCTAGACAACAAAGAAATGGAACAATTTTAGAAAGGAGTTGACATATTTCAGTGGGTGCATGGAAAATAAATCAGAGAGGAAAGGAAATCTCAGAGGTCCACCAAGTATTTTCTAATGTGTCTGTGAAAAAGTGATTAAAAAATCTTACTTTATGGCTGAATAGATTAAAGATTATAGAATGTATATTTTGTTTTAGTCAATTCTACTTATAGAAATAATTTGTTATTTTAATAAGTTCAGTTTGCATGAATATATGTATTAATATAAATTCCATTTATAACTATTAAAAGAATACAATATGTGTTATAGAAATTCACTGATTAAAAGAACACTTGAGCAAACAGTTCACTTCCTCTCCTGACATGATTACCTGAGAGTTTACTTTGCCGAATATGATAAAATCAGCCTTTTCTCTCGTTCTTTATTTCCTTTTTTTTTTTCTTCTATTCTCAACAAATCAAAGTATTAAACTACAGCCGTAGGCTTATAGAAGCTCAGGTCAGAGGAAAGTGGATTACTCTGGATTGCTGATGTTTCAAAAGTTTTATTCAGTCTTTGAGAGATAAGGAAATGATCTCAAATAAAACTTTTCACAACCCTATTGTACTTTATCGTCTAAGTAAAGCCCCTTGTCAGCCTTTGATCTGACTCCACAAAAGTTCCCAGTAATTCAGCTGTCCCAGAGTGATTCATTCTATAGCATTTCTGCAATTGCAAACCAGCTGGTAGAACTGCAAGAGACCAACAAAAATATCTTAAAAGGCTATTTTAAAAACTATTAGTTGCTAAATTGCACTCATTTCCCTCACCATTTGAAATATTCTGCACATAAAATATGCCTGGGCTTACCTAATTAAAATAGAAGAGAAAAAAAATTCCTTGCCGGTTACCTTTAAGCAAAAGCATATTTTTATAATAGTCTTGCAGCTGCATTTTTCTCTCTAGTGCCTTTTCATAACAAAATGTATGCCATATTCAATAATCCTTTCACCTATATGTCTATTGGGCACTGCTAATAATAACTAGAACTTTTCTATTTGTAGAAAAAGTAGCCCAGTGAAAATGGGGTCAGGAAAATCTTTTTCAATGGATACACAACTTCCTATAGAAAAGGAAGCAATGCTTGGAAGGTTATCTTTTCAATACATAGAAACATAATTTTTTTCTAACAATTTAAATTCTATTCAATTGTTTTACCAATAAATATATTTCATATTTCATAACTTTATAATTACTTTATATAGAATCATGTTTCAATTATTCAGATATAAAGTGTTGTTTAAAATATGTATGTAATTCTTTCTGAACATTATATAAAGGATCTTTAATTGTATGTTTTTACTTAACTCAGATTTTTTTCACCAGAAATTTTTAGTTAATGTGGTATTAATGGCAGTTAGAATATAATATGATTTTAACTTGAGGGAGGGTGTGGTAAAATTTGATATAATTTGATACTCTGATGATATTCTGTAAATTTTCTGATGATTTTTTTCAACTCTTTAAAAAAAGTTTTAAACATCTCACAATATGTATATATGTATCTCACAATATGTATATCTCACCAAATGTATAACATTGGTGCAAATTTCAGGGTCTAATGAACAATTATACCTATACTTAAAGGACTGATCAAGTCAAGCTCAGTCTCTCAAACAAGGGGAAAACAGTATCTTTTCTGCTTTTTATGGGTTTTACTGAACATTCTAGTAGTAGGAACTCAGTAAACTGTTTTACTTTGTTGTCATTTTTAATCTCTGTGCTAATGTTGTTTAGGCACTGTAAATGATAGAGAATAAATATACATACACATAAATATGCCCATATATACATTAAAATGTTATTTCCTAGATTTTTATAGGGCCTGTATTCTAAAGGGATTTTATTGCTATGACTTCTTGCTTATAATATCTTTTTAGATTTAGCACTATCAATTAATTGTTGTATTTACTTAAAGGGCAATGAGTTATCCAAGAAATTTCTTTTTTCATTTTTTCTAACCTTCATCATATTTAATTCTAATTATAGCAAAGGATCATTGCATGAACACCTTAAGATAAAGACAAATGCACTTTGAGGCTTATGTAGCATTTCCAAAAGTGTGTGTGTGTATGCTCAGTCTCTTTAATCATGACTGACTCTTTGTGACCTCGTGGGCTATAGCCTGCCATGCTGCACTATCCATGGGATTCTTCATGCAAGAATACTGAAGTGGGTTGTTATGCCCTTCTTCAGAATATCTTCCCAACACAGAGATCAAACTTGCTTCTTCTGCATTGCAGGTGATTCCTTACCACTGAGCAACCAGAGAAGCCCTCCAAAATATAGAGCCTTTCAATCTATTGTGATAAATATGAGCTTACTTTAGTGACTTTCAGTGAAAATATGCAAATAGGGTTTCATCTGTTTAAAACATTATCATGTCCATGTTTACTTATGTACTATGCAAGCATACATTTTAGGCAAATATAATTTTAATGAAACAATATTCTTAAAAAATTAATATAACTCTTGCTCAAAGAAGAGTACAATTTAGCAATTTTATGAAAAATTTGAGCAAGGCAAAGCAATTTTATCCTTCTTAAATTTACTTTTTCTTAAAGGCAGATTTCGGGGATTTTTTGCATGGATTACCAGATATATTCTCAATTTCTTCCTTGGATATTCTTTAAGAGTATTGACATTTTAAATTTGGAGATAAGCAATTTTCATCATGAAAGGACTGGCAAAACCAATATTTACTTAAGTAAGAATAAAAGTTATTAGCACACATTTTATTTTTAGACTCGGATTAACATCCTTCATAATTCTGTTGGCCTAACATGAGTAAATAGTGGTAAACAAAATAAAATTAGAAGTGAAAAAGCTCTAGATTTCAATTCAAGATCACATAGAAAAACAGCTTACAACAGAAATTCTCACATGATGAAAAAAAAAATGTATGGTGATTATTTTATAAATCTGGAGAAGGAAATGGCATCCCACTGTAGCATTGTTGGTTAGAGAATTTAATGAACAAAGAAGCCTGACAAGTTACAGTTCGTGGGGTCACAAAGAGTCAGACATGACTGAGTGACTATCACTCACTCACTCACTATTTTGTAAATCAATGATATATAAAATGGTAAAGAAGTTATGATCTTTATTATCATTGAGTTCAGGAAATTAAATATATATATGTGAATAAAGTCATTATTTCAGCTTTTTGATTAATTTTTATAGGAAAAATAGCAAGGATAAATAAGAAAGCATTCTGAAGTGAATAATGCAAAAATTAGAGGAAAATGATACAATGGGAAAGACTAGATATTTCTTCAAGAAATTAGAGATTTTCACACAAAAATGGACACAATAAAGGACAGAAATGGAAAGGACTTAACAATAGCAGAAAAGATTAAGTAAAGGTGGCAAGAATACACAGAAAAACTGTACGAAAAAAAAATAATAATGACCCAGATAACCATGATGGTGTGCTCACTCACTTAGAGCCAGACATCTTGGAGGGTGAAGTCAAGTGGGCCTTAGAAAGCATTACTACCAACAAAGCGGTTGGAGGTGATGGAATTACAGCTGAACTATTTCAAATCCTATAAGACGATACTGTTCAAGTGCTATACTCAAAATGCCAGCAAATTTGGAAAACTCAGCAGTGGTCACAGGATTGGAAAATGTGAGCTTTCATTCCAACCCCAAAGAAAGGCAATGCCAAAGAATGTTAAAGCTACCGCACAATTGCACTCATCTCACATGCTAGCAAGTAATGCTCAAAATTCTCCATGCCAGACTTCAACAGTATGTGAACTGTGAACTTCCAGATGTTCAAGCTGGATGTAGAAAAGGAAGAGGAACCAGAGATCAAATTGCCAACATCAGTTGGGTCATTGAAAAAGCAGGAGTGTTTGAGAAAAATATCTACTTCTGCTTTATTGACAATGCAAAAACCTTTGTGTGGATCACACCAAATTGTAGAAAATTCTTAAAAAGATAAGAATACCTGACCATCTTACTTGCCTCCTGAGAAACCTGTATGCAGGAAAAGAAGCTACAGTTAAAACTGGTCACAGAACAACGGGTTGATTCAAAATTGGGGAAGGAGTATATTAAGGCTGTATATTGTTACCCTGCTTATTTAACTTATCTGAAGAGTATATCATGTGATATGTTGGGCTGGATGAATCACAAACTGGAATCAAGATTTCAGGAAAAAATATCAACAACCTCATAGAAACATATGATACTACCCTAATGGCAGAAAGCAAAAAGGTACTAAAGTCCCTCTTGATGAAGATCAAAGAGGATAGTGAAAAACCTGGATTTAAATGCAATATTAAAAAAATTAAGATCGTGGCATCTGGTCCCATTACCTCACTGAGTATAAATGGGGGAAAAAAAAAATGAAAACACTGACTATATTCTTAGCCTCCAAAATCACTGCAGACAGTAATGACAGCCGTGAAATTAGAAGATGCTTGCTCCTTGGAAGAAAAGCCATGAGGAGCCTAGACAGCATATTAAAAAACAGAGATATTACTTTGTTGACAAAGGTCCATATAGTCAAAGCTATGGTTTTTCCAATAGTCATGTACAGATGTGAGCATTGGACCATAGAGAAGGCTGAGTGTCAAAGAACTGAGTGCTTTTGAACTGTGGTACTGGAGAAGACTCTTGAGAGTCCCTTGTACTGCAAGGAGATCCAACCAGTCCATCCTAAAGGAGATCAGTTCAGAATATTCATTGGAAGGACTGAGGCTGAAGCTGAAACTCCAATACTTTGGCCACCCGATGTGAAGAACTGACTATTTGGAAAAGACCCTGATTCTGGGAAAGATTAAAGGTGGGAGGATAAGCCAATGACAGAAGATGAGATGGTTGGATGGCATCATTGATGTGATGGACATGAGTTTAAGTAGGCCCCGTGAGTTGGTGATTTACAGGGAAGCCTGTTGTGCTGCAGTCCATGGGTTGCAAACAGTCAGACACGACTGAGTGACTGAACTGAACTTCTCATTTCAAAGCCTCAAGTAAACTATTACAAAGCAATTGTATTTAAACATTATTTGGGAGGTAAAAACATCAACGTTTAGTGATTAGATATGTATTCAAATTAGTAAATGCCTCAGGGATGATTCCCTCTACATGTGACCCCACCAGTAGAATGGAAGATTGAATATAAAGAGATTTTATGTTTATTTTAGAATACATTAAGATGATTTTGAATATTAGATGAAAGTTCATCTGATATGACCTTATTATGGGAAAACATGACATCTGTTTAATCAAGCTTTCATATGAAAGAACCAAAAATGTATCACTTTGAGATTCTGTTTATCCTTTCAGTATGATATGATTTAACTGATTTATGTTTGTGAAAAAAGAAAAATGTACAGATTGCAAGCATTATATCCTTTATTGCATATATATATCTGCAGAAGGGTTGAATTCTGGCCTAGTTTCTCAGCCTACTGTTAAGGGCCAGACCCTCTATGATTCAGCATATGGTTTTCCTTGCATAGGCATTTCTTGACATTTAAATGTGCCTTGTACACAGATCAAGAATGAGTAACCCTGGTACTTGCCCATATCCTCCATATTAGATTTCCCCCTTTTTATTTTGAAATATTTCAAACATGCATAAAATTTGAGAGAACTGTGTGAAGAATGCCCATGTATCTACTATCTAGATTTGTTACCAGATAGGGAAAATTGAGGGACTTCCCTTGTGGCTTCCCTCATGGCTCATATGGTAAATAATCCACCTGCAATGCAGGAGACCTAGGTTCAATCCATGGATAGAGGAGATCCCCTGAAGAAGGGAAAGGCAACCTACTCCAGTATTCTTGCCTGGAGAATTCCATGGACAGTGGAGCCTGGCAGGCTACAGTCCAAGGGTCACAAAGAATTGGATGTGACTGAAGTGACTAACACTTTCACTTTCCTGGTGACTCAGATGGTACAGAGTCTGTCTGCAATGCAGGAGACCTCGGTTTGATCCCTGGGTTGAGAAGACTTCCCAGAGAAGGGAATGGCTAACCACCACTGCATTCTTGCCTAGAGAAATCCATGGACATAGGAGCCTGGCCAGGCTACAGCCCATGGGGTTAAAAAGAGCTGGACATGACTGAATGACTAACACTTTCACTACTTCACACTAATAATTGAACAGGACAGTTCCTCATGAGGCCTTCATTCTTGGTAAGAACACAGAGAAGAATCTGAGGTTTTATCTATAACAAAAACAAGTTAATTGAAGAAGGAACAAAAAGAAAACCTCAAGGAACTCAAGAGATGGGCCAAGCTAAGACAGGCTGTGGTGCCAAAATAATGAAGTAAGGGTTTTTCAAAAACAGACTTCTACATATTAATCTAGGTGGGTGTGGACTGAGAGTTTTGATTGACAGGTGCAAGATATATAAGAAGAGGCTCTACTGTGTATATCTTTCACATAGTTCAATCTCTTATAATCAGATGTATGTATTTACAGAATGCTCATAAACCCTTAGTGGGCTTCTGGCTGCCTGAGGTCACTTGAGGACACAGCTCTGCATCAAGGATGCTTGTGTGGGAGTTGGAGAAGCTTCTGTGGTTAGTTTGTATCCACTGTGTGCCTTGGGTTCATGCCTCTGAGTTGAAAATTTATCTATAGCTATTTTGTAGGATATCTGTGAGCTCTCCTGGGAAAATTAGAGTTATCTGGGGGCAGGGGCTTAAAGATCAGCTTGAATCTTTATTGACTAGGCTGCTCCTAGTTGCATATGCCTGATTCAAATAACAGATTTGATAAACAGATGCAATTAATGCAAAGGTAGTTTAATATCAGCCTATGACTCAATGATGTCTCTTAGAGATACCTATTCTACATGAATATATGTGGCCACAAATTGTTATGCATAAGAATGTACATAAGATTTTTCTGTAATTTCACAAAACAATTGCAACACAAGTGTCCATCAATAAAGCAATGAATAAACATAGTTCATTTTATTTGTTAATTGTATGCACACAGAAAAGAAGAAACAAACTACTGATATATACAATAGCATGAAAAAATCTTGTAGACCTCATTTTGAGGAAAAGAAGGCAAATTCACAAGAGTACATACACTATAATTTTATTTACATGACATTTTAGAAGTTGTAGAACTAATCAAGGTGATAGAACAGTAGTTACATTAAGGAGAGCAGATAATGATGGCAAAGAACACATGAACCTTCTTTCATTGGTGCAAAAATATTACAGTTTTTTCTGTTTACACTATGGTAACTTTCTTTGATTCTTTATCACTAAGATTATTTTATGAACTTTAATATATGCATGTGACCACATCAATAATAAAGTTAAAAAAAAGAGAGGAAGAAAGGAAATATAAGAAAATGATTACAGTGCCAGCAAAATAATACATAATATTTGACATTTATTATGTAAACTTCATTTGGCTTGTGACCTAATTATTATGGGATATGTGTTACTTGAATTTGTTGTTGCTTTAACTTTCAGTAAGAAGTCCTTGCTCCTACCCTTTTCACACAAAGACTGATTTGATTTTTGACAGGAAATAACTTAGTAAAGTCAAAATATAATAAGACCATACTGCAAAAGCTGCTGTATTTCAATATTAAGCTGATAATATGCATTTTGGACTCATATTTAAAGAATGGCTACAGCTAGAATTGGTTCTAAATAAGAATTTGTAAACAAATCACTGATAGTTTACTTTGCTTTTAGCAGAATCTGCAAACCAACATATATTTTGCAGTGAAGAGTGAGTTGAGCTCCATGTGAATGACAGAGCCCTAATATGTGAAGTTTGAATTTCAATTAATATTGCCAGATTTATGCTGTTTTCAGTTTTTAGGTAGTGTCTGATTTTTCGATACCCCATGAACTATAGCATATTAGACTTCCCTGTCATTATTTCTTCACTATCTCCCAGCGTTTGCTCAAACCCATGTCCATTGAGACCATGATGCCATCCAACTATCTCATCCTTTGTCACTCCCTTCTGCTGCCTTCAGTCTTTCCCAGCATCAGGATCTTATCCAATGAGTTGGCTCTTTGTATCAAGTGGCCAAAGTATTGGAGCTTCAGCTTCAACATCAGTCCTCCCAATGAATATTAATAGTTGATTTCATTTATGATTGACTGGTCTGATCTCATTGTTGTCCAAGGGACTCTCAAGAGTCTTCTCCAGCACTACAAATCAAAAGCATCAATTCTTCAGTGTTCAGTCTTCTTTATGGTCCAACTCTCACATACATACATGACTACTGGAAAAACCATATTTTTTACTATATGGACCTTTGTGAGCAAAGTTATGTCTCTGCTTTTAAATCCACTGTCTAGGTGTGCCATAGCTTTTATTCCAAGGAGTAAGATTTTTCCTTTCTTTGGTTTTATTTTGTTTTGTTTAATTTCCAAAACTTTTTCCTTTTTTTTCTTTTTTCCTGGTGTGCAATATATATATATATATATTGGTGTGCAATATATATGTATATATATATTCTAACATCGAAAACATTTTGTATTGGGGTATAGCTGACTAGCAATGTTGTGGTAGTTTCAGGTGAATTGCAAAGGGACTCAGCCATACATAAACATATATCCAGTTTTCCACAAACCTGCGCCTCACATTTAGGCTAGCGTATAACATTGAACAGAGTTCCATTTGATGTACAATAGGTCTTTGTTGGTTATCCATTTAAAAAAAAAAAACAGTCTATACCTGATCTTCTCAAAGTCCCTAACTATTCCTTCCCACCAACAACCATACATTTATTTTCTAAGACTGTGAGCTGCATCTCTGTTTTGTACATAAGTTCATTTGTATCATTTATTTTTAGATTCCACATATAAAGGCTGTCATATGATTTTTCTCCTTCTCTGTCTGACTTACTTCACTCAGTATGACAATCTCTAGGTCCATCTATTTTGCTGCAAATGGCATTATTTCATTCTTTTTATTGGATAAGTAATATTGTCAGTCAGTCAGTTCAGTAGCTTAGTCATGTCTAACTCCTTATGACCCCATGGACTACAGCACACCAGGCCTCCCCGTCCATCACCAACTCCTGGAGTTTAATCAAACTCATTTCCATTGAGTGGTTGATGCCATCCAACAATCTCATCCTCTGTCATCCCCTTCTCCACTTGCCTTCAAAATTTCCCAGCAGCAGGGTCTTTTCAAATGAATTAGCTCTTCATATCAGGTGGCCAAAATATTGGAGTTGCAGTTTCAGCATCAGTCCTTACAATAAATATTCAGGACTTATTTCCTTTAGGATGGACTAGTTGGATCTGCTTGCAGTCCAACGCACTCTCAAGAGTCTTCTCCAACACCACAGTTCAAAAGCATCAATTTTTTGGTGCTCAGCATGTGGTTCATACAGCCCAGCGTTTCTCATTATGTAATATGTGTGTAAATTAAATAATCAGGGTGACAATATACAGCCTTGACATACTCCTTTCCCAATTCGGAACCAGTATGTTGTTCCATACATATTCCATTATATATATGAACATGATATATATATTGTCATCTGTTTATGTATTCTTTGATATCTTTCATCAGAATCTTATAGTTTTCATAGTATGGGCCTCTTTTTTTCTTAGGTAGGTTTATTCCTATGTATTTTATTATTTTTAGTACAGTGGTAAATAGGATTGCTTCTTAAATTTCTCTTTATGACCTTGCATTTTTAGTGTATAGAAATGCAACCAATTAGTATTAATTTTTGTAACCTACAAAGTTACCAAATTTACTGATGAGTTTTAGTAGTTTTCTGGTAGCATCTTTAGGATCTTCTATGTATAGTAACATGTCATCTGCACACAGTGATGGTTTAACTTTTTCTCTTCCAATTTAGATTCCCTTTACTTCTTTTCCTTCTCTGATTACTGTAGTTCAGATTTGAAAAACTATGCTGAGTAACAGTGGTGACAGCAGACATCTTTGTCTTGCTCCTGATATTAGAGAAATGGTTCCAGCTGTCCACTACTGAGTATGATGCTGCTGTAGATTTGTTATATTTGGTCTTTGTTAGATTGAGGTATGTACCCTCTGTGCCCTGTTTCTGGAGAGGGTTTTTTTTTTTTAATCATAAAAATGGGTGCTGAATTTTGTACATCTATTTTGTTGAATATTTTTCCATCTATGTTCATCAGTGGTATTAGTTGGCAATCTTCTTTCTTTCTTTCTTTCTTTCTTTCTTTGGTATCTTTGTCTGGTTTTGGTATCAAGGTGATGGTGGCCTCATAAAATGAGTTGGGAAGTTTTCTTTCCTGTGTGACTTTTTAGGCCAGTTGTGGAAGGATAAGTGTTAACTCTTCTCTAAATGTTTGATAAAATTCACCTGGGAGGCCATTGTGTCCTGGGCTTTTGTTTCTTGGGAGGTTTTTAATCATGGTTTCACTTTCAGTGCTTGTGATTGGTCTGTCTGCATTTTCTATTTTTTCCTGGTTCAGTCTATAGATACTTACCTTTCTAAGAATTTGTCCATTCTTTTCAGGTTGTCCATTTTATTGGCATACATTTGTTCATTGTGTTTGTATTCACTCATGTCTGACTCTTTGAGGTTCCATAGGCTTTACCTCTGTCCATTGGATTTTAAAGGCAAGAATACTAGAGTGAGCTGCCATTTCTTTCTCCAGGGCATCTTCCTGATCCAGGGATCAAACCCACATCTCCTGTATCTCCTGCATTGGCAGGCAGATTATTTACCATCAGTCCCACTTGAGAAGCCTACAATTTTTCATGATAGTCTCTTATGATCCTTGGTATTTCTGTGATCTCAGTTGTAACTTCTTTTTGTATTCTAATTTTACTGATTTGAGTCCTCTCCCTTTTTTTCATAGTGAAGAAAAAGATAAAGATTTATCATTTTTTTTCTATCTTTTCAAAGAACAAGAATTCAGTTTTATTGATCTGTATGATTGGGTTTTTTTTTGTCTCTATTTCATTTATTTCTGCTCTGATTTTATGAGATCCTTCCTTCTACTAATTTTAGGTTTTGTTGGTTCTTTGTATAGGTGTTTTAGGTGTAAGGTTAGGTTGTTTATCTGATTTTTTTTTTTTCTTGAGGTAAGATTGCTATAAACAACAGCAAGGTAAGGTATTGCTATAAACTTCCCTTTTAGAAGTGTTTTGCTGCATTCCTTAAGTTTTGGACCACTGTGCTTTCATTTTCATTTGTCTCTAGATATTTCTTAATTTCTTGTTTTATTTCTTCAGTGATTCAGTGGTTGTTTAGTAGTATATTGTTTGCGTTTCTTAGAGTATTTTCTTGTACTTTACTTCTAATCTCATAGCCTTGTGATCAGAAAAGATGTTTGATATGATTTCAATTTTCTTAAGTTTAGCAAGCCTTGCCTTATGGCCCAGAATGTGATAAATCCTGAAGAAAGTTCTGTGTGCAGTTGAGAAGAATGTTCAGCCTGCTCCTTTTGATGGAATGCTCTATAAACATCAATTCCAACTAATCTAAAGTATCATTCATGTTCTGTGTTTCCTTATTTCTGTCTGGATTATTTGTCCACTGATGAAGGTGGGTTATTAAAGTCCTCCACTATTTTGGGTACCATCTTAATTGTTGCCTGAGTAATCTACATATGGATAAAGAAGCAGAAGTTAGAAACTTACATGGAACAACCGACTACTTCAAAATTGAGAATGGAGTATGACAAGGCTATTTATTTTCACCCTGCCTATTTCATGGGCTTCCCTGATGGCTCAGATGGTAAAGCTTCTGCCTTCAATTCGGGAGACCTGGCTTCAGTTCCCAACACAGAGCAGAGAGTGCAAAATGTTGGGCTGGATGAGTTATAAGCTGGAATCAAGATTTCTAGGAGAAATATCAAAAACCTGAGAAAGGCAGATGATATCACTTTAATGGCAGAAACTGAAGAGGAAGTAATGAGCCTGTTAACAAAGGTGAAAGAGGAGAGTGAAAAAGCTGGCTTAAAACTCAACATTAACAGTAAGATCATGGAATCCAGTCCCATTTTTTCATGGCAAATAGAAAGGGGGTAGGTGAAAACAGTGATAGATTTTTCTTCTTGGGCTCTAAAACCACTATAGGTGGTGACTGCAGCCATTTAATTAAGAGATGATTGCTTCTTGACTGAGGAGCTATAGGAAAGCTAGAGAATCCGTTAGAAAGCAAAGACATAATTTTGCCAATTAAGGTCCATGTTGTCTTTCCAGTACTCATGTACAGATGTGAGAGCTGGCACATTAAGAAGGCAGAACACCAAAGAATTGATGTTTTTAAACTGCAGTGCTGGAGAAGATTCTTGAGAGTTCCTTGGACTGCAATGAGATCTCACAAGTCATTCTTAAAGGGAATCAACCCATAATACTCACTGGAAGAACTGATGCTGAAGCTGCAATATTTTGGCCACCTGATACTAACAGCTGACTCCTTAGAAAAGACCCTGAAGCTAGGAAAGGTTAAAGACAGGAGAAGAGAATACCAGGGGGATGAAATTGTTTGATGGCATCACCAATTCAATAATCATGAATTTGGGCAAACTTCAGGAGATGATGAAGGACAGAGAAGGTTGTCTTAGGTAGACAGCACAAAACTTCCTTTACAAATTTCAGTAATAGCATTCAAGGCTGAGAAGGAATTGAAAGAATTAACTTCTCTACTGGTATTTCCAGATGTTGGGTCTCATTTGGTTCTGGATAGTTTAATTTTACAAACTCAAAATGTATGAAGGTAGTAAAAATGCCTGTGTCAAAAGTTCTCTGTTTCCAAGGAAAAAGTATTCTCAGGACAGCATCTGGATAAGTACTATTCTATTGTATATACATGTACTGTATTTTCTTTATTTATTTATCTGTTGGTGGGCACTTGAATTGTTTCCCTATTTTGGCTATTGTAAATGCTATGATGAATACACACACACATACACACACACACACACACACACAAGTGAATACAACAAACCAAACAAACATAAAGGCAAAAATTCAAAGAACAGATCAGTGTTTACCCAAGGGGAAGGGGTTTGGGGAAGAGCAAAATAATAAAGGCGATCAACTATACGGTTGCAGATGGAAATTGAATTTTTGGTGGTAAGCTTGCTGAGTTATGTAAAAAGTAGAAATGTAATGTACAGATAAAACTTACATAACATTGTATAGATGAAACATACGTACTGTTATAAACCAATAAAAAATAAATTTAAAAATCTTTAGAGATTTCTCTGGTGATTCAGTGGTTAAACCTCTTTTCTTACACCACAGGACCATGAGATCAGTACCTGGTTAAGGAACTAAAATATCACAGGGCACATGACCAAAACTCTTTAAATTAAAAAAAAAAATGAGTGATTGTAAAGGGAGGAAAGAATGAAATTAATTTAAATGAACTTTAGATGAAATGAGATATGGTAACAGAGATTGCAAATTTTTCTTTAGTGGAGAGACAAGAATCTGTTTAATAATGAATGAATAGGATCCAGTAAGAAGGAAATAGTTGAACATACAAGGTAATAAAAAGGATACTTAAGGCATTAGGTAAAATTTTGTGTTTAATCTTCTCAGTATCTTTAAGCAAGATTTTCAATATCACAGGAAAAGCAAAGTATCATTTAATAATATCTTAATTTTTTTAGTCTGCTTAAGTATAATATTTTTCACTAAAGTATTAAATATAAAGCATATTCTAGAATTTCTTGGATAAAAATATGGATTTAATTTTTGGTTGGATAAAATTCTGCTTTGTTGATATTTACAGCTTGGGCTTTAGACTCATGCAGACTGGATTTGATTCCTTATAGTGCTTGGTAGCTGCAGGACCTTAAGGCCTTTACTTGTCTGTATTTGATCCCATTGTGACTGAACACTTCACTACAAACATATTTACTTTTTGTTTGCTCATGCTTCTTGTCCAATTTTATGGAATTGTTTTTCTTTTTATTTCCTTGATTAAAAAAATTGCATATAACAGTTTTCCTATCATATTCTACTATATAGTGTTGCCTTGAAATTATTTTGTTTGATAAACATAGTAACCAAAACATTTTTATAGATATGTGTGCATTATTCATTAAAATTTCTGGCTATAATTTTATTCTTGTAAAAGTTCCTCTTCCCAATGAATTTTTTAAATATTCCTGAAATAATTAAACACTGAAATATATTTGACATTGATCTCATGATTAACTTTGCCAGGTATTGATGATCTAAGAACTCAGATATTTCTTTAGCTTAGGAAAGTAATAATTTGCCATGTTCTTGATCCATGTATTTCTGTACTTTTTAAAAATTAAAAGGATAACCATAAAATATACACAAGGAATAAAGGATGAGAATACAGACAGTGCACAGCACTCAAAATCTAGCTCAAGCAAAAAAAAAAAAATATATATATATATATATATATATATATATATATATATATATCTCCCATTATTTTTGAGGTCTCTTTTTGCCTCTTTAAATACTACTAAACCTTTTACTGTTTCAAAGTATGTGCTATCCAGAATTTTTTTTTTGTAAAATTCCCTGTTGGTCTTTTATAATGTAAGTTGAAATCCCTAAATATGTGTACTTTTACATGGTTTTAAATTTCAAAATTGGAATGTATTAAACACATTTTAATACTTTTTTTAAAACATATGATACTATTAAAATTGGGAAGCCTTGATGGTTCAGCAGTAAACAATCCACTTGCAATTCAGGGAAAAGTAGTTTGATCCCTGGGTCAGGAAGATGCCTTGCAAAAGAAAATGGTAACCCACTACAGTATTCTTGCCAAGAAAATCCCATGGACAGGGGAGACTGGCCAACTATATTCCATGGGGACAAAAATGAGTCAGACATGACTGAGTAAATAAATAACAACAGCAACAACATTAATAATGGATTTTTTATTGTTATAATATCTATTATGATTACACTGCATTATGATTGTACTGAAATTTATTGATCCACTGATTATCAGGGAACATTTGCAGATGTTTGGGTTGAAATTATTATATATTTTTTTGTCTCTTTTGTAAGCAATGCATGTTTTACATGTCTGCTTTTACATTTTTATAGGTGACTATATATAAAGAATGTTATAAGATACATACCTGAGTAAATTGCTATACTAGAATTTTCAACTTTATTATATATGTCACTGTTCCCTCAAAATAGTATTAATTTATATTATCATCTGAAGGGCTTGGGGAAAAAAAATAAAAGAAATTCTTTCAAAAGTATTTACATTAAAAATGGAGCAAAGTTGCATGGTAGCAGCTGGGTCAAAAAATGAATTAATGAAAGCCTTTTTTTTTTTTTTTTTTACTTTGTGCATGATAGAAGAAATAATGCCAAGTATACATGCTAATTCAAACTTCACCCCTCCTTGAGTTTTTAACATGGTGATAGTGGACTAAAGGTAAACAAATGTCTGGCTTACTCTTTTATTGATGAAAGGGTTGCAGTTTAGTGAATACCTGGTGGGATTAACTCTAGTTAGCGGTATGAATATTTTACCCAAAATAGCAGGCTGGAAAACAGTGTGTGAGTACAGATTCTGGTTAAGTGGGTAGAAATTATGAAAGAGTTCTGTAGAATTCAATTGACTCCTTTCCCTTGGCTTGAGTTAGGTAGTAAGCAAAGTCATTATCTTGAATTCTAAGGTGTCTTTTATTTAAGTTAAAAAAGAGCACCAGTGATTAACCTCATTAACTTTTGTTTTAACTATGATTTACTTCATCCCCAAATTTCAGCTCCTTCCTTAGTTTCTCTGCTGTGGTTCAGTCATTAAGTCATGTCAACTCTTTGTGACCCCATGGACTGTAGTCTGTCAGGCTCCTTTGTTCATGGGATCCTCCAGGCAAGAATACTGGAGTGGATTGTCATTCCCTCCTCCAGCGGATGTTCCCAACCCAGGAATTGAACTTGGGTCTCCTGCATTGAAACAGATTCTTTCCCATCTGAGCTATCAGAAGAGTCTTAGAGATAATTAAAAATGTGAGTTTTATTTTTTATCCATTGCTAAAAGAAGTTATTAACATATACAAATGTAAGTACATGCTTCGTTGTTGTGGTTGTTTAGTCTTTCAGTTTTGTCCAACTCTTTGCAACTCCATGGACTGCAGGATGCCAGGCTTCCCTGTCCTTCACCATCTCCTGGAGCTTCCTCAAACTCATGTACATTGATTCAGTGATGCCATCCAACCATCTCATCCTCTGTCATCCCCTTGTCCTCCTGCCTTCAATCTTTCCCAGCATCAGGGTCTTTTCTAAATAATTGGGTCTTTGCATCAGGTTGTCAAAGGATTGGAGCTTCAACTTCAGAATCAGCCCTTCTAATTAATTTTCAGAGTTGATCTTTAGGATTAAGTGGTTTGATCTCCTTGAAATCCAAGGACTCTCAAGAGTCTTCTCCAACACTACAGTTCAAAAGCATCAATTCTTCAGCAGTAGGCCTTCTTTATGGTCCAACTCTCACATCCATACATGACTACTGGGAAAAACAAAAAACAAAAAACATAGCTTTGACTATATGGACCTTTGTAGGCAAAGTAATGTCTCTGTTTTTTAATATGCTGTCTAGGTTTGTCACTGGTTTTCTTCCAAGGAGTGTTTTTTAATTTCATGTCTGCAATCACCATCTGCAGTGATTTTGGACCCCAAGAAAATAGTCTGTCACTGTTTCCATTTGTTTTCCCATCTATTTTCCATGAAGTGATGGGACTGGAATCAATGACCTTAATTTTTTGAATGTTAAGTTTTGAGCCAGCTTTTTCACTCACCTTTTTCACCTTAATCAAGAGGCTCTTTAGTATATAAGTATATGCCTCTAAATAAAACTTTTTGTTTGTTTGTTTGTTTGTTTTAAATTAATGTTTAATTGGAGGATAGTTATTTTACAATGCTGTGTCAGTTTCTGCCATACAAAATGAATCAGCCATAGGTGTGTGTGTGTGTATATATGTATGTATGTATGTATGTATCTATTATCTATATATCATCTCTCTTGTTCCTCACTCACCCTCCATACTATCCCTTTGGTTGTCACAGGACACCAAGTTGAGTTCCTTGTGTTATAAAGCAACTTCCCATAGCCATCTTTTTTGCATATGATAATGTATATATTTCAATGCTACCCTCTTGATTCATCCTGCATTTTCCAGATCCTACTTTCTCCACAGGTCTGTTTTCTGTGTCTCCATATCTGTTCTTGCCCTGCCAATAGGTTCATCAGTACTATTTTCTAGATGCTATATATATGCATTAATATGTGTATTAGTTGCTCTGTTGTGTTTGACTCTCTGCTACCCCATGGACTTTAGTCCATCAGGCTCCTCTGAGCATGGAATTTTCCAGGCAAGAATACTAGAGTGTGTTGCCATTTACTTCTCCAGGGATCAAACCCACATCTCCTGCATTGCAGATGAACTGTTTACCATCTGAACCAGCAGGATAAAGTGTAAATATATGACAGACTTTATTTCCTTGGGCTACAAAATCACTGCAGATGGTGACTGCAGTCATAAAATTAAGAGATACTTGCTCCTTGGAAGAAAGCTATGACTAAATTATACAGTATATTAAAAAGCAGAGACATGACTTTGCCAACAAAGGACCATCTAGTCAAAGCTATGGCTTTTCCAGCATTTGTGTATGCATGTGGGAGTTCAACTATAAATAAAAATGAGAGCTGAATAATTGATGCTTTTGAACTGTGGTGTTGGAGGACTCTTGAGAGTTCCTCAAGAGTCCCTCAAATCAATACTAAAGGAGATCAGTCCTGAATACTCATTGGAAGTACTTATTCTGAAGCTGAAGCTCCAATACTTTGGCCACCTGAAGTGAAGAAATCTCATTGGAAAAGACCCTGATGCTAGGAAAGATTGAAGGCAGGAGAAGAAGGGGACAACAGAGGACAAGATGTTTGGGTGGCATCATTGACTCAATGGACATGAATTTGAGGAAGCTCTGGGGGTTGGTAATGGACAGGGAAGCCTGGCATGCTGTAGTCTGTGGGGTCACAAAGAGTTGGACACGACTGAGAAACTGAACTGAACTGATATGATATGTATATATTTTTTTCTCTTTCTGACTTACTTCACTCCATGAAGTAACAGGCTCTAGGTTCATCCACTTCAGTTCAGCAGACTCAAATTAATTCTTTTTTACGGCTAAGTAATATCCCATTGTATATATGTTCCAAAACTTCCTTACCCATTCATCTGTGGATAGACATCTAGGTTGCTTCCATGTCCTGTCTACTGTAAATAGTGCTGCAATGAACACTGGACAATA
Organism: Hydropotes inermis; assembly: GCA_020226075.1. Taxonomy (NCBI): domain Eukaryota; kingdom Metazoa; phylum Chordata; class Mammalia; order Artiodactyla; family Cervidae; genus Hydropotes; species Hydropotes inermis. The sequence continues at coordinate 40,544,833 of CM035276.1, forward strand.
TTTTTATATAACACTTCATAATATTTATAATTGAGATTCCATGAGTTAACTCTTCCATATTCTAATGTTATATAAGTCTCTGTGTGTATGTGTGTGTGTGTGTGTGTGTACATGTCACTGAATCCAATCATGGACTCCTCACCACTTGAAAAGTCAATAAATTGAGAGACAAGTCCTTGGGGCAAGGAACTGTGATGATATTTGTAAAACCATCAGGCAGAGAACTAGTGTCCTAAAAAACAGTCCTAACTGAGTTAGAATTCAGGCTTATCTGTATTCCAAAGGGAGGGAATTGTGGCTAGTAGTTGCAAATTTCTGGGGGCCAGAAATTTTTGTGCTTGCAACTGTCCATATAGGTCTGGTTACAATATTCTTATGAAATTCCAATAAGACACTTGTTATTTTCTGTTATGCAACTCTTTATTATACCTTTAAAGGTTAAGACTAGGAGGCAGATCCTTGAGAATGAGTTATAGTATATATATTTTAGGCTATTGACAACATTCTTTTACAAAACTGAAGAGCCAGCATGACTAAGCACAGAAAACAGAATACAATAGTTAGATCCAAAGAATAGATGCAATATGGAATCAGGCTTATTTTTCTATTGAAAATATAGCACAAAGTTTGAGAGCAATTAAGATTCAAGCTGTTTGGGTTTGGAATTCTGCTCAAAATTTTACTAGTTCTGTGACTCAAGCCATGTTTCCTAACTGTCTTCTGCTGAAGTTTTCTCATCTCTAAGTGAGGATAAAAGTGTAGCAATCTAATAAAATTGTCATTGCTGTTGTTGTTAAGTCACTAAATTATGTCTGACTCTTTTAGGGAGCTCATAGACTGTAGCCCCATCAAACTCCTCTGTTCATGAGTTTTCCCAGGCAAGAATACTGGAGTGGGTTGCAATTTCCTACTTCAGGGGATATTCCTGGCCCAGGGTTCAAACTCAGGTCTCCTGCTTTGGCAAGCAGATTCTTTCCACTGATTCTGTACCACAGAGACACCTGAAAACCTCTTCTCATAAGATTATGGGTATTGAATGGGTTAATATTTGTCAAACACTTAGAACAATATCTAACAGATATGAGACACTATTCAAGTAGTTGTTAAATATACAAGTGTAGGAATATTGCTACATGTAATTTCTGGTTAATGATTTTATCTGCCACATAGTATTCCATCAGAGGTATGCATTTAAGCATTCCCTTTGGATGGCTGACCTAGCGATTTCTAATTCTATTTCTCTTCATACCAGAGTAGATAAATTCCACATGTTTGTCCCTTTGTCTACCTGTGCTAATTTTTATTTAGGTTAAATGTCAGGAATTGGAAACTGATATTGATATCCCACAAGTAACATTCTTATATTTACTAATATATATATAACATTGACATTAGTATTAAAGTTAATATTTAACTAATTGGAAATGCATATGCAACTATATTGGATGAAAAATTTCAGCTTTAATAAAGACTTGATCTTAGTGTGCTTGCTTTAATATGTGTGCTTTCTTATAGTCTGTACACTTTTCATGACATACTAATATATGATATTGTCAAACTTTTGCTATCCTATGTCAGTTTAATCCATATAAATACTTTCTTATCATAACATAAATTCTCTTCATTTACCACTTAGTTTTCTTCATTTCATAACTATCTATGCAGCATGTATCATTTGCCAGATATTATTCTAGACACTGTATACAGCCACGACAGGATGCTCACTGAATATTTAGGACTTACTTTTTACCTGTGTGGATGGTGGAAAGGGCAGCTTCCCTGGTAGCTCAGCTGGTAAGGAATCCACCTACAATGCATGTGACCTGGTATGATTCTTGGGTCAGAAAGATACCCTGGAGAAGGGATAGGCTACCCATTTCAATATTCTTGTCCTCCCTAGTGGTTCAGTTGGCAAAGAATCCGACTGCAATCTTGGAGACCTGAGTTTGATGCCAGGTTGAGATGATACCCTGGAGGAGGGCAAAGCAGCCCTCTCATGCCTGGAGAATCCCCATGGGCAGAGGAACCTGGGTAGCTGCAGTCCACGGGGTCACAAAGAGTCTGATATGACTGAATGACTAAGCACAGCATGGCACACACTTGATAAAGGCTTGAGAAAGAAAACAGAAAAAAGAATAAGAAGAGATGGAGAAACTCTAAAACATAAACTAAATGAAGTGGGAGCATTGAATATGAAATAGAAAATGTGCAAAAAATTAGATAAGAATAAAAGATTATCATATAGTCCAGTTGCTTTTAAACATGATTGCTCATTAGAAACATATCTGGAGCTCTGGAGAAAAAAATGCAATACCTATGTATTTGTATTTTTCAAAAGCTTTCAAGATAATTCCGATATGCATCTGGATTTTAAATACTGATTACAGGTTTTTCTATTAAATAGTAGTTTTGGTGATATACAACCTATTATTTTTCTGTTGACCAATCATGATACATGGTATTAAGTGAGTAATAGTTATATAACCATAATAATAAAAGATGTTTATCAGTTTTCACAATCAGTAACCAGACAAAAAGTAGAAGATGGTTACAATGCAAGCCTTGATAAGAACATGATTAACTTAATAATATAAAATAATTGCATACAATTTGGGGAGGTCAAGAATAGAGACATGGCAAGCGGAAGTGCATACATGCACATGTTTTCATTCACCCAGCTGTCTATGTCTTTTGGTTGGTGCATTTAATCCATTTACATTTAAGATAATTATCCATATGCATGATCCTATTTCTATTTTCTTAATTGCTTTGAGGTTTATTTTCTGCAGACTTTTCCCTTCTCTTGTGTTTCCTGCCTAGAGAAGTTCCTTTAGCATTTGTTGTAAAGCTGGTTTTGTGGTGCTGAACCATCTTAACTTATGCTCGTCCAAAAAGCGTTTGATTTCTCCATCAAATCTGAATAAGAGTCTTTCTGGGTAGAGTATTTTTGGTTATAAATTCTTCCCTTGCATCATTTTAAATATATCCTGACATTTCCTTCTGAATAACAGGGTTTCCATTGAGATATCAGCTGATGGGAGTTCCCTTGTATGTTGTTTTCCCTTGTTGCTTTTAATATTTTATCTTTGTCTCCAATTTTTGTCAATTTTATTACTATGTCTTGGTGTGTTCTTCATTGGTCTTAATCTGCTTAGGTCTCTTTGCTTCCTGGACTTGGTTGACTATTTCCTTTCCCATCTTTGGAAAGTTTTTGGTTATTATCTCTTCCAATATTTTATCAGATCACTTCTCTCTTGTATTCTTCTAGGACCCCTATAATGTGGATGTTGGTGAATTTAATGTTGTCCCAAGGTCTTTTAGGCAGTATTCATTTTATTTTTCCAATATTCTGTTCTGCAGCGTTGATTTCCACCATTTTGTCCTCCACCTCATTTATTCATCCTTCTGTCTTATTAATTCTGCTATTTATTCCTTCTAGTGTATTACTTATCTCTGTTTGTTTGTTCTTTAGTTCTTGTAGGTTTATGGTAAACATTTCTTACATCTTCTCCCTGTGTTCCTGAGATCCTGGCTCATCATCACTATCATTATTCTTAATTATTTTTCTGGAAGGTTGTCTATCTTCAATTCATTTAATTGTTTTTCTGGGGCTTTATCTTGTTTCTTAATCTGGGACATAACTTTCTGCTTTTCCATCATGATTAACTTTTTGTAATATGGCTTCTGTTTTAGTTACTGATGAGACTTTGCTTCTTCTGTCTGCCTTTTGATGGATGAGGCTAAAAGGCTGCATAAGCTTCCTGATGGGAGGGACTAGCAATGGGAAAAGCTGAGTCTTGTTCTTGTGGGCAGAGTCTTGCTCAGTAAAGCTTTAATCCAATCATCTGCTGAATCTAAGGTTTCCATTTTTCTCCACTTGTGTTTTTGATGTAATGAAAGGAATTGTTCCAAATTCTGATGTTTTGTGGCTTTAGGTGGGAGCAATTTTGTGGTTTGCAAGGACAAAGCATGCATCTTAGACCTGGTGCTTATTGTGAAGGAAATCAGCCATGTCTGGATCTCTTGGATGACTATTGTCTTTCATTGATGGAGGGTGTTCTTTGACCTCTGGAGATACAAACAGCTTCCTACACCTGAAGGAACTGCCAGTCTTGTTGGCTACTTAAAAAATCTTGATGAGTGACAGAATTCTATGGTTTATGGGAACAAACAACATTTCCCAACCTTGCCCTCCTATTGTAATAGGTTCATTCTATTGAGGTTCCCCAACTACTTATTTGCCTCTAGTTGGTGGAAAGGAGATTTGAGTCACAAAAAAAGAAGGTACCTCCTAACAGGCACTTATTGAACTGCAGTTTCCCTTGCTTGTGTTTCTGGTCATCACCATCTGGTTTCAAGGTGGGAGAATATACATGTGGCCCCACTGTGTCAGGTGCACTTACTGTCGATACTTAGTAGTATTCCTGAACTTAGGAGAACATCTGTTCAACATGACGGTGGAATGAGTCTAACTAGGCCAACTTCTGTTGATAGATTTGTAATAAGGAGACAATGGGTCTTCTTTTGGATGATGGGTTGTAAGAGGCTTTGTCTGAATGTTGTTCCTCAAGTATTATGGTGCATGACCAGTATGCTTCATTCTCCTAATTTTCAGCATACTTGTTTGACTGACTTTGGTATTATTTCCACGGTGATTACAGCAGTATTTGTTAATTGGAGGTATAGATAAAACAATATGCCTATCTGTCTAGACTGGATTTTTGATTATATTTCTTAATTGTATTGTTCTATCTTTGCTTATATATTTTATACTGAAGCAGTATTCTCTGTAATTTGAAAACATATGACATGTTTTGTTATTTATTTTTCTAAAATGGTTTTAATTCTCTTCATATTCTATACTTCTTACTACTAAATGATAATCCCAATCATTTAGGTAACTGGATATTTAATATGTTCTTAAAAGGAAAATTAATAAATATATCATATGCTGACCATTAAAAAATCTAGTTCCTCATATTTTATTGTTTTATATAGCTTGCCTTCCAAACATATCTTCAATTAAGTCATGCCATAATGTTTTTAAATTTCTTTATATCAAATTCTCTGACTGTTTTCGTAAGTGTACCTGGTAATTTTACTGGTAAAATATAGTTTCTGAGTGCTCTTTACCCTTTATGAATATTTAACATTGGAGTCATAAGAGTGTCTTCTATGTAACTTATCCATCAATTTGATGACCTATTCATGTTTCAGTTTATTATCTAACAGATGTCTATGTAGCTAGAGACCCATATTAATAGTGTATCCTGTAGCTTGCAATGTCTTTCAAGTGATCAATGATGACTAAGACTAAATGATTTTGAGTTTAAAAGAAAACTCACTGAGAAATTATCCCAATAAGGTGAACTCACCTTTTTCTTACAAAAGCACCAAAGTCACAACTAACTGCTGAATAACCATTTATGAAAAAAACAATGGAAGCTACAAAAAAGTACCCTACATCCAAAGATAAAGAAGAAGCCAAAATGAGTTGTAGCAGGGGTGAAATCATGACAAAATCTAATCTCATACCCACTGGTTGGGCAACCCACAAACTAGAAAACAATTATGGTGTTCATTCACTCAGTTGTGTACGACTCTTTGTGACCCCATAAATTGTAGCACACAAAATCTCCTTGTCCTTCAGTACCTCCCAGGGTTTGCTCAAATTCATATCCATTGAGTTGATAATGCCATCCAACTATCTCATCCTCTGTTGCCCCCTTCTTCTCATGTCCTCAATATTTCCCAGCATCAGGGTCTTTTCCGGTGAACAGACTCTTTGGATCAGGGGGCAAAGTACTGGAACTTCAGCTTCAGCATCAGTCCTTCCAATTAATATTCAGGGTTGATTTCTTTAAGAGTTGACTGGTTTGATCTCTTGCTGCTCAAGGGACTCTCAGGGGTCTTCTTCAGCACCACAGTTAGAAAGCATCAATTATTTCACACTCAGCCTTCTTTGAGATCCAACTCTCACATCCATACATGACTATTGGAAAAACCATAATTTTTATTATACAGACCTTTGTCAGCAAAGTGTTGTGTCTGATTTTAATATGCTGTCTCATGTTTTAATTTCATAGCTGCAGTCACAGTCTGCAGTGATTTTGGAGCCTGAAAAATAAACTCTGTCACTGTTTCCATTTTTTCCCCCATCTGTTTGCCATGAAAGGATGGGACTGGTTCCCATGATCTGAGCTTTTTGAATGAAACAGAGGTCAAAATGCCAACATTTGTTGGATCATAGAAAAAGCAAGGGAATTCCAGGAAAAAAAAAAAAAAACTACATTGATTATTGACAGATTCAGTGACTATGAAGTCTTTGACTGTGTGGATCACAACAAACTGTGGAAAATTCTTAAAGAGATGGGAATACCAGAGCACCTTACCTACCTCCTGAGAAACCTGTATACAGATCAAGAAGCAACAGTTGGAACAAGACATGGAATAATGAACTGGTTCAAAATGGGAATAATAGTATGTCTAGGCTGTATATTGTTGCCCTGCATATTTAACTTATATGCAATGTACATCGTGGGGAATGCTGGGCTGGATGAAGCTCAAGCTGGAATCAAGATTTCCAGGAGAAATATCAATAATCTGATATATGCAGATGACACCACCTTAAAGGCAGAATATGAAGAGAAATTAAAGTGCCTCTTGATGAAGGTGAAAAAGGAGAGTGAAAAAAAATGCCTTATTGGTAGAAATAAGAAGAAATTGAAGAAAACAGTTATATCACAGAGGTTACCCTACTGGAGTGGGGGTTTCAGAACCCCAGAAACAAGAGGAAGAGTTCCTGGAGATCTGGCTTTGAAAGCCAGTGTAGTTTGACTATAGATCTTCCTCAGGACTGAAGAACACAGAATCCACTTTTGGAGAGTCCACACAATGTCTCATGCTCATCAAGATCCAAGGCATAAAAGCAGTGACTCTATAAGATGCTCAACTGGACCTACCTGCTAGAATTGAAGGGTCTCTTTCAGAGGTAGTGGGCAGCTGTGCCTCACTGTAGGGATAAAAGCATTTGCATGCTCAGTTCTGGGAAATACTCATTCGCATGAGACCTACCAAAGGCCATCATTATCCCCACCAAACAGCCTGTAGTCTTCAATGCTGGGTTTCCCCAGGCTAAACAACTAACAGGCAGGAACACAGCAGCAACCAAGTGACTTAAAATCTCCCTGAACAAGGCTCTGCCCACCAAAAGGACAAGAGCCAGACCAACTACCGCAGGGCAGGAAGTAGTTGTTTACATCAGCAAGGCTGCAAAAGCCTGTTAGACAGCCTCATTCACCAGAAGGTAGACAGTAGAAATAAGAACTGCAGTCCTGCATCATGGGGAATGGAAACAGAGTCTCATTAAATTAGACAAAATGAGATGGCAGGGTAATAAGGCCCAGATGAAGGCACAAGATGAAACTGAGAACAACCAAATGAAGTGAAGTGAAGATCATTCAAGATCTCAAAAAAGAAGCATGACATGGCTCCAGAAGACACAAGAACTGTTTAACAACAAAGCAAACAAACCGATCAAAATAATGTGTGGATAATCTAAATAGACATTTCTCCAAAGAAGACAAACAAATGGCCAAAAAGCACATTTAAAAATGCTCAACATCACTAATTACTGTTTGTGTGTGTGTGTGTGTGCTCAGTAATGTCTGACTCTTTGTGACCTCCTGGACTGTATAGGAGCCCATCAGGCCCCTTTCTCCATGGGATTATTCTGACAAGAGTGCTAAAATGGGTTGCTTTTTCCTCCTCCAGGGGATCTTCCTGAACCAGGGATCAGACCCTCATCTCTTATATCTCCTAATTTAGCAGGCAGATTCTTTACCACTGCACCAAACTTAAATTAGCTTCAATATAAGTATGTTTGGGTTCAGGAAAGGGAGATAAACCTCTAGGTAAAGAGCAAATAAAATTAAAGTTTAAAAAGTCTGCTAGGAAAGATGTTTTTGTTTGTTTCCCTTTTGTTCTCCATGGAGTAGATTTCTGACACATTGCTTGAGGTAAAGACACAGGAGTCTGGACAAGACCCATGGGGGGAAAAAGGGCAACGGCAGATGATGAGAAGTTGCTGTAGGAACACTGCAAACCCCCAGCAAGAAGAGATGGGGCAGCCCTTCCATTTCTAAATGACCCTTAGTGATAAAGGATATAGACTGGTCTCTGCCCAAAGTTCCTATTCTAATAACACCAGCACTCAGTCAGTGTCTGTTTTGGGACCAATTTGCTGAAGTGTTTGGATTACTTTCCCATGTCATTAAACTCTGAATACTCAGAGCTACTAACATCTAAAGAAAGCAATTCAATGATTTCCCTGGTGGTACAGTGGATAAAAATTTGCCTCAATGCAGGGGACACAGTTTCAATACCTGGTCCGGGAAGATTCCACATGCTGCAGAGCAACAAAACACACATACCACAACTACTGGAGCCCTCAAGTCCTAGAGTCCTGACACCACAATTGCTGAAGACTATGTGCCTAGAGCCTGTGATCCACAACAAAAGAAGTCACCATAATGAGAAGTCTCTGCTCACAGGAACTAGAGAAAGCTCGTGCAGAGCAGCAAGTACCCAGCGTAATGATAAATAAACAAATAGTAATAAGAAAAGAATAAATCTATTATGGCATTAAAAAAACACACACACACACAAAACAATTCAAGAAGTAAATATGCCAAAGTCAAATACCAATAATTTGGGAGTCCTCAGTGTTTGAGTTTAATAGGCTGTACACAGCCAAATTAAATATCAACTTCCCAGGGAAGAATGTGAGATACACAGAAATTAAGATGTGACAGCTAAATTTAACACAAAATTGAAGCCACATTGTCGATGCAGTTCCTAGTAAAATCTAACTCCTTCCTTTGTCCCAGAGAATAGGTACTACATTCACAACTCACAGATTTACAAACTGCACATTGATTTTTTAATGAATTGTAATCCTCATATATAGGGCACTGACTTCATCAGAACCATCAGCAAGAGTATAAGTTTTGGTCCTGGAGTCATGGCCCAAATTATTAGAGAAATGAAAATCAAATTTTTAGAGAAGTGAAAATCAAAACTAGAATGAAGTATCACCTCACACCAGTCAAAATGGCCATAACCAAAAAGTCTAAAAATAATAAATGTTGGAGAGGATAAATGTAAATTGGTACAGTACAACAACTATGGAGAAGAGTATGGGAGTTTCTTATAAAACTAAAAATAGAACTACCATATGATCCAGCAATCCCTTGGGCATATATATGAGGAAAAACATGATCCATAAGGATACATGCTCTCTGGTATTCATTGCAGTTCTATTCACAGTAGCCAAGACATGGAAGCAACTAAATGTTTATTAGAGATGAATAGATAAAAAAAGAAGTGCATGAATAAAATGGAATATTATTTAACTGTTAAAAACATTGAAATAATGCCATTTTTAGTAACATGGATGGACCTAAAGATTGAAATTGTGAATGATTTGAGCTACTTCAAATCCTAAAAGATGATGCTGTGAAAGTGCTGCCCTCAACATGCCAGCAAATTTGGAAACTCATTAGTGGCCAGAGAACCAGAAAAGGTCATTTTTTATTTCAATCCTAAAGAAAGGCAGTACCAAAGAATGCTCAAACTATGATACAATTGCTGTCTTCTCACATGCTAGTAAAGTAATGCTTAAAATTCTACAAGCCAGGTTTCAACAGTATGTGAACCATGAACTTTCAGATGTTCAAGCTAGAAATTAGAAAACGCAGAGGAACCAGAGATAAATTTCAACATCTGTCAGATCATCAAAAAAGCAAAAGTGTTCCAGGGAAACATCTACTTCTGCCTTATTGACTATGCCAAACCCTTTTGACTGTGTGGATCACAACAAACAGTGGAAGATTCTGAAAGAGATGGGAATACCAGACCACCTGACTTGCCTCTTGAGAATCTGTATGCAGGTCAGGAAGAACAGGTAGAACTGGACATGGAACAATAACCTCAGATATGAAGATGACACCATCCTTATGGCAGAAAGTGAAGAAGAACTAAAGAGCTTCTTGATGAAAGTGAAAGAGGATAGTGGAAAAATTTGGCTTAAAAGTCAACATTCAGAAAATTAAGATCATGGAATCTGGTCCCATCACTTGATCCAAGTAGATGGGGAAACAGTGGAATCAGTGACAGACTTTACTTTTGTGGGCTCCAAAATCACTGCAGATGGTGACTGCAGCCATGAAATTAAAAGGTGCTTGCCTCTTGGAAGAAAAGTTATGACCAACATAGATAGCACATTAAAAAACAGAGACATTACTTTGCCAACAAAGATTCATTCAGTCAAGGCTGTGGTTTTTTGAGTAGTCTTTTATGGATATCACTGAAGAATTGATGATTGGGAGCTATGGTGTTGAAGAATACTCTTGAGATTCCCTTGGACTGCAAGGAGATCCAGCCAGTCCATCATAAAGGATATCAGTCCTGGATGTTCATTGAAAGGACCGTTGTTGAAGCTGAAACTCCAATACTTTGTCTACCTGATGCAAAGAGCTGACTCATTTGAAAAGACCCTGATGCCAGGAAAGATTGAGGACAGGAGAAGAAGGGAATGACAGAGGATGAGATGATTGGATGACATTACTGACTCAATGGATATGGGTTTGAGTGGACTCCAGGAGTTGGTGATGGACAGGGAGGCCTGGCCTGCTGCTGTCCATGGATTCACAAAAAGTCAGACACAACTGAGTGACTGAACTGACTGAGCATTTTATCAGAACAATTACATATACTGAAAGTTATGGAAAAACATGGAATATCTGCTTTCCAATAAGTTAATGCTGAAATTTAAGTATGTCTAAGAATTAAACTGTACAATTAATTTATAAAATATACTGGGTTTTATGCCTAAAAACTAGAGAATAATTTATAGTCTATCAAGAAAGACATGAAATGATAAAATTTTGCTTTAAATTAGTATTTGGGACATTAGCAAGATGGCAAAAGGGGGCTTCAGACCACTTCAGACCCCTTCAGACCCCTTTCAGACCCCTTCAGACCCCTTTCAGTCTCCTTTCTCTCTTGGAGACCTCTTTTTAAACCACAATAGGTAGACCAGTTCTCTTTGTGAAAAATTCAGAAGACGTTGAGTCTCCTCTGCCTCCGGCAACTGCTCTTGTCATCTATTGTCTACTAGAATTTGGCAATTTTGTATCTCTGGCATTTTAAAGGCAGGTAATATTTGACAAATTGTAAGTGTATATTTTCAGGTATACATCTTATAAATACTACTAAAAATATTAGAGCAATTTTGGAAGTGTTCATTCATTTGAGGTATTAAGACACTTATTTTTGAGAGTAGAGTGTAATATTCATCCTTTTAAAAAAAATATTCATCCTTTTGTTCTGGCTCTACTCTTCTAACCCATTTCCCATTTTTAGACCTCAAATGTGTACAGAAATATTAAGAAGAAATAATAATAATGGGGTATAAAGATAGATCTTAAAAAAAAATTCTCCAACAAAGAAACAAAGCAAAAATTCTGAACAGATTATATATATATATATATATATATATATATATATATATATATATATATAACAATTTTAAGCATTACTTTACCAGCATGTGAGAAGACAGCAATTGTATCATAGTTTGAGCATTCTTTGGTACTGCCTTTCTTTAGGATTGAAATAAAAAATGACCTTTTCTGGTTCTCTGGCCACTAATGAGTTTCCAAATTTGCTGGCATGTCTTTCACTATTTGGTGTAAGGTAGGCTCAATAATATTTTGTACAATGCAAGGAATACAGCCAATATTTTGTAATAACTATAAATGGAAAATAACCTTTTAAAATTTTATATTAAAAAAGCCATACATCCATACAGTGTAATAATAATATTCAGTGATTAAAGTAAATGTCTAACTCATCTGGCATTAATTAATCAAATGAATCTTGGTAAGGAACCAAATCTAAAAGGCTACATACACAGAGTAAGGCCATTAATTTGGCATTATTGAGAAAGTGAACTTGGGCAAACTCTGGGAGATAATGAAGGGTAGGGAGGCCTGGCATGCTGCAGTCCATGGGATCACCCTAAAGAGTCAGACATGACAGTGATTCAACAACAGCAACTGAGAAAGAAAAAAGATAGGAATGAAAAAGCAGATCATTTGCCAGTCTTGGGAAAGAGCAGAATTTGAGGAGGGGAAGTACAGGCAACAACAATGATGTTTTGATAGGAAATTATAAAACTAAAGCCAAAATAACTATATAAGTACATAAACATTATGTTCTATTTGGTAAATTTGTTTCTCACAAGGATATGAATTAGCAATTCTGAAATTGTTATACATACATAATGGAATTTTAAAAATAAGTAAGTGAGTGGAAGATAGTGGAAGTGAGTTGTCTTATTGTTGGAGGAGGAGGTTATTGACAATAAGTGGGGAAAAGAGATTAGTGTGACTCATGTGGTACTGGATTAGAGTAGGAGGCATGAAGATGAGTCATGTTGAGCCTTTATGAAAAAAGAAAGTGAAAGTGAAGTCGCTCAGTAGTGTCTGACTCTTTTGCAACCCCGTGGACTAGGCTCCCTACTAGGCTCCTCCGTCCATGGGATTCTCCAAGCAAGAATACTGGAGTGGGTTGCCATTTCCTTCTCCAGAGGATCTTTCTGACCCAGGGACTGAACCCTGCTCTTCCGCATTGCAGGCAGACACTTTAACGAGCCTTTATAGATGCATCTAATTGTGGCTGAGTGTTAAAGAATCCTCCTGCAATGCAGGAGACTCTGGCTCAATTCCTGGTTTGCAAAGATCCCCTGGAGAAGGGAAAGGCTACCCACTGCAGTACTGTAGCCTGGAGAATTCCATGGACTGTATAGTTCTTTGGGTCACAAAGAGTCATACATAACTGAGCGACTTTCTTTGTTTTAATTGCATTAATAGCCATACATGTGTGTACACATGTAGGTTTGGAGAAATGAATGCATTTCCCACCTCTGCTCATTGAGAGGGTCTAGAAATAAGCACACCCAATATCCAGAACTTGATCTCTAATGACATTCTTTGATGACAGGAACTAGAATTTCTTGTAAGTAGTTGTTGATTCTAGGGTTGGGCAGAAAATATGCAAGATAAACCTGGACCATCTTGTGTCAAAGATGTAAGGGAATATTCAAATGAAAAATAAGAAAAAAAATGCCAATTGATAGAGCTCCCAATGGCCAAAACCACAGCAATTTGAGGATCAGGATAAATAAATAACACTATATTTGCATTAGTGGTAAAGAATCCGCCTGCCAATGTAGGAGACAAAAACATGAGGATTCAAGCCCTGGGCTAGGGAGAAGGGTATGCCATCCCATGGAAAAGGGCATGGCAACTCACTCCAATATTCATGCCTGGAGAATCCTTTGGACAGGGGAGCCTGCCAGGTTACATTCCATGGGGGTCGCAAAGAGTCAGACACAACTGAAGTCAGACACATGCATACTCATATTACTGCTATATTTGATTTTAACCCAAATTATGCAATGGATATAAATCCACACTGATATAAATAAATGACTGAATAATTTATTAGAGGAGAAAAGACAAACTTTTTATACAGAAATCCCAGTAATTTATGTATGTGCTTTCAATTTATATGCTTTCAAGCTAAAATGGTATTTAAGAGATGCCCCAAATGGAAAAGATGGTATAGAATCATTGTATTTCCCCATTAATGTGTAATATATACAGTGGTTCTGGATATTAGGCATGACTTTAGGGGAGAAAGCTCCTTGTGATAGATAATTCCCAGAAGGGGCTATAACTGAAAGCCACAAGCAACCAATATTCCTGGAAGTATGGAAAATAAACTCCTTAGTCATTAAGTTGGACTCTATGTTGGGGGCAAACCAGAATATCAACTATGTCTTTTTTTCCCTCTTTACTGCTGTGGGTCTCTTCACTAAGTTAGAATTGTAGGTGAATTGTTGGGCTTCATTAGAGATTGTGTGTGGCCTTATCCCATTTTTCCCTAGTCAATTACATATATATATATATATATATATACATATATATATATATATATATACACACACACACACACACACACACATATATATATATATATGAGATATTCATACATATAGTGACACAATATGAAGTATCATGTAAACGTTTCTTTGGTGAAATCATGCTGCTATTAATATAACTTCATTTTATTAGGTTGTGGTTGAAGTAGGCCATTGAGATAAAGCATATGTTAAGGAAATCTAAGTCACTTGCAAAGAAGTTAACTGATTTTAGACAGTTCCATTTTAAAAAATTACACTTATGGGTTGTTTTTAATGAATTGGTTAAAAGCAGTGGCTGTGCAGTGCTGGAGTGGCAAGCGGCCGAGGGGAGATACCCCACGTCCAAGGTAAGGAGCAGCGGCTGCGCTTTGCTGGAGCAGCCTTGGAGAGATACTCGATGTCCAAGGTAAGAGAAACCCCAGTAAGATGGTAGGCTCTGAGAAAGGGCATCAGAAGGCCAGTTGTGGATGTGACTGATGATAGAAGCAAGGTCCAATGCTGTAAAGAGCAATACTGCATATGAACATGGATATTAGGTCCTTGAATCAAGGCAAATTGGAAGTGGTCAAAAAGGAGATGGCAAGAGTGAGCGTCAACATTTTAGGAATCAGTGAACTAAAATGGACTAGAATAGGTGAATTTAGCTCAGATGAGCATTATATGTACTACCACGGGCAAGAATCCCTTAGAATAAATGGAGTAGCCATCATAGTTAACAAAAGAGTATAAAATGCAGTACTTGGATGCAATCTGAAAAATGACAGAATGAACTCTGTTCATTTCCAAGGCCAACCATTCAATATCACGGTAATACAAGTTTATGCCCTAACCAATAATGCTGAAGAAGCTAATATTGAATGGTTCTATGAAGACCTACGAGGCTCTTTAGAACTAACACCCAAGAAAGATGTCCTTTTCATAATAGGAGACTGGAATGCAAAAGTAGGAAGTCAAGAACCTGGAGTAACAGGCTAATTTGGTCTTGGAGTGCAGAATGAAGCAAGGCAAAGGCTAACAGAGTCAAGGCACTGGTCATAGCAAACACCCTCTTCCAACAACACAAGAGATGACTCTACACATGGACATCACCAGACGGTCAACACTGAAATCAGTTTGATTATATTCTTTGCAGCCAAAGATGGAGAAGCTCTACACAGTCAGCAAAAACAAGACCAGGAGCTGACTGTGTCTCAGTTCATGAACTCCTTATTGCCAAATTCATACTTAAATTGTAGAAAGTAGGGAAAACCACTAGACCATTTAGGTATGACCTGAATCAAATCACTTACAATTATGTAGTAAAAGTGAGAAATAGATTCAAAGGAGTAGATCTGATAGACAGAGTCCCTGATGAACTATGGATGGAGGTTCATAACATTGTACAGAAGACAGGGATCAGGTGCATCCCTAAGAAAAAGAAATGCAGAAAAGCAAAATGCCTGTCTGAGGAGGCCTTGCAAATAGCTGTGAAAAGAAGGGAAGCATAAAGCAAAGGAGAAAAGGAAAGATATACCCATTTGAATGCAGAGTTCCAAAGAATAGCAAGGAGAGATAAGAAAGCCTTCCTTAGTGATCAATGCAAAGAAATCGAGGAAAATAATAAAATGGGAAAGACTAGATATCTCCTCAAGAAAATTAGAGATACCAAGGGAATATTTCGTGCAAAGATGGGCACAATAAAGGACAGGTGTCGTATGGACCTAAGAGAAGCAGAAGATATTAAGAAGAGGTGGCAAGAATACACAGAACAACTATACAAAAAAGATCTTCATGAACCAGATAATCATGATAGTATGACCACTCACCTAGAGCCAGACATCCTGGAATGAGAAGTCAAGTGGGCCTTAGGAATTTTCACTGTGAACAAAGCTAGTGGAGGTGATGGAATTCCAGTTGAGCTATTTCAAATCCTAAAAGATGATACTGTAAAAGGGCTGCACTCAATATACCAGCAAATTTGGAAAACTCAGCAGTGGCCACAGAACTGGAAACTGGCCAAAGTGTTTATTCCAATCCCAAAGAAAGGCAAGGCATAGAATGCTCAAATTACTGCATGATTGCACTCATCTCACATGCTAGTAAAGTAATGCTCAAAATTCTCCAGGCCAGGCTTTAGAAATACGTGAACATGAACTTCCAGATGTTCAAACTGGTTTTAGAAAAAGCAGAGGAACCAGAGATCAAATTGACAATATCTGCTGTATCATTGAAAAAGCAAGAGAGTTCCAGAAAAAAAAATAAAATAAAATAAAAAACACACATCTATTTCTGCTTTATTGAATATGCCAAAACCTTTGACTGTGTGGATCACAGTAAACTGTGGAAAATTCTGAAAGACATGGAAATAACAGACCACCTGTTTTCATTCCTTTACAAGTGGTTGACCAGTTTTCCCAACACCACTTGTTAAAGAGGTTGTCTTTTTTCCATGACCCAGCAATGCCACTTCTGGGCATAGACACCAAGGAAACCAGATCTGAAAGAGACACATGCACCCCAATGTTCATCGCAGCACTGTTTATCATAGCCAGGATATGGAAGCAACCTAGATGCCCATCAGCAGACGAATGGATAGGGAAGCTGTGGTACATATACAGCATGGAATATTACTCAGCCATTAAAAAAAACTCATTTGAATCAGTTCTAATGAGATGGATGAAACTGGAGCCCATTATACAGAGTGAAGTAAGCCAGAAAGATAAAGACCATTACAGTATACTAACGCACATATATGGAATTTAGAAAGATGTTAATGATAACCCTATATACAAAACAGAAAAAGAGACACAGAAGTATGGAACAGACTTTTGGACTCTGTGGGAGAGGGCGAGGGTGGGATGTTTCAAGAGAACAGCATCGAAACATGTATATTATCTAGGGTGAAACAGATCACCAGCCCAGGTTGGATGCATGAGACAAGTGCTCGGACCTGGTACACTGGGAAGACCCAGAGGGATCGGGTGGAGGGGGAGGTGGGAGGGGGTATCGGGATGGGATGGGGAACAAATGTAAATCCATGGCTGATTCATTTCAATATATGACAAAACCCACTACAATACTGTAAAGTAATTAGCCCCCAACTAATTTAAAAAAGAGAGAGAGAGAGAAAACAAAGAAAAAAAAAAACGACCACCTGACCTGCCTCTTGAGAAATCTGTATGCAGGTCAGGAAGCAACAGTTAGAACTGGACATGGAACAACAGACTGGTTCCAAATAGGGAAACAAGTATGTCAAGACTGTATATTGTCACCCTGTTTATTTAACTAATATTCAGAGTACATCATGAGAAATGCTGGGCTGGGTAAAGCACAAGCAGGAATATGGATTGCCAGGAGAAATATAAATAACCTCAGATATGGAGATGACACCACCCTTATGCCAGAAAGAGAATAATAACTAAAGAGCCTATAAAAAATATGATAATAAAATAAAAAAATTAATAAAGAGCCTCTTGCTGACATTGAAAGAGGAGAGTGAAAATGTTGGCTTAAAACTCAACATTCAGAAAATTAAGATCATGGCATTTGTTCCCATCACTTCATGGCAAATAGATGGTGAAAGAGTGGAAGCAGTGGCTGACTTTATTTTTGGAGCTCCAAAATCACTACAGCTGGTGACTACAGCCATGAAATTAAAAGATGCTTACTCCTTGGAAGGAAAGTTATGACCAACCTAAATAGCATATTAAAGAGCAGAGACACTACTTTACCAACAAAGGTCCATCTAGTCTAGGCTATGTTTTTTCCAGTAGTCATGTATGGATGTGAGAGTTGGACTATAAAGAATGCTGTGTACTAAAGAATTGATGTTTTTGAATTGTGGTGTTGAAGACTCTTGAGAGTCCCTTTGGCTGCAATGAGATCCAACATGTCCATCTTAAAGGAGATGAGTCCTGAATGTTCATTGGAAGTCCTCATGCAGAAGATGAAACTCCAATACTTTGGCTACCTGATGTTGAGAGTTGATTTATTTGAAGAAACCTTGATGCTGACAAAGATTGAGGGCTGGAGGAGAAGGGGACGACAGAGGATGAAATGGTTGAATGGCATCCCTGACTCAGTGGACATGAGTTTAAGTAAACTCTGGGAGTTAGTGATGGACAGAGAGGCCTGCCATGCTACTGTACATGGGGTCCAAAGATTTGGACACGACTGAGAGACTGAACTGCACTGAACTTCTTCGGTTTTAATTTTCCCATGACCAAATTCCTTCTTGTTCTTTTTTTTTTTTTTTTGTGTGTGTGTGTGTGTCTGTTTTAAATCTGATCTTGCACTGTTTGTGCCAAAAAGACAAGGGAATATTTGAAAATTCACTCTACACACATTTATGATCCAATAATGTGAAAAGCATGTTTTCCATTGTTGGACAAAATACATGTGCTGTATTTCCATTCTATAGTTAAGATTATTCTTTTTGATATAATTCATGAGAAAACACAGCTCCAAGTGTCCAAAGGTCTTGTGAAATCCGTCATAACTCCTCATGCCATAAGAGTCTTACTTCAGGAGATCAGGAAATATGTTATTAAGTCAAATCTCCTTATTCTTGTTTTCCACTATAGATTGTGCAATAGAAAACATTTGTGTCCAACTATTTATAGATTTCCTGTTGCACATATTTGTAGTTCTTAAAGTATTATAGATATTTTAGGAAAAAAGAAACCTTCTGAAATGAGACAACACTTAGTATACAATGGTTTATATGTCCCAATGAACAAGATTTGAAATTGCACCCAACAGTTTATATATTAAAATGTGGATTTTTCAGTGTCAAAATGGCTGTCATATTTGATATTCAAATATATTTTGAAGTGATTTTACTTGATGACTATTATTCAAATTTTTAAAAAACATACATACAAGGTAAACATTTTTTGAAAGGAAATTCAATTTAATTCACACCATTCTTATGGTTTTAGCTACCTTAGGTCAGTAGTTTTGGTTTGGTCTGCAAGTTATAGAATTTGCAACTTGAATTGACAGTGTGCTATAAAAGTTGTCGAAAATCAAATAAATGCTGTAAGGAGATTCAGGCACTTCTCATTTAAGACAAAAGAATAGGTTGAGACATGCATTTTTTAAATTTATTTTAAAAAGAGTAAAGGAAAATAATTCTATATATTTGTCTAATGAATTAAAAGGCTTTTAAAATGACTGAGAAATAGTCCTGTCTGATTTAATCATATAAAACTTCGTTTTTTGGTATTTATTACTATTATACTGTAGGGCTTATAAAAGTGCTTGATTCGCATGAAAAGATGCTCAACATCACTCATTATCAGAGAAATGCAAATCAAAACCACAGTGAGGTACCATTACATGCCAGTCAGGATGGCTGCTATCCAAAAGTCTACAAGCAATAAATGCTGGAGAGGGTGTGGAGAAAAAGGAACCCTCTTACACTGTTGGTGGGAATACAAACTAGTACAGCCACTATGGAGAACAGTGTGGAGATTCCTTTAAAAACTGGAAATAGAACTACCATATGACCCAGCAATCCCATTTCTGGGCATACACACTGATGAAACCAGATCTGAAAGAGACACGTGCACCCCAATGTTTATCACAGCAGTTTATAATAGCCAGGACATGGAAGCAACCCAGATGCCCATCAGCAGATGAATGGATAAGGAAGCTGTGGTACATATACACAATGGAATATTACTCAGCCATTAAAAAGAATTCATTTGAATCAGTTCTAATGAGATGGATGAAACTGGAGCCCATTATACAGAGTGAAGTAAGCCAGAAAGATAAACACCAATACAGTATACTAACACACACACATATATATATATGGAATTTGAAAAGATTGTAATGATAACCCTATATGCAAAACAGGAAAAGAGACACAGATGTACAGAACAGACTTTTGGACTCTGTGGAAGAAGTCGAGGGTGGGATATTCTGAAAGAATAACATTGAAACAAGTATACTATCAAGGGTGAAACAGATCACCAGCCCAGGTTAGATGTATGAGACAAGTACTCAGGGCTGGTGCACTGGGAAGACCCAGAGGGATGGGATGGAGAGGGAAAAGGGAGGGGGGATCGGGATGGGGAACACATGTAAATCCATGGCTGATTCATGTCAATGAATATTATTTAAAAAATAAATAAATAAAAGTGTTTGATTAAAAGCTGTCAAATTACATGTTCTGACCTATTAGCAATTTGTACGTCTGTTTTTAGATTCTACTTAAAATTCATGGAAATTAAAATGATTGATATATGATTATATGGATTTCATTTTAGTATATAAAATTCCTCTTTTTTTAAAGGGTATTTAAATGACAAAACAAGAAAATCATAGTATTTTCATAAGTGTGGATTGACCTATTTGTTAATATGATTATATGATAATAAATTGTGCAGTTTCATTTATAATAACTTCTATTTCTTCAGATGGAAGCTTATTATAGAAAAGCAAGTTTTCTAACCATTATTTCAATACCTATGATTTAAACACTCTTTTAATGTGCATCTACTTCACAATATAAAATCTGTACAAAATAAAAAAAGAAAATAACACAACAGCATTATAGGAGTCTCTTCTGCTTCCTCATTTATTGTCTACCAATGGTGTTGCACTTAGAGTGAATCCACATGCTAACAGTGGTACTCAATATTTCTCAGGATGCATGGAGACTTTATTTTTATATCTTGACATTATATTCCTTATCTCTTAATGAATTTGTTTTCCATACTTTTACTGATATCCTTTGCATCTTCGACAGGAGCTTAACTTCTTACCAAGTATAAGAAACTTATAATATTCAAAAGTAAACTTTTGGTCACGTTGTAAAGAAATATTAAGGTTTGTTAATTATAAGGATAAGGATGTCCAAAAAAAAAAATAACATTAAGATACCAAACCTCCACATCTGCTCCTTGTTGTACATACAGAGACGTTAATCGTAGCTATAGAATCTAGAATATATCTTTAAATGAATTTGAGATGTCACATTAATCACTCTTTTAGGTTATTGTAAAGTTACTACTAACCAGCTAGGTTAGCTAGGGACACAGAAATGATCTCAATTTCTTGGAGGAGATAAATAATAACAATAAATATAGGATAATATACATAATAAACAGTATTATATTACATATATATATGAAAATATACCATCAACATATACACATATACAATACACACATATATGTAAAATGTGTCTCCTACTATTTCAAGTCAAACTTTTATCTAATTTTGCTTTTATTAGAAACAAATTTTCTAAACTTCTGTTTGAGATATGAAACATACAGAGATTTATTCACATATTAAAAATAACTATTCAACAGAAGAATACCTTCTGGAAAAATCACATAATCATGTCCATTTTTCCAATATAATTCTCTATGAAATAACAGTGTATATCACTTATTTTTTGAGTGCTAAACTAAATATATTAGTTTCCAAACAATATATTTAAAATAATTTAGGGAGGAAGGATCAGGTTTAAAATAGTATTTATAGAGAAAATAAAATTTAAAAAATGATGAACAATAGTTCAATATTTTTGGAAATTCACTCCACATTTTATAGCTCATCCCATTCCAATAACTTTTGGAAATATTATTTTTCCTATAAATATAGCAAGTGTTATCATTGGTAGCAGTTTTATTGTAGGACATGATGGTGTAACAGGTAGTGTGGATTTAGTA
The DNA here is from genome assembly GCA_020226075.1 of Hydropotes inermis. Taxonomy (NCBI): domain Eukaryota; kingdom Metazoa; phylum Chordata; class Mammalia; order Artiodactyla; family Cervidae; genus Hydropotes; species Hydropotes inermis. The sequence goes on from CM035276.1 coordinate 40,566,547, forward strand.
ACTTAATAAAGGTATACGCTTTGATTAATTTTGGTGGTGTGGGATTTTAAGTGTCTTCAAAATGCTGACAAAAGCAAACAGCATGTCTCTGTCTGACCTTCTTTACTCAGGCAGCACAATTAATTGGATTTCTGCATGATAGACAGTTACATTTGCTTTATTTATCTAAATATTAATTTGTCCCTTATAGTTTGTTTGACTTTGAAATATTTTTGACACTTGCATACTGAAAATGTAGTGTCATACTGGTACTTCATTACAGTTTCAGGGACATAATTAGAACCACAGTGGTAAGATGGAGGCTCTGAATACCTTATAGGATGAGCTCATTTGCATCAACATATTCAAGACAGTTTTCCTGTTTGCTTTTTACATTATCACACAATTATACTGTGTGTGCATGAGTGTGTGTGTGTGTGTGTGTGACAGCGAGACAGACAGGCAGACAGAGACAGAAAAAGAAAGAGAAACAGGAAAAAATCAAGAGAGACAGAGACAGAGAACAGGAGAGAGAAAAAGGGAGACAGATGGAGAGATATGAAGGCAGATGGAGACAAATTATAATGGAAACAGGAGAGAAAAATAATTTTAATTTGGATTTAAATAAAATAATAAATTTTAATTAATTAAATCATTAATTGATTTTAATTAATTAAATGCATTTAATAATTACTATTTAATTAATAATTAATAAAACATAAAAATAAAATTTGAATAATTTTAAAATAAATACTTAAATATAAATATTTATAAAATAAATTTAAATAGTTTAAATAATTAAATAAAAATCTAATATTTTTCTAGTTCTACCACTTTCTTTATATGGATGTGATACTATGATATCTGGTAGAAATTAGGCTCTCTCTCTCTTTATATATGTATATATATATACTTCAAATATAATAATTCATATGTCAATGATAGGAGATTCTTGTTCTGAGAACAATAAATGAAAAGAAATGTATCTTTCATATTAGAGAGAAAAAATTATAAAATTGGATGACAAAAATGTCAGCTAAACTGGTCAAACACAACAGTTTCTCAGTAACTCACTGTAGGACCTAACCAATAAATTTTATGCTTAAAATAACTATTAAGCTCCAGAAAATATTAGGAAGAAAAACATAGGTGAAGAGAAAGTCTTAAAAGTTTTTATGCTAGAGTAGGAATTGCAAGCTTTCACACCTTTGACATTCTCTGTATTTAATTTTGTTTAAATGCTAGGTTGCCAGGATCCCCAAATATTTATCAATTTTGTTTTTATGAGAGAGTGAAAAACTGTATCACATATATTTATAGACTATATTTATATTCTCCATTTATTCTTCCAAAGTTTGCTTATGTTGTTTAACAAAAAAATCATTTTAAATTGACCTAGTAGAGAGAGGAAGTGTGAACTTAGTTTCTGTAGTGAATGGGATTTCATATCATAGCTCAACAGCATGAAATAAAGTTTCAGGCTTACATATATATATAAATATATATATATATATATATATATATATATATATATATATATACACATACATACACACACACACATATATATGGAAAATATTACTCAAATCAGTTCTTAAATTTAATTCTTTTAAAATGCTTGGGACTTAATTTTTCAAGAACCCTCTGTTGCTTTTAGTATAAAGAAAAGTGCATTTGTAGCTCTATAGGCCATCATATGTTTCAGCAATTTACATTTAATATAATAGTAATGGGGCCTTCAAGTATCTTCAAAAATATAATTATGTCCTGCAGGGTGAGTTAAGCACTTTACATGTTTCTGTCCTTTAACCTTCTCAACTCCTGAATTTGAGGAAGCAGGACTGCTGAAGATTTAAGTAATTTAATGGAAGTCTCATAGGTAGCAAATGGTTTATATGAAACCAAAAGGTGGATTCTCTGCACTTGAAGCTCATGTTATCAACCATTCTGTTATTTAAGAATTATTCAGCTCTAAATATTAGTGAAAAAATGATTATGGAGAAATAACAAATCTTTTAAAAATATTCTAATTTATATTATGTTTTGAATAGATGGCTTTGAACTAAAGAAAGTACATCCTTTTTTATAACAGATACAATTCTGAAAGTTATGGAAATACAACATTTAAAATGGGCATAATGGTAAATATACTTCAAAACCTAGCAGGAATTCTTTTGTCCTATCTGATAATTATCAGATTGCATATATTTTACTTTCAAATATTATATGATAGTGAAAGTGTTAGTTGCTCAGTCGTGTCAGACTCTTGGCAACTTCATGGACTGTCTCCTCTATCTATGGAATTCTCCAGGCAAGAATACTGGAGTGGATAGTCATTCCCTTCACCAGGGGATCTTCTGGGATCAAATCTGGGTCTCTTGCATTGCAGGCAGATTCTTTACCATCTGATCCACCAGGGAGTTTTGCTTAAAAATAGGGTAAAAAGCATCTGAAATTTTACTTCAACATTATAAATGAGGGAAGTATAGGGGAAAAAATGGTTTGTGGAATAAAAAGTCAAAAATATGGGAGATTAGAGAAAATAAATGCTAATTTGATTATGGTTAGTTTTATGCAAAAAGTGGATATTATTCATATCATGGCTAACTGTTATAAAAAGTAATAGACTGTGTAGACTTAGAGCTTGTTATCTGCCTGCCCTGGTTTGATTCCTGAATTGGGAAGATCCCCTGGAGAAGGAAATGACAACCTACTCCAGTATTCTTGCCTGGAGAATCATGGACAGAGGATAATGGCAGGCTACAATCCATGGGGTCACAAGAGTTGGACATGACTTAGCAACTAAAGAAAGAGAGAGAGAAAGCTTGTTAAAGAGTGAGTTGAATAATTAATTTTTTTCTTACAATAATTTTTGTTTTTGTTGTTCAGTTGCTAAGTCCTGTATAACCCCTTGCTAAGATCATGGCATCTGGTCCCATCACTTCATGGAAAATAGATGGGGAAACAGTGGAAGCAGTGGCAGATTTTACTTTTTTGGGCTCCAAAATCACTGCAGATGGTGATTGCAGCCATGCAATTAAAAAACACTTACTCCTTGGAAGGAAAGTTATGACCAACTTAGATAGCATATTAAAAAGCAGAGACATTACTTTGTCAACAAAGGTCCATCTAGTCAAGGCTATGGTTTTTCCAGTGGTCATGTATGGATGTGAACATTGGACTGTGAAGAAAGCTGAGCACTGAAATTTTGATGCTTTTGAACTGTGGTGTTGGAGAAGACTCTTGAGAGTCCCTTGGACTGCAAGGAGATCCAACCAGTCCAACCTAAAGGAGATCAGTCCTAGGTGTTCATTGGAAGGACTGATGAAGAAGCTGAAATTCCAATACTTTGGCCACCTGATGCGAAGAGTTGACTCATTGGAAAAGCCCTAATGCTGGGAGGGATTGGGGGAAGGAGGAGAAGGGAATGACAGAGGATGAGATGGCTGGATGGCATCATTGACTCGATGGGCATGAGTTTGAGTAAACTCCGGGAGTTTGTTATGGACAGGGAGGCCTGGGGTGTTGTGATTCATGGGGTCCAAAGAGTCAGACACAACTGAGCGACTTAACTGAACTGAACTGAGTAGTAGTTGTAAACAAGGGGAATTCATGTCAATCAAATGTTCAAAATAATATCAGGATTGCCTCTATCTGAGCAAAAGTTGATAATAGAAGTTTTTTTCATCAGAGCAGACTGAGTTCAATTATTCCCTTTATTTGTCAAAAACATTTACACAAAAATGAGACAGTGATGGCATTATCATTCACAAAAGATGTGTGTAATTCTAGGTATATTTAAATATTATAAAAATGATGATGTAGAATGTGAAAATACTGATCTGCATAATTACTATAGTAATGTTAAATTTTATCTATGTGTAACAACCTTGAAACTAAAGAAGTTATAACAAATATTCAAAATATGACTGCAGAGTTCTGTCCATGCCCCATTTTCAGAAAATAAAGCCTTTACTCACTCATTTCTCTATAAGAGATACATTTGACTTCATTTACATAGATTTTTTTCACTCTTTTCAATAAATATAAGAGGAAAAACTGCATTTTTAACATTAACAAGTAAGATATTTAAGTTTAATAACAATTTCAAAATGAACAGTGTCCATACATCTTAAAGAATAAGTGCTTTAAACAATAAATTTACATAGTCTAAGATTAATTAACTTGAACTTATGATGTAGCATTGGAAAAACAAATATATAATTATAAATGTACTTGTCTTAAAATAGCTTTTTTTAAAAGATAAGAATGAACTTTATTATTTTTTTCTATATGTCACATTTGTGATTTTATAAAAATTAAAAAAGAAGTTAATATTCTATAAATCAGGAAGCATAGAAATATTTCAATATTTGCTAACAACAGGTGACAGAATATTCCATTGCAAAACTTGCCACATTGGAATAAGGATTATTTTGAGTTAATGGCATTTGCAAAACAGAAAATGCAAGAAAAACACTCTGATCTTGCTTCATTTTCTTAAAAGGAAAATGTTTTCCCTATACCAGAAGAAAAGTAACATTCTTATCATCAAGGACAAGAAGCCAAGGCAGAGAGATTTTATATAAAGAATTCTATACAAACAGAACCTGATAAAAAAAATTCGTATCTTCCTTAAGCCTCCCCGCACAGTTAGTTTAGTTACTTTTCTCTCTTTAGTTACCAGTTCTCTTTTTGTTCAACCTACTATAAAAGCTTATTGATTTCACCCTTTCTCTGTTTCTTCATCTCTTTGCTCTGCGTCATGCAAAATTTGTATGAATTTCATGCATTTCTCCTGCTAATCTGTATTATATCAATTTATTTATCAGGCTGAGCTGAAAAAACATAAGAGGATAAAGGTATAATTTTGCCTTCCCTATGCTAGTAAGGTATTACTTTAGTGATATTGTAAATGTGTATTTATATCATTCATCAATACTTTCTAGTTTTTTTTTTTTTAATATTCCAGTGTTAAACAAAGTGCTATTTCATTGAATGTCACTGTATGCTCACAAACTAGAAGAAGCAGTATTTTACATCACCATGTTTATAGAGTATCTGTAAAAAAGTAACAAAAGTTCTCAAAATATGTAAAAACATATTGTTGAAATATCGATATTTAAAGCTTTTATAGCTTTGTAGGAAGTTACCATCACTTTTCTGAAATCATCCTGAAAAGGTATAAGAAATAGATAAATAATAATATGGAATCAGATATTAATCATATAGCTTCTAAAATCTTTCTACCGTACCTGACAAAATTTCTAATAACATTTATTCATAATATTTTGTAGTTTCATGTAGTTTCAGGGATGGTTATGCCAATATTTGGGCTTCCCAGGTGTCTCAGTGCAATTCAGAAGTTGTGGATTCTATCCCCAGATTGGGGAGATTCCCTGGAGAAGGGCATGGCAATCCACTGCAGTGTTCTGGCCTGGAGAATCCCATGGACAGAGGCGCTTAGAGGGCTACATACAGTCCAGTAGGGTGGCAAAGAGTAGGACACAACTGAAGCAACTGAGTGTGCATGCATGCCAATGTTTATATTGATACACCACTCTAAAATGAATAATAATTGTTTTCTTATTAGAAAGAAATTTAAGACAAACCTACAACTGTGATTTTGTAAGCTTACAAACTTACAACTTAGATTTCCTGTGATACAATTTCTTGCATAGTCAGCCAATTTTATTTTCTTGTAAGGTGATGAAAGTATTTATTTTGTTTAAATAATAAATTTTGCTTCTTGTCATATTTACATTATCATAAAAGTTAAAGTAAAATAAAATAGAGGAAATAATATAAAATTTATTCCCACAAGATCAGTGTTAGAAAAAACTTCTGTCATTCTACATTGCAAAATTAATAATTTATGATTTGTCTGGATAACTACAAGTTGCCAACATAACATTTGCAGTTAAATATGTATGGCTATATCTTTCTGATGAAAAGTCTGAATAATTGACATACTTAACTGAAATATAATGAACTGTTAAGTTATATGTATACACACACACACATATATTTCATATTCTAGATTTTTAATTAAGCTAAAAGTTTAACACTAAAGGAGAGATCATATCCAGAAAAACAAACAAGAAGAACTTAGTAATAATGCAAAAAACATTTAAAAAATGCTTACTGGTACTGATAGCTTACAGTGGACGATGTTGGATTTGTGATCTCCAAAGTAAAAGATTTAGCTTTGGAACCAGGAACCAGGCTTGAATATTCAGAGCTTTTGTGTGGTAGAAGTTTTATTACAGTGAAAAAGGACAGAGAAAGCTTCTGGCATAGACATCAAAATGGGGACAAAGAGTGTCCCCCTCGCTAGTCTTATCAAGTCCTTATATACTTTTATCAGATCCACTCCCCCAATATATATCTTAAATTAACAAGATTAGAACTAACAATAGAAAGGTCTTACCAGACCCACTCCCACAATATATGCCTTAAGACAATAAGACTGTTCAGAAGGTTCTTGTTAAGAAGGAGAAACATGTCCTTGAGCAAAATATATTCTTATATTGACTAAGACAAAGCGATATAGGGAAAAAAATATATTTTCTCCTCCTTGACAGTCCTACCACCCTTTTTCTCCTTTTCAAAACCTCTGGACCCATTCCTCCTTGAAGGCCCCAGACTCCTTATCAACCTACCTAAGAATTAGCTCTCTCAGTACTCTGCTTGATAATTTTAGATAACAAAAGTTATATGATTATCTCAATAGATGCAGAAAGAGCCTTTGACAAAATTCAACATTGATTTATGATTAAAACTCTCCAGAAAGCAGGAATAGAAGGAACATACCTCAATATAATAAAAGCTATATATGACAAACCCACAGAAAGCATTACCCTCAATAGTGAAAAATTTAAAGCATTTCCCCTAAAATCAGGAACAAGACAAGGGTGCCCATTCTCACCACTACTATTCAACATAGTTTTGGAAGTGTTGGCCACAACAATCAGGGCAGAAAAAGAAGTAAAAGGAATCCAGATAGGAAAAGAAGAAGTGAAATGCTCTCTGTTTGCAGATGACATGATCCTCTACATAGAAAACCCTAAAGACTCTACCAGAAAATTTCTAGAGCTAATCAATGAATATAGCAAAGTTGCTGGTTATAAAATTAACACACAGAAATCTCTTGCATTCCTATATACTAACAATGAGAAAACAGAAAGAGAAATTAAGGAAACAATACCATTCACCATTGCAACAAAAAGAATAAAATACTTAGGAGTATATCTACCTAAAGAAACAAAAGACATACATAGAAAACTATAAATCACTGATGAAAGAAATCAAAGAAAACACAAACAGATGGAGAAATGTACCATGTTCATGGAGTGGAAGAATCAATATTGTCAAAATGGCTATACTACCCAAAGCAATCTATAGATTCAATGCAATCCCTATCAAGCTACCAATGGTATTTTTTACAGAACTAGAACAAACAGTTTCATAGTTTGTATGGAAATACAAAAAACCTCGACTAGCCAAAGTAATCTTGAGAAAGAAGAATGGAACTGGAGGAATCAACCTGCCTGACTTCAGACTATACTACAAAGCCACAGTCATCAAGACAGTATACTACTGGCATAAAGAGAGAAATATAGATCAATGGAACAGAATAGAAAGCCCAGAGATAGCCCAAACCTATGGTCACCTTATCTTCAACAAAGGAGGCAAGGATATACAATGGAAAAAAGTCAAACTCTTTAACAATTGGTGCTGGGAAAACTGGTCAACCACCCGTAAAAGAATGAAACCAGAACACTTTCTAACACCATACACAAAAATAAACTCAAAATGGATTAAAAATCTAAATGTAAGACCAGAAACTATAAAACTCCTAGAGGAGAACATAGGCAAAACACTCTCTGACATAAATCATAGCAGGATCCTCTATGACCCACATCCTAGAATATTAGAAACAAAAGCAAAAAT
>CM035276.1:40574878-40681099 GCA_020226075.1 Hydropotes inermis
AGTATACTAACACAAATATATGGAATTTAGAAAGATGGTAACGATAACCCTATATGCAAAACAAAAAAAGAGACACAGATGTATAGAACAGACTTTTGAACTCTGTGGGAGAAGGCGAGAGTGGGATGTTTCAAGAGAACAGCATCAAAACATGTATATTATCTAGGGTGAAACAGATCACCAGCCCAGGTTGGATGCATGAGACAAGTGCTCAGACCTGGTGCACTGGGAAGAGCCAAAGGGATCAGGTCGAGGGGGAGGTGGGAGGGGGGATCGGGATGGGGAATACCTGTAAATCCATGGCTAATTCATTTCAATGTATGACAAAAACTACTACAATATTGTAAAGTAATTAGCCTCCAAGTAATAAAAATAAGTGAAAAAAAAAAAAGCAACTAAACCATTAAAAAAAAAAAAAAGAAACTACCTAAGAATTAGCTCTCTCAGTACTCTGTTTGATAATTTTAGATAACAAAAGTTCAAGTTGTTTAAAATGATGCTTGAGGGGATAACATTATCAATGTACATTAGAGATCTAAGCTCATTCATTTTCTTTAAGTGATTATTTTAATTTGAAATAACGTTATATTTTTGAAAAAGCTGTGCAGATTGTATAATGAGTTCCATTTATCTATTACCAAGTTTCCTATACAGTTAATATTTTATAATAACCTAGATGCAATTATCAAAAGAAAGAGAAATTTTCTGTTATGATTCAATATATTTTTGATGGTTTAGTTCCTAAGGAGTGTCCAACTCTTGCTACCCCATGTACTGTAACCTGCCAGGTACCTCTTTCCACGGGATCCTCCAGGCAAGAATACTGTTTGCCATTTCTTTCTCCAGGGGACCTTCCCAATCTAGGAATCAAACCTGGGTGTCCTGCATCGGAGGTAGATTCTTTACTGACTAGCTACACCCTCAAATTTTATTGTGATTTCACCAGACTTTCTCATAATAGCTCTTTTTCTGTTCCAGGATCCCATCCACAGTTCCATGTTCACTGAGACATAAGTCATCTTCATATCCACTGGTTTATGAAAGATCTGTAGGTCCCTTGTTTCTTATGATCTTGATAGTTTTGAGGAGAACTGGTCAGGTGTTTTGTAGAATGTCCCTCAGCATGGGTTTTCTTATTGTGTATCCATGCTTAGATAGAGGTGATGGATTTTGGAAATAATACCACAGAGGCACAGTGTCCTCATCACACTTACTTAGTATTTACATGATACTCACATAACATAATTGGTAACATGAATCCAAGTCACTTGGTTAAGGTAGTATTGCTAGGTTTCTAGACTAAATAGTTACTACTTTTCCATTTCTTAGTTCTTTGGAATGCAATCACCAAGTCAAGCCTGCATTTAAAGAGAAAGGAGTAGTTACCTATATTATTGAAATTTCTTCAGTAAATTTGTCCCATTTCTCACTTGTTTATTTATGCAATCCTCTATCCATTATCAATGTGGATGCTTTTATTTAACTTTGCTTTATACTCCAAGCCTGTTATTTATCACTTGCTCAAATTATTTCATGCTTGACAATTGAGTGTTCTTAAAGTATGATACCTAAGTGCTGTAACATGCCCCATTTTATGTGTGTGCTGGCACTTCATTTTTCCCCCAAATTTATTCAAGTATCATTGACAAATAAAATCTGTATGTATTCAAGGTGCAAAATATGATAAATCAGTAGAACTTTCTTATTTATGAAAGGAATAGATTCTCTAGGATCATCTTATGTTTTCCCTACCACACCCAAGAACAGCCATTTAGCTAAAGATCATCTGATAAATTTTGAGAGTATTTATTTTGAGCACATCTATTTCAGCACAACTATTTGAGTCACAAAGAGTCAGACATAACTCAGAGACAACAAAATTTTTGAGCACACTCTCTAGAGAAAAAAAAAAAAATAGTGCATTGCCAAATCCAGTGAGGCTGAGAAATATGTAATATTTATATAATATTTCAGTTCAGTTCAGTCGCTCAGTCATGTCTGACTCATTGTGACACCATGGACTGCAGCACAGCAGACCTCCCTGTCCATCACCAAATCCCAGAGTTTTCTCAAACTCATGTCCAGTGAGTCGATGATGCTATTCAACCATCTCATCCTCTCCGTCCCCTTCTCCTGCCACCTTCAATCTTTCCCAGCATCAGTGTCTTTTCCAAGGAGTCAGTTCTTCACATCAGGTGGCCAAAGTATTGGACTTTCAGCATCAGTCTTTCCAATGAATATTCAGGACTGATTTCCTTTAGGATGGACTGGTTGGATCTCCCTGCAGTCCAAGGGACTCTCAAGAGTCTTCACTGACAACACAATTCAAGAACATCAATCCTTCAATGCTGAGTTTTCTTTATAGTCCAACTCTCACATCCATACATGACTACTGTAAAAACCATAGCTTTAACTAGATGGACCTTTGTTGGTAAAATAATGTTTCTGCTTTTTAATATGCTGTCTAGGTTGATTATAACTTTTCTTCCAATGAGTAAACATCTTTTAATTTCATGGCTGCAGTGGCCATCTGCAGTGATTTTGGAGAGAAAAAAAAAAATGAAGTTTCTCACTGTTTCCACTGTTTCCCCATCTATTTTCCATGAAGTGATAGGAGCAGATGCCATGATCTTAGTTTTCCTAATGCTGAGTTTTAAGTCAACTTTTTCACTCTCCTCTTTCACTTTCATCAAGAGGCTCTTTAGTTCTTCTCCACTTTCTGCCATAACGGTGAGGTCATCTGCATATCTGAGGTTACTGATATTTCTCCCAGCGATCTTGATTCCAGCTTGTGCTTCATCCAGCCCAGCATTTCTCATGATGTACTCTGTATACAAGTTAAATAAGCAGGGTGATGATATACAGGCTTGACGTACTGTTTTTCCTATTTGGAACCAATCTGTTCTTCCATGTTTAGTTCTAACCATTGCTTCCTGACCTGCACACAGATTTCTCAAGAGGTAGGTTAGGTGGTCTGGTATTCCCAAGCCTTTCAGAATTTTCCACAGTTTATTGTGATCCACACAGTCAATGGATTTGGCATAGGCAATAAAGCAGAAATAGATGTTTACTGGAAGGCCAGAATATTGGAGTGGGTAGCCTTTCTCTTCTCCAGGGGATTTTCCCAACCCAGGGATAGAACCCAGGTCTCTTGCATTGCAGACTGATTCTTTACCAGCTAAGCCAAAAGGGAGGTGTGAGTATATATATATATATATATATATATATATATATATATATATATATACATACATTATATATGTATATATATATATAATATTTAGTGACTTTAATTTAGTTACCTTCTCCCAAATTACTCCAAGTATTTTCCTAAGTTTACATTAGAAAATTTGTGTTTATGCCCAAGAGTGGAATTGCTGAGTCATATGGCAGTTCTATTTCCAGTTTTTTTTAAAGAATCTCCACACTGTTCTCCAAGTGGCTGTACTAATTTGCATTCCCACTAACAGTGTGAGAAGGTTCCCTTTTTTCCACATCCTTTCCAGCATTTATTGCTTGTAGACTTTTGGATAGCAGCCATCCTGACTGGCGTGTAATGGTACCTCATTGTGGTTTTGATTTGCATTTCTCTGATAATGAGTGATGTTGAGCATCTCTGAAGGAGACACATGCACCCCAATGTTCATCACAGCACTGTTTATATTAGCCAGGACATTGAGGCAACCTAGATGCCCATCAGCAGGCAAATGGGTAAGGAAGCTATGGTACATATACACAATGGAATATTACTCAGGCATTAAAAAGAATACATTTGAATCAGTTCTAATGAGGTAGATGAAACTGGAGTCCATTATACAGGGTGAATGAAGTAAGCCAGAAAGATAAACACCAATACATTATACTAATACATATATATGGAATTTAAAAATATGGTAACAATAACCTTATATGCAAAACAGAAAAAAGAGACACAGATGTATAGAACAGACTTTTGAACTCTGTGGGAGAAGGCAAGGGTGGGATATTCTGAGAAAATAGTATTGAAACAAGTATACTATCAAGGATGAAACAGATCACCAGCCCAGGTTGGATGCATGAGACAAGTGCTCAGGGAAGACACAGAGGGATGGGATGGGGAGGGAAGAGGGAGGGGAATCAGGATGGGGAACACATGTAAATCCATGGCTGATTCATGTCAATGTATGGCAAACTCACTACAATACTGTAAAGTAACTAGCCTCCAACTAACGAAAATAAATGGGAGGGGAAAAAAAGAAAATTTGTGTTGATTTCTTTGTAACCAAAGTCAGTAGGATTTCCCACATGAAATATTGCCTGATAGAATCACTAGCTGACCTCCTTCAACAGTTTCACTTGTCTCAAAGTCATACATACTTTGTACCTACCCTGTCACTTTTATTACTTTGTCTTTGTTTAGCATGTCTTTGAAGTGATATTACTTGTTTTTGTATCACCAGTGTTTCAGTGATTCTGTTTAACTGTCTATTCATTAATTATAAATTACACTGTTGTAACACATAATTTAAGTTTTTTACTGTGCATCATTTCATGTACTTTTAGCTATATTTACTTTTTTAAGTTACTTTAAACATATTGATTATTTTAAAAATTTGTTTTCCAAAACATTTCAGAAAACAATTTCTTTGAAAACATAATTTTAACCAGGAGATAAAGTTTCTGTTTGATAAACAATGCCTGATAAAATATAGTAGTTTCTTTACTGCTAGACTTATCAGAGTCTTCACTCTGTTTAATAGATCTAATAGTGATGTTTCGAATAGGTCCGCATCTTAATTTCCAGAACATTTGAATATCTTACCTTACATGCAATAAGGAATTTTGCTGATGTGATTAAGTTCATTATTTTGAGATTAAGAAATTATCTGGTTATCCAGGTAGGCCTAAATATAACCATAATTGTGCTTGTAAGAAGAAGCAAGAAGGTTACAGTCAGCGAATGAGATGTCAAAATGGAAAGAGGTTGGAATGATAGAGGATCATGAGCCAAGAAATGTGCATAATCTTTGAACGCTGGAAAAGGCAAGTACATAATTTTTCCACTAGAGTTTCCACAAGAAACTCAATGCTGCCAATATCTTGATTTTAGCCCAGTGACCTCATTTCGAGCATCTTACCTTGAGACCCATAAGATAATAAATTCAGGTTGTTTCAAGAACTAATTATGTGCTTATTTGTTATGACAGCAATATAAAAATAATATGTTTGTATTTATTTTAAGTTTCTGGTATTAAGTAGAATCAATCAGAGCATAGTTAGGATAATGTTACTTGTTTTAATATTATTTACTTATTTTAATATTTCCATCTTCAAATGTTTAAAAAATTGAAAATCAGATAAGCTTTTGTTAAAGAGGCAAGCAGTGTATATACATGATACTCTACATGGGTATGCTCCATGTAGAGCAGTATCCTCCAACTGATGTCCAGTTGTAAAGGTAGATGGATGCTTTCAGCACAGCTTAACTCAGATATGTGGAAAGTCCTGTGTGCTCATTGGAAGGACTGATGTTGAAGCTGAAACTCCAATACTCTGGGCCGCCTAATGCAAAGGGCTGACTCATTTGGAAAAGACCCTGATGCTGGAAAAGACTGAGGGCAGGAGGAGAAGGGGATAACAGAGGATGAGATGGTTGGATAGAATCATCAACTCAATGGCCATGGGTTTGGGTGGACTCCGGGGGTTGGTGATGGACAGGGAGGCCTGGTGTGATGCGGTTCATGGGGTCGCAAAGAGTCGGACACGATTGAGCGACTGAACTGACTAACTGAACTGAGCTTAGTATCAGAAGTGATTCTCTACAAACCAACTTATCCTGTTATAAGAGAGAAAATATTGAGCAGTATAGTGTTGAAAGATCCCTTCCATATATGAACAGAACTTAAAATTCTACAGAAAAGTGTATCAAACTGAATTTAAAGAAAAATTGATTTTAGCTGACATCATGTCACTTATATTAAGCACACTAATTATTTCATGCTTAGTTTTAAATTTTAAAAACCTTTTTAATAAGTGTTGAAGCTGAAACTCCAGTACTTCCCCCACCTGATATGAAGAGCTGACTCATTTGAGAAGACCCTCATGCTGGGAAAGATTGAGGGCAGGAGGAGAAGGGGACGACAGAGGATGAGATGGTTGGATGGCATCACCGGCTCAATGGACATGGGTTTGGGTGGACTCCAGCAGTTGGTGATGGATAGGGAGGCCTGCTGTGCTGCAGTCCATGGGGTTGCAAAGAGTCAGACATGACTGAGTGACTGAACTGAACTGAACTGGGTAAGGGTATTTTATTTATAGAGTCAAAAAGTTTCTAACAGTGTAGAACTTCTAAAAGATTTTATCACATGGAAACTAGCTTGTTTTAGGTAAAATGGTCATATTTTTATATTTTCAGGGAAATAACACATTTATATGTATAGGAATTTAAATGAAATTAGTTTTGGCTCAAATAACTGTGGCAAATTGAAATATTCTAGTGTCCTTTTTCTTTACATATTTTGTCTCAATTGCTTTGAGGATGTGTTCATGAACAATCTGTTTTAATTGAAGTATAGTCTATTTACAGTATTATACCAGTTTCAGGTATGATACAACATTTTTAAAGATTATATTCCATTTCAAGTTGTTACAAGATAATGTTTATCTTTCCTTGTGCTATACATATATTTTTGTTATTTATTTAATACATAGAAGCTTATAACCCTTAATCTCACATTTATACCTCACCATTCCTACCTTCATTCTCTCCACTGTTAATCCTTAGTTTTTTCTCTATATCTGTGAGTCTGGGTAACAAATTAATTTTAAAGAAATGAAAGCACTCAGTATTCTTTGGAATTATATCAAGTACAACAACATCCACATTATAGGCTCCCAAGAGGAGAAGAGAGTGAAGGGGGTTAAAATGTATTTAATGAAATTATGGCTGCAAACTTCTCAAGCTTGGAAAAGTAATTGGGTATTCAGATATAGGAAGCTCAGGATCTCAAATAAGATGATCCCAAACACAGCTATCCCAGGCATATCAAAATGGCAGAAGTTAAGGAGAGAATTCTGAAGCAATCAAGAGGAAAAAAAAAAAAAAAAAGAGTTCATATAGAAGGGAACCCTAATAAGGCTATGAGCTGTTTTTTTCTACAGAAACTTTGTAGACCAGAAGAAAATGACATGATATGCTTAAAATGCTGAGAGGGAAAAACTTGCAACATAGAATACTCTACTGAGCAGAATTGAAAGAGATAAAGAACTTCTCAGTCAAGCAAAGACTGAAAGAATTCAGAAACACATTTATTTTATATAATAGGACAAAGTCAAATCAGCTGGACTGAATATCTAATTTTTACATACTCCAATTTGAATAAAAAGTTTTATGTTCACATAAGGATAAAACAAGAAACAATGGATATATTTTACAATCCAAACAAATTTATAAGATTTTCTTTTCAGTATTTGCAGATTTATTCAGCCATTAGAAATCTGAGACTATAAGTTAGTTATTGTTAATATTTTAGTTGAAATATTAAGCTAAAATATTTGAAGTATGAAATGACATATTCTTTATTCAAATATGCTGCTGCTAAGTCACTTCAGTTGTGTCCGACTCTGTGAGACCCCATCCCTGGGATTCTCCAGGCAAGAACACTGGAGTGGGTTGCCATTTCCTTCTGCAATGCATAAAAGTGAAAAGTGAAAGTGAAGTCGCTCAGTCATGTCTGACTCTTCGCGACCCCATGGACTGCAGCCTACCAGGCTCCTCCGCCCATGGGATTTTCCAGGCAAGAGTACTGGAGTGGGGTGCCATTGCCTTCTCTGTTATTCAAATATAAATCCACACAAATAAGCATGCAGATATCTGATATTTATCTCAGTTTTGCCTTTACTAACGAGTGCTGAATACATTATAATAATAGGATAATATCTTCTGTAACATGAGGAAATGATGAAAATGCATTATTATTGAATAAAACATAAACTAATGAACAACAAATTAATGGAGTTTAGTTATTGATCACATTTTGCAAACATTTTTAGAAAAATAACTTATAAACCATTTTTTGAATAATAGAAATAATGCTAATAGCAGTAATACTAATGATAGCATATGATATAAAAAAATAACAATTAATGATATTGAAAGTGGAAAAATACAGTTTGGCAAAATAAGTAAATGTTATATTAGTATATGAATGGTCAGATTATATAATTTTTAGTGAGATAATGCTCTTAGGAGGACAGATACTTTTGCATTGCTATGCATCTATTTATTACTTAATTTATTCAGTAAATATATGGAAAGACTATGGTTTAACTGAAGAGCTTACTTGAACAACCAAACAATATCATGAATCTCTTTAACTCTGTGCTTAAATGGTGCTTAGAACAGGGAGTCAGAAAATAATAACTCAAATAAACATAAAATTTTAAATGGTATAAGTGATTTAGTGGATATGTACATTTCCTAATCAGAGAGGTAAGGAAAGCTGTCAGTGATAATCAGTGGCCTAAAATGTGACAGGATACTTCCCAGGTGGTCATAGTAGGAAAGAACCTGCCTGCATTGCAGGATGTGTAAGAGATATGAGTTCTATCCCTGGGTCAGGAAGATCCCCTGAAGAAGGAAATGGCAACCTGCTCCTGTATTCTTTCCTGGAGAATCCCATGAACAGAGGAGCCAGGCTGGCTATACAGTCCATGGGTTTGCAAAGAATCAGACACAGCTGAAGTGACTTAGCATACATGTTTTGTGACAGTGGAGGATGACTAACCCAGTTTCACATGAGCAATTTCCAGCAGGTAAAGTAACAAAATCTAGAGAGAGTGTGGGAAGAGTTAGAGTAGTTTTTACAATTGGAAGGTAATTAAAGTGTCTGGAGAATGAAGATATATGGTGCTGGATAAATGGAAGAGAAGGAGATTGGGTTATACAGGTTCAGATTTTCATGTTTTTTCTTGATTTATTTTAATCTGGGAGGTTATAACCAGTGGTTTTGAAATATTGATTAGTTAATATAGGTGACTACAATGTAGAAGGGGTACAGAGAAGATAAAGTAAAACTGTTTAACAGGCAATTGCAGTAGTTTAAGGGATGATGTCTAGTCAAAGCTTTGGTTTTTCCAGTGGTCATGTGTGGATGTGAGAATTGGACTATAAAGAAAGCTGAGTGCCAAAGAATTGATGCTTTTGAACTGTGGTGTTGGAGAAGACTCTTGAGAGTCCCTTGGACTGCAGAGAGATCCAACCAGTTCATTCTAAAGAAAATCAGTCCTGACTCTTCATTGGAAGGACTGATGCTGAAGCTGAAACTCCTAGTACTTTGGCCACCTAATGCAAAGAACTGACTCATTGGAAAAGACCCTGATGCTGGGACAGATTGAAGGCAGGAGGCGAAAGATATGCCAGAAGATGAGATGGTTGGATGGCATCACCAACTAGATGGACATGAGTTAGAGTAAACTCCGGGAGTTGGTGATGGACAGGAAAGCCTGGTGAGCAGTCCATGGGTTTGCAAAGAGTCAGACACAACTGAGTGAATGAACTGAACTGAATTGAATGGGTGAAGATAGTTTCAACTAGAGTAACATCAAGGAATAAGAAGAATTTGATGGAGTCAAAAGTTATATAGAAGGTGGTTCAAATTTGGGGACAGCATCACTATGGGAAGCTATGATGTCAAGGATAACTCTTATGTCATTACCCTTTGTAATAGGAAGGATGTTGGTACCATGAAAAAAAGAGGGAAAGAAAGAAAGAAAACTACTTCATTTTATCACTTCTGTGCCTACTTGTGGCTGGTACTCCTGCTAGCCCCACTGCTTCTTGGACAGATTTTACTTGTTATCCTAGAAGAGGACTGTGTTTTAAAAGATTAGGAGACAATGTATTTGAATATTTTGATGTGAGGCAAATTTGTGCCCTCAAGTGAAAGCATCAAATCAAACTTTCATTAATACATATAAACATGAAACTCACTGAAGGGATCTTGAATGTCTGGACTAGAGACTATATATTTTCTCTGGGCATGGTTTATGGTATCTAGGAAAAGGGCATTAAGTAATAAAAGGAAAAGACATTTTGTAATTCATGATTCATTTCTATGACAGGAAATGTTTTAATCAAGAGTTCAATCCTGTCCTGGGACCAGAAAGCAACTCCCCCGCCCCTGACATGGGGTTGTATATTTAATACAAATGTACAGGAATGAGTAATTTTGAAGAAGTTGGAATTTTATATAACTCAAAGTTTCTAAATTATCATCTGTATTATAATTCCTTAACATTTTCAGTGAACATTCACTAAGTTTCATAGTAAGGAATGCAATTATAGAAATTAGGGACAGTATTATGCCCTTAAAGTGAGAACCATAGTGATGGTAGGAGGGTCAGTCACCAGGGAAAGGAAAGTCTGCTCAAGAAACAATGACCTCTAGCTACAAATAAGAACAGAAGAGCTACAATGAAGTTATTAGTTTGATTTTCTTCTTTACTACTATTTATGAGAACTTAGATTTTTCAAGACTGCAAAACTTCAATACAACACTTAATTATGTGTGGTATCTAAGTAAATTTATCCTTTTTTCCCACTAGCAATATGTTTAATTGGTGGCTCAGTTAGTAAAGAATCCACTTACAATGAGGGAGACCTGGATTCAGTTCCCAGGTTGGGAAGATCCCTGGAGGAGGGCATGATAATTCACTCCAGTATTCTTTTTTGGAGAATCCCATGGGCAGAGGAGGCTGGTGAAGTATAGTCTATGGGGTTGCAAAGAGTTAGACAGGATTGAGTAAGCACAGCACAGAAAATTATGTTTAGTTACTTAGAAATCCAAAGGGATCCCAGATTCTTGGAAAAGTTTATCTGCCTGAAGACTGTCATAAGTGGGAATCTAGACTCCCGTGTGTCCACAGTAAGAAAAGCCTTCTGATCCTCAGGACTTGCTAGCAGTCTGTTCACTTCTGGTAAGACATCCGTCACTTCTCCCTACAACACTCAAATTCTTTCCTTTAATATCTGCTGTGATTAATACAGGACTAATGTTCCCTTAATCATGATTCATATCAGTTTGTTTTAAACCTTTCTAGAAAACTTTAAATGGTTATGTGCCCTTGACCAAGTTTGGTCATTTCTATAATGTCATGTCCTCACTTAAAATAATTCCCCCCCCTCCAAAAAAAAAAACCACAATTTCCCAAGTAATGTTATTACAAGATTTAGAACAGTTTAAGCAAATGGTCAAACAGTTTACTCTTATGCTATTTTTGTAGTATACTCTTAGCATAACTGATACTTCAGTATGCATTATATGTATATGTCAGTTATGTATGGATATTAATTAAACTGAAGCAGATTAATTGATTTGTATCTTAATTCTATCACATAACAATTGTGATCTAAATACTTTGCTTCAATTCTCTCATGTGCAAAATGGAGACTAAATTGTTCCCAACAAATGATTATTGGGAGAACTTGGAATATGAATTTATGTATGGCTTTGGGCTTCCCTCAAGGCTCGGGTGGTAAAGAATCTGCCCGAAATGAAGGAGACCCAGGTTTAATCCCTGGGTTGGGAAGATCCCCTGAAGAAGGGAACAACTACCCATTCCAGTATTCTGGCCTGGAGAGTTCCATGGACAGAGGAGCCTGGCAGATTAAAATCCATGGGGTTGCAAAGAATCAGACATGATTAAGCAGCTTTCACTTTCACTTGCCAATTAGGGGAAAATGTACACATTCAAGTTAGAATGAGAGAAAATTAATATGATAGAAGAGTTATCTAAATGTATGAAAAGGATAAAAGAAACACATGAGGGATAGCTCAGTGTCCTAGGATCAGCAATAGCAGTGATGCTGCCACTCCACATATGAAAGGGCCAGCTTTACTTCAGTAAATACAAATTTTACAGTTATTCAGACAGGCAACCAGATGGGAATCTGTGAAGTAGAGGATCCACCCACTCCAGAGTGATCTTACTAGAGTGAAGCTATTGAAATATTCTCTCCTTACTTTCTTCACCCTTTTTCTTATTTTTGCATACCTCTCCATTGACTGAATCCAACTGGAAATAAAATATAATTAAGTCAATCAGTATAATCCAAGAAGTTTAGATTCCAGCATAGATAAGAGTCTGGGGAATTGATCTGAAAGGATTACATGATTACTGGCATAGAAGCATTGAGAAACATGTGTGGTATATATTCAATGATATTTATTAACTATTGTTTGCAACCTCTTGCACTAAAATTGTAGACATTTATGACTGCTCTGCTATCCTTCATTCTACCTCTATTTAAATGTAGAGAAACATTCAGAGTACAAATGATTTACTCTTAAATCATTTCATAATCATCTTTGATAATAGTATGTATTTCAGTTAAAATAATTTTCCCCTAGATGCTACTAACTTAAAAATAATTAGAAAAGATTTCATTTGTGACAAAATTTCTACACATTTCCAAATCAAAGAAAAGGTAATTTATTGAATTTCCACTTTTCCCTTCAGAAGTTATTACTTAAAATATTTAGTATTCCTTACATGTAAGGAGAAATACATATAACAGAAATAATAAAGTCAAACTGTCTATGCATTTAGTGTTTTCCCTCATTATCTATGACAACATTTTTAGTTGAGAGGCATTGGTTAGCTGTAAATCTAATATTTCAGAATATTTCTAATATTACATGGAATAGATAGATATTGGGGGGATAGATATTTAGGGGGGATAGATATTTAGTTCATAAAATGGACACATATCTTGATTTTTTGAAATGAAGATTATACTTACATTGCTTTATTCAGAATGGCAATTAACTATGTTTTTATAACTAGTTAAGATAATGCTGTGGATTCTAAATGATGTATTTTAATACTAAGATGAGTAATTTAATATGATTAGTGTTAAATCACTTCTAATTTTCACCATTGATGGCTTGCACAGGCAGTTATATTAGATTTTCAAGGCAAATACCAACACTAACATACAGATTGCTATTAGGAGTAATTTTACCTTATAATTTTATGAGGGAAATTTAACCATTTTTTATCCCTTTATTACTTTATTTTAGTGCATGTGAATCATTCTTTGAACAATAAATCCTCTACATAAGAGCTTCAAATTGCAACCTTTCAAGAATGTGAATATCAGTTCAGATGTCCAATTATGTGTTAGTTCACATGTCTGGAGTACATTGTCATGTATGTGCATCTTCTGCAAGTGACTGTGTTTGTATGTTCCTTACTGTACAGTATAGTACTGTGGTACAGTATCTTTATTTCAAGCCCTGGATGTCCAGAAGCAAGCATAAAAACAGCAGTGATGTAGCTGGTACTGAGACAAGCCTGGAACCTGGAAACTTTTGCTGTAGGACTGGAATGTTTGCACCTGGACACACTTCTTGAACTACAAAATACAAAGAAACTGTATGTGACTAAAAATAATGGTGTACATGTGTAGTTGGGGCAAGTTCTTTACCAAAAGATCTGAAGGTAAAAAAAAAAAAAAAAAAAAAAAGCTGTTTCTGAAGATCCAGGGTCAAAATTAAAACTGGGTGTTGGAAGCAAAAGCAGGGTGCTACACATAGCCCCCTGCACTCAACACTACTAAAGAGTGGGCAAACCACCCCTCCAGCCAGAACCCTGGATGCACCCCTAGTGAACCTGATACTTGTTTTTGCCCCCTCCTGGTGCTGGAACAGGAGACCCAAAAAATCCTTTCCTGAATTTTCTATCTGGCCTCTACTCAATTTCTATTGCTTGGAGAAGGCCAAGAACCTTGGTTGATACCGGTACTGCTAGGAAGCACCAGAAATTGAACACCCAGAGAAAAGAGAGACAAGAAGAAGTAACTGAAAAAAAACTGAAGTGATTCACGATGCAGGGAAGGCCAAAAGGATTTTCTTTATTTGAGGAAGCAGAGGACCTGTATGTAGAATTGTGCAGGAATTCAGAATTCAATCCGGTGCTAGTGTCAGTTATGACGGGGAAAAAAAAAAAAAAAAAAGCTGCTACCCAGACATCATTGAACCATTATTTCAAGAGAGTAGGTAGAATTGAATCCAACAGGAAGCCAGAACTTGTGCCATCAATGTCAGGCTTGAGTAAAATTGCAGCTTGCCTTCTGACTCCCATTGCTGATAGTCCTTGGGCTCTAGCATCTCCTGCCTCCTTTCCCTCTGCCCACCAATAACCATTTTTGCCCATTCGCTAGGTTTCAGGCCTTGTATGTCAGCTACAGTACTGTGCCACTGTACATTTTCATGGTACTGTAAATTAAAAATGTTTATTTTTTGTGTTTGCTTGTTTTTTATGTATTTTTTTGTGTGAAAAGTATGATAAATGATTAAGATACAGTACTATATAGCTGATTGTGTTAACTGGTTACCTAGACTAACTTTGTAGGACTTAACAAACAAATTGGACTTATGAACATCCTCTTGGAAAGAAATTGATTCCTATGTGCGTGCATGTGTGCGTATATGTACATGCTAAGTCGCTTCAGTCATGTCTGATTCTTTGCAACCCTTTGGACTGCAGCTCCCCAAGCACCTCTGTCCATGAAGATTCTCCAGGCAAAAATACTAGATTGGCTTGCCATGTCCTTCTCCAGGGAATCTCCTTGACCCTGGGACCAAATCTGCAACTCTTACCACTAGTGCCACTGGGCACTACATTCATATGTAGGGGACTTTAATAATATGCAGATATTATGTGATTTCCTTTTATAGCTTAAGTATTAGATTACTGGTGGTATTTACATACTTAGAAAGTATGAGAGAGAAAATATAAACTTAAAATACTGAGCCTTGAGAAATTGCAACCTTTAGAGAATAGATGCTGAAGAAGGTACAGCCAAAGTGTCCCAAGAAGGCTATTTATGGACTCTTCATTTATGGAAAGCAAAATAACAAACCACACATGATAAAGTATTGTTAGAATACCCAAAAGAAATGAAGATGGCTCATAAAAGATGTGGTATGATAAACCAAATTCAAAAACACTGACAGAATGAAGAAGAGATGACAGAGAGAGTCCATTGATTTTAAAACCTGGAGATTGTTGGTGACATTGATAAAAGGACGTTTTATGGATTAATGGGTACAAGGGCAGGTTATATTGTTTTATAACATGATTTGGAGTTGGCAAAAAGTAACACTCAGCAAATTATTAAAATAGAGATAACAAAAAATACAGCTATTTAGAGATGCAGAGTTATGATTTAAGAAAAATTAATTTTGTTCCACCCATTCCATTGTATTCATGTGGATAATACAATAGAAGAAGAGAACATATGATAGAAATCACTGACAAACTAACAGATCCAAGTCCTTTCAGAAGGCAAAGTATAAGTCCCTAAGCATAACTGTTATAGTCTCTCATCTTTCTTTTGTCTAGGAGGGAAATAGGGCCCACTAGACTTAGGAAAGGAAAAAAAAAAAAAAAAAGGAAAAAATAGAAGTGCAGTCAATCAGTGGGTTCTTAAGCTTATTGGAAACAAGATTAGAATGTTAATTTTAACTTTTTAATTAATTTCAAAAGCTAAGAAATATCTCTGAATTACAATTTTAGAGGTTTAAGAAAAAGCATGCATGCTAAGTCACTTTAGTCATTTTCAACTTTCTGTGACCCTAGGGACTATAGCCTGCCAGCCTCTTCTGTCCAAGGTATTCTCCAGCAAGAATATTTGAGTGGGTTGCAATGACCTCCTCCAGGTGCTTTTCCCCACCAGGAGTTAAATTCACATTGCTAATGTCCCCTGCATTGGCATGTGGTTTCTTTACCACTAGTGCCACCCGGGAAGACCTTAAGAAAAATGGGAAAGTGTAAAATTTTCTTGTTCAGATGTGAAAAACAGGAGCTATATTTAATTGGCTGAATATTTCTGAGATCCAATTTAAATTTCACTATAATAGATTTATATTAAAAAATCTGTCTGCCTAATATGGAGTTTTTCATGGATTTAACAATAATTAACTGATTAGGTGTCAGGATAATTTGGTATTAAAGTATTCAGGTAGCCAGCAATAGGTGGTAGATTGGACAAAAAACTGCTTACAGATAGTGAAGGGATATAATGGATTAACAGATTGATATAATTGAAAAGTACTTCCATATGATCATTTTAGCAAAGGGTAAAGTATTAGTAGAGTGTCAAACATGTCAGTGTGTGTGTGTGTGTGTGTGTGTGTGTGTGTATGTGTGTGCTCAGTCAGGTCTGACTCTTGGTGACCTCATGGACTTTAGCCTGCCGGGTTCCTCTGTCCATTCTAATTTGATATTTTATAGATGGCCACACCTTAAAACCTAACATTCAAGAAACTAAGATCATGGCATCTGGTTCCATCACTTCAAGGCAAATAGATGGGGAAAAAATGGAAAGAGTATCAGACTTTATTTTCTTGGGCTCCAAAATCACTGTAGATGGTGACTGCAGCCATGAAATTCAAAGATGCTTCTTCCTTGGAAGGAAAGCTATGACAAATCTAGACAGCTTATTAAAAAGCAAAGGCAAAGGTCCATATAGTCAGAGCTATGATTTTTTCAGTAGTCATGTGCGATGTGAAAACTGGACCATAAAGAAAGCTGAGCACTGAAGAACTCATGCTTTTTAACTGTGATGCTGGAGAAGACTCTTGAGAGTCCCGTGGACTGCAAGGAGATCAAACAAATCAATCCTAAAGGAAATCAACACTGAATATTAATTGGAAGGACTGGTGTTGAAGCTGAAGCTCCAATTCTTTTATTTAGATACAACTTCAATTTTAGATGATATTTTCATTTTTTACTGATTGACTTGATTGAAGAACCTGTGTAAATTTAAGGTATAATACACTATTGACTATATTATTATGTCCCACAAATTAAGCCAACTATGTCAAATAAATCAGAATCTTTATTCCCAACTGATTTTTCTGCATGAAGTATCTTAGTTAGTGGTACTATCACCAACACAACTGCCTCAGTAGAAATCTAAGAGTTATCTTTGGTCCATCCTATTCTTACACCAACTGTCAATCACCCAAATTTTGTCTATATATGCCTTTCAAAGAGGTATACCTAAATTATATCCAACCATCTTCCATACTTTCTGAATACACTCATTTTCCTCATCAAGATATCAACAATGACCTTCTAATGGTTTTCTATGCTTTAATTTTCTTCTCTTCCAAAGTGTTCTTTAATTTGAGCTCTTGTGGTCCAATCCCTGTCATGAAAACTGACATACAGTAATATGTAGCTAAAACATTGAAACAATTATTTGATCATTTGATGAGCACTAATTCAAAAGTAATTGTCCTAAGCAAAAATTTTCATTTCCTACATAAAAACGATGTAACTTCCCAGCATTAAAAGGAACTAGTACCATGTAGTCTCATGTCCAACTTCATCATTCAATGCTACTTCCACTTTGTAGTGCTAAATCAATATAAATTATTTTCTCTTTACTTAATTTACCTCTCTAATGTTTATCTCTCTCTCTCTTTTTTTTCCTTCTTTTTTGTGAAATTTCTCCCTATAAAACATTATCCTATAAACTGGGCTTCCAGAACTCAGTATATGTTCTGCCCAACAAGCAAGATAGTTTTCTAATTAAAAATTTGCCATTTTCAAATTTTCTAATTAAAAATTAAATATATATATATATATATATATATATATATATATATACAGATCTATTATTTTGTTTTCTACATAGTACAGCATGTGGGATCCTAGTTCCCTGACCAGGGATTGAACCCATACCTCTTCAGTGGAAGTGCACTTTTGTTCAACAAAGTATTGGAAGTCTTAACCAGATAAATTAGTAGAAAAAAGAAATAGAAGATGTCTGAACCAGAAAAGAATAGGAAAAATCCTCTTGGTTTAGAGTTGACATGTATAATTTAAAGAAAAACCATAAATGTTTCATTCAGAAACTGTTAGAACTAGTACAAAAATTAGTACAAAAAGTTGTAGGATACAATATCAATATACAAAATTATTTGCATTTCCATAAACTAACAAGAACTATACATTATTAGAAAGAGAAAATGAAAGGATCCCATTATCAAACACACACACACACACACAAAACTTTAGAAATAATTTTAACCAAGGAAGTGAAAGATCTGTACATTGAAAATTATAAAATATTATGAAATAAGTTAAAACTAAATAAATGTAAAACTATCCCAGGTTCAAGTATGGGAAAAACTGATATAGTTAAAATGTGCATATGACACATTATTGCTTCTGTTTTATGTTTTCAGATTTTTGGTCATAGGCATGTGGGATCCATGGGATCCCACATTGGGAATGAAATCCACTCCAGTATTCTTGCCTAGAGAATTCCATGGGCAGAGAAGTGGGCTACTGTCCATGGTTTTGCAAAGAGTCAGACATGACTGAGCAACTAACACACATATATGGGACCTTAGCTCCCTGATCATGGAATGAATCTGCACCCGCAGCCATGGAAGGTGATGTCTTAACCATTGGTCCACCAGGAAGTCCATGACTCAAGTCTTAACAATCTAAAAAGTTTCCTTAAATTTTCCATTTTATAATTGAAAGTTACTTTCTTTTAAAAAGCTTCTTCATTATCCTTTTCTTGTATCAAAGAATATATGTTGTATGTAAACTTGAAGTATCCAGCAGTTACATATATTTTCACAATTTCTCTTGATTTGAAAAAAAAAGTAATAATAATAATGCTAAAAAGCACCCAACAGCAGAGAAGATGGTACTTGAGACTTTAGTTCAAATCACTCAGAAGGTAGTGATAGTGTGCCTGTCTTAGATGTGCAGGGCAGAATCATTATATGAGCAATAAATGCCTGAACTTTTGTATTATTATTTGATTAAGTTCCATTTCCAAAGTATGGGGAAAGTCTTAATACAGATGCTTGTGTCTGGAGTGCAGTATCATGAAAAATAAAACTAAAATGTGATACTGCCTGACTAAAGGTGGGATTGGAATTGACAAGGATCTTTCCATTCCAGGTCAACTGAGTCTTACTTGCTGTGTCACAGTAAAGCTCACTTTTTATTATTACCTATTGTCTTAGGAGTTTGACCATGCTATTACAGAGAAAAATGTCATATACACAGGAGGATGTTGGTTACTTCTTATAGCCATTAAGATGTAATACTGAAATAAAAGAGATATTTGTCCATCTTGGCCTCTTGGAATGAAAAGGCTTGTATCTTTGTTAGGAGAGGAATTTTCTGAATATAACCTATGATACTAGTCTAATGAGAAAACACATACTGCACTGGTTCAAAAAGGAAATTTTCTCTCTTTTGCAAAAGTTATTAAACAAACTTTTAATGTGGAGATCCTAAAATAACCAAAGAGGAGTCCTTTAGTGTCCCATCCAGGCTCGTCATGTGTGCTTTAGTTTGGCATCTGCTTCTGTTGTCACTCATCACAAAGAAAGATCAAATAGGACATGACCTGAGGATCATATTAGATATCCATAAAGGTGTAGAACAGAGGCACATAAAATGAGGGCTGGTATAACTGTGGTAATGCTTTCAGGGCTGAGGATAATGAGGAGTGATCTCTAAGATCCATCTCCTTATATTCAAAGAAAACAAAAATCTTCCTAATAAATAAGATACTGAAATTGGCACTAGCTAAGAGACCTCAGAATTGAAAGAGAAGCTAAGTATAACTGTATTCCCCCAAATATCCCAAATTGCTGGCAATTGTTATTCTAAGGTAATTTCTGAGATGTTGTAAAGCAGACAGATCTATAATGGAGTGTTAAAACTCCTACAACATTCTCCCATGGTCCCTAATCTCAAGTATCACCTTGGAACTGCTGCTGCTGCTGCTAAGTTGCTTCAATCGTGTCCGACTCTGTGAGACTCCATAGACGGCAGCCCACCTTGGGGAGCCATGAGTTAAAAAAAAAAAAAAAAAATAAAAGTCTCCCAAACATAATCAGGATCCATCAGATTTACAGTCTAAAAATTGTAATCCACCACCAATGAAGCATCTGTGTTTTTGTCCCATTTATTACATTACTATAGATTGATTTGGTGTCTATTATTTTTTTTGTCATTATTTTTTTTACATTTTTAAGAATTAACTTCTTTTTTTACTATTGTTTTATTTCCCTTTATCATTGTATAATTCATTTGTTTATCTTGAAAGATAAGAATCAGAAGGAAGTACACCAGAGATTAAGAAACTGGTATCAGCTGGAGATCCTGGAATTCAGGGAGTAACGACTCCTGACATTGCTTTGAATTATGTAACTGGATATAAAATTAACTGTCTTATTGAGAAATTTGCTAGCTAATTTGCATCTGTGTATTTGATTATTTTACAAAAGTAAAACAGAGCAATTTTCCAATTGAAAATATGGAAATAAGCCTGTGATGTGAGATGTGCATACACGCATTCAGGTGTCTGTGCCTGCAGCCGACTTGTGTGTGGAAAGGAGAGAAGGGAGGGCTAGTAAATTAGCTTGGTACATTCACTATAATTTTACCCAGGAGCTGCATATGAGAAATCTTCATCTCTTGCTTTTTGTTTTTTTTTCAAAATATAAGTCCCCACCTCTGGTGATATGGTAGATGGTCAATGTTTATTTGAAGGCTGCATAAATAGATCTTCATCCATCACACCTTTTCAACACTGATTTCTCATTTGTAAAATTTCATACAATTTCTCCAATCTTAGTGCAAAGTTTTAGCACTTTGGAAAGACCTTTTTAAACTTTCATAAATAAATATAGTTGCTTGATTCCTTTAGCATCCTCTGAAAATCCTTACAGAAAAAAACAAAACTGGTTGACTTACGGGTAAACTCTTATGGGTTCCTAGTTGGTTAGCCTAAGTTTCTAAAAGCAAACTATATGTTTACTTTTTTTTAAAGTATTTCTTAATTAGTTGAAGGCTAATTACTTTACAATATTGTAGTGGTTCTTGTCATACATTGACAAGAATCAGCCATGGTTTTACATGTATTCCCCATCCCAATCCTCCCTCCAACCTCCCTCTCTGCCCGATCTCTCTGGATCTTCGCAGTACACCAGGCCTGAGCACTTGTCTCATGCATCCAACCTGGGCTGGTGATCTGTTTCACCCTAGATAATATACATGTTTCAATGCTGTTCTCTTGAAACATTCCACCCTCGCCTTCTCCCACAGAGTCCAAAAGTCTGTTCTATACATCTGTGTCTCTTTTCCTATTTTGCATATAGGGTTATTGTTACCATCTTTCTAAATTCCATATATATGTGTTAGTATACTGTAATGGTCTTTATCTTTCTGGCTTACTTCACTCTGTATAACGGGTTCCAGTTTCATCCATCTCATTAGAACTGATTCAAATGAATTCGTTTTAATGGCTGAGTAATATTCCATGGTGTATATGTACCAGCTTCCTTATCCATTCGTCTGCTGATGGACATCTAGGTTGCTTCCATGTCCTGGCTATTATAAACAGTGCTGCAATGGACATTGGGGTCCATGTGTTTCTTTCAGATCTGGTTTCCTCAGTGTGTATGCCCAGAAGTGGGATTGCTGGGTCATATGGCAGTTCTATTTCCAGTGTTTTTTTTTTTTTTTTTTAAGAAATCTCCACACAGTTTTCCACAGAGGCTGTACTAGTTTGAATTCTCACCAACAGTGTAAGAGGGGTTCCTTTTCTCCACACCCTCTCCAGCATTTATTGCTTATAGACTTTTGGATAGCAGCCATCCTGACTGGAGTGTAATGGTACCTCATTGTGGCTTTGATTTGCATTTCTCTGATAATGAGTGATGTTGAGCATCTTTTCATGTGTTTTTTAGCCATCTGTATGGCTTCCTTGGAGAAATGTCTGCTTAGTTCTTTGGCCCATTTTTTGATTGGGTCATTTATTTTTCTGGAGTTTAGCTGGAGGTGTTGCTTGTATATTTTTGAGATTAATCATTTGTCTGTTGCTTAGTTTGCTATTATTTTCTCACTGATGAAAGAAATCAAAGAGGACACAAACAGATGGAGAAATATACCGTGTTCATGGATTGGAAGAATCAATATTGTCAAAATGGCTATACTACCCAAAGCAATCTGTAGATTCAATGCAATCACTATCAAGCTACCAACGGTATTTTTCACAGAACTAGAACAAATAATTTCACAATTTGTATGGAAATACAAAAAACCTCGAATAGCCAAAGTAATCTTGAGAAAGAAGAATGGAACTGGAGGAATCAACCTGCCTGACTTCAGACTATACTACAAAGCCACAGTCATCAAGACAGTATGGTACTGGCACAAAGACAGAAATATAGATCAATGGAACAGAACAGAAAGCCCAGAGACAAATCCACAAACCTATGGTCACCTTATCTTTGACAAAGGAGGCAAGGATATACAATGGAAAAAAGACAACCTCTTTAAGAACTGGTGCTGGGAAAACTAGTCAACCACTTGTTAAAGAATGAAACTAGAACACTTTCTAACACCATAGACAAAAATAAACTCAAAACGGATTAAAGATCTAAATGTAAGACCAGAAACTATAAAACTCCTAGAGGAGAACATAGGCAAAACACTCTCCGACATAAATCACAGCAGGATCCTCTATGACCCACATCCCAGAATATTAGAAACAAAAGCAAAAATAAACAAGTGGGACCTAATGAAACTTAAAAGCTTTTGCACATCTAAAAGCAAATTATATGTTTTCATCTTGTGTTTTCACTCAACACACAAAGTCTGGTATAAAAACACTAAAAAATATCTGTTGTACTATTGGATAAATACCCACATTTCCCAAGGTGAATTATCTGTCTTCCAAAGAGGATGAAGATATAGAGATATAAAAACAAATAGATCAATATTGCATTTAATGGGTCATATATATATATATATATAGACATTAATGTCAGCTTATGAATATATATATATATATATATATATATATATATATAAGAGACAGACAAATATATAGAGATTTAATGCAAGTGATAATTTAAAAAAAAACCCAAAGTGCTTAAATGTATATAGCTATTTTGTGGGACTTATTTCATGAATGCAATATTCTGAAGAAAATATTTGGTAAAATATAGAAAAGTTTCTACTAAAATGTTAATTACTTTTGCTCTTTCTGAAAGTAATAAAGTTGAAAAAAGCATAAGCATATAATTCTAAGAAAAGGTAAATAAATATAACAAAATATCAGTTAAATACATTTTTCATTTTAGTACTACTCCATATTATGGGTTTAATAAGGAAATAAAAGTTTAGTTACTCCATTTGAAACTTATTTGCAACAGATCATTCCTTTTAGTGTGAATTAATTCTAATTAGGTGTGACTTATGTTAAGTGCTCCAATGCTCTTAATAATCTATTTTGTAAGTGTACTTTTTCATACTGTTCATGGGGTTCTCAAGGCAAGAATACTGAAGTGGCTTGCCATTTTATTCTTATCTTAGTCTGAAATATTATATATAAAATATATTTATGAGTTTGATCCATATTTATTGGAAGCCACATATCATCCACAGGCACATCCAGGAGAGGTTTGTTATCTGTTGCCAGGTTATATTAATATCTAGGGCCTTTGAACATTGAAGACTTCTATTACTAGAGGACGATTGCAGTGCAGTGAAACTGATACACATGATGATAAAATAAAGAACCAAATGTATTAAATAATTTAATGGAACAAGCCAGGATATACATAAATAAAATACATAAAGACATTGCATTTCAAGCACTTACTACAAATTGATACTGTGTTCTGACAAATAGAGCATCCACAAAGATAAGAAGCCACATAACCACATTTGTCACCTAAATAAAATAGTCCTATTAAATTTGAGATAAAGCCTTTAAAATGCATGCCTTAGAATTTCAAACTCTTAAAATTCTAGTATTATATATTTACACTGTAGATATACAAATTCAATACAAATAATTTCTTAGGATGATTTGATTCTTAAAGTCTTTTTTTTTTTAATGGGGCTATTATAGCTTAAAGTTTATTGCTTATTACTTTAAGAAATATTTATTGAACCACTTCTATACAAAATATACTGTTCTAGGTTTTGTAAATATTTTGCCATAGTCCCTTTGTTTTCATGTTAGTAGACTGCCTGGTAAAATTCATTCTTCAACATGTGCAGATCAGAATGTTTTTTCATGAATATCCATTAACAATGTTTAGTGAGGATCTTTAAATGCACATTAGAGTGAATCACTTACCTATACATTTAATGTCATTCAGTGCACTGGCTTATTTTTAAAATATGTTGTAGCTTCCTCAAAATTATTTATATACTGGTCTTTTTAAAATGTGAAAGTGATATCTGTAACTAATATATAGTATTGAAGAAACACCAAATTAACTAAAGTAGATGAATGTTTCAATTTATTACATTCACTTTTATGGTAGTAAAACAGTGAACATATTAAAAAAAAAACAACTTTACAAAGTACTTTTCTTTATCTTTTATTGAAAAATAAAACATTCTAAAATTAAATTGTACTTTGCATTTATTCCTATATTAAATCACTCAGTGTTTTAGGACCTTCAAAACTAATGTGACTTGAATTATTCTATTGTGTTTATGTATTTAAAGTACAATCTAAATGATTAAAAGCTAATTTCTCTTATTCATTTACAATGTACCTAATTCCTTTTGATGTAATCTGCTTGATATTGATAAGATGTTAAAAGAAGCTGTCATGGAGAAAACTGATTGTAAAGATAGTAGAAATGATAATCCCTTGAACAACAATCAATTAATATTTAGATATTAACCTATGGATAGAAATATGATATTACGTTCTAAAATAGGATGCTATATTTGCCAGTCAGCATAAGGTTGTAATGTGTTTTTTTTTTCCCCATTTATTTTTATTAGTTGGAGGCTAATTACTTTCCAATATTGTAATGGTTTTTGTCATACATTGACAAGAATCAGCCATGGAGTTACATGTATTCCCCATCCCGATCCCCCCTCCCACTTCCCTCTCCACTCGATTCCTCTGGGTCTTCCCAGTGCACCAGGCACGAGCACTTGTCTCATGCATCCAGCCCGGGCTGGTGATCTGTTTCACCCTAGATAATATACATGTTTCGATGCTGTTCTCTCGAAACATCCCACCCTCGCCTTCTCCCACAGAGTCCAAAATTCTGTTCTGTACATCTGTTTCTCTTTTTCTGTTTTGCATATAGGGTTATCATTACCATATTTTTAAATTCCATATATATGTGTTAGTATTGATGATTGTAATGTTTGTAATGATTGTAATGTTTCTTGTTTCTTGATGATCTGATCAAAATTAAATAATTTTCTTTATGGTACACCATGAATACTTTTACAATAACCACATCTCTTTATGAAGTTTAGCAACAAATACAATGTGATTAAAATAACAGATGAGCACTAAAAAAACTAATAGGTGAGAAAATTTTTAGTCTCTAAATGTTACATTTCTCTCTTTTAAACTGCAATGTTTAAAGAATTTTCAGCTGAGTATAATGATTATAAGGGAATGATCTTTCTATAATGTAGTACATGAATAATATATATAATTAATTAGGTATAAATTAAAATCATGCATTTTCATTATATAAGTTTTTATATGTAAGCATTTTCATTGTAAAATAATGTTAAACATTATTGGAATTTGAATTTCATTCTTGATTTCCCTTGTAATCAAAATTCTAATGGGAATCATTTGTGGTAGCAGTTAGAACAAAGTCCCAAGGGACTTTTTCACTAAATACTTATTCATAGTCATGAATAATTGATATTGCTCACTTTATTATGGTTTTATGGAGAACAAGGACATTAAATGACTGATTCACTGAACTTAAAATTCTCGCTTGCTTTTGACAATACCAGAATTGTTACATACAGGAAACCTATTTTAGATACTAGAGGAGACATGCGATCCCCAGAATTTCAGAATTTTACAGACAAATATAAAAATAGTAAGCCTATAATATCAAATTAGTAGCCAATTGGATGTTTTGAATGATGTAGATAGGTATATCTGTCTATTCTGTGTGTAGGCATATCTTGGGGTTCCTTTATTAAATATGTATGTTTCAGGGCTTATTTTTGAAATAAGAACAATTCTTTAAAGTATATCATAAATAGTGGAGAGATCAATTTGCTCTCATTGATTGTTACATATTTGAATAGTTAATGTTCTAAGTACTTTACAATAAAGATAATTACTCCAGCATATCACAAAGGCTAAACATTTTTTTGTTTTAAATTTAGTTGTTCATGTTTAAGTAGTTACTTGCATATAGGGCCAAATTTTAAACTTAAAATATCATTTAGCAATGTTATTAATTTATTGATATAATTATTCATGTTTTTTCTTCATTGATAACTTTTTAAAATTAAAAGTCTACTGCTTCTGTCCTCCAGATACCTACTGATATTGCCTAGAAGCAATCAATACAATCAGAAAACAAATACCAGACACTGAGAGACAAATTGATAATATATGGAGTGGGATAGAAATCACTACATTATGTCCATATTTAAAATAGTAACTAACTTTTTTTATTTTCTTCTGTGGACCAGTCATTCTATGAAGTACTTTAAAAATTTATTTCTTATACATTTCTCACATGGAATTCTATATAGCAAATATTTTTTAACTTCAGTCCTAGGCTGAGGAAAAAAAGCACAAGAGAATCTAATCAATTTCCTGATTACACAGGCTATGTGGTGAGGAAATGACAAGTTAGCGTCTTTACCTGCTCCATCCCACTAGAGAGGCCATGTTCTTAAGCCCTGGTGATAGGCTGCCTCCCATAGGGTACATTGGTTAAAAGTAAGGTCTTAACATTTAGAAGGCATTGAAGCTGCACTCTTTGTAAATGATGTATTGAATATGCATACATTTAAATGTTCTGATGAAAAGTAATTCATAAAATAAATTGTTTTTAGCTTTTCAAAGGATGAATATCATATATTAACACATATATGTAGAATCTAGAGAAATGGTATAGATCAACGGTCTCCAATCTTTTTGACACCAGGGACCAACTTCATGGAAGACACTTTTTTCACAGACCAGGTAGAGGGGAATGGTTCACATTACATTTATTGTGCACTTTATTTCTAATCTAATGCTGTCTCTGATCTGACAGGAGGTACCTGTACATTGTTCAGAAGTTGGGGACCCCTGGTATAAATGATCTTATTTGCAAAGCAGGAAAAGAGACGCAGATGTAGAGAACAAATGTATGGATATGAAGGGGGAGAGAAGTGTGGGGAAGGAATTTGGAGATTGGCATTGACATATGAACACTATTGATAATATGTGTAAAAGGATAACTAACAAGAACATACTGTATAGCAAAGGGGATTCTACTTAATGCACTATAGTGATGTGAATGGGTAGGACTTCAAAAAGGGAGGAGATATATGTATATGTACACTTTCCTGTACTCAGTTCAGTTCAGTCGCTCAGTCATGTCTGACTCTTTGTGACCCCATGGACTGCAGCACAAGTTTTCCTGTCCATCGCTAACTCCAGAGTTTACTCAAACTCATGTCCATTGAGACGGTGATGCCATCCAACTATCTCATCCTCTGTCGTCCTCTTCTCCTCTCACCTTTAATCTTTCCCAGCATCAGGGTCTTTTCAAATGAGTCAGCTCTTCGTATCAGGTGGCCAAAGTATTGGAGTTTCAGCTTCAACATCAGTCCTTTCAATGAACAATCAGGATTGGTTTCCTTTAGGATGGACTGGTTGGATCTCTTTGCGGTCCAAGGGATTCTCAAGAGTCTTTTCCAACACCACAGTTCAATAGCATCAATTCTTTGGCACTCAACTTTCTTTATGGTCCAATGCTCACATCCACACATGACTACTGGATAAACCATAGCTTTGACTAGATGGACTTCTGTTGGCAAAGCAATGTCTCTGCTTTTTAATATTCTATCTAGGTTGGTCATAACTTTCCTTCCAAGGAGTAAGCATTTTTTAATTTCATGGCTACGATCACCCTCTGCAGTGATTTTGGAGCCAAAAAAATAAAACCTTCCACTGGTTCCATTGTTTCTCCATCTATTTGTCATGAAGTGAGGGGACCAGATGCCATGATCTTAGTTTTCTGAATGTTGAGCTTTAAGTCAACTTTTTCACTCTCCTCTTTCATTTTCATGAAGAGGATCTTTAGTTCTTCTTCACATTTTGCCATAAGGGTGGTGTCATCTGCATATCTGAGGTTGTCGATATTCCTCCTGGCAATCTCGATTCCAGTTTGTGCTTCTTTCAACCCAACATTTCACATGATTTACTCTGCATATAATTTAAATAAGCAGGGTGACAATATACAGCCTTGACGTACTCCTTTCCTGATTTGTAACCAGTCTGTTGTTCCATGTCCAGTTCTAACTGTTGCTTCCTGACCTGCATACAGGTTTCTCAGGAAGCAGGTTAGGTGGTCTGGTATCCCCATCTCTTTCAGAATTTTCCACAGTTTATTGTGATCCACACAGTCAAGGCTTTGGCATAGTCAATAAACATAAATAAATGATTTTTTCTGGAACTCTCTTACTTTTTCAATGATCCAGGGGATGTTAGCATTTTGAACTATTTCCTCTGACTTTTCTAAATGCAGCTTGCACAACTGGAAGTTAACGATTTATGTATTGCTGAAACCTGGCTTGGAGAACTTTGAGCATTACCTTACTTGCATGTGAGATGAGTGCAATTGTGTGGTAGTTTGAGCATTCTTTGGCATTGCCTTTCTCTGGGATTGGAATGAAAATTGACGTTTTCAGTCCTGTGGCCACTGCTGTTTTTTTCAAATTTGCTGACATATTGAGTGCAGCACTTTCACAGCATGATCTTTTAGGATTTGAAATAGCTCAACTGGAATTCCATCACCTCCACTAACTTTGTTCATAGTGATGCTTCCTAAGGCCTACTTGACTTCACATTCCAGGATGTCTGGCTCTAGGTGAGTGATCACACCATCATCATTATCTGGGTTGTGAAGATTTTTTGGTATAGTTCTTCTGTGTATCCTTGACACCTCTTTTTAATATCTTCTACTTCTGTTAGGTCCATACCATTTCTGTATAGTAGAAACTAAGAAAACATTGTAAAACAGCTATACTCCAATAAAAATTAACTTTAGAAAAGAAATTAGAAAACTGACTAAAAATTAGCAGGACATTACAAAACAGTGCCAAGACTCAAATAATAGACTGGAATTTGGAACACATAACTTCCTTAATTCTGACTTCTAGTGATCTACTCACATGAATAAAGGTTGAAAACATAAATTTTTTAAAGACCCTATTAATAGAGGCATAATGCACAGCCAAATGGCCCAGTGTGTTTTGTCCTGGCTAGATGGAGGCTGCAAATATTCAGCTTTCACAGGAAGAATGTACTGATTTTGCCATATTACCTGGATTTCCAGCTTCAAGACAACACATTTCCCTGCACATTTAGAGCTGTGTAAAGACACTCCTAGTGTACAGGCACTGTACCATTTGTGGAGCAAAGATAGCAGTAGAGAGTGCTCTGTAAATGTGGGTGGCCAAGCCTCTTCTTACCTGATTAGGTGAAGCATACTGTCAGGTGACTTCCCCATAAGAAGTGGCAAGCCGCCTGCTTCATGAGAAGTGAAGTTGCTCAATCATGTTCAACTCTTGTGATCCCCATGAACAGTAGCCTACCAGGCTCTTTTGTTGATGGAATTTTCCAGGTAAGAGTACTGGAGTGGGTTACCATTTCCTTCTCTAGGGGATATTCCTGGCCCAGGGATCAAACCCAGGTCTCCCACATTGCAGGCAGATGCTTTATCCTCTGAGCCACCACAGAAGCCCCAAAAAAGTGGGTTGCCATTTCCTTCTCCAGGAGATCTTTCTTACTTGGGGATCGAACCCAGATCTCCCCTAATGGCAAGCAGATACTTTATCCTCTGAGCCATCAGGAAGCCCAGAGAAAGGGAAACAGCTAATGAGTCTCCTCCAACCTGCCCCTTCAACTCAAGAGTACCAAATAATCTGCAAATAAACACACACACACACACACGTATGTGTATATATTGAGATTTCACTTCAGGTCCATACAAAGTTGGGCACTGGCTAAAAGCCATACCACATATTTAGAACATGTTTGTGGAGTGGGTGCTGAGTCAGGGGGAGAGGCGGGAGCTGAGGTGACCACAGGGAACAGGAAGATCCTGCTCTCTAGTTGTGACTGTTCTCCTTGGGGACACAGGTGTTTGCAAAGCAAACAAAGAGGGGCTTTGATAGAGAAGTCAAGGACCTATTTTAGGGAGGTGATGCAGAGTACATCATGTGAAATGCCAGACTGGATGAAGCACAAGCTGGAATTAAGACTGATGGGAGAAATATAAATAACAGATATGCAGATAACACAACCTCTATGGAAGAAAGTGAAGAAGAGCTAATGAGCATCTTGATGAAAGTGAAAGAAGAGAGTAAAAAAGCTGGCTTAAAACTCAACATTCAGAAAACTAAGATCATGGCATCTGATCCCATCATTCATGGCAAATTGAGGGGGAAACAATGGAAACTGTGACAGACTTTATTTGGGGGGCTCCACAATTACTGCAGTTTGTGACTGCAGCCATGAAATTAAATGATGCTTGCTCCTTGGAAGAAAAGACATGATCAGCCTAGACAGCAGGGGCTCTGGGTACAGCAGACCTGGGTATAGCATGAGCCCTCTTGGAGGAGGTTGCCTTTAACTCCACTATAGACTGCTAGAACTTACACAAGACTGGGGAAACAGACTCTTGGAAGGCACAAATAGAACCTTGTGCACACCAGGATCCAGGAGAAAGGAGCAGTAACCTCACGAGTCTGACCCAGACTTGACAGTGAGTGTCCAGTAGCTTCAGGAGAAGGCATGGGTCAACAGTGGCCTGTTGCAGGGCCAGGGGCACTGAATGAAACAGTGAATGCATGGGACCTCTTGAAGGAGTCCCCATTATTTCATTACTTCCACTATAGTTTAGTCTTATGTCAAACACCAGGGAGGGAACGCAGCCTGACCCATCAACAGAAAAGTGAATTAAAGATGAACTGAGCATGGCCCTGCCCATCAGAACAAGACCCAGTTCCCCCCTCAGTCAGTCTCTCCCATGAGGAAGCTTCCATGAGCCTCTTATCCTTATCCATCAAAGGGCAGACAGACTGAAAACTGCAATCCCAGAAAACTAACCAAACTGATCACGTGGACCACAGCCTTGTCTAACTCAATTAAACTATGAGACTGTGTAGGGCCACCCAAGACAAATAGGTCATGTTGGAGAGTTCTGAGAAAATGTGATTTACTGGAGAAGGGAATGGCAAACCACTTCAGTATTCTTGTCTTGAGAACCACATGATCAGCATGAAAAGGCAAAAAGATAGTACAGTGAAAGATGAACTACCCAGGTCTGTAGGTGCCCAATATGCTACTGGAGGTCAGTGGAAAAATAACTGCAGAAAGAATGAAGAGATGGAGCCAAAGTGAAAATAACACAAGTTGTGGATGTGACGGAAGTAAAGTCAGATGCTACAAAGAGCAATATTTCATAGGAACCTGAAATGTTAGGTCCATGAATCAAGGCAAATTGGAAGTGGTCAAACAGAAGATGGCAAGAGTGAATCTCAATTTTTAGGAATCAATGAACTAAAATGGACTGGAATGGGTGAATTTAACTCAAATGACCATTATATGTACTACTGCGGGCAAATATACCTTAGAAGCAATGGGGTAGCCATCATACTAAATAAAAGAGTTCAAAATGCAATAGTTGGATGCAGTCTCAAAAATGACAGAAAGATCTCTGTTTTTTTCCAGGGCAATCCATTCAATATCACAGTAATACAAGTCTATGCCCCAACTAGTAAAACTGAAGAAGCTGAA
Organism: Hydropotes inermis; assembly: GCA_020226075.1. Taxonomy (NCBI): domain Eukaryota; kingdom Metazoa; phylum Chordata; class Mammalia; order Artiodactyla; family Cervidae; genus Hydropotes; species Hydropotes inermis. The sequence goes on from CM035276.1 coordinate 40,606,731, forward strand.
GTTGAACGATTCTATGATGAGCTATAGGACCTTCTAGAACTAACACCCAAAACAATGTCCTTTTCATTATAGGGGACTAGAATGCAAAAATTGGAAGTGAAGAGACATCTGGTATAACAGGAAAATTTGGCCTTGGACTGCTTTATTGATTATGGCAAAGCCTTTGACTGTGTGAATCACTACAAACTGTGGGAAATTCTTCAAGAGATGGGAATACCAGACCACCTGACCAGCCTCCTCAGAAATCTGTATGCAGGTCAAGAAGCAACAGTTAGAACTGGACACAGAATAACAGAATGGTTCCAAATCAGGAAAGGAGTACATCATGGCTGTATATTGTTACCCTGCTTATTTAACTTTTATGTAGTGTACATCATGCAAAATGCCAGGCTGGATGAAGCACGAGCTGGAATGAAGATTGCTGGGAGAAATATCAATAACCTCAGATATGCAGATGATGCCACCCTTATGGCAGAAAGCAAGGAAGAACTAAAGAGCCTTTTGATGAAAGTGAAAGAGAAGAGTTAAAAAGTTGGCTTAAAACTCAACATTCAGAAAACTAAGATCATGGCATCTGGTCCCATCACTTCATGGCAAATAAATGGGGAAATATTGGAAACGGTGAGAAACTATTTTTTGGGGGTCCAAAATCACTGCAGATGGTGATTGTAACCACAAAATTAAAAGACAATTGCTCCTTGGAAGAAAATCTATGACCAACCTGGACAGCATATCAAAAAGCATAGCCATTACATTGCCATCAGAGGTCTGTCTAGTCAAAGCTATGTTTTTTTTCAGTAGTCACATATGAATATGAGAGTTGGACTATGAAGAAAGCTGAGTGCCAAAGAATGAATGCTTTTGAACTGTGATGTTGGAGCAGATTCTTGAGAGTCCCTTGGACTGCAAAGATATCCAACTAGTCCATTCTAAAGGAAATCAGTCCTGAATGTTCATTGGAAGGACTGATGTTGAAGCTAAAACTCCAATACTTTGGCCATCTGATGCAAAAAAAAAAAACAAAAAAAAAAAACTGACTCATTTGAAAAGACCCTAATGCTGGGAAAGATTGAAGGCAGAAGCAGAAGGGAATGACAGGATGAGATGGTTGGATTGTATCACTGAGTTGATGGGCATGAGTTTGAGTAAGCTCCAGGAGTGGGTGATGGACAGGGAAGCCTGGCCTTCTGCAGTCCCTGTGGTTGCAAACAGTCAGACGTGACTGAGAGACTGAACTGAACTTAATACAGGCACACCATGTTGATTTTGTGCTTTGCTTTATTGCAGATATTACATTTTTTACAAATTGAACATAGGTGGCAACTTCCTATCAAATAAGTCTAACAGTTGCATTTTTCAAACAGCATTTGGTCCCTTGGTGTCTCTGTGTCATGTTTTTTATAATTCTTATAATATTTCTAATTTTTCATTATTTTTATGTGTATTATGGTGCTCTGGGTTCAGTGATCTTTGATGGGATGCCAAGAACCATGCCCCATATAAAGTGATGGGCTTAGTTGATCAATGTTATTTGTGATCTGACTGCTCCAAATATTGGCCACCCTCCCAACTCCTTCTCTTCACAATTCTCCCTGTTCCTTGAGATATATCACTCCTAAAATTAGATCAGCTAATAACCCTTCACATACCTCTAAGTGTTTAAGTGAAAGACAGAGTCATGTCATTCACTTTAAATCAAAATCTGGAAAAGATAAAACTTGGTGTGAAAAACATATCAAAAGCTAAGATGGGTGAAAGCTGGGACTCCTGTGTCAAACACCCAAGTTGTGAATGTAAAAGAAAGTTCTTGAAGGAAAGTTAAAGTGCTACTTCAGTGAACAAACTAATGACAAGAAAACAAAACAGCCTTATTGCTGATATGGAGAAAGTTTTATTTATTTGTGTAGAAGATCAAACCAGTCACAGCATTTTCTTAAGCTAAAGCCTAATGCCTAATGTACTTAAGTACCTTAACTCTCTTACATTCTATTAAGGCTGAGAGTGGTGAAGCAACTGCAGAAGAAAAGTTTCAAGCTAACAGAGGCTGGGTCATGAAGTTGAAAGGAAGAAATCCTCTCCATAACATAAAAATACAAGTGAAATGAAATGAAGTGTTAGCTGCTCAGTTGTGCCCTACTCTTCACAACCTCCTGGACTGTAGTCTGCCAGGCTCCTCTGTCCATGGGATTCTCCAGGTAAGAATACTGGTGTGGGTTGCCATTTCCTTCTCCAGGGTATCTTTCCCACCCAGGAATCAAACCACTCTACTGTATTGCAGGCAGATTCTTTACCATCTGAGCAATGGCCAAAACTAATGTAGAAGTTGCAACAAGTTATCCAGAAGATTTGACTAAGATAATGAATGTGGCTGTACTGAACAACAGATGTTCATTGTAGATAAAGTAGCCATGTATTAGAAGAAAACACCACTCAGCAATGTCATAACTAGAGAAGTCAATGCTTGGTTTCAAAGTTTCAAAGGACAAGATGACTCTCTTTTCAGGGAATGATGCAACTGGGACTTAAGTGTGAAATTACCATTTTGAAGATCCTAGAGCCCTTTAGAATTATGCTAATTCTACTTTGTCTATATACTCTATAAATGGAAAACAAAGCTTGGATAATAGCATGTATGCTAACAACATGGTATACTGAATATTGTAACCCACTGTTGACATCTATGGCCTTCCCACGTGGCTTAGTGGTAGAGAAATTGCCTGCCAATGCAGGGGATGTGGGTTCAATCCTTGGGTTAGGAAGATCCCCTAAAAGAGGAAATGGCAACCCATTCTAGTATTCTTGCCTGGAAAATCCCATGGACAGAGGTGCCTGGTGGACTACAGTCCACAGGGTAGCAATGAGTAAGAGATGACTGAGTGACTATGCATGCATGCATGCTGAGATCTAGTGCCTAGAAAAAAAAATATTTTTATAATATCACTGCTCTCTGACAATGTACCTGGTCATATCAGAGCTCTGATGTAAATGAATGATGAGATTTATATTGCTTTTATGCCTGTAAATACAACATCTATTCTGTAGCCTATGGATCAAGGAATTAATTTCCAACTATTTATAGTAAAAGAATAAATAAATAATTTCTGTTTATTTCTTATATAAAACTTCTTTGAAGTTTTATAAATCCCCCGGGAAAGGATTTGCCATTTTAGGTGTTGTGAAGAAGATTCATAATCCATGAGAAGAGGTCAAAATATCAACATTAACAGGAGTTTGGAAGCAGTTGACTTGCACTATCATGGGTGACTTTGATGGGTTTAAGATTTCAGTGATGGAAATAACTATAAATGTTGTGAAAATAGTGAGAAATGGAATTAAAAGTGGAGCCTGAAGATGTATTGCTGCAATCTCATGAAAAAATTTTCATGGATGAGGAGTTGCTTTTTATGGATGAACAACGTGGCTTCTTAAGATGAAGTTTACTCATGCTGAAAATGCTGTGAGGATTGTTGAAAGAGTATCAAAGTATTTAGAATATTGCATAAATTTAGCTGATAAAACAGCATCAGGGTTTGAAAGGACTGACTCCAATTTTGAAAGAAGTTTTGCTGTATTGCATTGTTATCATACAACATTGCATACTACAGAGAAATCGCTTGAGAAAGGAAAAGTTGGCTTAAGCAGCAAACTTTGTTGCCCTATTATTTTAAGACATTGTCACTGTAAACTGAACCTTCAGCAAGCACTGCCATCAACATCTAGGACTATTTACTAACAAAAAAAAATAACAACTTGTTGTAGACTCAGATTATGGTTAGCATTTTTTAGCAATAAACTATTTTAAAATTAAGGTATATACATTTTTATTCATAATGTTGCAGATTAATAGACTACAGCATAATGTAAACATAACTTTTATATACACTGGGAAGCAAAAAAAAATGTGTGACTTATTTTCTTGTGATATTTTTTGGTTGCAGTGGTCTGGAACAGAACTCAAATATCTGTGAAATGTCCCTGTATGTTTAGGAATATCGAGACAGCCAACACAACCTATATATTCACCATGTGTGCATGATAGTCTTCAAGAACAAGAATCAGTTCAGTTTAGTTCAGTTCAGTCACTCAGTAGTGTCCGACTCTTTGCGACCCCATGAATTGCAGCAGGCCAGGACTCCCTGTCCATCACAAACTCCTGGAGTTTACTCAAACTCAAGTCCACTGAGTCGGTGATGCCATCCAGCCATCTCATCCTCTGTCATCCCCTTCTCCTCCTGCCCCCAACCCCTCCCAGCACCAGAGGCTTTTCCAATGAGTCAGCCCTTCACATGAGGTGGCCAAAGTATTGGAGTTCCAGTTTCAGCATCAGTCATTCCAATGAACACCCAGGACTGATCTCCTTTAGGGTGGACATGTTGGATCTCCTTGCAGTCCAAGGAACTCTGAATACTCTTCTCCAACACCAGAGTTCAAAATCATCAATTCTTCAGCACTGAGCTTTCTTCACAGTCCAACTCTCACATCCATAATGACCACTGGAAAAACAGATGCTTCAGATAGAGCATAATGGATGAGTTGGATTGATATTTTTTACTGTATCTATAAGGTACAATGATCTGAAACACTTTAAGTGTAGTATTTCCCTATTTATAATAGAACAATTCAATTAAATTAGTTAAATATTATTTAGTAAATTAACATGTTTATATACAATTCTAGTGTTGATAGAGTATGTGAGACTTGATTTTTCTTCTCATTATCAATAACCAGAAAACTAGGCAAAATATATTGGACAACTGTTTTCAGACATTGGAAACTTGACAACTAGTTTGTTGTCACTAAATGAAGGGAAATAAGTAAAGTAAGTTCCATAATTCTCAGTCACTTTAATCATGTCCTACTCTGTGTGACCCTATGGGCTGTACCCCACCAGCTTCCTCTGTCCATGGGGATTCTCCAGGCAAGATCACTGGAATGCATCGTCATGTCCTTCTACAGGGGATCTTTCTGACCTATGGATCGAATCTGCCTCTCCTATGTCTCCCACATTGGCAGTAAGGTTCTTTACCACTAGTGCCACCTGGGAAGCCAAGTTCCATAAACACCCTGGATTTTTGCTTAAAGATTTCTTTTGGTAAGACACCTAAACATGGTAGAACTCAAGCAGAGAACAATGTTTCTCTAAACTGAGATGCACAAATTTGGAGAGATGAAAATGACTGGAATTTGGAGACAGTATGATTGCAAAGAAACCTGCTCAAGTTTAAGGTTTAAGGCCATCTTCAAAGAACAGAGACTGAAACATTGTCCAACAATCTTTATATTAGTATAACAAAGTTCAGTTTTATCAATGTAATACAATGCATATAATCTATCTCTATTTATCACACCTTCAAAGAAAGGAATATATGACATAAAACCAATAAATAGAATTATACAAAATAGTGACAGATGTGATGAAATTGCACATGGAACATAGGACACATATTCTTACTAGGTAAAGTGTTTAATAAAAGTACTATATTGAGAAAAAACTAAAGATTCAATAAGTCATTTTGAGATTAAAAGTGCTTCCTAAATAGAAAGGTCTTTAGATGGACTTAGTAGCAAAGAAGATGTTGCAGAAGGTTAAAAATACTATATAAGTCATAAAAGATGAAGCATAGAATGAAAGAAGAGGGGAAAAGAGGAACAGAATTATAGTTACCTGTTGGAGAATATGAGGTGTTTTTATATCCATGTGCATTAGTTTGAAAATGATAGTTACGCAGCTGCGTCTAACTCTTTGCAAAGCCATGGACTGTAGTCTGGCAGGATCTTTGGTCCATGGGATTTCCCAAGCAAGAATACTGTAGTGGGTATCCATTCCCTTCTCCATAGAATCTTCCTGACCCAGGGATCGAACCCAGGTCTCCTGCATTGCAGGTATATTTTTTTTTTACAGTCTGAGCCACCAGGGAAGCCTGTGCATTAGTTTAGAGTACCACAATAAATTAATACAAACTGTCATAGTTTTGGATTTTAGAATTCTGAAATCAAGATATCATCAAGGTTGGTTCTTTCTAGAAGCTCTGAGAACAGATCCTTTCCAAGGTGATGCATTACTTCATTCTCTCTCTGTCTTCACATGGCCCTCTCCTTTGTCTTTTTTTGCACTTGTTGCTCTTTTTCCCTTAAATTAATTCCTCTTATTGGATTTAGGGAAAACCCTAAAGTTCATCTTGATATTGTAGCCCAATTATACATCCAAAGACCTTTATTCCAAATAAGGTCACATTCTAAGATTCTGGGTAAACACATATTTTGAGGCTTACAGTACAACTCATCACACCATGTAATTGGGGTCCTAAATAAAGGAAGATTGAAAAGAAAAGGAAAAATAGTATAGAAAAATACCGTATCCTAATAGTTCACACTGATAACTTTAAACCCACAAAACCCAAATAACTCAATACAGAACAAACACACCAAAAATCAACACACAGTCACATCATATTCACATTACAGGAAAAAAAAAATTAGGTCTAAAATTGAAAGAATGAAATGCTGTAGTAAACATTTGGAAGGAGAGAGAAAGGAAAGAAATTCTCTTTTCATGCTATTATGATATATCTAAGGCTTGCTCTCTCCTCTTGGAGAAACATGCAATTGTCTAAAATAAGTAAATAGTGATCAATGAGAACAACTGGGAGACTATGAAAAATATTAAAAAGAGAAAATTTTAAAATTTAGAAAATTCAAAAAGGGGGGGTATCATCTATTATTTGAAGTCTACCAGCTTCCAGTAATATGCCTTGCCTTCCACTACATGACACAGATTTTTGGGGTAGACTGCTACTTTTGGAGAAACCAGGTTTCATTCTAGGTGAGTTGTACATCTAAACAGAAGAATAAATTTTAAAACTTCTAGAAGACAGCATATAAAATATATGCATTGCCTTCTACACAATAACATAAAATATATTTATTATCCTAGAGGTAGGAAACATTTTTCACTAATGGACTCTTCACAAGATTCTAGTATGAGAAGTTAAAGGGAAGTCATCAGGTGGAAGATCATTGCAATAAGCATTTTCAGTAAACACTCATAACCAGTGAATATAAGGAATTTTACAAAGTATAAAGATAAAAAGGAAAATTCAGTTTTTAACAATAGACAAAAAGTCGAATGGGCAATTTTAAATGACCAATGTCTCCTGAGAAACCTGTATGCAGGTCAAGAAGCAACAGTTAGAACTGGACATGGAACAACAAAATGGTTCCAAATCAGAAAAGGAGTGTGTCAAGTGTGTACTTTATGCAGAGTACATCATGCAAAATGTCTGGCTGGATGAAGCACAAGCTGGAATCAAGATTGCTGGGAGAAATATCAATAACCTCAGATATGCAGATGACACTTTCTTTATGGCAGAAAGTGAGGAAGAACTAAAGAGCCTTTTGATGAAAGTGAAAGAGGAGAGTGAAAATGTTGGCTTAAAACTCAACATTCACAAAACTAAGATCATGGCATCTGGTCTCATCACTTCATGGCAAATAGATGGGGTAACAATGGAAATAGTGACAGACTATTTTGGGGGGGCTCCAAAGTCACTGCAGATGGAGACTGCACCCATGAAATTAAAAGATGCTTGCTCCTTGGAAGGAAAGCTATGATCAACTTAGACAACTTATTAAAAAGCAGAAACATTACTTTGACAACAAAGGTCCATCTAGTAGAGCTATGGTTTCTCCAGTTGTCATATATGGATGGGAGAGTTGGACTATAAAGAAAGCTGAGTGCTGAATTGATGCTATTGAACTGTGGTGTTGGAAAAAAAATCCTGAGTGTTCCTTGGACTGCAAGGAGATCCAATCAGTCAATCCTAAAGGAAATCAGTCCTGAATATTCATTGGAAGGACTGTTGTTAAAGCTGAAACTCCAATACTTTGGCCACCTGATGTGAAGAATAGACTCATTGGAAAAGGCCCTGATGCTGGGAAAGAGTGAAGGCAGGAGGAAAAGGGGATGACAGAGGGTGAGGCAGTTGGATGGCATTACTGACTCAATTGACATGAGTTTGAGTGAGCCCCAGGGGTTATAGATGGAGAGGGAAAACTGGTGACGTGCAGTACATGGGGTCTCAAAGAGTCAGACACAACAGAGTGATTGAACTCAACTGAACTGAATATTTGAATGACCAATATTGTAATGAATTATTCAATTTTTTTGTAATGCAGAATAAGAAATTAGCACCATGATAACATACCTTCATAGATTATATTAGCATTTAGTAAAAAACAAAAGAGAGAAACCATAAAGTAATTATGCTCTAATTCCAATAAATAAATAAATAAAAAATATTTTATGAAGCTTAATTCCACTACAAGGTGTAAAATATACAGAAATGTAGTCAATATTTCATCCAAATACATGAATGAGAATGTTCACATCATGTTCCTAGTATTAGCCCACATAGAGAGCAACACATACCAGAAATGACACCAATCAATCATTAAACTGGTAATCAAATTCTGATACATTCATGCAATAGAATATTAAATCACATCAAAGAAAAGAATGAGCTACCATTCCATGCACCAATATGAATGAATATCAAAAAGTAATATTGAGCAAATGAAGACAAACAGAAAGAAAGTATATTATATGATTCTAAGTGTACAGTGTCCCAAAATAGACAAAATTATTACATGATAATAAAAGTTAGAATGCTGCTGCTGCTGCTGCTGCTAAGTCATTTCAGTTGTGTCTCACTCTGTGTGACACCAGGGATGGCAGCCCACCAGGCTCCCCCATCCCTGGGATTCTCCAGGAAAGAACACTGGAGTGGGTTGCCATTTCCTTCTCCAGTGCATGAAAGTGAAAAGTGACAGTGAAGTCACTCAGTCGTGTCCGATTCTTCAGGACCCCATGGACTGTAGCCCACCACGGTCCTTTGGCCTTGCGAATCTTCAGGCAAGAGTACTGGGGTGGGTTGCCATTTCCCTCTCCAAAAGTTAGAATAAAGGTAGATTTTTTTAAGAAAAGAAGGGTTATCTCGAAGAAGCACAAAGAGGGCTTCTAAGGTGTTTTCAATGTTCTGTTCCCTGATCAAAGTGGTGCTTACGTAGATGAATCATTTTGTGAATATTCATAAAGCTGTATGATTGTGTACTTTTCTCTGTCTCTGTGCGCTAACAGAAAGATTTACAAAACCTCATGGAAAGGTTGAATTTGGTTGAGGGTAAGGATATAATATTAATAAATATTTCATGTATAAGACTTCAATAATATAAATGAACAAATATTATATATTAAAGGTATGTAAATTAAAGACAAAATAAAGGGAAGGATAAAATTCACAGCAATTGTCAATTATTTAGAAAATATTTAAAAATTGTATAGATATATGATTTCAAGTTGTTTTTTTTTTAAACTATAACAAAGCTAATGATAAAGTAAAAGGGATCAGTAGGAAAAGTTGTAAAAAGGTACTTGAAGCATTGATAAAAGTGATTAAGATTTACAATAATATATTATTAATGTCAAAACAACAGAATGGTCTTGGTATCTTTCCAAGGCAAACCATTCAATACTATGGTAATCAAAGTCTATTCCCCCACCAGCAACACTGAAGAAGCTGAATTTGAACAGTTCTATGAAGACCTGCAATACCTTCTAGAATTAATACGCAAAAAAGATATCCTTTTCATTATAGGTGACTGGAATTCGAGAGTAGTAAGTCAAGAAACACCTGGAGTAACAGGAAATTTTGGCCTTGGAATACAGAATGAAGCAGGGCAAAGACTAGTAAAGTTCTGCCAAGAGAATACACTGGTCATAGTAAACACCCTCTTCCAACAACACAGAAGACTCTACACGGACATTACCAGATTGTCAACACAAAAATCATATTGATTATATTCTTTGCAGTCAAAGATGGAGAAGCTCTACAAAGTCAGAAAAAAACAAGACTGGGAGATGACTGTGGCTCATATCATGAACTCCTTATTGCAAAATTCAGACTGAAATTGAAGAAAGTAGGGAAAACCACTAGATTATTCAGGTATGACCTAAATCAAATTCTTAACATTTATACAATGGAAGTAAGAAATAGATTTAAGGGACTAGATCTGATATAAAGAGTGTCTGATGAACTATGATGGAGGTTCGTGACATTGTACAGGAGACAGGGATCAAGACCATCTCCAAGAAAAATAAATGCAAAAAAGAAAAATGGCTGTCTGAGGAGGGCTTATAAATTGCTGTGAAAAAAAGAGAAGCAAAAACAAAGGAGAAAAGGAAAGATATAGTCATTTGAATGCAGAGTTCCAAAGAATAGCAAGGAGAGATAAGAAAGCCTTCCTTAGTGACCAGTGCAAAGAAATAGAGGAAAACAATAGAATGGGAAAGACTAGAGATCTCTTCAAGAAAATCAGATACCAAGGGAACATTTCAAGCAAAGATGGGCTCAATAGAGGACAGAAATTTTGTGGACTTAACAGAAGCAGAAGACATTAAGAAGAGGTGGCCAGAATATACAGAAGAATTGTAAAGAAAATATCTTCACGACCCAGATAATCACAATGGTGTGATCACTCACCTAGAGCCAGACATCCTGGAATGTGAAGTCAAGTGGGCCTTAGGAAGCATCACTATGAACAAAGATAGTGGAGGTGACGGAATTCCAGTTGAGCTATTTCAAATCTTAAAAGATGATGTTGTGAAAATGCTGCACTCAATATGCCAGCAAATTTGGAAACCTCAGCAGTGGCCACAGTACTGGAAAAGGTCAGTTTTCATTCCAATCCCAAAGGAAGGCAATGCAAAGGTTGCTCAAACTACCACACAGTTGCACTCATTTCACACGCAAGTAAAGTAATACTCAAAATTCTCTAAGCCAGGTTTCAGCAATATGTGAACGGTGAAATTCCAGATATTCAAGCTGGTTTTAGAAAAGGCAGAGGAACCAGAGATCAAATTGCCAACATCCGCTGGATCATCGAAAAAGCAAAAGTTCCAGAAAAACTTCCATTTCCGCTTTATTGACTATGCCAAAGCATTTGATTGTATGTATCATAATAACTTGTGCATAATTCTGAAAGAGATGGGAATACAGGACCACCTGATCTGCCTCTTGAGAAATCTGTATGCAGGTCTGGAAGCAACAGTTAGAATGGGACATGGAACAACAGACTGGTTCCAAATTGGGAAAGGGGTATGTTAAGGCTGTGTATTGTCACCTTTCTTATTTAACTTATATGCAGAGTACATAAAAAGAAACATTGAGCTGGATGAAGCACAAGCTAGAATCAGGATTTCTGGGAGAAATATCAGTAACCTCAGATATGCAGATGGTCCCACCCTTATGGCAGAAAAGGAAAAGAACCAAAGAGACTCTTGATGAAAGTGAAAGAAGAGTGTGAAGCAGTTGGCTTAAAGCTCAACATTCAGAAAACTAAGGTCATGGCTTCCGGTCCCATCACTTCACGTCAAATAGATGGATAAACAGTGGAAATAGTGACAAACTTCATTTTCTTGGGGCTTCAAAATCACTGCAGATGGCGACTGCAGCCTTGAAATAAAAGACACTTACTCCTTGCAAGAAAAGTTATGACAAACCTAGACAGCATATTACAAAGCAGAGAGATTGCTTTGCCAACAAAGATCCATCTAGTCAAGGCTACGTTTTTTTTAGTAGTCATGTATGGATGTGACAGTTGGACTATAAAGAAAGATGAGCACAGAAGAATTGATGCTTTTGAACTGTGGTGTTGGAGAAGACCTTTGAGAGTCCCTTGCACTGCAGAGAAATCCAACCAGTCCATCCTAAAGGAGATCAGTCCTGGGTGTTCATTGGAAGGACTGATGCTGAAGCTGAAACTCCAGTACTTTGGCCACCTGATGTGAAGAGTTGACACATTGGAAAAGACCCCCTGACACTGGGGAAGATTGAAGGCAAGGGGAGATGGGGACGGCAGAGAATGAGATAGTTAGATAGCATCACATACTCAATGGGCATGAGTTTGAGTAATCTCTTCTAGTTGGTGATGGTATGGAGACCTGGCATGCTGCGTTCCATGGGGTCGCAAAGAGTTGGATACGACTGAGCTGACTGATTGATTGTCAATATACTTTAAATATTAATGATAAATAATTTTATAAATTGTCAAAATTTGACTCAAGAGGAAGTAGTAAATCTTAGTAAAAATTACTATATAACAAAGGAAAAGAAAAATCACAGAATACACCTCTTCACACTGGCTCAAAACACAGATACCGTTATCTATAATTAATCCTAGGTAAAATTGCTATTTCAGGCTTGAAGAAAAACAGATTTTGTTAAATTATCTTGTACAGCTAGAATAAACTAAATACCAAAACCTATGGAGATGAACCATATTGCATACTTAATATATAATATTTAAAATATAAGATTTCACACTAATAAAATTAATAAACCAATAGACTACAAATATTGAATTTCACAGTATGCAAAAAAAATTTACACCTTCAGAAGCCTGCTATTAGATTAATTACATGATAAGATCAATTAAGCAAAATATAATTTGAAAATAAGAATATATTATATATTCAAAATTACTTTTTCATAAAAATTTTAATGAACTGAAAATGTAATACTGTCTTAAGATGATAAATAGAAACTTTCCAAAACAAAGCATCAGTGAAGTTCACAAACAGATTTTCCTATTATATTTTGCAAGATACAAACCAATGATAACAAGCCTAATTTTAAAATTTTGTGGGTTTTTAACCCAAAGATCCTGATGCTGGAAAAGATTGAGGGCAGGAGGAGAAGGGGATGACGGAGGATGAGATGGATAGATGGCATCACCGACTCAATGGACATGAGTTTTGGTAAACTTCAGATTTCGTGATGGACAGGGAGGCCTGGCCTGCTGTGGTTCACGGGGTTGCAAAGAGTCAGACATGACTGAGCAACTGGACTGAACGAATGCAGTAAGAGAAGGTGAAATTTCCAAAGTAGGTAATATTTGTAGTCATTTCACTTTTAACAAAAAAATAATATTGAAACTCTTTGTTGTTAGTGAGAGACTCTACATAGGAGAACACAATGCACGTTTAAATGTACTTTTTTTCTTATAAACATGCAGTAAGATGTTATAAAACATGAACTATACAAAGGTTCAATTTCATAAAGCAAAAATACAAATCACTATGCAGTAATCTTAAAAATAGAGGGTTTTTTCCCTATTTTTCTGTTTTTTTAATAAAGAGTCCTTACATGAGAAGCCTAATTAAATGTGGGTTTGTGAAAGATTAAATCTCTTTCCTATCATAATACATAAAATCTTGAGCAAAATAATGAAATTATAAAAATAGCTTATTCTATTAATTTTATTTAGTATATTTAATAAAAATGCCAAAAGCAATGTTGAATATAGGAATAAAAAACCAAATTTTGTAACTATTTTTATGAAGCAAAAATAATTCAAACAGAGTAAACTTATGGGGGAAGTAAAAATACTTAAAATTTTTGATAAATTATATTTAAATATAGAAGGTTTTTCTTTCTTTTATTCCTTAAGCTGATTTTATTAAAAGTAAAATTCAAAGCAACCAACTCCCAAAATAAATTAACATTTCTACTTTACTGCTTTGGCACATTTAATAAATCCTTAATAATGAATAAGTTGTTAGGATGAAATGAGTCAACCTAGGCCTAATCTACACTAATTGATTGATAAGATTTAAGTCTTATTTACATTTATTTATTTTTTAATTGAAGGATAATTGCTTTCAGAATTTTGTCATTTTCTGTCAAACTTCTGAATGAATCAGCTATAGGTACACATATATCCCACCCTTTTGAAACTCCCTCCCATCTCCCTTCCCATCCCATCCCTCTAGGTTGATACAGAGTCCCTGTTTGAGTTTTCTGAGCCATACAGCAAATTCCCGTTGGCTATCTATTTTACACCTGGTAATGTAAGTTTTCATGTTACTCTTTCCATACATCTCACCCTCTCCTCCTCTCTCCCCATGTCCATAAGTCTATTCTCTATGTGTGTTTCTCTATTGCTGCCTTGTAAATAAATTATTCAGTACCATTTTTGTAGATTCCATGTATGTGTTAGAATATGCTATCTATCTTTCTCTTTCTAACTTAATTCACTCAATATAATAGCCTCTGGTTCATCCACCTCGTTAGAACTGACTCAACTGAGTTCTTTTTCAATGGCTGAATAATATTGCTTTGTGTATATGTACCACAGCTTCTTTATCTAGGTTGCTTCCTTGGTCTAGGTATTGTTCTAGGTATTGTAAATAGTGTTGCAGTGAACAATGGGATACATGGGTCTTGTTCAATTTTGGTTTCCTCAAGGTACATGCCTAGGTGTGGGATTGCTGGGTCATATGGTGGTTTTATTCCTAGTTTTAAAAGGAATGACCTTACCATCTTCCATAGTAGCTCTATCAATTGACATTCTCACCAAGAGTGCAAGAGCGTTCCACTTTCTCTACATCCTCTCCAGCATTTATTATCGACTTTTAAATGATGGCCATTCTGACTGGTGTGAGGTCATATCTCATTGTAGTTTTGATTTGCACTTGTCTAATAATGTGTAATGTTGAGCATCTTTTCATGTGTTTGTTAGCCATCTTTATGTCTTCTTTAGAGAAATGTCTGTTTAGGTCTTTATCCCACTTTTTGATTGGGTTGTTTGTTTTTCTGATATTGAGTTGTATGAGCTGCTTGTATATTTTGGAAATTAATCCTTTGTCAGTTGTTTCATTAGCTATTATTGTCTCCTATTCATAAGATTTTCTTTTCACCTTGCTTATAGTTTCCTTTGCTGTGCAAAAGCTTTTAAGTTTAATCAGGTCCCACTTGTTTACTTTTGTTTTTATTTCCATTACTCTAGGAGACAAGTTATAGAGGATCTTGCTTTGATTTATGTCATCGAGTGCTCTGCCTATGATTTCCTCTAAGAGTTTTATGGTTTCTGGTCTTACATTTGGTTCTAATATAGTTCTCTGTGACAAATAGTAGGACCTATGTATATATATATTAGTTTGTATCTGCTAATCCCAAACTTCTAAAAAAGAGGGGGGTTGGAAAACATTTTTCTTAAATGATCATATCTTTCTTAATTAATGAAAGAGTCACAAATTATTCTGTGTTCTTGCTAGAATGGGACAATTTTCATCAAAAACCCTATTCTCCTTTTTCTTTTCTATAGATGTAAATCATAAGAAACTTTGGCATAATAAAGATTTATAGATAAAATACATTGTAATTTATTTTACATTGATACATTTAGATGCTTTGAACTAAATAAAACCTTTCTTCATAGAATCAAGTTTTATTTCATAAATTGCATAATGTTTTAACATCTCTCTCTATTTACTTACATGTGTGTATATACACAAGTGTGTATAACCACCCCCCCACCCCACCCTCACCTTGTAGCTCAGTTGATAAAGAATCTGCCTGCAATTCAAGAGACCTGGCCCTATTCCTGGGTTGGGAAGATCCTCTGGATAAAGAAATGGCAACCCATTCCAGTATTCTTGCCTTTAGAATCCTATGGACAGAGGAGTCTGGCAGGCTACAGTCCATTGGGTCAAAGGAGTCAGAGACGACTTAGCGACTAAACCATCACCACAATACATACACACCTATGTATGGATATATACCCCCACCCCCTAAAACTATATATCTATATGTCTATATATCTATTTATCTATATAGCTATAATCAGTTCAGTTGCTCAGTCATGTCCAACTCTTTGTGACTTCATGGACTGCAGCACTCCAGGTTTCCTTGACCATCACCAACTCCCGGAGTTTACTCAAACTCATGTCCATGGAGTCAGTGATGCCATCCAACCATCTCATCTTCTTTCATCCCCTTCTCTTCCCACCTTTAATTTTCCCCAGAATCAGGGTATTTTCCTATGAGTCAGTTCTTAGTATCAGGTAGCCAAAATATTGGAGCATCAGTTTCAGTATCAGTCCTTCCAGTGAATATTCAAGACTGATTTCCTTTAAGGTTGGCTGGTTGATCTACTTGCAGTTCCAGTGACTCTCAAGAGTCTGCTCCAACACCACAGTTCAAAAGAATGGATATTCTTTGGACCTCAGCTTTCTTTATAGTCCAACTCAGACTATACATGACTACTGGAAAAACCATAGCTTTTACTAGATAGACTTCTGTTGACAAAGTAATGTTGCTGCTTTTCAATATGCTGTCTAGGTTGGTCATAGTTTTTGTTCCAAGAAGCAAGTGTCTTTTAATTTTATGGCTGCAGTCACCATTTGTAGTGAATTTGGAGGCCAAGAAAATAAAGACTGTCACTGTTTCCATTGCTTCTCCTTCTATTTGCCATGAATTGATAGGGCTGGATATCATGATTTTTAGTTTTTTGAATGCTGAGTTTTAAGCCAATTTTCTCACTCTCCTCTTTCACTTTCATTGAGTCTTTTTAGTTCATCTTCACTTTCTGCCATAAGGGTGGTGTCATCTGTGTATCTGAGATTACTGATATTTCTTCTGGCAATCTTGATACTACCTTGTGCTTCATCCAGCCTGGCTTTTGCATGACGTACTCTCCATATAAGTTAAATAAGCAGGGTGACAATATACAGCCTTGGCATACTCCTTTTCTGATTTGGAACCATTTTGTTGTTTCATGTCCAGTTCTAACTGTTGCTTCTTGACCTGTATGTGGATTTCTCAGGAGGCAAGTAAGTTACTCTGGTATTCCTGTCACTTGAAGAATTTTCCACAGTTTGCTGTGATCCACACAGTCAAAGGCTTTGGCACAGTCAATAAAGCAGAAGTAGATGTTTTTCTGGAACTCTCTTCCTTTTTCGATGATATAGTGGCTGTTGACAATTTGATCGCTGTTCCTTTGCCTTTTCTAAATCCAGCTTGAACATCTGGAAGTTCATCCTTCAGGTATTGTTGAAACCTGTCTTTTCTATATCTATATATCTATATCTATATCTATATATATATATATATATATATATATATATATATACATCCTTTTGATGATAATTGAATTAACTCCTTCTTCAAAACTGAGGAATAAAAGGCGCACTTGAAAGCATTTTGATTGTAAAAGAATTTGATATTTGTCATTGGAGACTGTCACTTCATTTCTGGGAAATGTTTCAGAAATCATTATTAAGATTGAACAGATGGCAACTACTATCACCTGTTTCCAGCTTTATGTTTAACTTAAAAGCATGCATTTAACCAAATTTATTTATAGCAAGTTGGAAAAATAATAACATTGATTATTTTATTAGTCCTTTGCCAGCTAATGCAATATTTTTAAAAATATTTTACCTTACCATGTGCTTTAAATACATTACCTCAAAACTTTGAAGGGGCATTTGATTTGTGGAAAGTATTTTGTCATTTTGGATGATACTTTTGAACTGTGGTATTGGAGAAGACTCTTGAGAGTCCCTTGGACTACAAGGAGATCCAACCAGTCCATCCTAAAGGATATCAGTCCTGGCTGTTGATTGGAAGGACTGATGCTGAAGCTGAAACTCCAGGACTTTGGCCACCTGATGTGGAGAGCTGACTCATTTGAAAAGACCCCTATGCTGGGAAAGATTGAGGGCAAGAGGAGAAGGGGACGACAGAGGAATGACATGGTTGGATGGCATCACCGACTCAATGGACATGGGTTTTTGGTGGACTCTGGGAGCTGGTGATGGAGGCCTGGTGTGCTGCAGTTCATGGGGTCCCAAAGAATAGGACATTACTGAATGACTGAATTGAACTGATATAGTATATAATATTTTCCATTCATACTATCTAATAAAATGCTTAAAAGTTAATGGAAGTTTGAGAAAATGTTTAAAACTGAGTGGAGGGTAAGTTTTGAGAATTTTTTTATATGAATACAGTTCTTTAGGCTTAACACTTGATTCAGGGCTTTGACTTACAGCTTCAAAGAACTTGGTCTTAGTACATTGAAGATATTTTTTCCATCAAAACATAGCTTTTGACATACACTGTCATAGTCAGAACTCCCGAGGCCCTGATAATCAAAAACAAACTTTTTAAAATTACTTGGTCATTTAATTTTTCCCTATTCATTTCTACAAAGATATTTACCTACATAGTCTTCAGATATTTTCATTTGGATTATTTGCTTTTACAGATTTTATAGTTTTACTTTGTTAACCCATGTTTAGGTATGTTAGAGCCCAAAATCTGTCTTTTTTTTTAAAAGTGATTAAATCTATCATTTAATAATTACAATTTCTGTACTTGCCAACTGGTCTCATCTTTTCACTTGAGATAAATATGGCATGATTTTTGTGAGCTTTCAGTTGCAACATGTATAAAATGATCTGCTGTCAACAGTATTAAAAGGCATTGCTTTTTACATATTTCAGTATATTCAAAAAGCCACAATCACTTGATAAATGATATTTGTCAATATAAATTCTCTTAACAAATTATACAGGTGTCATATCTTAATGAGAATGATAGGTTTACTGAACAAAAGAAGGAAAAAAGTGATTATTTCCAGGAAAATAAATAAATCATTTTTATAGTGATATAATCTATTATTCTTACCATTTATGTTTAGTTACTTAAAAATTGAGTACAAATTTGAAAATGTAAAATGATGTTTACAAACATCAAAGTTCTTGTCTTTCATTCCTGTTTGCTGTGTTGTTTTTCTTTGTGTATATAGTTTCAAAGTTTTTCTTAATCTTAAAAAGCACTTCATGTTTTGGTAAGTAAACTGTTCTGAAAAACTTTTCAATGTGTTCTTTTCCCATTTTTCAGTGTAAGCATAAATATTTCTCATTGAGTTCCATGCTAAAGTTTCAAAATATAATTTTTACCTGTATATTAGATTACCAATATTGTTTTAACAATGCAAGTGAGTATTCTACTAGTCACAAAAAATAAATACATAGTGTTTATGACAGAGATGAATTCTCTCTTTCCCTCTTAGATGACTTTGTATTCTTTTAGCGCTGTATGTAACTATACAGCTAGCTGTAATCAAACACTGACCATTACCCTTTATAACTATGAAAAGTTATTGTACATCTTCTCAGTGTAACTTTAATATTCTGGATGGTGTTTCTGGTAAAACACTTAATAAAGGACCAATTTTGCTGCCCTGTGTCCTTATGTTCCTTGCTTATCTTTATCAATTCTTCCTTAGAATTTTAATATGTTGTCTGGATATTTTTTCTTAATTATGAAAACCACCAAGATTTGTCATGGAAAAATAGAAAATACCAAGAATGTGATCACATCTAGTGACAGTGCAGGTTTACCGAAGTCCAGAACTTTTTTTCTCTTCTAGAAAAACAAACATCTATCTTGGTTGTACTCACAATTTTGTTGTTTCCTTTACTGACTATTGCTTGTCTTTCCTTTCTAACCAGGTTTAATATTATAAAGAGATTTATAGAAAGATTATTTGTATATCTTTATAAAAACCTGTGATCAATACTGGGGATTTAATTATGTAGCAAATAAAAAGCATATATGCGTCTGTGTGTCTGTTAATAGTGGTTCAGTTCAGTTCAGTTGCTCAGTCCTGTCTGACACTGCAACCCCATGAACCACTGTAGGCCAGGCCTCCCTGTCCATCACCAACTCCTGGAGTCCACCCAAACCCATGTCCATTGAGTCGGTGATGCCATCCAACCATCTCATCCTCTGTCGTCCCCTTCTCCTCTTGCCCTCAATCTTTCCCAGCATCAGGGTCTTTTCCAATGAGTCAGCTCTCCACATCAGGTGGCCAAAGTATTGGAGTTTCAGTTTCAACATCTGTCCCTCCAATGAACACCCAGGACTGATTTCCTTTAGGATGGATTGGTTGGATCTCCCTGCAGTCTAAGGGACTCTCAAGAGTTTTCCCCAACACCACAGTTCAAAAGCATCAGTTCTTCAGTGCTCAGTTTCTTTATAGTCCAACTCTCACATCCATACCTAACTACTGGAAAAACCATAGCCTGGACTAGATGAACCTTTGTTGGCAAAGTAATGTCTTTGCTTTTTAATATGCTGTCTAGGTTGGTCATAAATTTCCTTCCAAGGAGCAAGCGTCTTTAAATTTCATGGCTGCAATCACCGTCTGTAGTGATTTTGGAGCCCAGAAAAATAAAGTCAGCCGCTGTTTCCACTGTTTCCCCATCTATTTGCCATGAAGCGATGGGACAGAATGCCATGATCTTAGTTTTCTGAATGTTGAGCTATGTGTGCAATTTGCATTGAGTAAATATAGGACTCTTAGAGAGACCAGTGGTTTCAAAATGGAAGCTAGCATGCTATCCCAGAACTCAAAAGATATTAAAACACTAGTTTAGGAACAAATGAGGAATTCAGTGATACAGATTGATAAGATTTTTTTTTAATTAGGTATATATACTAAAATGGAACTTCCCAGGTGGTGTGGCACAGGTGGTAAAGAACATGCCTGCCAATGCAGGATATGTAAGAGATGAGAATTCCATCCCTGGGTCTGGAAGATTTCCTGGAGAAGGAAATGGCACTCCAGTATTCTTGCCTGGAGAATCCCATGGACAGAAGAGGCTAGTGGGCTACAGTACATGGAGTCCCAAAGAGTCAACTGAAGCAACTTAGCATGCACGCATATATGAAAATGGTGGCACAGAGTAAGATCAGTATGAAGTAGTAATAAATGATGCTGACATGAACAATCAATGTTTAGTAACAAAGTTGAGAACTTGCTTTACTGTTAATTTCAATGTATACACAGAAAATGATTTCAGATGAAGTAAAGCTGAATAAAACAGAAAAGTAAAATTATAGCAGAAAATGTTGAATTTTTTAATAGATTAGAGATTTCTTTTTCCATTTAGTGCAAAAAAAAAATAAAAATACAATGCCATGACAGAAAACAAATGATTAACATGTTATTATTAAAACTTAAAAGTTTTTATGTAAATTAAATCCACAGTAACAATGTTAAAAGGAAAACAAAATCAATAGAAAAAATACTTACAATATAAGTGGCCTGCTCTATACTTCCCTGGTATTAGAATGGAAAATGGACTCTTTCAGGCATCTTATGTTTCTCCAAATGCTTCAAGTCCACATAAAGGAAAATATACTTTTAGTGGATTTGAGTATTTGGAGACATATAGGGTGCCTGAGAGAATCCATTTTCCATTCTAATACCAGGGAAGTATAGATAGCCTTCTAAAAATATGAACAATTGAAAATTAAAAGAGCTTTCAATTAATATGTTTCAAATTTTCAGATGGGTTTCCCCAGTGGCTCAGTGGTTAAAGAATCTGCCTGCAATGCAGGAAATGCAGTAGGAGCCACAGGTTCAATCCCTGGTCAGGAAGATCCCCTAGGGGTGGAAATGGCTACCCACTCCAGTATTCTTCCTTGAGAAATCCCATGGAAAGGAGCCTGGTTGGCTAAAGTCCATGGGGTCACAAAGAGTTGGACAGAGCTTAGTGACTAAACACAAACACAAAGAAAATTTTCAGGTAGAGATATCTGCCCACATACTGAGGAGAAATACAATGTTGAGGGAATCATGCAGCAGGAATTTTCACAGCTATTTCTACAAATGTCACCATATCAAGCTATTATGTTGATAATTAATAGTACTACTAATGTTTCTACAGTAACAACAAGAATATCATATCATAGATACTTATCATATAAAGACATCTTCTTAGTACCTTTCAAGAAACAAAAAAAAATAATTCCTCTAACTCAGCAGTCTCAACATTGCTCATTAGAATCATCCAGAGAAAAAGCAAAAGCTTCTGCTCCCTCTTTGACAATTAAATACAAATATCCAGGGAGCAACATTTAAAAAAAAAAAAGGCTATGATTCCAATATTCAGCTATGATTAATATCCTTTTGAAGAAACTACTATTATTTTCATTTTACACTTCAAGTTTCTAACACCAAAGGAGAATCCCGAAGAACAAGAATGATTTGCAAAAGATAAACTCATTTGTAAGCAGAGACCAACCCCCTCATTCCTCTTTGACTCTGCAATTAAGCTCTTAGAAAATAGATTGTTTAACTTTGTGTGTTTTGCAGCAAAAACAATTAAATTCTATTGGTGTCTGTCTTCGTCATCTGGAGTGGTTGTCTGTGCTGTGATTTAGATATAAGTACCAAGCTGAGTTCTGTACTATGTTAACTTTCCTAAAGGGTCTGGACTGAACACATCTTTATCATCTGCTCTCCCACTCCCCGACCTTCACTCCACCATGGTCGGCTTGAACTCAACTTTCACCTTCCATGTGATGTGTATATTAGTGGCATAGAGAATAAAATCATTATTTAAAATCTAAAATAAAGGCTGAATTGTTGTCCTCTTTTTGTCAAATAATGGAGAGTTAGTCTGGACACGTATTTTTTCACTAAATAAAGCTAACTCTTGGTGTTATATTGAAGTTTTGGAACACATTCCTTTTGCAATTCTATTAGTTATAGAGCCTTGGAGTCACGTGTCCTTCCAAGGCTGATGTCAGCCCTGGAAACTGGTTCACTGGCATGAGTCTTCTGTCAATTGGCTAAATTTCAATAAGAGGGGTTGCTACTGATTGGTTGGCTTTTAGCTCTGTGTTTACAAAGTCCGTTATCATTAGTTGTTTAGACTGGTTTTAAATGGGTTCTGCCATTGATTTGTGACTATGGCAGTAAAATGGTCAGCATTTTTTTAAGTGAGGTAACTTTATGTTCTCTGTAAAATTCACCTAGGATATTTACTCAAACTTCTAAAAGGATGGTAATAGTCTTCCACTGAGGAAATTGTACAGGCAGCATCTATACCAAATTATTTCCTTTGCATAGAGAGACTGTGTTGCAGTTTCTTAAGACTTCACAATAAGCTTTTAAACATGTGATATCTTCAGTTTGGGCTTAAATTTGAAATTAAATATCTTTATTCATATGTCAGCTCAATCGCTCAGTTCAGTTGCTCAGTCGTGTCTGACTAGTTGCAACCACGTGGATAGCAGCATACCAAGCTTCCTTGTTCATCACTAACTCCACGAGCTTGCTCAGACTCATGTCCATCAAGTCAGTGATACTAGCCAACCATATTATCCTCAGTCATCCACTTCTCCTACTTTCAATCTTTCCAAGCATCAGGGGCTTTTCCAATGAGTCAATCCTTCGAATTAGGTGGCCAGTGTATTGGAATTTCAACATCAGCATCAGTCCTTTCAATGAATATTCAGGACTGATTTCCATTAGGATTGAGTGGTTTGACCTCCTTGCACTCCAAGGGACTCTCAAGTCTTCTCCAACACCACAGTTCCAAAGCACCCATTCTTCAGTGCTCAGCTTTCTTTATAGTCCAACTCTCACATCCATACATGACTACTGGAAAAACCATAGTTTTGACTAGATGGACATTTGTAGGCAAAATAATGTCTCTGCTTTTCAAAATGCCATCTAGGATGGTCAAGCTTTTCTTCCAAGGAACAAGCATTCTTTAATTTCATGGCTGCAGTCAATACCTGCAGTGATTTTGGAGTCCAAAAATGTAAAGTCTCTCACTGTTTCCATTGTTTTCACTTCTTTTTTTTTTTTTTTTTTTTCACTTCTATTTGCCATGAAGTGATAGGCAAATTTTGCCTTGCAGTACAAAACAAAGCAGGTCAGAGGTAAACAGAGTTTTGTAAAAAGAATGCACTGGTCATAGCAAGTATCCTCTTCCAAAAACAAATGAGAAGACCCTACACATGGACATCACCAGATGGTAAACACCGAAATCAGATTAAATATATTATTTGCAGACAAAGATGGAAAAGTTCTATATAGTCAGCAAAAGCAAGACCAGGAGCTGACTGTGGCTCAGATCATGAACTCCTTACTGCAAAATTCAGACTTAAAATGAAGAAAGTAAAGAAAACCACTAGACCACTGGGGAATGACTTAAATACAATTCCTTACAATTATACAGTGGAAGTGACAAATAGATTTGAGGGGTAGATCTGATAGACAGATTGCCTGAAGAACTATGGAAGACAAAGGTTCATGGAATTGTACAGGAGGCAGGGATCAAGACCATCTCTAAGAGAAAGAAATGGGAAAAGGCAAAATGGCTGTCTGATGAGGTCTTACAAATAGTTGAGAAAAGAAGATAAGCTAAAGGCAAAGGAGAAAAGGAAAGATGTAACCATTTGAATTCAGAGTTCCAAAGAATAGCAAGGAGAGATAAGAAAGCCTTCCTCAGTGGTCAATGCAAAGAAATAGAGGAAAAAATAGAATAAGAAAGACTAGATATCTCTTCAAGAAAATTAGAGATACCAAGGGAATATTTCATGCAAAGATGGGCACAATAAAGCACAGAAATGGTATGGACCTAAGAGAAGCAGAAGATATTAAGAAGAGGTAGCAAGAATACAGAGAATAATTATACAAAAAAGATTTTCATGACTCAGATAATCACAATGGTGTGATCACAGACTTAGAGCCAGACATCCTGGAATGTTAAGTCAAGTAGGCCTTAGGAAGCAACACTTCAAACAAAGCTAATGGAGGTGATGGAATTCCAGTTAAGCTACTCCAAGTCCTAAAAGATGATGCTGTGAAAGTGCTGCATTCAATACACCAGCAAATCTGGAAAATGCAGCAGTGACCATAGGACTGTAAAAGTTTAGTTTTAATTCCAATTCCAAAGAAAGGCAATGCAAAAATTGTTCAAACTACCACACGATTGCACTCTTCTCAGACACTAACAAAGTAGCACTTAAATTTTTCCAAGCCAGGTTTCAACAGTATGTGAACTGTGAACTTCCAGATTTTCAAGCTGTATTTAGAAAAGGCAGAGGAACCAGAGATCAAATTGTTAACATCTGTTGGATTATCGAAAAAGCAAAAAAGTTCCAGAAAAATATCTATTTCTGCTTTATTGACTATGCCATAAGCCTTTTCCTGTGTGGATCACAACAATCTGTGGACAGTTCTCCAAGAGAGAACTGTAATCAGGAATACCAGATTACCTGACCTGCCTTCTGAGAAATCTGTATGCAGGTCAAGAGGCAATAGTTAGAACTGGACATGGAACAAAAGACTGGTTACAAATCAGGAAAGGAGTATGTCAAGCCTCTATATTGTCACCCTTCTTATTTAAGTTATATGCAGAATGCATCATGAGAAATGCTGGATTTGCTGAAGAACAAGCTGGAATCAAGATTGCTGGGAGGAGTATTAATTACCACAGATATGCAGATGATTCCACGGTTATGGCAGAAAGCTAAGAAGAACTAAAGAGCCTCTTGATGAAAGTGAAAGAGGAGAGTGAAAAAGTTGGCTTAAAGCTCAACATTCAGAAAACTAAGATCATAGCATCTGGTCCCATCACTTCATGGTAAATAGGTGGGGAAACCATGGAAACAGGGACAGACTTTATTTTCTTGGGCTCCAAAATCACTGTGGGTGGTCTCTGCAGCCATGAAATTAAAAGATGCTTGCTCCTTGGAGGAAAAGCTATGACAAACCTAGACAGTGTATTAAAAAGCAGGAACATTATTTTCTTTACAAAGGACAATGGAGTCAAAGCTATGGTTTTTCCAGTAGTTGTGTATTGATATAAGAGCTGGACAATAAAAAAGACTGAGCACCGAAGAACTGATGCTTTTGAATTGTGGTGCTGGAGAAGACTTTTGAAAATCCCCTGGACAGCAAAAAGATCACTCCAGTCAATCCTAAAGAAATCAACCCTGAATATCATTTGGAAGGACTCATGCTGAAGCTGAAGCTTCAATTCCAAGCCCATCTGATGCAAAGAGCCAACTCATTGAGAAAAACTCTGATGCTGGGAAAGATTGAGGGCATAAGGAGAAGGGTGCTACAGAGGATGAGATGGTTGGATGGCATCATCTTCTCAATGGATATGAATTTGAGCAAACTCTGAGAAATGGTGAAGGGCAGGGAAGCCTGTCATGCTGCAGTCCGTGAGGTTGCAAATAATGAGATACAACTGAGCGACTGAACAACAACAAAAGGTGAAGTTCATAAAGGATAGAAATGTCCCTATGATGAAGAATGAACAATACCATATATAAATAGTGGTCAGTATATATGTATTGGCTTGATATTTATCCATTTGTCCTTTTAAGCATTCATGAGGTATTTGTAAATTACAGAGTGAAAATGAAGGCTTAGAAAGAGAAAAATCTGACAAAGTCTGTCGAATTGTTTCATACTCAAGTAATATTTAAGCTGATGTGTACATAGTTAATAAATATTTAAATTAGTGAAGAATATGGGAGAACAGCTTTTGAAGAATATTTGCTTTGGTACTTGTAAAATTATTCCAAATAAACTTTTTATGTCAATTCTTTGATTCCCAAAGATATTGCTCCTACAATATTTTATTTTATGTTTCAACTCTTCTTTTCTCTCTACCTAACATAAGCATAAATGTTTGGTGTTCTCTAACTTCAAATAATTAAAACCTGTCCTGAAATTAAATATATATATATATATATTTATTTATTTATTTATTTATCTGTTGACCCATTTCATTGTTGCTTTTTTGAATGAAGAATGTCACTTGCCATATCAGTAAATAAAAGCTGTGCATCCATTAAGACAGCAGCCACTACAGCAGCTCCCAACTGTGCACCTTAAGGGGATTTAGGATGGAGAAAAACAAGATATGGACCTTAGATAGTTAAGGTGCATATCGAAGAAATGATTTTAATGGGACCAGAATCTGGCATACAGAGAAAAGTGCTAAATACATTAACCTGAGATATCTGGTTTCCTTTAATTAAGAGTAAACATTTGATGTTCTGACTACCTGTGTTTTTCTTTAAAATATATATCCTGGCTCATCCCTTACCTCTATGGAGCAATTCCTCACAGCTATAAGAAGGGCTGTCTTCCAAGCTTACATGCTCAGAAATTCTGCCACATAAAACATAGCTCTCAGCTTTTAAGTTGTGCTTTTTTTTCTTCTTTCCTCCACAGAAACAATATTCATATCCACCTTAGTTGCTGTTGTTTTTCAGTTGCTAAGTCATCTCTGACTCTTTGTGACCTTTTGCTACTTTTGTAACCATATGATGGAGATGCAGATTCAATCTCTCAGTTGGGGATATCCCCTTTTGCCCCCTTTGCCTCCCTCCTTCAGTCTTTTCCTGCATCAGGCCTTTTCCAAAGGATCAGCTTTTTTCATCAGGTGGCCAAAGTACTGAAGCTTCAGCTTCAGCATCAATCCTTCCAATGAATATCCAGGTTTGATTTTCTTTAGGACTGACTGGTTTGTTCTCCTTGAAGTTGAGGGGACTCTCAAGAGTTTTCTCTAGAACCAACATTCAAAAGCATCAATTCTTCTGCTTTCAAACTTTCCTATGGTCCAACTCTCACATCCATCCATAACTATTGGAAAAATCATAGCTTTGAGTATATGGTCTTTCATATATCTCTGTGATGTATTAAACTGTTGTCTCTGTTTTTTAATACACTCTCTAGGTTTGTCATAGCTAACTGTCCAAGGAATAACCATGTTTTAATTTCATGGGTCAGTCACTGTCTGCAGTGATTTTGGAGCCTAAGAAAAGAAAATCTGTCACTGTTTCCACTTATTCCCCATCTGTTTGCCTTGAAGTGATGAGACTGGAACAGTGTTTTTGTTTTGTTTTGTTTTTTTCAATGTAGAGTTGTTCGGACTTCCCAGGAATATGGAAGGACAACCCATCCAGTATTCTTGACAGGTAAATCCCATGAACAGAGGAGCCTGGCAAGTTACAGTTTATGGGGCCACAAACAGTTGGCCACGACTGAACACACAGAACACCCAATGTTGAGTTTCAAGCCAACTTTTTCATGCTCCTCTTTCACCCTCATAGAGAGTCTTTTTTAGTTCCTCTTCACTCTCATATTCATATATCTACCTAAATATCATTTTTTTTTCACTCAGGCCTTCCATGAACACAAAATCCTGCACTGTATTTTAATCTCTAGCATACTGTGTATGTGTTTGAAGTATTTTTTTTTAATTATATTTCTTTAATGTTAGTTTTATGAGAAAAGTTACTTTGTTTTGTCTTTTATCAAATTCTTTGTTCTAGAAAGGTACATATTAAGTAGTAGACATTATGTAAATGCCTGTGTATCAGGAAAAACAGAGGAAGTATATGTATGCCAACACAAATAGGAAGAAGTAGAGTTTGCTGACTCTGAAGCAGAAAGAGACTGATTTTTTTTTTTGTTATGTTGGCCTTAGATGTAAGGGCTACTTTGTAACAAGGAGGAAGACTGATATATGTTCATCAAAGCTTGAAGGCAGGGGAGTTCTGCTGTAAGTGGTTAATACCTCCTATTTCTGAATGCTTTATATGAGGTAAAGATATTTACTGTGAGTGGCAGGTAGTTCATGTATCATATGGGATAATACTGAACAATGCTCAACAAATAATCAGTTACCACATTGAATATTTCTTAGATGAATAATAAACCAAATAATTATTTGATCTTATGGAATATGTCTTTTACTGATGAACCTTAACAAGCCATCATCGTTCTTTTCTTCTGGAAATACTTCTCAACATACATTCTTTCTGTTAAGTCAAGTGGCTGCACTTCACACCATTTCAAATCTTTCATTCTCCTGCAACTTCCCCCATACTTCATATGTGATTATAACTGAACATTTATACCCCCTGGTGACACAGTTAGCTCTTGAACATGAGGAATACAGGTGAAACTGGTTGACAATTTCTTGTAGATATCTCAAATTATTACTAATGTGGGGGGGGGAAGGTATGCATAAATCATTTCAAAACTTAAATAATTTCCACTTATATAGAAATACCCTAGTATTTCTACATTTCTAGAACTGAATATTAGTTCAGTCATTCAGTCATGTCTGACTCTTTGTGACCCCATGAACAAAAGCAAATGATTAAAAAACAAAACAAAACTACTATCTTTTAAAAATGAATTTAAAATATAAAAATAGTTTTAAAATAAAAGGATAGATAAATAGTAACCAAAAGAGGGCTGGGATAAATGTTTTAATTTCAGACAAATTCATTTCAGAACAAGAAATATTCATACATATAAACTGGGATAAACAAGATCATCAAGAAAATATAATTCTATGTTCATATACACACCTAAAAACTGAGCTTAAAAATGTATGAAGCAAAGAAAAAAAAAAAACGAGAGGGAATAAAAAAAAATCACAATTATCATCTTATATATTAGAACTCCTTTTTCAGATAATTCAGTTCAGTTCAGTCACTCAGTCATGTCCAACTCTTTGTGACCCCATGGACTGCAGCATGCCAGGCCTCCCTGTCCATCACCAACTCCCAGACCTTGCTCAAACTTAAGTCCACTGAGTTGGTGATGCCATCCAATCATCTCATCTTCTGTCATCCCCTTCTCCTTCCCTCAATCTTTCCTAGCATCAGGGTCTTTTCCAATGAGTCAACTCTTAGCATGAAGTGGCCAACGTATTAGAGTTTCAGCTTCAGAATCAATCCTTCCAATGAATATTCAGGACCGATTTCCTTTAGGATGGACTGGTTGGATCTCCTTGCAGTCCAAGGGACTCTCAAGAGTCTTCTCCAACATCATAGCTCAAAAGAATCATTTTTTTTGTGCTCAGCTTTCTGTATGGTCCAACTCTCACATCTATACATGACCACTTGAAAAACCATAGCTTTAACTAGATGGAATTTTGCTGGCAAAGTAATGTCTCTGCTTTTTAATAAGCTGTCTAGGTTGATCATAGTTTTTCTTCCAAGGAGCAAGCATCTTTTAATTTCATGGCTGCAGTCACCATCTGCAGTGATTTTTGGAGCCCCCCAAAAATAAGCCTCTCACTGTTTCCATTGTTTTCCCATCTGTTTGCCAACTGAATATACAAGTGGATAAAGCATGATCCTTTTGTTCTCAAGAAGGGGAATTATCTCCTTGGGGAGATAAACTTCAAGATATAATTTAACAAGCAGTAACATTTATAACACAGGAAATACAACAAAGAAGAAAGCGATTGTTGTAAATATGAAAGTTGAATTTGCATGGATGAGAATTTCCCCCAACAAAACTATTAGGAAGGGCTGTCTGAAGGAAAATAGCAATAGTCAGAGAAGCACAAATTATAAATGCTATGACCTGTTATGAAAACAATTGAAAGCTTTCTCAACATGTATGAGTCATTGTATACATAGACTATGTAGAATTGAGTAAGCACATTTTCATACTGATTGAATAGATGCTTCAGAAGGCAATGACAACCCACTCCAGTACTCTTGCCTGGAAAAACCCATGGATGGAGGCGCCTGGTGGGCTGCAGTCCATGGGGTCGCTAGGAGTCGGACAAGACTGAACAAGTTCACTTTCACTTTTCACTCTCATGCACTGGAGAAGGAAATGGGTGGGCTGCCATCTATGGGGTTGCACAGAGTCCGACACGACTGAAGCGACGCAGCAGCAGCAGCAGCAGAATAGATGCTAATAATGTTAACCCAATTAAGAAGTACTAATGAAGACTGAGCAGATATATCAGAAAATTTTGTAAGTAACATGATGAACATGATGCTTTTAATAGGATGTGATAATAACAAAAATCTTGGTATTTTTCAACAACAACAACAAAAAGATTGTTATTTTAAACTCGACAGCATCTAAGGCAAAGGTGGTCCCATATTTACTCATCTAGTCTGGCTCCTGTTATCACTGACAATAGAATATGACATATTTGTCTCGCTTTAATCTGATCACTTTAATCTGAGGAATCGGGTGGAGAGGGAGGTAGGAGGGGGGATCAGGATGGGGAACACATGTAACTCCATGGCTGATTCATGTCAATGTATGACAAAGCCCACTTCAATTTTGTGAAGTAATTAGGCTCCAACTAATAAAAATAAATAAAAAATATAAAAAAAAAATCTGATTTTGAGAAAGTTTTGGGAAAAGATGGGGGAAATTTGGCAATTCGTGACAGCCCACTCCAGTATTCCTGCCTGGAAAATTCCACGGACAGAGAAGTTTGTCAGGCTACAGTTCTGGAGTTGCAAAGAGTTGGACACAACTGAGCACACACACATACAATATCTATGTATTCTCCCAATTTCTCCCCAGTGTTGAGGAGCCTTTTAATATATTATTAATTAAAAATATAATTCCTAAAAAAATAATAATTCCTGTATCTGTTACATTTATTCCAGTATTGTTATTATATAGTTAATGTATCACTATATAATATCAAAATAACCATTCCTTATATTAGTTAAAAATAAGAATGTGTACTGTTATACATTTATTCCATCAATAATAAGTCAAAAATGAATGATCATATGCAAAGTGGGACTCAAACTATTGTATACATGAGTACCGTATTTATTCTACTACAGTATCTCAAGTTAAATCCCAGAACATATATAATGTGGAAGCATAGCAACAGGGCAACAAGAGGCAATCATCATCTTTAAAGAAGGACTCTGCCTGGCTACCGCGATGGTTCAGTCAACAGGCAGCCTCTTACCCCTTAGGTCCTTCAGGGTATGGCTCAGCTGCAGAACATCCCTTTGTCCATGATTACACCCTTCCTGAATCAGTCCACAGCTAGGGGCAAAGAAAAGCCTGAACATTTCAGAAAGACGGGGGACACTCTCATAGGGAATAGCACAACCCAGCATCCCCATCCATGCTGATGTAGGTTGTGTCATACCTGAACTGCAGTCTATCTTCTTGGGCTGTTCAATGCAACTTCTATCACTTCTTGGATGTTTTATTACTAATATATACTTCACACTTCAGTTTCCCTTTCAGTCTCTGTTTCCAGGGAATCTTACACACAATGGCTGCTAATGTACTTAGGTAATTGGCAGATTCTAGCCAGTTGCTACCTAAGGGCCTTGGCACTTTAGTGAGACCTTCATTGTTTACTCAGTCACAAATGCAATGCACTCCAAACCTCTCCATCATTATTCTTTTTCTGTTTTTCTTTAGTACTTATTTTCATTCATTCCACTTTTATTTTTAATAATTTATCTTGTAAAGCATCACTATTGCCTATTAGAATGCTAGTCTTGTAAGAATTTGCATTTCTCTTTATTTTGTAAATTTATATATTCTATATGCCACGAATGGAGCCTAGAATATGGTTGATGTTTATTTGTTATATGAGTAAATATTGTTTAAAACCTGAAAGTAACCCCAAAATTCATTGAATATAATCTGTACTTCCATTATAAGTAATAAAAGAAACACAGGAAAAACTAGAAAATAAAGCATTTTACTTACTTCATATATAAGAACTCTGTAAAAATATAAGAATTTTTGACATGACAATGCTGGATAGTGTTTTCATTGAAATGAATGTATGTTTCCTTTTAAAAGATAAATGTGAGGGTATCAGTTCTTCTAGTATGTGAACTATTTCAAAAGCTTGTTTATAAAAATTTTACTACTTTTATTATTATATTGGTATTATACAATTGCAAAAAAGGCCAATCTAGGTTCAGTTCTACTTAAGTATAGCAAACAGGTAAATATAAATAAGTTATAAAAATTTGGTTATAATAAACAGACCCCATAAATAAAATTATATGAGATGACATAGAAATTTATATTATTTTATATATGACATACACATTAATGAATATTATTTCTGTCATAATATCTGATTATTGGCAACTTAGATTGCTTAGTAATGTGTATATCAAATGCTGCTAATTGTTTAAA
The DNA here is from genome assembly GCA_020226075.1 of Hydropotes inermis. Lineage (NCBI taxonomy): Eukaryota > Metazoa > Chordata > Mammalia > Artiodactyla > Cervidae > Hydropotes > Hydropotes inermis. Next base: position 40,639,365 of record CM035276.1, read on the forward strand.
TTCTGAAAAATGAAAAAATCTAGTAGGGGAAATAGGATTTCTCTTTCTAAATATCATGGTATCTTGATTAATCTTCTGAGAAACATAATTCACACTGAAATGCATAGAAATACAAGAATTATTTTCTTCTGAAATATAGCTTTATCCAATAACAATTTCCATAACCTTCTCCATTTAATTAAATATATTATAAAATTTGCCTGTTTATATGGAATAATTATATAATCATTGGCAAGAACTTTGATAAAGAGCTTCTATGATAAGTGATTCTATCTGTGGGTTAACAGGACACATATGTTTTGAGCAATACTATCTTTGCACTGCAGACAGTAGCTAGTTCAATTTCAGTGGCAAAGTATGTGAGTGAGAGGACAGACTGGATAAAAAGGTAATATCCTGCCTAACTTAATCAGTCTTTCATGGTGAGCAGCTAAGCTTGTAACTGCTACTCAGAAAGATGTTCATTAAGGTTTCCAAGGCGTCCTTCACCTTGCAGGAGACAGGCCAGTTTATTGGATTGCCTAAATTAACAGGAAGGATGTTCTTTGCAATACCTTTTAACTGAAGTTCAGTATACTTACGCTCTGCCAGCCAGGAGCTATATTCTGACAGTGAACTATATCCTTTATATGTGGAATCCAGGGTCACTTTTCTGCTTTAACTTGTAAAATCTACCTTGGAAATAAAATGGAATGTCCAGGGTATTTTATGGGTTAAACATTGAAAATGTGGTTTTAAAATCAGGGAGAAGTAGGGAAGAAGTTTGGTATGTTTCTAAAGCTTATTTATTTCTAAAAGAAATATTAGGAAGAATGTATCAATCAGCATCACCTTAAAATTGACTGGATAGTATTGTTTGGGATAGGAAATGGAATCCTTGGGTGAAATAGAAGCTATGGGTGTATATACACATGTAGAGGAAAGTGGGAGAATAATTAAAGGGCCCACTTTCAAAATACAACACTAAGAAATTTTCTGTTGCATTACTTGAAATAAAATATGGCATTATTATAGTTCCCCTCACAGAGAAAAGTCAAGAACCTGTCCTAAGCTTTTTTCTGGTGACTTCGTTAATTAATTATAGTGTTCCTTCCAAACCCCTTCATTCAGTTAACAATTATTCACTGAACATGGACTTTGTCCTTGGCACTGGCTTGATGGGGAAATAAGAAAGGAGGATGATGCATGCCTTCTGTCTAAACTGAATCTAAGAAGGGAGTTAAGAGAATTAGTTTCCTCCATTCTCCCAGACTTTCTTTTAACTTACCTTTCTCATAACTAAAATAGAGTAACAATAACTAAAAGCCTTTTGTCAATATGCAATTTTAGATCAACATTGACTGCTTTTGCCAAAAAGAAAGCAATATAATGATTTAATATAATATTAAGTTCCACTTTAAAAACTTCTGCTCTTCAGAGCATATAATTTAAAAGCAAGAGAAAAAAGTAAGTTTTCCAATGATTTTTCAGTTTTTATGTATGTTGGCTTCATCATAATATGCCATTTTTATTCTCTCAGTATAAGAACTATTAAGGCAAGTGTTCTATTTGTATTATATTCAGAAATAAGAAAGCATCATCAGTTCAGTTCAGTTGCTCAGTCATGTCCAACTCTTTGTTACCTCATGAACTGCAGCACCCCAGGCCTCCCTGTCCATTACCAACTCCCAGAGTCCATCCAAACTCAAGTCCATTGAGTCAGTGATGCCATCCAACCATCTCATCCTCTGTCATTCCCTTCTACTCCTGCCCTCAATCTTTCCCAGCATCGGGGTCTTTTCCAATAAGTCAACTCATTGCATCAGGTGACCAAAGTATGAGGGTTTCAGCTTCAACATTAGTCCTTCCAATGAACACCCAGGACTGATCTCCTTTAGGATGGACTGGTTGGATATCCTTGCAGTCCAAGGGACTCTCAAGAGTTTTCTCCAACACCACAGTTCAAAAACATTAATTCTTTAGCACTCAGCTTTCTTTATTGTCCAACTCTCACATCCGTACAAGAACACTGGAAAAACTATAGTCTTGACTAGAGGGACATTTTTTGACAAAGTAATATCTCTGCTTTTTATATGTTGCCTAGGTTGGTCATAACTTTCCTTCCAAGGAGTAAGTGTCTTTTAATTCCATGGCTGCAGTCACCATCTGCAGTGATTTTGGAGCCCAAAAAATAAAGTCAAGAAAGCATATTCAGGAACTTTAAAGTTATCTTTGTAGAGCTCCTAAAAGTAGAAAGGGATTTAGAATCTTGCTTTTCTGATACCCATCAAAATATTCTTTGTTATGTTAGTTATTTTAAAAGTGAAATATAAATTCATATTTAAATATAGTGTGAATAAGTAAAATAATTGGACTCAAATAAATTTTATTATAAGTTGCATATTTGTTAAAACATCAATTTTAGCTGCATATAAATATTATTTTTTGCTATATTTTTTCTTCATTGAACAATTCCTAAGTATTTTGTAAGAGGAATACATTTTCTATTATTCTTTAATTCATACTTCTGAGTTAGGTGATGAAAATTATTATGACTCAGTATATGGAGCTGACTCATTAGAAAAGACCCTGATGCTGGGAAAGGTTAAAGGCAGGAGGAGAATGGAATGACAGATGATGAGATACTTATCACCAACCCAATGGACATTAGTTTGAGCAAATTCTGGGAGATGGTGAAGGACAGGGAAGCATGGAGTGCTGCAGTTATAGGGTAGAAGAGTCAGACACGATTGGGCAACTGAACAACAAAAATATATGTAGAAAAAAAGTCCTCTTGAAAAAATTTCATGTTTATATTGTTTTTAATTCTTCTTTTTTCTTTCTTTCTTTCTTTTTTTTTTTAACTTTGACTTTACTGGGCCTTCATTGCAGCACACAGGCTCTTCATTGTGATGCATGGCTTTCCTCCAGGTGTGGCATGAGGGCTTCTCTTGTTGTGGTCCTCAATGCTCTCTTGTTGTGGAACATGGGCTCTAGAGGAATTAGGCTCAGTAGTTGTGGTGTGCAATCTTAGTTGTTCCACAGTGTGTAGGATCTTAGTTTCCTGATCAGAATGGAACCTCTGTTCCCTACATTGGAAGGCAGATTCTCAACCACTGGACCACTTGACATCTCCCTCATGCTTATATTGTTAATTAGAAAGATTTTATATTCACCTTTAATAGAAAGTAAGATTTTATCTAAGATAAATACATGATTTTTATACCAAGTTAATAATTTACAAATAAACGTCAAAATGAAAATAAATAAAACTTTAAGAAAAAATATGTCTACTTTTAATACTGAAATATGTTTGGTTGTGTTTTCCAATAAATTACAGGATCATGCATTGAAATATGACAGAGTACAACCAGTTGCTGACTATATAAATATTTAATTTCTTGACCTAGGATGCATTCTCTTTGAAAATCCTCACATTTTCTGTATATTCTTATGGAATAAAATTTTCAAATGTTATAAAGTTAGAAAATATAATTTTCAGTAAATGCAAATTTCAAAAATGTGCAATTTTATGGATTGCAAATTTAAAGTCAATCAGATTCTTTTAATTATCAGTATATTTCCATTTCCATATTTCCTTGATTTATTTTTTAAAATAGCTTATTAACTATCCTAATTTATAATGTAGGCTTCCCCTGTGACTCAGCTAGTAAAGAATCACCCTGCAGTGCAATATGTGACTTCTGGTATTTACAACTAGATAAATTTGCATAGCTAGTTACTTTTTGTAGCATGAGACATTTCTCACTGACATTCTGAATCTCTACTACAAAGTGATGTGGGAAAAAAAGAAGACATATCAAATGATATAAAGTAAATAAAAAATATTAGATATGAAAGATTTTTTCCCTGAGTAATCAGAATATATCTTTTGTGATAAACTTTGTGTTTTGAATTAAAATAGTAAATGCAGTCATTTGTATTGGGTTTATTATTCTCTATATATTAGCAATTTGTTATCTGGAGTTTGTTCTGTCCCTAAATAGTAATTTAGTAGTTGAAATACAAGTTTTTGATGTTTTTCATTCTGGAACAAATGTTCATGATGGTAAAATTGATATTATGTGATTTAGTTATTATAATTTAAGTTTCTAAGTTCAGAGGATAACATATAAAAAGGTGAGAAAGTAATGCTTTATTAATATGATTCATGTACCTATGACCCATACCTGAAATAGTTATCATACTTTATTTATCAATTCAAATACAATCCTATATATGTTTATATATGGATGTTTTCATTTGTTTTCAAAAATCAACTAAAAAATGTAAACTCTTCAAAATGTTAACAAAATTAAAACTGAAAAGAATCATGTTAAAGATATATCAGGGAGAACAAGATGGTGGAAGAGTAGGTAGATATGGAGTACATCTCTCCCCACAGATACATCAGGGATATACCTTCAGACCCAAAAGTGCATGCAGAGAGCAGACAGGAGTGCCTGGCCAGCAGAAAAGAATACATAGAACCACACAGAACTTGGTAGGATCCCATCCAGGGGGCCTCTCTATGTGCCTGAACGGGCAGAACTACAGAGAAAGACTGGCCCAAGAGGCCTTCTGATCACCAGCTAAAAGAGGCTTGAAAAAAAAATACTCTCTGATAGGGCCATAACTCCTGTGGCAGAGGCAGTCTGTGTCCCTACACACTTGGAGCCACCAGGGTCCCTGCCAGGCAAGCAGTTGTGCCACCTTCATGTTCAACTCTCACTGAGGAAGAGCTGCCACAGGCAAAAAAAGTCTTGCATCTATGCACTCAGGGTCCATTCGGTAGTGGCCAACTCTTTTTGACCTTGTAGACTGTGGCCTGCCAGGCTTCTCAGGGGAGGGTTTGCCAAGCAATAATACTGAAGCCTATTGATCAATACTATATTGAGTACTATATTTCCTGCTACCCTAGCCACCAAAGCCCTGAGTACCTGGTGCTGCAAAAACCCCTGCAGCCCAAGCAGCTGCACGACCTCAGACAGGGGCAAACCCAAGTCCTCCAGCGCAGCCTCAAGAGTAAGCCCCAGTGGATGACACACATGCAGAGGTGGAAATAAAACCAACATTGAAATGCAGGGGTGGTGTGGCTAAGGAATAAGACACAAGACCTTCCCACCAGCTGTACAAGCTGTATATTAAATTCACGCAGTCAACTGGGCAGACTCTGTGTCTATGTAATGTATAAAAGGCCACTGAGAGCTCGCACAAAAGAAAGTGCACTGGTTCTGGTAGCTGTGGACATTGGAGGCAAGAACACACGGGAGTAGGACAAGATTAGAATCTGAGCTGCACCCACAACAGGTCCAGAGATCAGCACAGTGTTGGAGGGCATTCTAGGGAGGTGAGGGGCACTGTGACTCCCAGGGAGGGAAAGGACTGACAGCAGTAACTCAAGAAAAACATTTATTTTTTCTTACATTTTGACTTGTTCTGTAGATCCTTTTGGATTTTTTTTTTTCTATTTCCCCCTCTGTTGTAGTTGTCAATTTTATTGGGACTATGAAATCTAATTAAGTCTCTGAGCTTTTTTATTTTTTCTCAATCACACTTTTTATTCTTACAAAAGTTTGCCTCTATGTTGGATTTTTGCCATTCTGGGGAGTGCCCCCCCCCCATTTTTTCCTCTCTTTTTAAAAAAAAAATTAATTTTTTAACCTATTATAATTTTCTACATTTATTCCTTTGTTTGCTTTTCTTACCATTATTTTCCCCTTGCAGTTAATCTTTAATGTATATAAATACTTTTTCTATCTCTATTTAACACTGCGTATCTATTCTTTTCTTTCTTTCCTTTCTTTCTCAGTATATTTGCTAGCTTTATTTTAATTATTTTATTCTCCAATTAGTGCCTTGCTTTAGTTTTGTTTTCCAGATAGTGCTTTAGTTAGTTTTGTTCTCAACTGGTAGATATAATTTTTGGTTTTCATTGTTCTCCAGGTCAATCTTCTGTACTTTCTTTTTGTTGGACTGTTTGGATTTTGCTTATGGGTGTATATGTGTATATTCAGTCACAAACTTTATTTTTGTTATAAACCTCTGGCACTGTCAGGTTTTTGCAGTTCTGTGCAGTTATCCATTTTTCCTTTCTTCTCTCTTTTTTTTATAATTTAAAATTTTTAAAGCCTATTTTATTTTTTATACATTTATTCCTTTGTTTGCCTTTCCTTCTGTTCTATTCACTCTGTAGTTGATTTTTAATATATATAATCTTCATCTACCTCTATTTAACTTTGCATATCTATTTTTCCTTATTTCCTTTCTTCTCAATATATTTGTTAGTTTTGCTTTCATTACTTTATTCCCCACTTGGCACCTTGCTTTAGTTTTGTTCTCCAATTTGTGCTTTAGTTAGTTTTGTTCTTAACTGGTAAGTATAATTTTTGATTTCCTTTATTTGCTGGGTCAATCTATTTTACTTTATTTCAGTTGGACTGTTTTGACTTTGCTTATGGGTATATATTCCATTATTTTAATTACTATTTGTTTGATTTTGTAACTGCTGTTTGTCTGCAGTTCATCTTTGGTTTCTTGTTTTTGGCTATTTGTTTTAATCTCAGTTAATGCCATAACTAACCACTTGTGGGATCTTTGTTCCTGACCAGAGATCATGTCCTGAGCCTTTGGTGTGGGAGTACTGACTCCTAGACCCTAGACTACCAGAGAACTAACCCTCAGTTCAGTTCAGTTCAGTCGCTCAGTCGTGTCCAACTTTGCGACCCCATGAATCGCAGCATGCCAGGCCTCTCTGTCCATCACCAACTCCTGGAGTTTACTCAAACTCATGTCCATCGAGTTGGTGATGCCATCCAGCCATCTCATCCTCTTTTGCCCCCTTCAGAATCAGGGTCTTTTCCAATGAGTCAACTCTTCGCATCAGGTGGCCAAAGTATTGAAGCTTCAGCTTCAGCATCAGTCCTTCCAATGAACACCCAGGACTGATCTCCTTTCGGATGGACTGGCTGGATCTCCTTGCAGTCCAAGAGTTTTTCAAGAGTCTTCTCCAACACCACAGTTCAAAAGTATCAATTCTTAGGTGCTCAGCTTTCTTCACAGTCCATCTCTCACATCCATACATGACCACTGGAAAAACCATAGCCTTGACTAGACTGACTTTTGTTGGCAAAGTAATGTCTCTGCTTCTAATATGCTATTTAGGTTGGTCATAACTTTCCTTCTAAGAGCTAACCCTAAGTAGTATCAAATAGTGAGAACTCACACAAAGGAAACCACTTGAATCCAATACCAGGCGTCACTCAACCACCAGTAGCACCATGTGCAGGATGCTCATCTAAACAACAAACAAAACGAAAATACAAACCTAATCATCAGCAGACAGGATTACCACCTCACTCAGCCTTGTCCATCAGAAGAAAAACAAACAAACATACAAAAACCTCAGCACAAATCTCACCCTATACAAAGCTTACATAAACCACTGGACCAACCTTAGGAGGTCAGAAAGCAAAAGGGAGAAAGAATTCAAACTTGAACCCTGGGGAAAGGAGACTTCAAACACAGTAAATTAAAAAAAAAAAAAAAAAGTAATGAAAAGGCAGAGAAATACTACACAAATGAAGGAACAAATTACAAACACATAAATCCAAATAAATGAAGGGGAAAGAGGTGAAATATCTGAAAAAGAATTCAGAATAATGATAATAAACATCAACAACCTTGAAAACAAAATAGAAAAAATGCAAAAATCAATTAACAAAGACCTAGAAGAATTAAATAATAACCATAAAGAGAAAAACAACACAATTATTGAAATTAAAAATACTCTGGAAGGAATCAATAGCAGAATATATGAAGCAGAAGAACAAATCAGTATGCTGAAATATAAAATGGTGGCAATAACTTCCCGAAGAACAGAATAAAGTAAAAAGAATGAAAAGAATTGAGGATAGTCTCAGAGACCTGTGGGACAACATCAAACACACCAACATTATAGGGGTCCCAGAAGAAGAAGAGTAAAAGAAAGGGTATGAGAAAAAATTTACAAGAGATTATAGTTGAAAATTTCCCCAAATGGAAAAGGAAATAGTCAATCAAGTCCAAGAGGCTCAAAGAGTCCTATACAGGATAAACCCAAGGAGAAACACACCAAGATGGATACTAATCAAACTAATAAAGACTAAACACAAAGAAAGAAGATTAAAAGCATCAAGGGAAAAGCAACAAGTAACTTACAAGGAAGACTCCATACATTTAATGGCTGATCTTTCAATAGAAACTCTGCAGGCAGAAGGGAATGGCAGGATATATTTAAATTAATAATAGGGAAACATTTACAACCAAGATTAAAGTACTCTACAAGGATCTCATTAAAAATTGATGGGGGAATAAAAAGATTTTCAGACAAGCAAATTTAAAAGAATTCACTACCACCAAACCAGCTTTACAACAAATGTTAAAGAGACTTATATAGTCAAGAAATACAAGAGAAGAAAAAAAGATCTACAAAATCAACCCCAAACAATTCAGAAAATGGCAAAATGATCATATATATCAATAATTACTTTAAATGTAAATGGATTAAATGCTCCAACCAAAAGACACAGACTGACTGAATGGATACAAAAAGAAGACCTGTATATATGCTGCCTACAAGAAACCCACTTTAGACCTAAAGACACATATAGACTGAAAGTGAGAAGAAAAAAAAAAAAAAAAAAAAACTATATTCCATGCAAATGCAAAGCAAAAGAAAGCTGGAGGAGCAATCCTCATGTCAGACAAAATAGACCTTAAAATAGATAAAATTGCAAGAGCTAAGGAAGGATAATACATAATGATCAAGGGATCAATCCAAGAAGAAGACATAACAATTGTAAATATCTGTGCACCCAATATAGGGACAACTCAACACATAAGGCAAACATTAGCAGACATAAAAGGAGAAATTGACAGCAACACAATAATAGTAGGAGACTTTAACACCCCACTCACACCATTGCACAGATCATCAAAACAGAAAATTGACAAGGAAACACAAGACTTAAATAATACATTAAATGAGATGGATCTCATTGAGATCTTCAGGGTATTCCATCCAAAGGCAGAATACACCTTCTTCTTGACAGTTTATGTGGACAATGTTGGCTTCATGGTCTCTGAAGAAGATTTAGCTTTGTGACCAGGGACCAGGCTTGATCACTCAATACCTTTTGTGTAGCAGAGTTTTATTAAAGTAAGAAAATGTACAGAGAAAGCTTTTGACATAGACATCAGAGAGGGGGGGAAAGAGTGCCCCCCAGTAGTGTTACCAAGAGAGTTATATACTTTTTAAATTAGTTACTAAATAAATAAAAAGAATGTCTCAAGTTTGTGAAGATCTTACTAGACCCACTCCCATAATTTACATTTTAAGATAAAAGGATTAGCCAGAATGTTTTAAGGAAGGAGAAACTGTCTTCAAGCAGGATACATTATTGTTATATAATCCTTAGTACAGAGTTTAAACTGAATTGTTTTTTGTGTAATCATCAGTTGTGGGCTTAAAGAAAAAAAAAATGTTTTATGCAACTAAGACTTAGGAATGTAGAGAGAGGGGAAAAAAAAAAAAAAAAAAGGCGTTTGTTCTTTCCTCCTCCTGGAGAAGCCCAGACTCTTTTCTCCTTGGGGACCCCCAGACTTCTTATCAACCTGCCTGGGAACTGACTCTCTCATTCCTCCCTTTTCTTTCAGGAGAATTATGTTGCCAAGAGAAAGGGGTATCTTTTTTTTTTTTTTTTCCATAACTACTTCCTGATATTTAGGGGCGTCATCCCTAAATTGTTAAGGCAACAGATTCTCCTAACTCTCATACTGAGTGTCTCTGATCCAGGGGTCCCAAGTAATAGTTGGAGGAGACTATGGCACTCATAGGAGCCTGGACATCCATTTCTAACTTAAAAGTTTTCAGAGGGTTAGAAACAAACAACGTCATACAGTTACAAATGTAAGCCAACATAGTCATTTAACCAAGTCAAAACATAATCAAAATTAAAAGTCACATTATGTCCATACTTACATCAGTCCATCTTAGGATGGTTAGATGTCATCAGATCAAGAAGAGGCATCATATACGCTTGTTGTTGGTGAAGGCATTCACAGAGCTGGAGAAAGTCCATTTCTTGAAGCAGAGAAACCCACCATGTGAAGCCTTCAATTGATAAGGAGGTTGAAAAGCTGAGTTACATAGTTCTAAGGCTTCAGGGTCTATAAAAATATCTGTGCACAAAAACAGTCTGTCATAGAGACAGTCCCTTCTTCTTAGGGGCAATTCGAGCCCTCATTAAAGCTATGGGTAAAACTTTAAGTCTTTTGTCTCCTGACTTAACTCATGCAGATGTCTCTTAATGTCATTCACCTTTTTTCTACCTTTCCCAAAGATCGGGGTCTCCAGGGACAGTGTGAGTCATATTCTATTCCTTGAGTTTTTGACACTCCTTGAGTTACAGCAGCTTTAAAGCCGGAGCATTGTTGACCTGAAATTTAGAGTTTAAGATCCCACTTACATCATGAGAAGTCAGTATAGTAAGATTTTGCCCATTCATTAACCTCAGGCTTTAGTGGATACTGCTTTTGATGTGGAGATAAGTGAGGGTCATTGAGTTTGATAACAACAGGAAGAACATTTTGTGCTGGACCCACAGTTTTTCAATCAGCCCACACTTTAGGATTTACATTTTGTTCAATTAATGGGAGAGAAAGGGCAGGCTCCATATTCATGAAAACAGAGGCCTGAACCTTACTCAATATATCCCTGCCCAGAAGGGGTGAGGGAGACTCTGGCACAATCAGAAACTCTTGAGAAAACAGCACAGAGTCTCAGTTGCCACTTAAAGGATGACTGACATGTTTTGCTCATCCAGACAGTCCCATTGCAGTAGTGGATCAGGAGGAAATCGTGCCAGGGGCTTCAGCAAGCACAGAGAAATTTGCCCCAGTGTCCAAAATAAATCGACAGATTGACTCCCACTCCCCACCACCAGTTATTAATACCCAGGATTCTTTAGGTGTAATTAGGATGGAAGCTTGGGTGGGGACCCCTGGGTACCTTCAGTCCAGATTGTCTTGTGAGTCCGACCCCTGGGGCCTACACCTCAGAGGGCAGTCACTTCTCCAGTATTCTCTTCTGGTCTTTGCAGATGGGACCTGGAGTTTGGGGGCAGCTTAGATGTCTGGTGGTAGTCCTGCTTGAGATGCCCCTCCTTTCCACAGTAATAACAAGTCCATCCCTTTTCACCTGGATCTCTCTGGGCATTTTTCTCAGGCTATTTCAGAGGGGATCTAACAGCCATGCTAGGGTTACAGTCTATTGCCTGGTTCTTTTTTTTTTTTTTGCTTCTTATTTTCCTCCTCATATTCTCTACCATAACAAACAGTCTGAGTCAGCTGCAACAGTTTTTTTAAAGATGGATTTGGTCCAAATGCCTGTTTTCATAACTTAGAGCAGATATCTGAAACTGAGAGTGATAAATCTATCTTTTAAGATCATTCCTCCTGCATTTTCAGGGTCATTAGTAAACTTGTGGAAAGCCTCCCATAATCTATCTAGGAATTTACCAGGAATTTCATTCTCTCCCTGTTGTATGTCAGCCAACTTATCATAGTTTAAAGTCTTAGCATGCACTTGCTTAAGTCCTTCGAGAATACACATGACAAAGTCACTCTGTTATTGGAATCACTTGGCGCTCAGTAGGAAGGAGGGCTATTTCATATTCCCTCTTTTCCCTTGTTTCACATTCAAGGCATTCATTTCCAAAAGTAGTAGCTTCCCTCAGAACTAGAGCTCTCAAGTCAGGAGTCAGCATCTGTCCTAAGACGTATATTACATCTTTCCAAGTAAAGGCTTCCATGTACTTTTTGGATCCTCTAAATAGTCTTGACCACAATTGGGACTGTTTGCGATTCTACTGAGACTGAGCACACCCCTCCTGGAAGGGTTCCCTAATTCTCAGCCTTTTGAGTTGGGAGCTTCAGATACAGGGACAAAGAGGGAGCTGAAGCTTTCACACCCAAATCCTGCACCCTTAGGACATAAATCTGGCATGTCTCTCAGAGAAAACACATATGGCACTTCTACCCATTGCTCTTGTTTTCTACAGAACCAGTCTAGTTGTAGAACAGTAATAAATGAGATCCTTCAACAGGTCTTTCAAAGGATACTGTGGCCATTCAGTATCACAGAAGAAGATCAGGCATGCATTTTTTAACTCTGGGGATCAAACTTGTCCGAGCTTCTTCTTTCTTTCTTTCTTTTTTTTTTTTTTTCCTTTTTAATAAATAAATTTTAAAGGAGTGGTTTTGGAACTGCTAGCTCCCATCTGTAAGAGAGAAAAAAGTGGCATCCACAGCTGTGGCTTCTTTCCACTGGAGGCATCCCTCTCTGCTCTAGATGGGCGTGTAGACAGACTTTTCACTGAAGTTTTCCTTCTCTGATCAGACTTAGTCTCTTACTGATGCAGGCGTCTTACTTGCCCCTCCCGGTTCTTACTGCCGAACCGGGATGGAGATGCACCAAACATAGATCTGATGACATCTCAAATGGATTTAGTTCAATACCACCAAGACCTTTGTTTGATTTGCCCTTTTCTCTGATGCTACCCAGAGTATAACTGAATAGCTTTCCTGGAATGTTTCCCAAGCTAGTACTACTAGGGGAAGCATTCATCTTACATGTGCCTGTGCACACTCCTGACAGCAGTAGAAGCGGTGAGCCATTGCCACATCAGTACAGCAAAAGAGGTGGTGGAGGGTTGGCTAGTGAGGAAAAAATGATTTCTGTCCTTCAGTTACTAGGGCCAACCCTTACAATCCATTTTCACAGATTCCAAAGAAAGAAATATCTAAGGAATTGAGACAAAAGCCATAGGAGAGCCTCTGCTGGTCCGCTAAGAGCTAGTACTACCAAAAAGAGCCATTATTACTTCCATTCTGACCACATCTTGCATTTCCCGATCTGTGTCCTCAAAAACCTCATGGTCACCAGCAGTGTTTCTATCGGTATACACAGGAGGCACAGCCATGATAAAGACTCACTTTCATGTCACTGGCTGGCCGCTGTGTCAGACAGCCAGTGGAGTAACCTCTAGCCTGGGAGACGTTCCTGAAGCTAGAGTTTCGCCTGGTTCCCAAACGTGCTCTTGTAACTTTTGGCTCCTAGCAAGGCTAGGCACTTCCATACTTGGGGTATAGTAAAAGTACATAGTAAGAGCATTGATCACAAGTTCCATGAAAGTCTATGATCTGACAGATTATGTTAGCAGTTCTAATTGCCCACGCAATTACTAAATGGTCAAAGAGACCAGGAAAAGATGGCCAAGAAAGGAAAGTTAGGCTTACACTCTTTACATCTCTGGCTGCTCCCTTGGAAGAGACCTTGGCATTGGCAGATAGGTATAAACTCCCAATAAGATTCGCCTTTTGAAGGCTGCCTTCAGTTATTACAGGGTACTGCAAAACCACAGAGCAGGGCTCATCACTTGCTCAATGCATGGAGTGCCATTCATTCACACAAGCACACCCATAGAGTAAGTAAAGTAAAGCAGAAAATGTGCATACTGAGACATCAGAAAGGTTAAAGCTGTGAGTGTTCCTAACTTGTCCTGAAGATCCTGGATGAGCCCCCAAGATAGTAACTTATGGTGAACAATGTTGGGTTCATGATCTCTGAAGAAGATTTAGCTTCAGGACCAGGGACCAGGCTTGATCACTCAACAGCTTCTGTGTAGCAGAGTTTTATTAAAGTAAGAAAAGGTACAGAGAAAGCTTCTGACATAGACATCAAAAAGGGGATGGAGAGTGTCCCCCACCCTTGCTAGTGTTAGCAAGGGAGTTATATACTTTTTAAATTAGTTATTACAATAAATCAAGAGAATGTCTCAAGTTTGTGAAGATCTTACTAGACTCACTTCTATAATTTATAGTTTAAGATAACAGGATTGGCCAGAATGTTTTCAGGAAGGAGAAACTGTCCTCAAGCAGGATCCATTGTTGTTATATAATCCTTATCAGAGTTTAAACTGAGTTGTTGGTTGTGTAATCATCAGTTCTGGGCTTAAAGAAAAAAGAAAACAACAACAAACAACAACAAAAAATGGTTTATGTGACTAAGAATAAGGAATGAAGAGAAAAGAAAGGCATTTGTTCTTTTCTCCTCCTTGAGAACTCCAGACCCCTATCTCTTCCTCAGGAACCCCAGACCCCTCTCTCCTCAGGGACCCCCGAACACCTTGTCAACCTGCCTAGAGTCAACCTGACTCTCTCATTGTCAATGGCACATGGAACATTCTCCAGGATAGATCACATCTTGGGCCACAAATAAAACCTCAATCAAGCCAATTTAAGAAAATTAAAATCATATCAAGGCATCTTCTCTGACCACAAGGCTATGGGACTAGATACCAATTACAAGGGGAAAAGAAAAAAAAAAAAAAAAAAACAACTGTAAGAAATGCAAACACATGGAGATTAAACAGTATGTTTTTAAATAACCAATAGGTTACTGAAAAACTCAAAAGGGGGAAAATAAACTAGAAACAAATGGCAATGAAAACGTGACAACTCAAAATCTATGGGATGCAGCAAAAGCAGTCCTAAGAAGGAAGTTTATAGCAATACAATCCTACTTCAAGAAACAAGAAAGCATCAAATAGACAACCTAACTTTACACCAAAAGCAACTGGAAAACAAATAACCAAAAAAAAAAAAAAATTAGTAGAAGGAAAGAGATCATAAGGATCCCAGGGGAAAGAAATGAAAAAGAAATTAAAGAAACAAGAGAGAAGAATCAAATCAACAAAATTAGACATGAAAAAGGAGAGGTTGCAATAGACAATGCAGAAATATAAAGGATTATAAGATACTTTTATGAACAACTATATGGCAATAAAATGGGTTATCTGGAAGAAATGGACAAGTTCTTAGAAAAGTCTCATCTTCTAAGACTGAAACAGGAAGAAATAGAAATCAGTTATAGTAATCAGAGAAGAAAAATAAATAAAAGGAGTCTATATTGGAAAAGAAGAAATAAAGCTTTCACTGTTGATAGATGACATGATACCATACATAGGAAACCCTAACAATAGTATCAGAAAATTACTAGAGCTAATCATTGAATTTAGCAGAGTTGCAGGATACAAAATCAATAGACATAAATCACTTGCATTTCTATATACTAACAATGAAAAATCAGAAAGAGAAATTAATGAATCAATCCCACTCACCATTGCAACAAAAAGAATCAATTATCTAGGAATAAATTTACCTAAGGAGACAAAAGAACTGTATACAGAAAGTCATAAGACACTAAAGAAAGAAATCAGGACAACATAAATAGATGGAGATATAGTCCATGTTTCTGGGCAGGAAAAATCAAATTGTGAAAATGACTATATTACAAAACACAGTCTACTGATTAAATGTTTTCCCTATCAAATTACCAATGATATTTTTCACAGAATTAGAATAAACAATTTCACAGTTCATATGGAAACACAAAAGACTCCAAACAGGCAAAGCAGTCTTGAGAAAGAATGGAACTGGAGGAATGAAACTTCCTGACTTCAGGTTATACCACAAATCTACAGTCATCAAGACAGTATGATATTGGCCCCAAAACAGAAATATAGACCAATGGAACAAGATAGAAAGCACAGAAATAAGCCCATGCACTTTTGGGTACCTTATTTTTGACAAAGGATGCAATAATATACAATGGGGAAAAGACAGCCTCTTCAATAAATGGTGTTGGAAAACGGGACAGCTACATGCAAAAGAATGAAATTAGAACACTTTCTTACACCACACACAAATATAAACTCAAAATGGACTAAACACCTAAATATAAGACCAAAAATTATTAAACTCTTAGAGGAAAATGTAGGCAGAACACTCGATGACAGAAACCAAAGCAAGATCCTCTATGACCCACATTCTAGAATAATGGAAATAAAAACAAAAGTAAACAAGTG
The DNA here is from genome assembly GCA_020226075.1 of Hydropotes inermis. Classification (NCBI taxonomy): domain Eukaryota; kingdom Metazoa; phylum Chordata; class Mammalia; order Artiodactyla; family Cervidae; genus Hydropotes; species Hydropotes inermis. The sequence goes on from CM035276.1 coordinate 40,655,312, forward strand.
GGACCTGATTAAACTTAAAAACTTTTGCACAGCAAAGGAAACTATAAGCAAGGTGAACAGAAAACCCTCTGAATGGGAGACAATAATAGCTAATGAAACAACTGACAAAGGGTTAATTTCCAAAATATACAAGCAGCTCATACAACTCAATGCCAGAAAAACAAACAACCCAATCAAAAAGCGGGAAAAAGACCTAAACAGATATCTCTCCAAAGAAGACATACAGATAGTTAACAAACACATGAAAATATGCTCAACATTGCTCATTATTAGAGAAAGACAAATCAAAACTACAATGAGACATGACCTCACACCAGTCAGAATGGTCATCATCAAAAAGTCTACAAGCAATAAATGCTGGAGAGGGTGTGGAGAAAAGAGAACACTCTCGAAATGTTGGTGGAAGTGTAAATTGATACAGCCTTTATGTAAAACGATAAGGAGATTAGTTAAAAAAAAAAAAAAAAAAACTAGGAAAAAACCACCATATGACCCAGCAATCCCATTCCTAGGCATATAACCTGAGGAAATCAAAATCGAAAAAGACACATGTATCCCATTGTTTATTGCTGCACTATTTACAACAGCTAGAACATGGAAGCAACCTAGATGTCCATCAACAGATGAATGGATAAAGAAGCTGTGGTTCAAATACACAATGGAATGTTTCTCAGCCATCAGAAGGAACTCAACTGAGTTAGTAAAAAATGAGGTGAATTAACCTGGAGCCTATTATATACAGTGAAGTTAGAGAAAGATATATGTCATATTCTTACACATATATATGGAATGTAGAAAAATAGTGCTGAAGAATTTATTTACAGGGCAGCAATGGAGAAACAGACATAGATAATAGACTTATGGACATGGGGAGAGGGTGAAATGTATGGAAAGAGTAACATGGAAGCTTACATTACCATATATAAAATAGATAGTCAATGGGAATTTGCTCTATGGCTCAGGAAACTCAGACAGGGGCTCTGTATTAACCTAGAAGGGTGGGATGAGGAGCAAATGGGGGGGAACGTTCAAAAAGGAGGGGATATATGTATACCTATGGCTGACTCATGTTGAGATTGAACAGAAAACAACAAAATTCTGTGTAGCAATTATCCTTCAATAAAAAGAATAAATAAATTAAATGTTAAAAAAAAAGAAATATTGTTTAGGTTTTATGAGATTTAGGTTTACAACTCCCTCTATTTTGGATTCTAGATGCACAAGACTCCTCATTTTTCCAGGCTCCAATTTACACTCATCTATTAAATAATGGGAAGGCAACTTCTGAATACTTTCCCTTACTTAGTAGAAATAGGGAAATTAAAATGTTCTTGGTATTGAATATTTCCTTGCAACTGTTAATAAAATGAGTATTTTGTTTAAATATATATAAGTGTATATATATATATATGTGTATATATATATATATATATCAGGAATATGAAAATATACTCAATATTGCAAATTATTAGATAAATATACAGAACAAAATTCTACCATTTGTAAAACCATGGTTGGACGTAGAGAATATTATGCTTAGAGAAATAAGTGAGAGAAAGACAAATTCTGTACATTATCATCTAAAAACTGAAAGAAATGATTGTATATAACAAAACAGACATAGACTCACAGATATAGATAACAGTCTGATAAACACCAGTGCAGAAGAAAAGGGACGAGGGGCAGGATAGGATGCTTATGGGATTAAGTGGTACAAATTTCTATGTATAAAAAGATAAAAACAAGCAGCAAGGTTATATGGTATAGCACAAGGAAATAGAGTCCTCATTTTAAAATAACTTTAAATGGAGTATATGTTATAAAAATATTGAATCACTGGGGTACACATGTCTCTTTCAGATCTGGTTTCCTTGGTGTGTATGCCCAGGAGTGGGATTGCTGGGTCATATGGCAGTTGTATTTCCAGTTTTTTAAGGAATCTCCACACTCTTCTCCATAGCAGCTGTACTAGTTTGCATTCCCACCAATAGTGTAAGAGGGTTCCCTTTTCTCCACACCCTCTCCAGCATTTATGGCTTGTAGACTTTTGGATAGCAGCAATCCTGACTGGCGTGTAATGGTACTTCATTGAGGTTTTGATTTGCATTTCTCTGATAATGAGTGATGCTGAACATCTTTTCATGTGTTTGTTAGCCATCTGTATGTCTTCTTTGGAGAAATATCTGTTTAGATCTTTGGCACATTTTTTGACTGGGTCATTTATTTTTCTGGAATTGAGCTTAAGGAGTTGCTTGTATATTTTTGAGATTAATCCTTTGTCTGTTGCTTCATTTGCTGTTATTTTCTCCCAATCTGAGGGCTGTCTTTTCACCTTGCTTATAGTTTCCTTTGTTGTGCAAAAGCTTTTAAGTTTCATTAGGTCCCATTTGTGTATTTTTGCTTTTATTTCCGATATTCTGGGAGGTGGGTCATAGAGGATCCTACTGTGATTTATGTCGGAGAGTGTTTTGCCTATGTTCTCCTCTAGGAGTTTTAAAGTTTCTGGTCTTACACTTAGATCTTTAATCCATTTAGAGTTTATTTTTGTATATGGTGTTAGAAAGTGTTCTAGCTTCATTCTTTTACAAGTGGTTGACCAGTTTTCCCAGCAGCACTTGTTAAAGAGGTTGTCTTTTTTCCATTGTATGTGGGTACGTGGATTTATCTCTGGGCTTTCTATTTTGTTCCATTGATCTATATTTCACCCAGCAATGTTTATAATAGCCAAGACATGGAAGCAACATAGATGCCCATCAGTAGACGAATGGATTAAGAAGCTGTGGTACATATACACAATGGAATATTACTCAGCCATTAAAAGTAATTCACTTGAATCAGTTCTAATGAGATGGGTGAAACTGGAGCCCATTATACAGAGTGAAGTAAGCCAGAAAGGTAAAGACCATTACATTATACTAACACATATATATGGAATTTAAAAAGATGGTAACAATAACCTTATATGCAAAACAGGAAAAAGAAACACAGATGTACAGAACAGACTTTTGGACTCTGTGGGAGAAGGTGAGGGTGGGATGGTCAGAGAGAACAGCATTGAAACAAATATATTATCAAGGGTAAAACAGATCACCAGCCCAGGTTGGATGCATGAGACGGGTGCTCAGGGCTGGTACACTGGGAAGACCCAGAGGGATGATATGGAGAAGGAGGAGGGAGGGGGGATTGGGATGATGAACACATGTAAATCCATGGCTGATTCATGTAAATGTATGGCAAAAACCACTACAATATTGTAAAGTAATTAACCTTCAATGAATAAAAATAAATGGAAAAAAAAGAAAAGGAAAAAAAAATGAATCACTAATCTGTACATGTGAAGCTAATATAATATTAAACAAAATAAATTATGATAGTGTTATAATTTAAAACAAAATGGGGGAAATAGCTGAAATAATATAGTTCTGTCTTTAATTGAGCAATTTAAAAAATAAAATAATTATGGCAATTAAAAATAAATTCTTATCTATGGATGCAGTTTAAGTCAACTTGATTATATATCTCCATAATTAATTTTTTTGAAACTTCCTTTTATACAAATAAAGTCAATAATACCTCCTTTTTAACCAACTATATTCTCTCATATATCTTATAAATATTTATTTACATAACTTGTTACTATCATGGGCCATGTCTGTAATACTTTTTATGCCCAGAGCCTGATCCTGAAATAACCTTAGTCCAACACTGTCACCTGGAATAATACTTTAAAAATTTGCTTAGATGTAACTTTTTGATATGTAGGGACAACTTTGTAACAATATTAGAGCAGGGAAAACAGTTGAAAATCAAATGGTAGGCCTTGACAACTTTTATCTCAAATTCAACTAAAGAAGTTCAATTTTTCAGAAAAATTAAGAAAAATATGCTAAAGAAAAAGTAAAAATATACAGTGTCAGTTTGACTCCTCATTAATCATAAAATATAAAGGATTTTAAAAGATCAAAGAACTTTCCCTCCTTAAATCACTACACTTTATTTTAAACTTTTCTTTTTGAAGTAATTTTTGATTTGCTGAAAATTTGCCAAGAGCTGCAGCAAATTACTATATACCCTTACTAAAGAATCTGCCTGTCAATGTAGGAGACATAAGAGATATGGGTTCGATCTCCAGGTTGGGAAGATCCCTTGCAGGAGGGCATGGCAACCCACTCCAGTATTCTTGAATGAAGAATCCCATGGGGAGAAGAGCCTGGTGGGCTACCATATAGCCCTCAGGGATGCAAAGAGTTAGACAAGACTGAGGCAACTTAGCACACACATGCATGCTTTACTAGTTTCCCTTAATGTACATAACCAAGCTACACTTGTTGTTGTTCAGTGGCTAAGTGGTGTCCAACTCTTTGCATCCTCATGAACTATGGCACAGTAGGCTTCTCTGTCCTCCACTATCTCCTGGAGTTTGCTCAAATTCATGTCCATTGAGTCAGAGATGCTATCTAACCATTTCATCCTTTGCCAATTACCAAACTAATAAACTGACATTAGTATAATAACATTAATAAACAATGGACTTTATTTGGATTTCACCAGAATTTCCTTCAATGTCATTTCTTACTAATCTAGTGTTTAATCTAGAATATAATATTGCACTTAATTCCCATATCCCCTTAGTATCCTCCACTATGACAAATTCTTAGTCTTTCATTGTTTTTCATGACCTTCACACTTTTGAATAGTACTGGTTGGATATTTTGTAGAATTCTCTATATCTGAATTTTTCAGATGTCTTCTCATGATTAGACTCAGGTTATAGATCTTTTTAAATTCTATACAAGAGAAGTGCCCTTCTCATTAAACTATATAATTTGGGACACAAGGACCTGAATTTTACAAGTGATGTTAACACTAATATTAGGATTGTGTCTGTCAGATAACTATTTTCCCCTTTCCACACAATACTTTTCAAATATATATGTTTTCCACACCATATTCATTAGAAGTATGCTATTAATATTAAGTCTAGCTCACTATTCAGGGGAGTAAAATCAAGAACCAACACCAGGAGAGACAATTATCAAAGACTATAGGTAACAACATGTCAAAATATGTTAAAAGATATGTGAAGACATATTAAAATAATCATTGAGATTAATAAATATTATTTGGGAAATGCTATGTAAATATCAAGGCTATGGTGGTTCCAGTGGTCGTGTATGGATGTGAGAGTTGGACTGTGAAGAAAGCTGAGTGCAGAAAAGTTGATGCTTTTGAACTGTGGTGTTGGAGAAAACTCTTGAGAGTCTCTTGGACTGCAAGGAGATCCAACCAGTCCATCCTAAAGGAGATCAGTCCTGGGTGTTCATTGGAAGGACTGATGCTGAAGCTGAAACTCCAGTACTTTGGCCACTCATGTGAAGAGTTGACCCACTGGAAACGACCCTGATGCTGGGAGGGATTGGGGGCAGGAGGAGAAGGGGATGACAGAGGATGAGATTGCTGGATGGCATCATCAACTCGATGGGCATGAGTTTGAGTAAACTCTGGGTGTTGGAGATGGACAGGGAGGCCTGGTGTGCTGCGATTCATGGGGTCGCAAAGAGTCAGACATGACTGAGCGACTGAACTGAACTGAACTGAATGTAAATATCATGTTTCTTCTTAAAGTTTCAACATTTATTTATATTTCTTGGCTGATTAAAGTATACTTTGGGCTTCCCTGGTGGCTCAGATGGTTAAGAATCTGCCTGCAGTGTGAGAGACCCAAGTTTGATCCCTGGGTTGGAACAATCCCTTTGAGAAGGGAATGACTACCCACTCCAGTACTCTTGCCTGGATAATTCCATGGACAGAGAAGCCCGGTGGGCTACAGTCCTTGGGGCTGCAAAGAGTTGGTCACAACTGAATGAATAACACTTCATTTTCTTAGAACACTTTATTGATTGTACACAACAAGATAGGGCTTTTTGAGCCCCTCTTCTTCTTTAAGATTAAGGGATAGACACTGTGTTAAGAATGGGGGATTCTCAAGAGTATTGGAAGGCTGAGTTTGGACAAAAGACTCTCCGAAAACTGAAGGGCTCTCTCTTCCTCTCAAAGTAATAGGACTAGTGGTCCAGGAGGGTCTTAACCCAAAAAGGCCTTCAGAACCATAAGGTCCATCACACTGTTGGTATTTCCAACCACACATTATAATATTTATCAGTAGATTTCACCTATAACACTTATTGCCTAAGTGTTCTAGTGAGTTTCTATTTGTTTGGTTTATTCAATATTTTTCATTTAAATTTTGAACCACATTTGAACATGAGGAACTCTTTCTGATTGGCTATCATGTCCTTATGACGTAGAGATACTCAATTCTTGGTTAAAAATCTGTGTGTGTTTTTTCAGCCTGATTATAGGCAATGATAAAGACTTTACCTGGAAGGTCTCATGGGGGAATTCTGCCCTCTTGACCCCAGACCTAGGCAAGAGCCAAAGCACTTCATTCTCTGAGGGAAGTTGCAGTCAAGGACTCGGGCACTTCTGGCCTAGCAAATGCTTAACATATTCTGATTCCTAAGTCATTAGCATGTTTATAGTAATGTCTCTTCTGCTTTGGGCAGAAGTCATCTTCAATTGTAGCTGATGAAGCCTGCTTTTGAGGACAGGGAAGGAGTGGGGGGGAAAGGAGGAAAGTCTTTAACCCCTTTTCCTCTTCCTGATGTACTGAACTCTTTTCACTCCAAGTTCTCCCTGTTGAGCCTTCTTTCCCAATTCTAGGGTCAATAAAACTGTCAGAGCCTATTGTTTGGAGTTTCCTTAACAGTGAGGTGACACCCACATTTGTGTTGATCCACCTGGCCTTTGGCCAATGAAATTTTATAGACAGATTGTTAGAAGAATTCTGGAGGAAAAGTGATGGAAGTCTGGTCTAAGTTCCATACTGTATCATAAATGAGAGCTTGAGTCTTGTATGTTTCAGTCATGACTCAGACTAGTGAGTTTAGTTCAGTTCAGCCACTCAGTCATTTCTGATTCTTTGAGACCCCATGGACTGCAGCACACTAGGCCTCCCTGTCCTTCACCAAATCCTGGAGCTTGCTCAGACTCATGTCCATCAAGTCGGTGATGCCATCCAACCATCTCATCCTCTGTCACCCCCCTCTCCTCCCACCTTCAATCTTTCCCAGCATCATGGTCTTTTCCAGTGAGTCAGTCCTTCCAAACTTGAGAACCCCATGAACAGTATGAAAAGGCAGACTAGTGGGGTTACTAGCTAATGAAGATACCAGGATTCATGTAATGCTGTGGAGTCTGTAATTCCAGGGATAAGAGTAAAGAGAACTTGCTTAGCAAATCAGGCATTCAGGTGAGACTGTAGAGCTAAAGACCAAATAATTAAGGGCCACACCCTAGATTATAACCTATTACTAAAATGAAACTGAAATAGACCTATAGAAGAAAACATAAAACTATAGCTGAGAAGGTCAAAGGGATCTACCTACATGCAAAAACAGTACTCAACACCTCAGCAAGGAATACAAAATAAGTAGCATCCATACTGCCTAACATATTGAAAAAATGTTAGACATACAAGGTAGAAAAATGTGACTATTACTAACACTACTGCATCTTAATACAGAACCCAAGAAGACTTGGAAGGGATAGTGAACTTAAAATCAGCTATTATATAGTGATATTAAGGATTCATGTTCAAATTCCAAACACAAATAATAAAATTATTTAAAATAGTTTAAAAATATGATAGATGGAAAAAAGTTGTGAAATAGCAATTTGATCAACAAAAATAATGCATAAAAGGAAGAAAACTATATAGGTAAACTAACTGGCACTAATACAAAATGATTGAAATTGTCAACTGTTTCATATACATTAATGTTATAATGAATAGTTAAAATGATCTTGGCCAAAATAATTCTGTTATATGTTTAAATATTTATGAGATTGTTTCAATTCTACATAATTCTTTAAAAACCCAGGCAGAATTTTAATGCATATATCTTTATTTTTTAATATATCTTTATTTTTTAATATATTGACTTCCCAAAATATTCAAAAGTATGTATTACGTTCTGGTAATTATTTTGCTTTATTCTGATGAATTTTCAAGTTTGTCTAAAGAAGGCAAACAGCAAAGCTTCCAATGACATAAACAACAATTTGGCAGTAGTAGTATTTTTGTTTGTTTGCTTTTATTACCCATAAATAGAGAATGGTGAAAAGTAACTGCAAGATTTATTTTCTTGAACTTAAGCAAATTAATTGCAGGTTTCAGTTATTTATGAAAATCCCATTGCTAAGTTATACTACTACTATTAAAATATTAAGGAAGATATATTTCTAATGTAAAACATTATGATTGTTTTGAAAATATTGAAAATATTTTCAATCTTTCCCAAACTAAGTATTGTATTCTAACAGTGGTTTTGTCCTTTTCCTTCAAAATCAGATCAGATTGTTCATAACTGAAACAGAAGTAATTTTATTTTCAGATTAATAAGTTGTATTTCATAAATACAACAAATGTGTGCAATATTATTTATTAAAGGAGAACCTATATTAAAATAAAGTAAACTATTACAATTCCTACTGAAAAACTAACATATAGTAAACTCAATTATAACCAGAAGTTAGAACTTGCAGGAAATTGCACCAACATGGCACTAGAGAAGATCAAGCAAAAAAAAAAAAAAAAAAGAAAGAAAAATATTCATGCATTTAGTTTAGTGTATTTCCTTTCAATTTGGAGTCAGTCATTACTGATGCATTCATTTCTTGATCATCTAGTCTCAGGCATTTGGGGAGTAGATGATTAGCATGTCTTCACCACTTTGACCTCTCTTGGTTAACCTTCATCATTTACCCTTAAACTCTGTCTCCTGCTGGCCAACCCACGTTGTATTTAAGACCATCTTTGGCATTTGATGAGACTCAGGTCTTTCTGCTTTCTTTTTCCTTCACTAAAATTATTTCCTCCTCAGTTTTTTTGTGTTGCTTAACTTGTGAAGAAGCTATTCAACCTGAATAGTTAACAAGAAAAATGTTTTCATATCATGTATATGCCATTCAAGTAAAGTAATTGGATTAAGAACATCTCTTTTGAAAAAGCTATGAAAGTTGAGTTCATTAAACTAAAAATCACAAAAGTGAAGTTGAAAAAGACAGGAGGAAATTATTAAAGAGCTATTTCTGTGGGAAGAGAATAGGTCCCTATTCTGTAATAGGATATTAAGCCAAGGATGGGAAGAAATGTATTTCTTTGCATCCCAAATAGAATTTTTAATATTTGATTTTGTAAATCATTTTCAATGCAGTAGATTTTTCATTATCATCATTACATTAACCATGTGATTATCTGTCTAAACAAATGTGGAAGTGATGGTCATCCTGTTACTAGAAGAGCTTCCACTGGCAAAGAAGATCTTTCATTGTCTCTGGTGGCAGGGGAACAGTAATGCTGTTCTCACAATTCTACTCAGAAAAGAAACTATGGTGAGCCTATTCAGTTTCTTTGATTTTTAGTTCCTTCTATGCAAGATATATGATCAATATCAAAAGCATAGATGAGTGTATAGAAAGAATTGGACTTTATAATTATTTAATGCTACTTTGAAAGAAATCCTTTTCTGACTTTCATAAACAAAATCAACAAAAACATCAGATTGATTTTGACACTCAGCCCACCTTCTCAAGACCAGATCTTCTTATTGATGTTTGGAATAAATACTAAAATTGATCACTACCAGAAATTTCAGCTCTTCAAGTTAGTTGTATTCCTTTGAGCTGTCTATTTAAAACACAGAGGTGAAAAACTAATAATTCTGTTTTAATGGGATCAGTTAAATTCCCTGATACACTTTAAAGGATTTAAACCTATTTCTCAATATAAATTATAAAATATAAAATAATTCTGGAGTGTAATTTTAGTAGAATAGTTATTTTTACAATTTCACTATAACAAAATAAATTTCATGGATTATGACTTAAGTATCTATTTTTAAGGTTCTCCCACATATTCCTCTGACCTATTAACTTATCCTGATTTTTTTTAAGAAAATGTAAGTGTGAATACTGCAGTCTAATATAGCTTGAGTAAAGTAGTCTAGAGAAAGAATTTTAAAAAAAATTGAATTGATAATGCTGACTGAAAAATTAATATACTGTGTGCACATATACATATATGTGTGTATATACATGTGTGCATATACAAACATATCTACATATGTAGATATGGATAGACATATATATCTATCACATACCTATCATCTATCTATATGTCTAATCACTGTGTGGTAGACTAAACTGGTGTTCAGGCAAATAAACTGAGAATAAATCACAGCAATTAGACAGCATATCTCCCAGTCAAAAAAGAAATATTATTTATTCCTGGAAGAAGAAATAGCACACTCATTTTTAAATTGTTTTTGGCCTATCCTTTAATTTTCTTTAGTATTTAAAACAAAGTTTCTAACTTTAAACATTGTTCTTTTAAATATTGTTTGTCCAGCTCTACTTTACTTGTAACATCTTACCTTTACAGGCTGCAATGGCATGCTACTAGTTACACAATATTTTAATATGGTTTAGAAGAGTAATACTGCACATTATCTTTTTTTTTTTTAATTTTAGTTGAGATTTTAGATATCATCTCAGTTATTTATTTTATGATACACAAGCTTTGCAGAAAAAGTTTTAAGGGAATCAATCACAAATATTCTGACATTTGGCTTATTATTTTTCAGAGTAAAAACTTCAATTAATCTCTCCCCATTTTGGCTGCAGTTGATCCTATTTTTACAGGGGTTTTAGCAGAGTTATGTAAGCTTTGAAGATGATAGGTGTTATTTAATGAATATTATTTATAGTTTCAAGTTAGTCATCTGCACATGCACTTTATGTATTTAATATTACTGAAATCAAAGCTACATAAACATGAGTTATATTTATAAAATGTTCTATGTGCCTCATTCCTTATGGCAATTTAATGCAGTGATGCTTTACACCACACCAAGCTGCAAATGTTTGTTAACTCTCAATTATTTTATTGAAGTAAGCAGATTTCTGACAACCATCTGTTTAGAGTGTACTTACTTCTGTTAATAAATCCATTTGAAAGTGAAATAGTCATTAAAGCAAGGAAATAAGCACAGCATCTCTGGGAAGTTGGAGCTATATATATTTTGTGACACATCCTGTGCGATGTTAGTTATAGAGGCAAAAAATGACTGCAGAATTTCTGCTAAAACAAAAAAAGAGCTTTATTTATATGTGTCTTATATAAATATCATCTTTAAGGAAACCAATGAAGAATATATTTTACTCTTAAAATTTACATAATTTGCATTACCACCAAAAAAGTATAATAAAGCATCAACAACATTTTAATATTCATTACTCTAAATATTTCACATTTGAACTTTTTTTTTAACTCTACATTTTCTTTCTCTAGTATCTCCAAATGATATTTAAAGACTATTTGACCATAGCTGCCTAATTGTTTCGATATGATTTATAGTAACCTTTCTACACTGTTTTACTCAAGTGGACCATCAATGCTGCAAATTATATAACTGACTGAGTATATTCACTCCGGAACATGTGATATAGACTTTCTTGTTAGGAAGCAACTTGATCACAAATCAATGTCTGTAATTTAAGTGTCAGCCTATTCAGTTGCTTTTGATATTTAAAATCATTGTTTATCACGTTTTCAATGAAATCTTTATGTCATTCTTATATCTCCTGGCTTGCATTCAACTAGCCCCTTATTGTAGGAGAAGGCAATGGCAACCCACTCCAGTGTTCTTGCCTGGAGAATCCCAGGGACGGGGGAGCCTGGTTGGCTGCCGTCTATGGGGTCGCACAGAATCCGACACGACTGAAGCGACTTAGCAGCAGCAGCAGCAGCCTCTTACTGTGCCTGGATTTTCTTCTTTGGTAGTGACTTTTAAGGTCTGAAAGATGATATTCAGCACTTGTCAAAGTGAGTTTTTATGTTCTTTTTTTTAAATTAATTAATTTATTTTTTTTATTTTTAGTGAATTTTGTCATACATTGAAATGAAACAGCCACACAATTTTTATGTTCTAAATTCTACACTTCTTTAGATTATTTGGAACACAACCTCTCAATTTGATTAAAAATAACAAAGAAAACTCTATTTAAACATTCCCATGTTGCATGTTAACAAACAAAAATGATTTTACAGCCCCCCCCCCATTAACAAGTTAGCCAACCTAAGATAATATTTTAAAGTTCTATTCAAGGGAACATATATCTAATAACATAAAATATGGCTTTTCTATGAACAGGGAAATTTCCAAAGGATGCTCACACACTCTAACCAGAACATGTGCCTAAATCCCCTAACAGAGATGTTTCCTTAATCTAATCAAATTGTTGCTTCTTATAGATCAGGAGGATAAAAGTCTCTCTTTTCTTCTTTAAATGTAAACATAAGGCTGGCCTTGAAAATAGAAGAAAAAACTTCTCATGCTCAGTTGTGTACAATTTTGCAACCCCAAGGACTGTAGCCTGCCAGGCTCTTCTGTCCATGGGAGTCTCCAGGCAAGAATACTGGAGTGGATTGCCATTTCTTTCTTTAGGGGATCTTTCTGACCCAGGGATCAAACCTGTGTCTCCTCTTCCAAGCTGAATTAATATCCTTGTCATTAAAACACAAGTATTTGTTGTAAGAAGGGTGTGTAGGAATATCAGTAAGAATATCTTCTTTGTCCTAACATCATCAAGAAATATAAGGGTTTAGAGTACCAACCAAGGAAGGGGCTCATAGTAGAACTTACACTATGCTCATACTTGGAGTGAGCATCAATGCACAATTAAAAGCAGTCTTGGTGACATAGTTGGATGATAATACAGGACATATCAAATTAATATTATTCCCAATAGAAATGATTCAATATGACAACAAAATATTCCCAATATAACAAGTATAAATGAAAACAGAAGGAAACATAGATATAATTTTATATATAGGTAAAAAATTTAAAATCAGCAACAAAATAAGAAATTATAAAATAAACCTTTAAATGTTCCTTTAGCAAAAAATATTAGATTAATTGGGAAATATTGAGTAAATTGTGTGTGTGTGTGTGTGTGTGTGTGTGTGTGTGTACCAATAACTTGTTCCTTGGATGAAAGTTATTCTCCCCAGTGCATTTTTTGGATGAAAGGTATTCTCTCCCCAGTGCATTTGATTCACAGTCTGTGAATCACATGACCCTTTACTACTGGAAAAAGGATGCATGCATAACCTGTTCAATCATAGAATCCCAACAGGGTTAACTCAAATACACTGACTCAAGAAAAGTTTCAAAGATACTGAAAGAAAGAACCTGTTATTTCTTTTGATTGCTTATATTAATTTTAGCCATGCATTAAGTAAGAGTCCTTATTGTTACTTAATTAAGAGCTAAAAGTGTAATAATTCATGTCATGCTATAAGGACTGTGGTGATGGTTAATTATTAAGTTGGTTGAGAACAATTCTGATGTCATAATACTTGTGGAAAACAGTAAATCCTTTGTAATCCACAGTGAAGAAGCTGAAATCTCACCTATGATGCATTCAATTCAGTTCACTTCAATCACTAAGTTGTGTCCAACTCTTTGCAACCCCATGGGCTGTAGTATACCAGACTTCCCTGTCCAGCACCAGCTCCTGGAGTTTACTAAAACTCATGTCCATTGAGTTGGTGTTGCCATCCAACCATCTCATCCTCTGTCATCCCGTTCTCCTCCCACCTTCAATTTTTCACAGCATAAGGGTCTTTTCAAATAAATCAGTCTTCACATCAGGTGCCCAAAGTATTGAAGTTTCAGCTTCAACATTAGTTCTTCCAATGAATATTCAGGACTGATTTACTCTAGGATGGGCTGCTTGGATCTCCTTGCTGTCCAAGGGACTCTCAAGAATCTTCTCCAATGCCACAGTTCAAAAGCATCAATTCTTTGGAACTCAGGTTTTTTATAGTCCAACTCTCACATCCATATGTGACCACTAGAAAAACCATAGCATTGACTAGACAGATTTTTTTTGGCAAAGCAATTTTTTTTTTTTTTTTTTTTTTTTTTTTTTAATATGCTCTCTAGGTTGGTTATAACTTTTCTTCCAATGAGCAAATGTCTTTTAATTTGATGGCTGCAATCACCATCTACATTGATTTTGGAGAGAAAAAAAATAAAAAATCTGTCACTATTTCCATTGTTTTCCCATCTATTTGCCAAGTCATGGGACCAGATGCCATGATCTTAGGTTTCTGAATGTTGAGATTTAAGCCAACTTTTTCACTCTCCTCTTTCACTTTCATCAAAACGCTCTTTAGTTCTTTTCACTTTCTGCCATAAGGGAGTTGTCATCTGCATATCTGAGGTTTTTGGTATTTCTCCTGGCAATCTTGATTCCAGCTTGTGCTTCATCCAGCCTAGTGTTTCTCATGATGTACTCTGCGTATAAATTTAAATAGACATGGTGACAATATACAGCCTTGACATACTCCTTTCCTGATTTGGAACCAATCTATTGTTCCATGTCCAGTTCTAACTGCTGCCTTTTGACCTGCATACAGATTTCTCTATAGGCAAGTCAGGTGGTCTGGTATTCCCATTTCTTTCAGAATTTTCCAGAGTTTGCTGTGATCCACACAGTCAAATAGTCAAATTGGCATAGTCAATAAAGTAGAAGTAGATGTTTCTCTGGAACTCTCTCACTTTTTCTATGCTCCAACAGAAGTTGGAATTTGATCTTTGGTTCCTATGCCTTTTCTAAATCCAGCTTGAACATCTGGAAATTCACTGTTCATGTAGTGTGGAAGGCTGGCTTGGGGAATTTTGAGCATTACTTGCTATCATGTGAGATGAGTGCAAGTGTGTGGTAGTTTCAGCGTTCTTTGGCATTGCCCTTCTTTGAGACTGGAGTGAAAACTGAACTTTTCCAGTCCTGTGGCCATTGTTGTGTTTCCAAATATGTTGACATTTTGAGTGTGGTACTTTCACAGCATCATCTTTTAGGATTTGAAATAGCTCAACTGGAATTCCATCACCTCCACTAGCTTTGTTCATAGTGATGCTTCCTAAGGTCCACTTGACTTCATATTTCAGGATATCTGACTCTAGGTGAGAGATCACACCATCGTGATTATCTGAGTCATGAAGATCGTTTTTGCATAGTTATTCTGTGTATTCTTCCCACGTCCTTTTAATGTCTTCTGCTTCTATTAGGTCCATGCCATCTCTGTCCTTTATTGAACCCATTTTTCATGAAATGTTCCCTTCATATTTCTAATTTTCTTGAAGAGATCTCTAGTCTTTCACATTCTATTGTTTTCCTCTATTTCTTTGCATTGATCACTGAGGAAGGCTTTCTTATCTCTTCTTGCTATTCTTTGGAACTCTGCATTCAAATGGGTATATATTTCCTTTTCTTCTTTGCTTTGGCTTCTCTTCTTTTCACAGCTATTTATAAGGCCTCGTCAGACAACCATTTTGCCTTTTGCACTTCTTTTTCTTGGGGATGGTCTTTCTTGATTCCTGTCTCCTTTCCAATGTCAGGAACCTCCATCCATAGTTCACCAGGCACTCTATCTATCAGATCTTGTTCCTTAAATCTATTTCTTACTTTACTGTATAAATGTCAAGGATTTGATTTAGGTCATACCTAAATGGTCTAGTGGTTTCCTTACTTTTTTCAATTGAAATCTGAATTTGACAATCAGGAGTTCATGATCTGAGCCACAGTCAGCTTCCAGTCTTGTTTTTGTTGACTGAATAGAGCTTCTCCATCTTTTGCTGCAAAGAATTTATATTCAATTTGATTTTTGGTATTGACCCTCTGGTGATGTCCATGCGTAGAGTCTTCTCTTGTGTTTTTGGAAGAGGGTATTCGCTGTGACCACTGAGTTCTCTTTTCAAAACTCTGTTAGCCTTTGACCTGCTTTGTTTTGTACTCAGAGGCCAAATTTGCCTGTTACTCCAGGTATTTATGACTTCCTAGTTTTACAATCCAGTCCCCTATGATGAGAGAGACAATGGGGAAACTGGGTCTTGTTCTGATAGGCCATGCTCATTAAATCTTTAATCCAATTCTTTGTTGAAGGACAGGGCTGGGTTTCCTTCCTGTTATTTGACCTGAGGCCAAGCTATAGTGGAGGTAATAAAGATAATGTTGACCTCCTTCAAAAGGTCCAATACAGCCTCTGAGGCATGCAGTATGCCCAACTCTGAAGCAGGCCACTGCTGATCCATGCCTCTGCCATGGACTCCTGGACATTCACAGGGAAGTCTGGGTCAGTCTCTTCTGAGGTCACTGCTCCTTTCTCTTGGGTCCTGGTGGGCACAAGGTTTTTTGTGATATATTAGGCTCAGATTATTTTTGACTGATGCTACAGTGTATGCGAATTTACAGAAATATTACCAGGATGCTAGGATAGGTTGTATTTTTCTTTTCCTTACCAAAAAAATTGGTACATTTATCACCTATTTTTAATATATTACCTAAATAAGTACAAAATTACTTGATAGTGTATCATAATCTAGAAAATATAGACATTAAATTGCATTTCTTTTAGTCATGAGTAATTTAAGATCACTGGTTAGTCATATGACTTGTAAAAATTTTTATTACTATTTGTATTTAATTATTTTTACCCTAAAATCACCTTTACTGATGGTTGTAGTTAAAACTATGAAAGACAATATTGAGATATGGGAGAGATTTGTGGGAATTTTGACATTCTTAACCCTTCAGAAGGACTTGCTTATTTTGATTCCTAACATGTAGAGGAAATAGTATCTTCCCATTTAATGCACATGTTAATTCTGAACAGTGGGTTTAGCGAAAGGATAAGAGTTACCTTACAACTCCAACTATTTCCATTATGTTGATCCATGGAAAAATTCAAGATGAAATCTGAGACACATAGCTTATGGCAAGGCAGTATACCCTTTTACTAAATGAAATGCATACTTAAAAAACAGAGATTAGATTTATGGCTATGATTTGAAGTGTCTTTATATGTCAAGGATTCAAAAGGATTGTCAGCTTCTGAAGATCTCAAGAGAGTTGCATTACAAATGACTCTTCAGCCTAATAAACAGTAGCTTGGTTTCTGGTTTTGGATAATATAAATTTAGCACACTTCAGTTGCTTCTGCCACTTAATATGATAGTACAAATAGGACAGAATGCATGCAGCAATTATTTCAGGACTCTGTAGAGTAAATAGTAGTTCATAATTCAGCAATGAGTATCAGAGCCAAATTACCAGCAAACTGGCTCTGAGTAAAAGGAAAGTCAGCTTGACTATAATAATAGTAAGCAACCTGGGAATGAGTTAAGTGTTACCCAAAATTCTAGTGTTGACTTAAGGAGACAAAAGGAAAATTCTAATACTTCATCAGAGTGAAGAAAATCAATTACATTTCTTTCCTTTATTTTTCTCTGGCTTCTCATATTTGAGCCCCATAACAATTCAGCAATGGCAGCAGCCAGTATGAGGCACTAACAAGAGTTGAAACATTGGGAGAAGAAACCTTTTTCTCAAAGTTTAGACCCCATGAGAACATGACCAAACCTTGTTGCTCTTTTCTCTTTCTCTGCCTTCCCAATGCTAGGGCATGAATGTGGTAACAAATATGAAAGGGCATGGAAAATTAAGCAAACTATAAACTCAACATTCGAGTCAGATAACCATAAAAAGAAACTGCAAAGAACAGAAAAGTCTATGAGAGATGGAAATGGAAGAACTCAAGAACACAGTCTTACAAAACTGTTTTTGTACTTCAAATTTTAACCTTGAGCTGCAGGTGCATATACCTGATCTGACTATCATAGTAAAGACTTTGGGTACTGTAAAAATAGACCATTTACCAAGTCTCTCTCTCTCTCTCTCTCTCTCTCTCTATATATATATATATATATATATATATATATATATATAACTTGAAAATTTAACATCAAAAGGATAAATGACCCAATTAAAAATGGGAAGAATATACGTTGCCATTTGTTGTTTTTCAGTCATAAAGTTGTGTTTGACTCTTTTTGACCCCACAGACAGTAACACGCCAGGCTCCTCTGCTCTCCACTATCTCCTGGAGTTTGTTCAAACTCATGTCCACTGAGTCAATGATGCTATCTAGCCATCTTATCTCTGTAACCTTCTTCTCCTCCTGCCTTCTGTCTTTCCCAGCATTATAAGTTTTTCCAATGAGTCATCTCTTTGCATCAGGTGTCCAAGTACCAGAGCTTCAGCTTCAGCATCAGTCCTTCCAATGAATATTCAGGGTGGATTTCCATTAGGATTGACTGGTTTGATCTTCTTGCAGTCCAAGGGCCTCTCAAGGGTCTTCTCCAGCACCACAACTCAAAAGCACCAATTCTTCAGCCTTTAGCTTTTTTTATGGTCCAAAACTCATGCCCATAAATAACTACTGGAGAAACCATAACTTTGACTGTGTGGACCTTTGTTGGCAAAGTGGTGTCTTTGCTTTTAAATGCCTAGGTGTGTCTAAGTTTGTTATAGCTTTCCTTCCAAGGAGGAAGTCTCTTCATGGCTGCAGTCATCATATGCAATGATTTTGGAGACCAAAAAAAGAAAATCTGACACTGCTTTCTACTTTTTCTCCTTCTATTAGCCATGAAGTGATGGATCCAGATCCTATGATCTTAATTTCTTGAATGCTGAGTTTTATTTTTATTTTTTTTTGAATGCTGAGTTTTAAAGCCAGCTTTTTAACACTCTTTTCTTTCATTGTCTTCAAGAGGCTCTTTAATTCCTATTCAATTTCTGCAATTAAAGTGATATCATCTGCATATTTGAGGTTGTTGATATTCAAACAAAACAAATCCATAGAGACAAACAGCAAACATTGACTAGGGCTGATGTGTGTGTGTGTGTGTGTTCAGTCTCTTCAGTCATGTCTGACGGTTTGTGACCTCATGGACTATAATCCAACAGGTTCCTCTGCCCATGGGATTTTCCAAGCCAGAATACTGGAGTGGGTTGCCATTCCCTCCTCCAGGGGATCTTCCCAAACCAAGGATTAAAGGGAGAAATGAGGATTGAATACTTAATTGATACCTTAGATGACTGTTTAATAAGAACATGGAATAATGGAAATATTCTGGAACTGTCTAGTCATTGACTTGTATTCTTTAAAATATATATTTTACAATACACCAAAACTATAAACCCCATTTCCCTCTAGCTTAGGAAAGAAAGAGGTATGATCATTCTTCACCCTGCATGGAAAGTTAAAGTTAAAACTTGATAATAATCTGTTTTTGATAAAAATTCCATGAATCTTCTTACTTATTTTAAACTTATTTATTTATTTCTTACTTATTTTAGGTTCTGCAATAATGAGTGTTTAGTTAATAATTATTTATAATCTATAGAGTCTGAAGATTTCATCCAGAACACTGACTTTGCAAGTGAAAATAACCCTCAATAAACTAGATGACAGTTAACCACATTGGAAGCCCAACTGTCCACCACTTTGTCCCTTGAAAATTGATATATCTTTTCATTATATTTGGACATTTGAAATATTTTCATGATTTTTTAAGAGTAATTAGTTACATGAGATAAAAATGATGAGCTTGTTTCTGTGAATGATAATTGAGATATGTGACATACAAAAATAGAAGGCCAAAGTAAAATTTTTTAAACAGGATATTATTAAAATATTTTAATCTCTCAAGATTAAGGGAAGCAAAACACACAATCTTTTTGCCTTCTCATACTGAAAAAAAAAAGATTATGTTTTACTTCTCTTAATCTTGAGAACTAAAAATAACCTCAGATACACAGATGACACCACCCTTAAGGCAGAAAACGAAGAAGAACTAAAGGGCCTCTTGATGAAAGTGAATGAGGAGAGTAAAAATGTTGGCTTAAAACTGAACATTCACAAAACTAAGATCATGGCATCTGATCTCATTGCTTAAAGGCAAATAGATGGGAAAACAATAGAAACAATGACAGACTTTATTTTCTTGGATTCCAAAATCACTGGAGATGGTGACTGCAGCCATGAAATTAAAAGACACTTGCTCCTTGGAAGAAAAGCTTGACCAAACTATACAGCATATTAAAAAGCAGAGACATTACTTTGCTGACAAAGGTCTGTCTAGTCAAAGATTTGGTTTTTCCAGTAGTCATGTATGGATATGAGAGTTGTGCTATAAAAAAAGCTAAGTGCTGAAAAATTGATGCTTTTGAATTGTGGTGTTGGAGAAGACTCTTGAGAGTCCCTTGGATTGCAAGGAGATCAAATAAGTCAATCCTAAAGGATATCAGTCCCGAATATTCATTGGAAGGACTAATGCTGAAACTGAAATTCAAATACTTTGGCCACCTGATGCAAAGAACTGACTCAATGGAAAAGACCCTGATGTTGGGAAACATTGAAGGCAGGAGGAGACCGGGACGACAGAGGATAAGATGGTTGGATGGAATCATTGACTTGATGGACATGAGTTTGAGCAATCTCCAGGAGTTGGTGATGGACAGGGAAGCCTGGCAAGCTGCAGTCTATGGGGTCACAAAGGGTCGGACATGACTGAGTGACTGAACTGAACTGAAGATTCACAATTTAACTTTTTGCAATATCCTCCAAAAAAGGTTATGTCAATTTTGCTAAGGACTTATGATTTCAAAAACCTTGCCGAGACTCATTTTAACTGTCATCTTGAAGTGTCAAATATGCCTCAATTTTATTTGTTCTGATACTGCTAATTTCTCATTTATTTTACTTAACTTCAATATATTTCTTTCTGTTTCATAGAAACTTTTTAGAACATGCATAAGAAATAGTCAAATAACCCTGAAGAAGAGGGGAATGGAAAGCAGAGTAAGGAAAAGAAAAATCATTCAATCAAACAAAAACATATATTAAAAATACAGAACTAATCTCAAGCAAATCAATGATCATATTAAATAAGACATTCACTATGAATGGTCATATTTAGGGCATAAAACAAATCATAAATAAATAAAATATAATTTATACAAAGCATATAACTATAGAATTAACCTAGAAATCAATAATTGAATAATAAAAGAAAATCTCCAATCACTTGGAAATTACAAAGCATACTTCTAAATAATCCACAACTCACAGAAAAAGTCTTAAGGAAAATTTAAAATTATTTCAAACTGAACAAATTGATATATATCTAAATTTATATGATGCAGTTAAAGCAATACTTAGTGGGGAATATATAGGATTAAATTCTCACACCAGATAAGGAGTAGGGCTTTAGAATTCTCTTAAGAAATGAAAAAACATGAACAAAATAATCCTAAATCAAATATACTGGTAAAATAAAAAGACAAAAGTAAAATCACTGACACAAAAAAAGAGAAAAATCAAAGAAACCAAGTCTTTGAAAAGACTTATGAAGCTGATAAACATCTAGCAAGTGAAATACCCACACACAAAAGTAAGATGACAGAAATGACAATAGGAAAAATGAAGAAAAGGATATAACTGCAGGCCCTACAAGTCATTAAAAATTCAAAAAGAGAACTCTACTAATATTTCAACAAATTTGAAAACATATTAATGGATTAATTTCCTAAAATGACAAACTATCAAAATTTACCCAAAATAAAATAAAATGAAGTGAGCATTCTTACACTGGGCTTCCCCAGTGGCTCAGCTATAAAGCATCAGCTTAGAATGCAGGAGATGCAGAAGACTCAGGTTCGATCCCTGGGTCAGGAAGATCCCCTGGAGGAGGGCAGACAACCGACTCCAGTATTCTTGCCAGGAAATTTCCATGGACTGAGGAGCATGGTGGGCTACAATCTATGGTGTTGCAAAGAGTTGGACACGACTGAGCATGTACACATACATATACATACATGTTCTTATATTTTTAAGCTAATTAAATTAATAATTCAATGTTTCTAGAAATGTCTAGATCCACTGGTTTAATTTTATTCAGTTTTTAAAATTATAAAAGAAGTAACAGAAAATTCATTAAATTATCTTATAGAAGACATAAGAAGAAAGGACATTATCTATCTTATTTTATCAGGCCAGAATGACAGAGATAACAAAATCAGAAAAAAAGCATACAAGAAGGAAGAGAGAGAGGGAAAGAATAGAACAATATCTCTCATAAATGTAGATACAAAATTCTTAGCAAAACATTAACAACTTGTATACTTAGAAATATATACATAGAATAATACACCGAAGGATCAAAAGAGTTTTATCTCAAGATATCTGGGCTGAAATAATATTCAGAAATCTGTCAGTTTAATTCAGCCTAAAGAAGAAAAGCTACATGATCTTATCAATTAGTATAGAAACTATTTAGCAAAATAAAACATTGATTCATAATAAAAGCTCTCAGGAAACTAAAAATGTAAGGGAACTTTCTCAACATACTCATTAATGAAAAGCAATGCTCTCTCACTAAGGTTAGGAACAAGTGAGAATGGCCACTCCATATGACTATATAGCATCATACTGAATATCTTATACAATGCAATTTTAAAAAAGCATTAAAAGTAAAAGGATTACAGATTACAAAAGCACAAATAAGGTATTCTATATTTGTAGCTTGTCTATATAGAACATGATTGACTATATAGAATGTGATTATTTTATAGAAAACACTAAAAATTCTGCAGACATCAACAATCTGGTAAAATATATTAGTTGTATAAAACAACTATTGTATAATACATCAGTTTAGCAATGTTGTAAGATACCACCTCAACACACAAAACAAATTTCATTTCTATAAAGGAACATAATACAATTAGAGGAAGACTAGTTTTTTTTTTTTTTTTTTTTAATTCACTAACAGTAACTCTAAAGCAAGAAATAGTGAAAAAAAAAGAAACAGTGAAATATAAATGTATCAAGTACATACAGATTCTATATATTGAAAACTACAAAACACTAATGAAGATAATGAAGACAAATACATACTATATTCATGGACTGGAAAACTTAACATTTCAGATTTCCCAAAATTAATTTACAGATGTACTACTACTAAATAAAATTTTGTGTAGATGTATACAAGATAACTTTAACATATTTGCAAAGGCAAAAGCACTAGAATAAGAAAACTAACTTTCAAAAATAAGAATATTGTAATCACGCTCTCTGATTTGTAAGGCTTACTGTGAAACTACAACTGCTGACTGTGCTATTTGTGAAAGGATTAAAGCATAGATTAATGGAAAAAGTAAATCCCCAAAACATAATCACACATCATGGCCAATTTATTTTTGGCAAGAATGTAATGCAATGAAGAAAGAATGGTCTTTTCAATAAATGATATTGACAATTTGGACACTCATATACAAAAACAACAACAAAAATAAAACAAATAAGCAGAAACTTCACCCTCATTCTCACATTTTACACAAAATTAAAACAAAATGTATAATTTAAAAACCTTACAAGTTTTAAATTCACAGAAGAAAATATAGAAGAAAAGGTTTATGGCCTGGATTAGCCAAATAATTTTTTGATATGACAAAAAGCAGTGTCATGAAAAAGAAATATGACACATTGTGCTTATTAAAACTTTTGATCTGTAAAATACATTGTAAAGAGAGTGATGTATAAATATAAACTGAGAGAAAATATTTGTAATTCATATATTATTTGAATTCAATATCTAACTTGTACTCTGATTAGCACTCCCATGTCTCCAATTAAGAATTCAGGAACCAAATACTATGTGGTTTATATACTGTGTGACTATCATACAACTCATTTTATATGACATCTCAGCTACTCTGGGAAGATCTGTGATAATCTGTAGAGAATAATTTTATTAAAAACCAAAATATTGGTGGTGGTGCTACAACACATGTCACTTAAAGTAGAAAGGAATGATTCCAGAGAAGAGGCTTCTTTAAGTCACTGTGCAAACAAACTACAAATATTGGAAATGTCTTGAATTTTGTTTTTAAGATCTTGAAAAATTCTGAATGTACAGTGTAATTAGATCTTCCTTTGTGACTCAGACAGTAAAGAATCTGCAATAGGGGAGACCTGGGTTAGATTCCTGGGTTGAGAAGATCCCCTGGAGAAGGGAATGGCTACCTACTCTGGTATTTTTGCCTGGATAATTCCATGAACAGAGAAGCCTGGAGATCTACAGTCTATGGGGTTGCAAAGATTTAAATAAGACTCAGCGACTAACACACATGGTGTAATTAAGTTTATTTTTACCTACTCTAAAAAGAAGACTCTATTATCTCTTTATTCAATTTCCTTGGATGTTCCAGAGAATATATTGTCATATAACAAATAATGTTGGTGTAATGTAAATTGACAAAACCACTACAAAAGATAGTATGAAGATTCCTTAGAAAGCTAGGAATAAAACTATCACATGACCCAGCAATCCCACTACTAGGCATACACCCTAAGGAAACCAAAATTGAAAAATAAATAAATAAACAAACAAAATGAAACACATGTACCCCATTGTTCATTTCAGCACTATTTACAATAGCTAGGACATGGAAGCCACCGAGATGTCCATCGACAGATGAATGTATAAGGAAGTTGTGGTACATATACACAATGGAATATTACTCGGCTTTAAAAAAGGACCAGACTTGAATCAGTTCTAATGAGGTGGATGAAACTAGAGTCTATTATACAGAGTGAAGTAAGTCAGAAAGAAAGATAAATACTGTATATACATGGAATCTAAAAAGATATTACTGACAATCTTACTTGCAGGGCAGCAGAAGAGACACCATTTTTTTGGACACAGTGGGGGAAGGAGACAGTGGGATGAGATGAGAGAATAACACTGAAACATACACATTAGAATATGTAAAACAGATCGCCAGTGGGACTTTGATATATGACACAGGGAAGCCAAAGCCAGTGCTCTGTGACAACCTAGAGGGGTGCTATGGGGAGGTAGATGGGAAAGAGCTTTGGAAGGGAACAGATAAATGTATATCTAATGCTGATTGATGATGATGTATGGCAGAAATTATCACAATATTGCAGAGCAATTACTCTCTAATTAAAAATAAATAAATAAAATATTTTAAAAAATTGTAAAAGCCAAACCAAAAGAAAACACTACTCTATGTTACTTTCAAAAAATGAAGTATCCATTTATTTCTGTCTTTCCACTACTTTTTTCAAATGCCCTAAACCTAGTTCTTCAGTGTGTGGTGCTGATTATCTTCCTGGATCTTATGCATGGTTCCATCTGAGATAAGATGTCTAGTCCGGCTGGATAAGCAGGGTTTCCAAAGGCCAGATGCTGGCGGGAGAATGAGAAACAAGACACAAGAATTCAGTGAAAGGTGAGGATCGGGGACCAAGACCGCTCCAAGGTGAGGGTGCCAAAACTGAATTCACGCCAGCTTTATTATACTCTCAGCCATGAAGGAAAGAATGTGCAGGGAGTTAAGCTATAACTCCTGTGGTCCAAGAACAGTAATCAATAACAAATCAATAACTAAGACTAATATTCTTATCTATAGCTTTTCCTCCAGATACATAAAACCTGTGACTCTGAAAGGCCAGTTGGGAAACAGTCTGGGGTTGTTTTCTGACCGCAGGATCATTAATACCCGCAAATCAATCAATGTGACACACCACATTAACAAACTGAAAGATAAAAACCATACGATTATCTCAATAGATGCAGAAAAAGCCTTTGACAAAATTCAACATCCATTTATAATCAAAACTCTCCAGAAAGCAGGAATAGAAGGAACATACCTCAACATAATAAAAGCTATATATGACAAACCTACAGCAAGCATTACCCTCAATGGTGAAAAATTGAAAGC